>JABAKD010000015.1:11065844-12265844 GCA_012845835.1 Undaria pinnatifida | reverse complement strand
CATTTGATACCTAGTACTACCGTACAGCAGTAGTATGGAAAACCAAACAAAAATAGTACGTGTACAGGTATTGCCGGTGGGGTAATTTTTTGTTCTTGTTGAAAATGACAACACCAACAACCCCAAACAAAAAACCACCCACCATGACTGAGTCCGGGGCTGATCCTCGAAGCAATGCTTTCGAGGCGCTGGCATCTGCTGCTACCGCTGCGGGCGCCATGCCCAACACCAACACCGCTAGTCTTGACACCATGATGATTCTCGCTGCTGCCCGATGCGACGGTTGATTTAGATCTGCTGGAAAAGATAACGAACGTCGAGCTCCATCTCAAAAAATCAAATTTATGAAGTCAAAAATAGCATTACTTACGGGTAAAAGTGGAAATGCTCATGTATCATCTAGCCGACCACCGTTGGTCTTGGGGTGGGAAGGGACGCACGAGAGCAATCAGGTTCAGAAAAAAAACAGAGTTCTGTTAGCAGGATTTCGATCACATGCACGTCTTCCGCGCCCTTGCGTAGGAGCGGCAGCAGAGTAGAGGAAGCTGCTTGTTCGAAATGTGTACGCACATGAGCAGCAGTGGTGGTACCGCTGCCGCCGTGTGAATATCACGACCTGTTTGCGCGCGGTCAGCAGCAACTAGAAATAGTTCATACCGGTAACAGTACAGAAAGAAACGATATCAAGCGGTACGTAGATCAGGCCTCGTACAGCAGCAGCAGCAGCAGCAGTTGACGCGTGTTGCCTGGCCTTGCTTTCGACACTGCTGCAGCTTGCTTACTGCGCTTGCGAGAGAGACAAGTTACGACAGGCTAAACCTGGCAGTGCACGCTACGTTCGTCGCGTGTGATGGTCGTCGTGCAGCAGCAGCAAGATCAACAAGAACAGCTGCAGGAATCATGCTACTTGTAACAAATAAGAAAATATCTTCGCCCTTCGTTGTGACGTACTGGTACAATCAGCGCAATTCAAAGCAGGCGAAATAATGTGTGGGCACGAAACAAATCCTAACTGCTGCTGCTGCTGATGTGCAATATCGACAACAACAGCACAATCACGCAGGCGAAGCAAAGCAGGCACCCCTCTGCTGTGTGGGCTGCATTCATGTCTTCTGGTACGGGCGCTCTAGCTAGCTCTAATCAATCACCTGTGGTGGCTGCTGCTGATGATGCTAGTCAGGGCGAAGGCAGACAGGTGTAGTGGGTGCAGTGGAAAAGTAGAAAGTGACCTTGGGTGGGCTGCTGTTGAGTGTTCACGTGGTCATTTGAGCTTTTGAAAAGGATCCGAAAGGTACAACAGCGGCACTTGCTGGATCAAAGCCTCTGTCAACCAAGTATTGTATCCGTTTCGATCATAAATTTATTCAAATCCCAAACGGCCCAACTATTTTTGTTCTAACATCCTTCAAAGATCTTATTCTTCCATGATGAGACTATTTGTTTTTGTAGATCCTGGCCAATCATGAGCGAATCTCGGCCGATTACGCACTTCAACTGGAAATTCTACGGCTGCTCGCTAAACAGAACCCTGCGAGAGATGCCGGAACCGCAGAGAAGACCGAGGACCCTCAGAAGAGATAGATCTTCTGTGAGTCGGGCTATAGTAGGCCTTCATTGTTCATGCTAGGTGCTACCACAACAACGGCGGCAATACAGCAAAAACCACGGCACATCATTCTATTGCTAATTCCACGCAGCAGGTGCACAGCAGCCTCTTTTTACGTAGATACTCTCATGCATTACTCGTATCACTGGACAGAGAGGACCTTTGGAAGAATCCACTGCTGTTGTTACACACCTATCACATCATACAGCACAGCAGCAACTGCATCCAACGCATAAAAACATGAACCAACAACAACAACCAACAGACATGAACTGCTCGATGTACGAGACACCAAACACCGCAACGTCACATCAGCAGCAATCATAACGGCAACAACAAAGGACTACACCAACAGCGCGCATAGACAAAGCAGGGTGCACTGCTGTACGTCCTATACGATGGGGAGACACAATGGGCCTCGTCAAATCCAACAATAACTACATAGTCACAGACTGGCGCGATATTTTCTTTGCTATTTCAACAAGAAAGTCGGCATGCCCATGTATGTGCCATCGCAACCATGCTACTCGTACAAGTATCGAAAAAGTATCAACCACGAGACCGCGGTTTGACTCCTTGGCTGACTGATTCCTACCCAATCAATAGTATACAACGGTCAAAGCACGCCTTGACACGTCTAACGTTCTGACCGATCTTCCAGTAACAACAGGACACGGCGATTTGACGCTTAGTCTGGCTGACCACATGATATTATACACTAAAAAAGCAGGTATATTATCGAGGCCCGAAGACATGTCCTTGAACACTGATTTCGAGGAAAACAAAAACTGCCACCGGATGAGATATCCCATCCACGGCTTAGTCTACATATACAACGAAAATTCTGTTAAAAACCAAACAAAAACTATTTATAATTCGGACCAATTTGGATTAAGGAGGCCCTTCATATTAAGAAAACGTCTCGGACAAAAAACTGGTACCTCGACCATAGCATGCGTCTCGTTTTTTCGTTGTGTTTGCCCCTCGTTCGTGGGATAAAATGGCCTCTTAACCTCGTCCCTTTGGGTGTCCTGCGTGTTATATGTAATCCCCGTTAACAAATATTTTGCTCTCTCCGTGGGTTAATCACGTCGCGACAAGCTGGTCCCTCGGGGCAACAAGTACAGGACAGGACACCAAACAAGAGACAGAACAACTGCCGACTGGCTCAGGCCTCGTCAAATCCAACAAAAACTACATAGACAGTCACAGACTGGCGCGATGTTTGCTATTTCAACAAGAAAGTCGGCATGCCCATGTGCCATCGCAACCATGCTACAAGTATATCGACAAAAGTATCAACCACGAGACCGCGGTTTGACTCCTTGGCTGACCGATTCCTACCCAAACAATGGTATACAACGGGCAAAGCACGCCTTGACACGTCTAACGTTCGGACCGATCTTCCAGTAACAACAGGACACGGCGATTTGACGCTTAGTTTGGCTGACCACATGATATTATACACTAAAACAGGTATATTATCGAGGCCCGAAGACATGTCCTTGAACACTAATTTCGAGGAAAACAAAAACTGCCACCGGATAAAATATGTCATCCATGGCTCACATAGACTATACAACAAAAATGCTGTTAAAAACCAAACAAAAACTATTTATAATTCGGACCAATTCGGGCCCTAAGGAGGCCCTTCATATTAAGGAAACGTCTAGGACCAAAAACTAGTACCTCGATCATAGCATGCGTCTCGTTTTTTCGTTGTGTTTGCCCCTCGTTCGTGGGATAAAATGGCCTCTTAACCTCGTCCCTTTGGGTGTTCTGCGTGTTATATGTAATCTCCGTTATCAATTTCTTGGTTCTCTCCGTGGGTTTATCATGTCGCCACAAGGTGGCCCCTCGGGGCAACAAGTACAGGACAGGACACCAAACAAGAGACAGAGCAACTAACTACCGACTGGCTCAGGCTGGGTTTGTTTTTTGGGATAGGGTACGTTATGCACTAACTTCAGTTACAACAGCCCTCGGATTTGTTTAGTTCCTGTAAATGTCAGCCTACCTTTCCTTACTATCATGTCCATTGTTTGGGGTGTCCTGTGCTACTGCCAACTAAGATTGTGTCGTCTCCCGAGACTGGTGTCACTGTGTTGTTATACCCTCGTTTACGGAGCACTGATTGGCCTTTTCGGAACATCAGAGGGAAAACTGACGAACGATATAGATCATGATAGCATCGACCATGCATGGCAAAGCGGGCTGCTGGCGTACCAGATGGTTATATATAGTCTAATAGTACGTTAATCAGAACTACAATCCAAGGAGTTGCACGACACGCGTGTTTTATGATTAGTCATCCTGCTTGCTCGTACTATGAATTAAATTAAACCCGAACGACCCCAAACCGCAACACAGGGGGTTATAAATCCTGCGGGGGGGGCTCTTTGGTTGAAGTTGATCCTTAATCCTGCAAGCAGCAGGCCAGTTTTCATTGATTGCCTACACACCCCACCCGCCCCACACAACGATATCACCTCCCCCTCCAAACGCTCTACATCAATCACCACCCAGCCCTGTGGGGCACGGACACAAGGTAGATGCGGCTGCGCCACCATAGCTAGGCCGGGAGGGCCCTCTCTCGGCTGTGCTGTGGCGGGCTACTATGACTACAACAGCTGCTGCTGCTGTGTCTTCTTCGCGTTTGTCGCCATACACATCCGGGTTCTTGTCTTTGGTTGTGTGTGTCACCACACGCCCGCGCCCTTGTTTTACTCATCATGTATGTATGTGTCGCGCGCTTTCCGTTACAACCGTGCGCAGCCGCGTCCTAGCCGAAGATGGCAACCACGTGTGAAACGCTGCCGGACAGCAGCACGGGTGAAGTTCTGTGAGGGGGCGCGCACGTGCGTGTGCACACGGTGGCACTACTCCAATGCATCTCGAGGATTGCCCACACAAGATGACTGCCGTCTGTCCCCCAGTTTTTAGGACAACACAACATCCGGATCTACGAAGAAGGCGCGCATTGATTTCTGCTGTCACAGCAGTTATGCAAGAATGTTGCCGGAAATTTCCGCCAAGAATTTCCCAGAAATTCGTGGTGGGCAAACTTTTTTTCATAGTGATGAAACAAAAAAGGTTTCCATTCAAATCGCAGGCGTTATTCCTATCGGACCTGTAAGGCGTTATACACTCTCGATTTACTCTACTTACCGCCCGGTCGATGAGGCTGCACATCTGGATTGTTTCTATGGCGGTTTTCAGGCCCCAAAACGATTAATCAGCGTGCTGCCGTTCGCTATCGTCGAACTACTAACGAGAAGTCCGAGGAATAAGAACTCATAGACTGCATACTATGGGAAGTGCATGATATGCTCGAAAATAGACAAAACGTGGTGCACCACCAGCAGAGAGTTGGGTAGTGTTGGCGCAGCGCGTGCAGCAGCAACCACCAATAGCATCCGTGGTAGATAGAGCAGATCACGGCGCGTCGGGAAACGGAAGCATATGCTACCCAACCTCCCGTTTGGACGAAGCTGGTCATGAGCGTGGAACTTGCAGGGGTGGCAGCCTTTTTTTATTTTTTGTCAGCGTTTATGGTAGAGGGGTGGAAATTTCTTGTACTACTACTACTGTTAGTTGTAGTCTAGACTATCCATCCTTTTTCCTATCAATAACAATTCGTTTGGCTACTACTGAGGCCTTTTTAAAGAGCATAACCCAAAGTGGCAGAGTCGGGGAGGAAGTCATGGCAGGCTATCTAGGATACTATTAACGCATAACCGTAAGTAGCAAAGTCAGGACAGAGCATGGCAGCCTATCCATGATACTATTAATGCTTATGTTATGCTCTGTATCCGGCAAAAAACAAACAAAAAAGCGAGCAGAAACCAAGTGAGGCGCGAAGGTGCACATGTAAAAAAACGCGAAGAAACCGACAAGCACCCACTCTTTTGTATGAAAAAAGGTCGGGTAGCCCCCCGTGAGAGTGGTACATATTTTGGAACCGAAAAATGCCAAAACTCCAACAGGGAGAGAAATAGGATAGAACATCCTCTCGCAAGGGGAGAGACTCCGTTGCAGAAAGAGCCCCGAAAATAGTGACCGCCCCTACCGTACAGCTATGGACCAGAGTTGATGCAAAACTGGATGGACAGGGATGGAGAGTCGCTGCTAGTGTCCACCTGCAACTCACACGGGTGTTGGCCTAGGACAGCGCAGCACTTTAAAGTATCTCAGTGTCGAACTAAATAAACCCGTCCTCGAGAAATTACTGCTGACGCGCCGAATCGATCAACGGGTGCAAACCGCAATATGCGCTGCTAGCAGCTGTGTTCGTCGTCGATACAATTGGTTTTCTTTTGGCACCTGTGTGTAGCTGCCAGAAGGGACAGGTCGTAGCGCTGTAGTAGGTAAGGTGTCTGATTATGCGTAGATGATATCACAACAGTAACTGGCGTTAATACGGGGGGAGAAACTTGAGACAATGCGGTGGGACCTAAACCAATGAGCTTAAAAAAATACAAAAAAATGATCTGCTAAGTAAGGCCATTGTTTATGGTACGCTGATCCAGGTCACAGATGTTCCCGACATCCGTTTCGCCGCCTTCACATCAGGATGCCGGCGTAAGATTTCCAAACATTGTGTATGGTAAAAACGAGTCTAGATGCAGAAGCTAACAACAGCAATAATATTCAACACATTCGTTGGCATTTTTTGGAGGGGTGGTTGTACGATTTCGAAAAGCCGAAACACACACAAACACGCCGCAGCGCCACAACACGCAACAGACCATGGTGATCGAGGTGCGCGAGGGTCAAGCGGCAGCTGCTCGGCAAATGGCCCGGGAGGCTGCCGCATCTTGGCGAACTGCTGCTGTTCTGTGCGTGTGTGCGCGGGGGGGAAAATTTGCCGCCCAACCTCGAGACAACATCTGGAGATGAAATACACAAGGTCCCAATCTCAGCCTGAGATCGGCGTGGACACCCCTTTTCGGTGGATTTTCCTATCTTCGGAACTTGTCAGAAGCAACATTCGTCTCCACAGGCAGTGTACACAGATCTTACTGTATGTAGACGAATCTTGCATAGATCAAGATCTATGGCCAACATGTAGGTACCATAATCAGTGGCCTAAAGTGTAAATATCCGACACTCGGGACCTCGGGAGGCCCAGGGCATCCGGGAGTAAAGTTTGTCGCGCACCCTGCACTGCTCATTGATGCTGGTACTTGGCCAAATCCGGTGATATGTTTTACGACTGTCGAGTCATGCAAAAGCCGCCGCGATGCTGTTGCTGCTGCTGCAAGTGGATAGTTATGGCTCGTGCAGTTAAGCATCAAGCAAGAGCACAATAGAAGCAAGCCAGTGGTTGATCCAACTTTATTTTCTGAACATATCAAGGTAGACAGTCACCTCCATCGAGGGGTCATGTTAACGATAATTGGCTTGTCACACAGCAACAGCCAGTCAGTGCCGTGTACCGAGTTGCTAATAGATATATAGGGAGAATACTAGCAGGAGCACATCATAACCAAAAAAAAATAGTTGTTGTGTGATTGTCTTGTCATTATTTATTTTGACATTCGGTCACTCATCAATCCCCAGCAGAATAAGACCCAGGGAGACCGCTGATTATATTAGCTCTTATTATTGCCGCCTCGTTCTGTCCTGGTGCCTTCTCTGGCAGACGTACGGGACGAGCGGTTGGATCCTCCTTAGACAATCACGCCTCCAAGCATCATCTCCAATAATCATCAGATCTCATGATTAATCGTATGGTCGTACCATGAAAACCTTCCCGGCGACAGGAAGGGATGATGAGTAGACCCTCTTCAGACTATCACGCCTCAAACTATATATAATCATCACACCATTAACGTACGCATGTATGTACGGGGAGGTACCACCATAAAATGTTTACAAGCGAGATACCCCAAGGCACTCAGGGGATGCTGTCATAAAATACTCTCAACATTTGCGACCGGCAAGATAACTGACTTTGAGCTTCCTCGTGGAAAAATACTCAGCTCGCGAGCTCAGTATAAAGTGACGCACAATATCACACCATCACCATTTGGTTCCTTTGGGGAAAACAAGCGTCCTCTCATTTTTCTACCGCGCTGCATCTTCGAGGCGAGAGGAGAACCCGACAAAAAATGACACGTATCGCATATCGAACCGCCACCAACACAAACAAGCGTAAATCTCCTCTTTTTATGTCTCGACAACTTCCGTTCCAGGCTATGAGAGCCCGACCTGATAGGGCATCCATACTAGATAATACATCACACGTATTCATGCCACCACCGACGACTCACTCGAGGCGATGAGAGCCCCGACACAAAGTGGCATCCTGTGGCATCAATACGTTGGACATGTTGTACGTCTTATCATCTCTGTATCTCGTACCACCACCGCAGCTCGTACACCCTCTCTCCTCCCTGAACATGTGCTCCCTTCAACAGAAAATGAACAACTCACACATATAAATATTGGCAACAAAACAACCATCTATCTATCTGCGGATCAAAACAAAACGTCCTGTTTTTTGTACAAAACTGTTGAGAAAGTATCGACCTCGACGGCCTTCAACACCAAACCAGTTGAGCTCATTTTTGGTAGAACAAGAGGAGCGCACCACACAGAAGAAGCTACGCACCGATCATATTTTTTTCATCCTGCCTCGAGGCTACCCCAAGTCCAATAAAGCTATCGACCAGTGCTTCGTTCTTACTAGCTCAAATATAGTAACAACAGCCTAGTGCTTGTAAAGTTTTATTATTAGCAGAAAAAAAGAAAAAAAGAGCCCAAGCCCCGTAGCTGCGAAAATCAGCACACGACCACAAAAAGGAACTACAAGGTATAGCACTGTACAAGATGTAACTATGCCCTGTAATATATAGACTCCTCTTCTTGGAGACTCAGATGAACGCCGAACGATCCTCAAATTTCTGGGCAAAACGGTCCGACAGGTGTTTATTACTCTCCCGTTTACCAAGAACAGCCCGTACCGTGAAACTGAACTACCACGGGTCTTTACGGGACACGACCCAACTCGCGGGTCGGTTCACGAGATACGACCCTTTCATGGGATACGACCCGTATCACTGTCCTATCCTTATACGGGGAAAGTTTATCTAGATGCAGTAGCATATACGCGTGGCCCGAAACCATCACTCGGCCTACAAAGTCGAGTGATCAAGGGTGGCCATAACTGCACCAATACTGGAACGAAAAACGACAGCAAGACGAAACAAAAAGACGTCACACAAGACAAAAATCATACCAGGTACCAGACAAGACACCGAAGACAAAAATAGCTTTTCTGAGCCTGCGAAGCCTAACCCCTCCCCCTCCCCGCCCCGAACATTCCTTAACTTGTCGTGTATAATATGACGTACTGTAGGTGCTATACACGAAAGCATTTACTGGGAACTAAAAAAGGGGAGTTCGGCAGAGCGAAAAAAAATACTTGTTGTGCATGCGACGCACAGCTCTACGGCGTGCCATTAAGCAGCGTGCAACCCAATCTGAGAACACAGTACTCGTAAAAGACAACGGGAGAACGAAAACGAAAAGGACTAGCACGTAGTATGCAGTATGTAGTATGTACGGGAAGATGCTAAGAGATGGCACACGACCCTAACGACTAAAAAAGAGTAAAGTTAGGAGTAAAACAAAAGTCGTGATCAAGATTGAAGCGTGAAAACAACAGTCTCTCGCGAAAACACAACATGCACGAAACGACTAAATTAAAGCACGCTAAAAGACACAGAACAGCGCACGGAAAACAAATAAAAACACACTGAACAGGCTACTGTAGATAATATGTTAGGACGAAAAGAAGCATTGACGAGCCCAGAAAGGCCGACTGAAGAGACTGCGGTTTGACCCCTTGGCTGGCTGCCCCTTCTACAATAAAATTAGTACGGAAGCGTCCAAATAGGCCTTGCCGCGTCTGGCTCGAGGACGACGGGAGACGCCGGTTTGACCCCTAGACTGACTGACCTGACCAACCCCGTCCACTATTGACTAGCAAATTAAGGCCGTTTAGAGGCCATGAAGCCCCCACAATTAACAGTCTTCTAGTATACGCCTAGGCCTTAATGGTGCCTGCTCATCAGACTGCTGCTACTGCTGCTGCTGCTTTTGTCCAGAATGAACAGGACTATGTCGAAACGAACTAATGGTTTATCATTGCAGGCCTTGACAATATTGAAACGAAATACTTGTCTCTCAATCTTACTACCGAACAACGGTGGCCGTCTCTCACTATCTCGAGTGGCCCGGCTTAGCTTGGCTTAGCTTAGCTTTAGCTTAGCTGCATTGAGCTTCGCTCTTCGACTCGAGCTCGACCTCCTCCCTAATCCTAGACAGGATGTTGCCCCTATTGATGTTGTCGTTGTTATCATTGTCGTGTCGTTGTTGTCGCCGCAGAAAAGGAGGGGGGGTAGGGAGGGAGGGGCGATCAACAGCAGCAGGAGAGGGACAGAGGAACGGAAAAAAGAAACGTCAAATAGTGATCCCCACCATCCACAATAATAAACTTTTCAGATCTTCCCCATGTCGAACTTGAAAAATACTTTCCCTGGTATGCCCAGGAAATGAAACGGCTTGGATAATTGACAGGTCCGCCCGTATATCCGGCCGACCTGCTATCCCGCCGTTTCAGGGGGGGAGAGTGTTATAAGGCTTAGTTTGGGTGAGCTATCGGTTAACCTTTTGCATGTGGTCAAACGGACTAATACCCCACTAATACCTTAACACCTGGGAGTTCTATCTCATAATATTATAATATGCACCTCTCTTTGCCGTTGCCATGCTTCCACCGTGTAGTATACACTCTGCCGTTGCCATGCTTCCAGTACAGTGTAGTATAGAGTATAGTTTGCATGTGCTAAAAAAAGGGTGGTGGTGGTGGGGGAAGGGGGAGATCAAAGACAGGAGAGGAACTACCAAACTTCGTCAAGATGATGATGTGGCGGGTAAACGCGCAGGTGGAGAGTATTACCCCGGTCATTACGGTCGTGTCGTGTCGCACAAAACGGTGGGGAAGAAGCCGCAAAAAAGGCGTCAGTACAATGTGAAATGGCGGGGCGGGGGGGGGGAAGATCAACAGCATAATGGCGAGAGGGGAAGGAATACATTTTGCTTGCCTTGGTCACGGAACCATTGACCACGCATCCCTTTCGACACGAAGCACCGTGATGGGGGCAGAGGGTTACTAAAAGCCTCTCAAAACGAACGTCGAAAAAACAATAAAAAGCCGTGTAAAATGGTGGGCGGAGGCGATCAAACGCAGCAGGGAAGAGAAGGAAAAACAGATGAAGCTCCTCAAGGTCATGTGACCGCTCGCTGAGTGCACAGGTTTCGGGGCTGCAGACGAGAGCGTTTGCGGGATGGATCGCTACCACCTCCTCTCGAGAAATACGCAAAAAGAAGGTTTCCAACATATGTGTTTATGGAGGCGTTGATATTCAGTGGGCCACACACGGGTCGAGCTTGCAGACGAGAGTGCGGTTGAAAGTAGGTAGTAGCCTCGTAAGTAGTACGTGAAAAAGAGGGGTTTCCAATATCAAGATATACATGCACAAGGAGGGGGGCTTCCAGCACGTATGATGGAGGCGTTTCTACTTATAGGGGGGGGCACTCACGGAGGGTCGAAGTTGCAGACGAGAGTGTGGGTATAGTAGGTACCCTCGCAGGTAGACACCGCACAGCCGACCTTCGTCGTGCTCTTCCACGCGATGGCTGTCGCGTGCAGCCCCCACGTCTCCACGTTGTTAGTCAGCTCATCGTCGACTGTTGTCAAACGATGAAACGGTTCAGACAGAATAAGGGGTTGGAAAGGGGAGCAAAGAACGGGCGGAGGGGGGGAGTCAAATGGTTGACATCGGCAAATAAAAAATATGTATGTGATAAACATTTCGATTTTATTGGTTGATGGCCGTAAGTAAGTGCAGCCTCCACATTGCAACGGTGCCGGGTCTGGTCCTTGTCGACCGTTGAAACGGACCAGGGAGGTGGGAAACGGAGGGGCGGTGAACACCAACTAAATTGATATCATCTTCGTAGATTCTACATGTATGTGATGATAGGTTGGGCGGGATCTGTGTGGTACATATTCAATGGATCTGTTTTGATCTGCCTGTTGTAGCGGGGATCTGATACAACCTGCCACGAGTAAGCGTTGACGAGACACGGAAGGCGTCATAGCGCCCTCGTCCGATTAGCAGCCGACGCCTGACGGTAGCATCATCTAGGCCATGCAGGTCATGTAGACCAGGGATCTATCTATCTGCTCTGACAGATGGACCAATGGGATCTATGGATCATAAAATGGGGTCTGATTTGATTTGCTCTGCTGTTGTCGGTTGTAGGCGTTCCTGAGACTCACAGAGAGCCGTCATGGCGTCCTCGTGCGATTAGCAGCCACAATACTTTCTAGATCACCATGCAGAGCACATGGATCTATGTATTCTGGGAGAGAGACATATCAATGGGGATATTGCTACCATCATCTAATCATCTGCAAGCTCTAAGCGTTTGTGAGACTCACAGAGGGCCGTCATGGCTTCCTCGTCCGAATAGCAGCCGTAGCCCGAGGAGTGACCGCAGTAGTAGAGGTTCTCGCCGTATGGGTTGTCGCTGTGGAAGATCGTGCCGCAGTTAGCGCTGTTGGTCAAGAAGTCAGCGTATTCCTGATGAAACAAAACGATAAGATGACAACAGCAAGAGGGCAAGAGGACAAAAAAAATGATGGGATGGAAGTGGGGTTTAGCGGTGGAGTGTAGTGACGTTGCTGTCTGTGGAAAATGGTGCCGGGGTTGTCGCTGCTCGTCAAGAACTCAGCGTACGCCTAAAACAAATAAAAACCATGATTAAGAACAAGAGAGGAAAACGAGAACACGAACACGAACAACAACCGTATTACCTGGGCAACTTGCTGGATTGTGGAGTCCCACTCCAGAGGGTTAGCGCCGTGCATGCACCTGATCAATAGTTGCCAAAAGGCCGAGAAGCGGACGGGGCAGGAGATGTTGGTATTGCGTTGGGCGGAGGGCGCATGCTCTTCCATCTATACATTGCAAAAAAGGGTAAACATGTACCTGGTATCTCGTAGGATACTTGCAATTTTGTAGCTTTCGCTACAAATAGCAAGTGTCGCGCTATAAAGAAAGGGTAAAACATGTACCTCGCGAGATTATGTAGCCCTCTCACCCGGACCTCGCGTTGGCAGGTATTGGTAAACTGACTGCCAACCAAACTCAGCCACGCTAAAGTGCTATGCCGCATTTGGGCGTTGGTTCGTGTATGTCCCAACGCGATTGCTAACAAAACGTGTTCATCCAGTGTATTACTTCTTTTTGAGAGATCTGTTATTTTAGGGGATTAATTAGTCGGTCGGACGCGCCATAACGATATTTTGACCCGACCGACCCACGAAAAGTTTGCCACGGGACATCTCAATACCTCACCTCTTTCGGTTGTGGATGGCGAATAGCTCCGCGTACTCGCCCGCGTTGCCGCCCCCTCCCGTCGGCTGCCTTTCAGGCTCTTCCGCAGTAGGTTCAGCAACAGGTGCCATGGGAGAGCCCATGGTAGGCTGGTCGAAAGCGGTAGGTTCAGCAACAGGTGCCATCGGAGAGCCCATGGTAGGCTGGTCGACGGCGGTAGGTTCAGCAACAGGCGCCACAGAAGGCTCCGCAGTAGGTTCAGCAACAGGTGCCACAGAAGGCTCCGCAGTAGGGTTTCCTTGGGCAGTAGGTTGTCCCCCCATGCTAGGTGCCATAGTAGGTTCCATGGTAGGCTGGTCGACGGCAGCAGGCTGTTGCTCGGCGGAACTAGGTTCGGCAGTGGGTTGGTCGACGCGGTTTTTTGTTTCAGTGTCGGCCGATGGTGCGGGGGTGGGTCCGTCCTCCGTGTCGTCCATTTGGTAAACACTCAGGGAGTTGTATCCACCTGCATGTTTGGAAAATGGGAGTGGTGGGAGGAGGGAGGGGTTCGGGGACGGGGACGGGGAGATTAATATATTTATTACTACTAAAAGCCCGCGAGCGCTACTGATAAAAAACCGGGCTAACATCAGACAGTAGCGATAGCAATATACAACAGCCACTATTAATAGTAATCAGGCAATAATACATCGAATTTATCGCAAGCAACAGCAATAGACAACCCACTACTTCGTATTATATCATGGCTATTGGGCTCACCGCAAGCAATCTCGTTGTCGCCGGAGCAGCGCATGTGGCAGACGCCTTCACCGTGCTTGGAGTATTCCTCCATGTCCGCCGAGATTCCGCACCAGCACTCGTTCCCGAACTGTAAAACGTTAAAACAAAAAAAGCCACAAAAAATAAATACGAGGACGTATAGTTTAGACTAGTCTATAGACCTATACAAAATAATTGTATCAACTACTCGTATAGTCTAATAGTCTAATAAGTATGTGGGTTTAGGTTATCAAGGTTTGACTCGAGGCTTGCAACAGTTTCTCTTTTGTATGCGTAGCGCGGATACACGCCACGTGTTGGGTGCCAGACTCGACGACGAGCCATAGTTCGTCCGTCGGCGAAGGATTGTGCCGAGATCTTACTGATAGACGAGATAATAATAGGAGATCTGAAGTCACAGTCGTGCGATAAGAAACGAAGATCTTATAGCCAGGTGAATTGGTGATACCTGCGTGGGAGATCCTTGCGGTGGTCTCCGGATATGTGAAATGTACTTATTTATGTACTAGCATTTTCTATTTCGTATCATTTTTGTGTTTGCCGTCCGTCAATATAGCATAAATAGATGCCGTTCCGTCTGCATCGAAATCCTTCCGTAAAGCAGGAGTATCTCTCTTAATAAGACCCTATACGATGACCATGAATCTACTGCATCGGAATGTATGGCATGTAGATCTCAAAGGTAACAGCAGGGTGATTTGGCCATGCGATGCCAACCGCGATGAACGCGAGGGCAACACGCGTGCAAGCCAGCACGCCAGGCTATGTGCACGGCAAATGGTACGCGGTTAGTCTACTATTATTAATACTTCTATTATATTAATACAACATGATGTGCGTTACGTTTTCATCCTCCGGTGGATGGGGGTAAAAAAAAAATAAAGCTCGAGCTGACCACATTTCCACGTTTTTTCATCCACGGTGTGTGTCGATTTACTTCTTCTGATATATATATATATTATAAAAAATGAAAATACACTACAGCTAGCTGTGAGAGCGAAGATTTCGTCGAAACTCATCTTCGCAAGCTGTGTGTGATACTCCGATCGCGCGCATTACGAGTTGTGTGTCCTCATTAAGGATATAGGTCGGCGACTCCCCTTACAACTACAGTGTAGCTATCAGGGTCAACAGGATTATTTTAGTCAGTCTGTGCGCGGAAACTATAAAACCCGTTTCTGAGGGGGACAAAATCTGACAGCTGTGAAGGGAAATGTATCCTTTTATCAAGTGAATCTTGTAAGTCGAATAACCGGTGAGGGGGGTGGGGCGGAGTTTTGAAGGACGCGGGGGACTGGTTTTGATCAAAAGCGAGCGGGTTTGGAGGGGGGGGGGGGGGGGAAAGGGGGCAATTTGTGCATGTAAGCTATAAATCCTTTCGAGGGGATAAATCTGACGGATTTGGCACCAGTATATTATTGGGGGCGGGGGGGGGGGGGGGTTGGGGCGGGGGGGGGGGGGGGGGGGGGGGGGGCAGCTCAATATGTGCCTGGAAACTATACATTATTTTGAGGGGATAAATGTGACGGTTTTGGAAATAATACATCAGTTTATCATGTATATCCTGGGGGAAGTCGTACAATCAGTGAGTAAAGAGAGGGTGGAGTGTTCGAGGGGGTGGGGTTGGGATGGGTTGGGGGGGAGGTGGGGGGTGTGGGGGCGGGGGGGGGTGGGGGGGGGGAAGGAAGGGCTTTAGGTGAGGGGTTTGTTATACGTGTGGTGCTAGGTCTAGGCGATGGTGCGGGTGATGGGGAAGAAGGGGGCGTTCGAGGCGGGGGGGGGGGGGGGGACACAGCGGCATGGATGGCTCTCGAATCATAATGAGGTGATATCCTTTGCGTGAAGTGTTTATTAATGTGGCGGATTTCGATATTTGGTGGGGCGTTTGAGTAAGGGAGAGCAAGAGGGGGGGGGGGGGGGGGGAGATTTTTGAGGAGGTTTAGGTCACAAATAATATTCAAATACACTTCGGCTGTGAGATCAAAGATATGTAGCAGCTTGTTATACGCGTGGTGCTAGGTATAGGCGATCGTGCAGGTGGTCGGAAACGAGGGGGCGTTGGAGGGGGGGGGGGGGGGGGGGGAGGAAGGGATTTAGGTGAGGGGTTTGTTATACGTGCGGTGCTAGGTCTAGGCGATGGTGCGGGTGATGGGGAAGAAGGGGGCTATATACCAGGTATATATTGCTCATCCCATTTTTTACCGCCTCACCTTTTCTTTCTCTTTATCTTGATATAATGATAGGTATGATAGTTCAGCATCATTCATGCTAAGTATGACGCGGAAGATACTTGAGGTAGGTGTACTGCGGGTGCGACATCACACGATACATGTACCAGAGGTATCATATAACATTTTTCGACGTCATCTCCGACTACATCTGGTCGTATAATATATACTGTAAAAAATACAGAAACACACTCCAGCTGCTGTGAGATCGAGGATTTTGTCGAAATTCGTCTTTGCAAGCTGTGTGTGATACTCCGATCGCGCGTATTACGGGTTGTGTGTCCTCATTAAGGATATAGGTCGGCGACTCCCCTTGGAGCTACAGTGTAGCTATCAGGGTCAACAGGGTGATGTTAGTCAGTCTGTGGGCGGAAACTATAAAACCCGTTTCTGAGGGAGACACAACCTGACAGCTGTGGAAGGAAATGCATCATCAGGTTATCAAGTGTATCCTGCAAGTCGTCTAACCGGTGAGGGGAGGGCGGAGTTTTTAGGGACTTGGGGGCATGGGCTTGAACAAGAGGGAGCGGGGGGCGGGGGCGGGGGGGGACGGGCGGGGCAACTTAATCTGTGCGTGGGAACTATACATCCTTGAAGGGGATACATCTGACGGTTTTGGAAGGAATGCACCAGTTTATCATGTATATCCTGTAAGTTGTACAACCAGTGAGGAGACGGCGGAGTGTTCAAAGGGGTGGGTGGTGGGGGGTTGGGGCAAAAGGGCATTCAACAGCTTTAGGTCACATAGATGTAGGGGTTTGCTATACGTGTGGTGCTAGATCTAGGCGATGGTGCGGGTGGTGGGGAAGGAGGGAGCGTTGGGGGGGGGGGGGCGGGTGAATCAAAGCTACGTCATGGATGGCTAGAAAGGTGATGACGTGATATCAATTGCGTAGAAGTGCTTATTACTCTGGCCGATTTCGATTATATATAACACACGAGGTATAATATCATGATACATCATTTATGTATTGCAATGCGAAACACAGAGTATGGAACAAAGCCAAACGTTTGATTCGTATGATGTAGCGCGAAGTTCTTTTTTCAATTGTTTCGTTTATATATATTTGCCGGTGATCATATCATAGGCCCGATGGTTACCTGGGTGGCGTAGGTGACGACCCCCTTGCCCATACAGTGCTCGCGGCACATCACCGGAGTCATCATCTCCGCCTCCATCATGTCGCCCATCACCCGATCATTCTTTATGTCCATGTAGCATCCCTTGTATTCGGGGCTGTCAGATGCCGGCGCCCACTCCATCCGGTACAGATCGAACTGATGCACAAACAATATCAAGGGTGGGGAAGGGAGGGCTTTAGAGCTATAGATAGGGGAGGGGGGAGGGGGGGGGGTTAGGGTTCAGAGTTAGCAAGATGGTGTTGGTCAGGATGTTGTGGGGGAGACAGGTCGAAGTGATACACACACAGGGCGCACATCAGTCCTCACCGCGTTAACGCCTCCGCAGGTTTGCATTTCGTCGCCGCCGCAGTAACTGTCACATTTCCCGACCCCGTCCCCATGACGTTCGAAGTCCAAGAGGCCGTTCTTGCTGCACCAGCATTCGGTACCGTACTGAGTGGCCATGTAGGCGGCACCCATGGCGTCGCAGTGCGTGTGGCACTCCTGAACAAGAGGGGATTGGGGTTGGCGGAGTTGGGTTGGGGTTGGGGTTAGTTAGGGTGGGGGTAAGGATGGGGCGAGGAGGAAGAAGGGGGGGGGGGGGGGGGAGAGAGGAGGGGGGCAGGAAGGAGGCAGGGGAGTGGGGGGTGACGGGAGGAGGCGGTGGTGGCGGCTGGTAGGAGTTGGGGTGGTTGTGTGCTCATAGCATGTGGGGTTGGGGTTGGGGGGGGGGGGGTGGCCGTGTTCAGGTGGCGGTTGGGGTTGGGATGATATTGAGGTTGGATGAGGGTAGGAAGGTGGAGATGTTCGTGGGGGTGGGGGTGCTAGGTTGCGCCGGGGGGGTAGGAGGGGGGGGCGGGACGGTCGGGTAGACAACTCGGTAAGTTAAAGTACGTTAAATTCTGAAAATGTATAATGTAAAACAGTACTGGAAGTTGGGAAAAACACACAAAAACCGTTCCCTTCCCCCCCCCTTCCTTTTCTCTGTCTCCGTCGTCATAGAAGACGCTTTGAAGAAGACTTGAGTAGCCTACATTTAATGTGATACAGCGCGGTTAATACCCGATGATTGATCCTGTACTGCATACAATCAAAAATCTTGTATGTAGCAATGGTGCAATGGTTCGAATAAAGCATAACCGAACCACCGGTTTTCCCTCCCATCTCCATACTTTCTCGTTGACATTCTCTTGTGCCTCACACCATGGTGGTCATTTCCATAGAGACGAGCCTGCTGCCGAGGATTCTGTCTTCCTTGGAATCGAGGTAGCATCCCAAGTGTTCGTAGCTACCCCCCATGGGATCTTCATCCGCCAGCCCTCGTGTCAACAGAGGCCCTCGTCGCGAGAAGCCCTTAACACATGCACACAAACACACACACGCAAGACGTGAAAAATATCAGAGATAATTAATGGATAGAGTGCAAAAGATTCGGCAGCCTAACGACAAGCACACATACAAACACACATACAAACACACACGGACGAAGACCTGTGGTGATCAGAGCATATGATGTGACACACATCACATCACAAGGGCCCAAACACACGTACGCGCGCACCAAGAGAGCGCGTTTTGGCGTATTACGCAGTGCACCACGGCGTACCGGTAGGTATCCGACGGCTTGAATACGCACACGCACACAGAAGTGCGATGATCTAAGACATACCATACGAGTACCAGCACAGAGTACGGTAGGGCAGGAAGAGCTGGTGACAAAGGTGTCTATTAATAGCAGGCATACAGTACCAGTAAGTATTACCAGGTATTAATACACTGGTAGGTAGTGTGCCATGTATCTGGTACCGTAAACAGCAGAAGGGGGGCGGGGTTCTACACGCACCGTGGATAGACAGATAGATGTTGCCTCCTGGCGTCTGCATGTTAGATGCCAATCACTGTTGCTGCTTTTGATCCCGACTGCTGAGCTACCAGGTACCATTCTACCAAGTAGCTTACTAAAATTAATTGTGTCACGTGTGTTCTTGGTACGCTAAAAAACGCACAGAAAAACGGAAATTGACTGGTACAATAGACTAGACTATAGACTATATGTATGTGCCAGGCTTTAAATAATATCAACAACGACGTAATATAGAACGACCACATCCTCCAGCCGGCGTAGGTTATGATTGAGGTGGCAGCTGGCTCCTCCAACACAGTCTGGGTTCACGCCCCACCCTCGAACGCAAGTCCGTGTCACCCTCCACGCCTTTTTGGGAGGAGCTGGCAACAATAGTAAAAGGGTGTGGCATGTGTATGCCGTACCGCGCCGGGATCCCGCGCTGGCGTTCGCATGCCATTTGATACCTGGTACTACCGTACAGCAGCAGTAGTATGGAAAACCAAACAAAAAATAGTACGTGTACGGGTATTGCCAGTGGGATTTTTTTTGTTCTCGTTGAAAATGACAACAAACACCAACAACCCCAAACAAAAAACCACCCACCATGACTGATTCCGGTGCTGATCCTCGAAGCAACGCTTTCGAGGCGCTGGCAGCTGCTGCTACCGCTGCGGGTGCCATGCCCAACACCAACACCGCTAGTCTTGACACCATGATGATTCTTGCTGCTGCCCGATGCGACGGTTGATTTAGATCTGCTGGAAAAGATAACGAACGTCGAGCTCCATCTCAAAAATCTATTTATGAAGTCAAAAATAGCATTATTACGGGTAAAAGTGGAAATGCTCATGTATCATCTAGCCGACCACCGTTGGTCTTGGGGTGGGAAGGGACGCACGAGAGCAATCAGGTTCTGTGAAGAAAAAAACAAGAGTTCTGTTAGCAGGATTTCGATCACATGCACGTCTTCCGCGCCCTTGCGTAGGAGCGGCAGCAGAGGAAGCTGCGTGTTCGAAATGTGTACGCACATGAGCAGCAGCGGTGGTACCGCTGCCGCCGTGTGAATATCACGACCTGTTTGCGCGTGGTCGGCAGCAACTACTAGTAATAATTCATACCGGTAACAGTACAGAAAGAAACGATATCAAGCGGTACGTATAGACCAGGCCTCGTACAGCAGCAGCAGCAGTTGTTGACGCGTGTTGCCTGGCCTAGCTTTCGACACTGCTGCAGCTTGCTTACTGTGCTTGGGAAATAGACAAGTTACGACAGGCCAAACCTAGCAGTGCACGCTACGTTCGTCGCGTGTGATGGTCGTCGTGCAGCAGCAGCAAGATCAACAAGAACAGCTGCAGGGATCATGCTACTTGTAACAAAGAAGAAAAAATCTTTGCCCTTCGTTGTGACGTACTGGTACAATCAGCGCAATTCAAAGTAGGCGAAATAATGTGTGGGTGTACGAAACAAATCCTAACTGCTGCTGCTGCTGCTGCTGTGCAATATCGACAACAGCACAATCACGCAGGCGAAACAAAGCAGGCACCCCTCTGCTGTGTGGGCTGCATTCATGTCTGCTGGTACGGGCGCTCTAGCTAGCTCTAGTCTTATCAATCACCTGTGGTGGCTGCTGCTGATGATGCCAGTCAGGGCGAAGGCAGACAGGTGTAGTGGGTGCAGTGGAAAAGTAGAAAGTGACCTTGGGTGGGCTGCTGTTGGGTGTGTACGTGGTCATTGCAGCTATCAAAATGGATCCGAAAGGTACAACGGCGGCGCTTGCTGGATCAAAGCCTCTGTCAACCAAGTATTGTATCCGTTCCGATCATAAATTTATTCAAATCCCAACCGGCCCAACTAATTTTGTTTAAACATCCTTTAGTCTAAAGATCTTATTCTTCCATGAGACTAATTATTTTTGTATATCCTGGCCAATCACGAGCGAATCTCAGCCGATTACGCACTTCAACTGGAAATTCTACTGTGCTGTAGAATTCTGTGAGAGATTCCGGAACCGCAGGGAAGACCGAGGACCCTTAAAAGAAGTAGATCTTTAGTGAGTCGGGTTATTGTAGGTCTCGATTGTTCATGCTACTATAGGTGCTACGACAACAACGGCGGCGGCAATACGGCAAAAACCGCGGCGCATCATTCTATTGCTATTGCTATTGCTAATTCCGCGTACTATATATGCTGATACATACGGCAAAACCGCGGCACATCATTCTATTGCTATTGCTATTGCTAATGCCGCGTACTACTGTTGTTCATCGTGGGGCACGCAGCAGGTGCACAGCAGCCTCGTACGTAGCTACTCTCACGCACTACACGAGTACTCGTATCACTAGACAGAGAGGACCTTTGGGAGAATCCACTCCTGCTGTTGTTACATACATATCACATCATACGAGATACTCGTATTAGACTAGTCCATAGCACAGCAGCAGCTGCAACTAACTGCACCCAACGCATCAAACACGAACCAACAACAACCAACAGATATGAACTGCTCGATGTACGAGACACCAAACACCGCAACGCCACAGCAGCAGCAGCAACAACAACAACAGCAACGGACTACACCAGCAGCGCGCATAGACGGAGCAGGGTACTGCTGTACGTCCTATAATAATACGATGGGGAAACACATTGGGCTTCGTCAAATCCAACAATAACTACATAGTCACACAAGAGTCACAGGCTGAGGCGATATTTGCTATTTCAACAAGAAAGTTGGCATACCCATGTGCCATCGCAACCATGACCACAAGTATCGACAAAAGTATCAACCACGAGGCCGCGGTTTGACTCCTTGGCTGACCGATTCCAACCCTAAAAATAGTATACAACGGTCAAAGCACGCCTTGACGCGTCTAACGTTCTGACCGATCTTGCAGTAACAACAGGACACACACACGGCGATTTGACGCTTTGCTGACCACTTGTTGTTATAGAAGACTAAAACAGGTATTAATAGTCTATATTATTGAGGCCCGAAGACATGTCCTTCTTAACCCCGATCTACACTAATTTCGAGGAAAACAGAAACTGTCACCGTTGGATGAAATATCCCATGGCTTAGTCTACATGTATGTACGACGAAAATTCTGTTCAAAAAACAAAATAATTTAACGAAACCAATTTGGGTAAGGAGGCCCTTCATATTAACACAAAACAATAACTACTAACTGTTAAACACAAAATCTGGTACCTGGTACCTCCATCATACATACCACGCGTCTCGTTTTTTCGTTGTGTGTGCCCCTCGTTCGTGAGATAAAATGGTCTCTTAACCTCGTCCCCGAGGCGAAACCATGTGACATTAGATATCAGATGGCACATTCACGTCAAGGCCATCATAGATGGGCGATGATGTAGGTGACGATGATGGGACAAGCAGGACGCCCCACATCTCACTACCTGCTCTATCTACCTGTATGTACTAATTGCTCTACCCTGCGTTTCCCTGCGTTCCCCCGCACTACCGTGCCTAGGCCTGTTATGTCTGTCTTTTAGTATCCTCTTTAGGGAAATAACGCAAATAAGTTGTTGAGTCTATCCAGCGAGCCATGAGGAGAGACCAAACAAGGGCACCGGAACCCATGAGGAGCACGCTTCCCAACACCGACCAACCAGGCATCGCCCACTCGGAGTACAGTTCCTGCGCGTTATATACTCCGAAGTATATGTAATCCCCGTTATAATTTTTCTTGGTTTTCTCCGTGGGTTAATCATTTCGCGATAATACAAGGTGCCCCTCGGGGCAACAAGTACAGGACAGGAAACCAAACAAGAGACAGAACTAACTACTGACTGGCTCAGGCTGGGTTTGATCCTTGGGACAGGGTACGTTATGCACCAACTTCAGTTACAACAGCCCTCGGATTTGTTTAGTTCCTGTAAATGTCAACATGTCTATTGTATGGTGTCCTGTGCTACTACTGCCAATTAAGATTGTGTTGTCTCCCGAGACTGGTGTCACTATATATACACAGCTTGCAAATATGAGTTTCGACGAAATCTTCGATCTCACAGCTGGACTGGAGTATATTTTCATTTTTTATAACATAAAGGTAGTCTTACCCTCGTTCACGAAGCACTGGTTGCGCTATTAGCCCTTATCGGAACTTCAGAGGGAAAACTGACGAACGAGATATAGACCGTGATAGCAAAGCGGGCTGCTGGCGTGGCGGGTGGTCACAGTACGTTAAGAACTACCAGTACATACAATCCAAGTAGTTGCACGACATGCGTGTTGTACGATTAGACTAGTCATCCTGCTTGCTCGTACTATTATTAGCATACGGTCGATGAGGCTGCACATCTGGATTGTTTCTATGGCGGTTTTCAGGCCCCAAAACGATTAATCAGCGTGCTGCCGTTCGCTATCGTCGAACTACTAACGAGAAGTCCGAGGAATAAGAACTCATAGACTGCATACTATGGGAAGTGCATGATATGCTCGAAAATAGACAAAACGTGGTGCACCACCAGCAGAGAGTTGGGTAGTGTTGGCGCAGCGCGTGCAGCAGCAACCACCAATAGCATCCGTGGTAGATAGAGCAGATCACGGCGCGTCGGGAAACGGAAGCATATGCTACCCAACCTCCCGTTTGGACGAAGCTGGTCATGAGCGTGGAACTTGCAGGGGTGGCAGCCTTTTTTTATTTTTTGTCAGCGTTTATGGTAGAGGGGTGGAAATTTCTTGTACTACTACTACTGTTAGTTGTAGTCTAGACTATCCATCCTTTTTCCTATCAATAACAATTCGTTTGGCTACTACTGAGGCCTTTTTAAAGAGCATAACCCAAAGTGGCAGAGTCGGGGAGGAAGTCATGGCAGGCTATCTAGGATACTATTAACGCATAACCGTAAGTAGCAAAGTCAGGACAGAGCATGGCAGCCTATCTATGATACTATTAATGCTTATGTTATGCTCTGTATCCAGCAAAAAACAAACAAAAAAGCGAGCAGAAACCAAGTGAGGCGCGGTGCATGTAAAAAAACGCGAAGAAACCGAAAATCACCCACTCTTTTGTACGAAAATAAGTCGGGTAGCCCCCCGTGAAAGTGGTACATATTTTGGAACCGAAAAATGCCAAAACTCCAACAAGGAGAGAAATAGGATAGAACATTCCCTCGCAAGGGGAGAGGCTCCGTTGCAGAAAAAGCGCCAAAAATAGTGACCGCCCCTACCGTACAGGCTATGGTCCAGAGTTGATGCAAAACTGGATGGACAGGGATGGAGAGTCGCTGCTAGTGTCTACCTGCGACTCACACGGGTGTTGGCCCAGGACAGCGCAGCACTTTAAAGTATCTCAGTGTCGAACTAAATAAACCCGTCCTCGAGAAATTACTGCTGACGCGTCGAATCGATTAACGGATGCAAACCGCAATATGCGCCGCTGTGTTCGTCGTCGGTACAATTGGTTTTCTTTTGGCACTTGCGTGTAGCTGCCAGAAAGGACAGATCGTAGCGCTGTAGTAGGTAAGGGGTCTGCTTATGCGTAGATGATATCACAACAGTAAATGGCGTTAATACGGGAGAAACTTGAGACAATTCGGTGGGACCTAAACCAATGAGCTTGAGAAAATACAAAAAAATGATATGTTAAGGCCATTGTGTATGGTACCCTGATCCAGGTCACAGATGTCCCTGACATTCGTTTCGCCGCCTTCACATCAGGATGCCGATGTAATATTTCCAAACATTGTGTATGGTAAAAACGAGTCTAAATGCAGAAGCTAACAGCACTGTTCAACACATTCGTTGGCATTTTTCGGAGGGGTGGTTGTACGATCTCGAAAAGCCGATTAACACACAAACACGAAGCAGCGCCACAACACGCAACAGACCATGATGATCGAGGTGCGCGAGGGTCAAGCGGCAGCTGCTCGGCAAATGGCCCGGGGGGCTGCCGCATCTTCGCCAAGTACTGGAAGATGCTAAGAGATGGCACACGCCCCTAAAGACTCAAGAGTAAAGAGTAAAACAAAAGTCGTGATCGAGATTTAAGCATGAAAACAACAATCTCTCGCGAAAACACAACATGCACAAAACTACTAAGTTAAAGCACACTAAAAGACGCAGAACAGCGCACGGAAAACGAACAAAACACACTGAACAGGCTACTGTAGAGAATATGTTAGGACCAAAAGAAGCATTGACGAGCCCAGAAAGACCGACTGAGGAGACTGCGGTTTGACCCCTTGACTGGCTGCCCCTTCTACTATAGAATTAGTTCGAAGGCGTCCAAATAGGCCTTGCCGCGTCTGGCTCGAGGACAACGGGAGACGCCGGTTTGACCCCTACACCGACTGACCTGACCACCTCAGTCCACTATTAACTAACTAGCAAATTAAGGCCGTTTAGAGGCTATGAAGCCCCCACAAGTAACGGTCTTCTGGTATACGCCTAGGCCTTAAAAGTGCCTGCTCATTAGACTGCTGCTACTGTTGCTGCTGCTTTTGCCAAGAATGAACAGGACTTTCTTGAAACGAAATACTTGTCTTTCAATCTTGTTACCGAACAACGGCGTGGCCGTCGCTCACTATCTCGAGTGGTCCGGCTTAGCTTGGCTTAGCTTAGCTTAGCTTAGCTTTAGCTTAGCTGCATTGAGCTTCGCTCTTCGACTCGAGCTCGACCTCCTCCCTAATCCTAGACAGGATGTTGCCCCTATTGATGTTGTCGTTGTTATCATTGTCGTGTCGTTGTTGTCGCCGCAGAAAAGGACGAAGGGGAGGAAGGGAGGGGCGATCAAAAGCAGCAGGAGAGGGACAGAGGAACGGAAAAAAGAAACGTCAACTAGTGATGCGTGGCCCGGTAGGAGTAGCAGGTTGGGGGCCAAACGTATTGTGCTGTATTGTGGTGTGTTGGGCTGTACTTCTGTGCTGTATTGTGGTGTATTGCACATGATGAGCTTCTCAACCGAGGAAGCATCCAATGTTTTCGGCATCCCGTTACCGCATGGGTTTCCTAAGTTGGTTAGTTGCACACCTAGCCCATGTGTTTGCGTTTAAACAGGTCTGTCCATCGATGCTGAGAGTGAAGACACTGCTCGTCAAAAGTCAACGTTGTTTAAGGTTCATGGGGCGCTCCTGAAGCGGGGATGTTCGTGAAAAAAAAGCGATGCATGCTATGGTAAACCCCTTGGAGTCCTATCATATAATCTTATAGTATGCACCTCTCTCTGCCGTTGCCATGCTTCCAGTGTGGTACAGAGTATAGTGTGTATGTGCTTAAAAAAGGGTGGTGGTGGGGGGGGGGAGGGGGAGATCAAAGGCACGACAGGAACTACCAAACGTCGTCAAGATGATGATGTGGCGGATAAACGCGCAGGTGGAGAGTATTACCCCGGTCATTACGGTCGTGTCGTGTCGCACAAAACGGCGGGAGAGAAACCGCAAAACAGGCGTCAGTACAATGTGAAATAGCGGGGCGGGGGGGGGGGGGCGATTAACAGCATAATGGCGAGAGGGGGAATACTTATCTTTTGCTTGCCTTGGTCACAGAACCATTGACCACGCATCCCTTTTGACACGGAGCACCGTGATGGGGGCAGAGGGTTACTAAAAGCCTCCGAAACGAACGTCGAAAAAACTATAAAATGTCGTGAAAAATGGTGGGCGGAGGCGATCAAACGCAGCAGGCAATGGAAGGAAAAACAGATGAAGACCCTCAAGGTCATGTGACCGCTCGCTGAGTGCACAGGTGTCGGCGCTGCAGACTAGAGCGTTGCGGGATGGATCGCTACCACCTTTTGTCAAGCAATACGCGAAAAAGGAGGTTTCAAAAATATGTAGTTATGGAGGCGTTGATATTCAGTGGGCGACACACGGGTCGAGCTTGCAGACAAGAGTGCGATTGAAACTAGGTGGTATTATCGTAAGTAGTACGTGAAAAGGGGGGTTTCCAATATCGAGATATTTTATGCAAAGAGGGGGGCTTCCAGCACATATGATGGAGGCGTTTCTACTTAAAGGGGGGGGCACTCACGGAGGGTCGAAGTTGCAGACGAGAGTGTGGGTATAGTAGGTACCCTCGCAGGTAGACACCGCACAGCCGACCTTCGTCGTGCTCTTCCACGCGATGGCTGTCGCGTGCAGCCCCCACGTCTCCACGTTGTTAGTCAGCTCATCGTCGACTGTTGTTGTCAAACGATGAAACGGTTCAGACAGAATAAGGGGTTGGAAAGGGGAGCAAAGAACGGGCGGAGGGGGGGAGTCAAATGGTTGACATCGGCAAATAAAAAATGTACCTGGTATTTGATAAATCTATCAATATAATTGGTTGATGGCCGTAAGTAAGTGCAGCCCCCGCATTGCAACGGTGCCGGGTCTGGTCCTTGTCGACCGTTGAAACGGACCAGGGAGGTGGGAAACGGAGGGGCGGTGAACGCCAACAAAATTTTGATATCATCTTCGTAGATTCTGCGTGTATGTGATGATAGGTTGGGCGGGATCTTTGTGGTACATATCCAACCGAGAAAACATGCGCTAGGCCATGAAGATCATTCCGATCTAGACCATGCAGATAAGGGAGACCAGGGACCTGCCTGTTCGGAGACACACGTCAATGGATCTGTTTTGATCTGCCTGTTGTGGCGGGGATCTGATACAACCTGCCACTTGTAAGCGTTGACGAGACACAGAAGGCGTCATAGCGCCCTCGTCCAATTAGCAGCCGACGCCTGACGGTAGCATCATCTAGGCCATGCAGATCATGTAGACCAGGTATCTATCTATCTGCTCTGACAGATGGACGAATGGGATCTATGGATAATAAAATGGGGTCTGATTTGATTTGCTCTGCTGTTGTCGGTTGTAGGCGTTCCTGAGACTCACAGAGGGCCGTCATGGCGTCCTCGTGCGATTAGCAGCCACAATACATTCCAGATCACCATGCAGAGCACATGGATCTATGTATTCTGGGAGAGAGACATATCAGTGGGGATATTTCTAACATGATCTAATCATCTGTAAGCTCTAAGCTTTTGTGAGACTCACAGAGGGTCGTCATGGCTTCCTCGTCCGAATAGCAGCCGTAGCCCGAGGAGTGACCGCAGTAGTAGAGGTTCTCGCCGTATGGGTTGTCGCTGTGAAAGATCGTGCCGCAGTTAGCGCTGTTGGTCAAGAAGTCAGCGTAATCCTAATAAAAAAAAACGATAAGATGACAACAGCAAGAGGGCAAGAAAACAAGAAAAAGGATGGGATGGAAGTGGGGTTTAGCGGTGGAGTGTAGTGGCGTTTGCTGTCTGTGGAAAATGGTGCCGAGGTTGTCGCTGCTCGTCAAGAACTCAGCGTACGCCTAAAACAAATAGGAACCATGATTGAGAACAAGAGAGGAAAACGAGAACACGAACACGAACAACAACCGTATTACCTGGGCAACTTGCTGGATTGTGGAGTCCCACTCCAGAGAGTTAGCGCCGTGCATGCACCTGATCAATAGTTGCCAAAAGTCCGAGAAGCGGACGGGGCAGGAGAGGTTGGTATGGCGTTGGGCGGAGGGCGCATGCATTTCCATCTATATATTATTGCTGAAGCGGGTAAACATGTACCTGGTATCTCGTAGGATACTTGAAACTTTGTAGCTCTCGCTATTAATAGCAAGTCGCGCCATAAAGAAAGTGTAAAACACGTACCTCGCGAGATTATGTAGCCCTCTCACCTGGACCTTGCGTTGGCAGGTATTGGTAAACTGACTGCCAGCCAAACTCAGCCACACTAAAGTGCTATGCCGTCTTTGGCCGTTGGTTCGTGTATGTGCCAACGCGATTGCTAACGAAACGTGTTCATTCAGTGTATTACTTATTTTTGAGAGATCTGTTATTTTAGGGGATTGATTAGTCGGTCGGACGCGCCATAGCGATATTTTGATCCGACCGACCCACGAAAAGTTTGCCACGGGACATCTCAAAACCTCACCTCTTTCGGTTGTGGATGGCGAATAGCTCCGCGTACTCGCCCGCGTTGCCGCCCCCTTCCGTCGGCTGCCTTTCAGGCTCTTCCGCAGTAGGTTCAGCAACAGGTGCCGTAGGAGAGCCCATGGTAGGCTGGTCGACGGCGGTAGGTTCAGCAACAGGCGCCATAGAAGGCTCCGCAGTAGGGTTTCCTTGGGCAGTAGGTTGTCCCTCCATGCTAGGTGCCACAGTAGGTTCCATGGTAGGCTGGTCGACGGCAGCAGGCTGTCGCTCGGCGGAACTCGGTTCGGCAGTGGGTTGGTCGACGCGGTTTGTTGTTTCAGTGTCGGCCGATGGTGCGGGGGTGGGTCCGTCCTCCGTGTCGTCCATTTGGTAAAAACTCAGGGAATTGTATCCACCTGCATGTTTGGAAAATGGGAGGGGTGGGAGGAGGGAGGGGTTCGGGGACGGGGACGGGGAGATTAACACATTTAGCACCACGAAAAGCCCGCGAGCGCTACTGATAAAAAACCGGGCTAGCATCAAGCAGTAGCGATAGCAATATACAACAGCCACTATTCATAGTAATCAGGCAAAAAGACATCGAATTCATCGCAAGCAACAGCAATAGACAACCCACTACTTCGTATTATATCATGGCTATTGGGCTCACCGCAAGCAATCTCGTTGTCGCCGGAGCAGCGCATGTGGCAGACGCCTTCACCGTGCTAGGAGTATTCCTCCATGTCCGCCGAGGTTCCGCACCAGCACTCGTTCCCAAACTGTAAAACATTAAAACAAAAAAATGCCACAAAAAATAAATACGAGAACGTATTGTCTAGACTATATTCAAACTATCATAATAGTGGGTTTAGTCTAGGTACCCAAGGTTCGACTCGAGGCTTGGTACAGTTTCTGATTTGAATGCGTAGCGCGGATACACGCCAGGTGTCGGGTGCCAGACTCGACGACGAGCCATAGTTCGTCCGTCGGCGAAGGATTGTGCCGACATCTTACTGATAGACGAGATGATAATAATAGGAGATCTGAAGTCACAGTCGTGCGATAAGAAACGAAGATCTTATAGCCAGGTGAATTGGTGATACCTGCGTGGGAGATCCTTGCGGTGGTCTCCGGATATGTGAAATGTACTTATTTATGTACTAGCATTTTCTATTTCGTATCATTTTTGTGTTTGCCGTCCGTCAATATAGCATAAATAGATGCCGTTCCATCTGAATCGAACATCCTTCAGTAAAGCAGGAGTATCTTTCTTAATAAGACCCTATACGATGACCATGAATCTACTGCTGCATGCATCGGAATGTATGGCATGCAGATCTCAAAGGTAACAGCAGGGTGATTTGGCCATGCAATGCCAACCGCGATGAACGCGAGGGCAGCACGCGTGCAAGCCAGCACGCCAGGCTATTTGCATGGTAAATGGTACGCGGTCAGTCTACTATTATTACTTCTATTAATACAAAATGATGTGCGTTACGTTTTTATCCTCCGGTGGATGGGGGAAAAAAAAAATAAAGCTTGAGCTCACCACATTTCCACGTATTTTCATACACGACGTGTGTCGATCTACTTCTTCTGATATATAGTAAAAAATGAAAATACACTCCAGCTGTGAGATCGAATATTTTGTCGAAACTCATCTTTGCAAGCTGTGTGTGACACTCCGTATTGCTTCTCCCATCTAGTACCGCCTCGCTTTTTCTTCTTCTTTATTATAAAAAATGAAAATACACTCCATCCAGCTGTGAGATCGAGGATTTTGTCGAAACTCATCTTTGCAAGCTGTGTGTGGTACTCCGATCGCGCGTATTACGGGCTGTGTGTCCTCATTAAGGATATAGGTCGGCGACTCCCCTTACAACTACAGTGTAGCTATCAGGATCAACAGGGTGATGCTAGTTAGTCTGTTCGCGGAAACTATAAAAAAACCCGTTTCTGAGGGACAAAATCTGACAGCTGTGGAGGGAAAGGTATCCGTTTATCAAGTGAATCCTGTAGGTCGAATAACCGGTGAGAGTTTTGAAGGACGTGGGGGCCTGGTTTTGATCAAAAAGCGAGCGGGATTGGAGGGGGGGGGAAGGGGGGGGGGGGGGGGAGCGGACGGGCGGGCAATTTGTGCATGGAAGCTATTAATCCTTCAAGGGGATAAATCTGACGGTTTTTGGGGGAAAAAAATAGCACCAGTTTATCATAGGGGGGGGGGGGGTGGGGCGGGGGTGGGGCGGGTGGGGCAGCTCAATCTGTGCATGGAAACTATACATTATTTTGAGGGGATAAATGTGACGGTTTTGGAAAGAATGCATCAGTGTATCATGTATATTTTTATATCTTGATACAATGATAGGCATGGTAGTTCAGCATCATTCATGCTACGTATGACGCGGAAGATGTTTGAGGTAGGTGGACTGCGGGTGCGACATAACACGCACCAAGAGGTATCATATAACATTATTCGAAGTCATCTCCGACTACATCATCAGGTCGTATATGTATATGTATAATTGTGCTTTTTTTTTCCTTCGGGTGCATCTCTTCGTGTTCGCACCTTTGTCCCAAACGTCGGGTGGGGTGGGCACAATTCGACCGTCGGGCTCACGTTGCTGGAGGTTTGGGCGCGATCCGTGCAGTGTGTCGCGCGTGGCAAGCCTTTTAAACTATTTTGGCCTTGGGCACACTTAAAGCAAATCCCCGGGTTTCCGCAACATCCCCGCGGGGATTGGGTTTCTGCATCCCTTATCTCCGCGTACGCACGTAAAATTTGGATGCACACCCGGCTTTTCTGCTCTCGTACGTAAAGAAGGGTACACGTTTCTTTCCCTCTTTTTGCTCAGAGCACCACGCTACGATCCTGCCGCCCAGCAGCCGTCCTGCCCCCTAGCAGCAGCAGCCTGCAACTGTATGCGCGTGTGGCTGCTGTTGTAGTAGCCGATTCTTTGATCGGAGCGTGGCGTTTGTCACCCCACCATACCCCATATTTGTGGTGTGCTGCCGCTTCGGACGCATCTCAATTGCATGCCCATAGATCGCGCCAATTTCGTCGGTAATATAGGAACCTTTTTGATTAGAATTGATATACAAACCCATCCTTACGTTCACGTCCAAAGAGGAAGTATTTTTCCGTACCACATACCAAAGGGGGGTACTGTTTTGTGTCGGAGATTTTGCTCACGCCACAGATGACAGGTACCAAACATGAGGACGGCACAACGCTACATGTACAACCCTACCGCACAGCAGCAGTAGTGGGATACATCATGTACATGCGCGTGGCGAGTCCTCGCTATGCTTGAGGCAAGTTGCTTTCGTCTCCTCGAGGGGACGATTTTGAATCGGACCACGATCAAAACAATCCAGCGTAATTTTGCTTGACTATAAAAAGCAAACAACAGTGGATATAGGCGCTGATGGCACCACGCTCCGATCCTGCCGCCCAGCAGCCGTCCAGCCTCCTAGCATCAGCAGCCTGCAACTCTATGCGCGTGTGGCTGCTATTGTAGAAGCTGATTCTTCGAACAGAGCGTGCCATTTGTCACCCCACCATACCCCATATTTCCGCTGTGCTGCCACTTCGTGCGCATCTCCGCTGCATATTGATAGATCGCGGCAATTTGGATGGAAACATAGAAACCTTTATGATTTTAATTTATTCAAAAACGCATCCTTACATTTGCGTCCAAATAGACAGAGTGTTTTTTTACGTCCGTAACGGAGGGGTGTTCATGTTATGGGTCGGAGATTTTTGCTCACACCACAGATGGCGGGGACCAGACAACATGAGGACAGCACAACGCTACGTGTACAACCTTGCCGCACAGCAGCAGTAGTAGGATACATCATGTATGTGCGCGTGGCGAGTCCTCGCTATGCTGAGGCGAGTTGTTTTCGTCCTCACGAGGGGACGATTTTGAATCGGACGACGATCTAGACTAAACAATCCAGCGTATTTTTTCTTGTATTTAAAAGCAAACAGCAGTTGATATAGGCGCTGATGCTCCATGAGAAAGGGCTTCTGTCTCAGCGACAATAGAAGCCCTACAGCAGTTCCTCATTCCGCGCACTCTCTGCGACGAACTGGCGGTGAAGGGGGATGGTTGCCTATTATCCTGGCGTGTCACTCGTCGTTAAGTTCAATATCTGGCTCAACAAGACACGAAGAGTACGTATTCTGAAATTGCTGATTTCCAAACGAAACAAAAGGAAACAAAGAAAAAACATCAAAGCCACGACAGAAAGACGGCGCACGGAACAACTGCTGATTTGTTTTTTTGCCTGTTGAAAATCCACCTATTCGTCCTTTTATTTTTTCCACGCAAATTTTACTGCATAAGAGTCGCCAGTATAAAAAGTCCCCATCGTACGAGTACTGGCGCTGGACACGTACTTACTGATGGGTTTACCACTTATTTACGGTTCTCCACCACGACGGCGAGATAGCGAACCGTACCCGGGAGGGCGCCTCCCCACACTCCGCTTCTCGAGCTGCGGACAAGAACATAGTTTTCGCTACCACCAGGTACATCATATTTGCCCACACAGACAGTCAGATGTTGGATGTTTTGGGTTTCGTTCTTGCGCCACTCCCTTAGGCACTTCCCGGAGGGGAACCTTGTATATATTATGAAAATAAAAATAGTCTCCTCCAGCTGTGGGATCGAAGGTTTTAGAGAAACTCGTGTTTGCAAGCTGTGTGTGATACTACTCCGATCGCGCGTATTACGGGTTGTGTGTCCTCATTAAGGATATAGGTATCAGGCCGTATATATATTATAAAAATATAAACTCATTAGACTATAATAGCTGTGAGATCGAAGATTTCGTCGAAACTCATCTTTGCAAGCTGTGTTTGATAGTCCGATCGCGCGTATTACGGGTTGTGTATCCTCATTAATGTTTTAGGTCGGCGACTCCCCTTGGAACTACAATGTAGCTATCAGGGTCAACAGGGTGATTTTAGTCAGTCTTTGCGCGGAAACTATAAAAAAAACCGTTTCTGAGGGGGACACAACCTGACAGCTGTGGAAGGAAATGCATCATGTATCCTGTAAGTCGTATAACCGGTGAGGGGAGGGCGGAGGTTTTAAGGGCGTGGGGGCATGGGCTTGAACAAGAGGGAGCAGGAGGAGGGGGTGGGGGCCGGGCGGGGCAACTCAATATGTGCGAGGAAACTATAAATCCTTGAAGGGGATAAATCTTACGGTTTTGGAAGGATTGCACCAGTTTATCGTGTATATCCTGTAAGTCGTACAACCAGTGAAGAGAGGGTGGAGTGCTCGAGGGGGTGGGTGGGTGGGTGGGTGGGGGAGGGTTGGGGCAAAAGGGTTTTTAACAGCTTTAGGTCGCATATATGTAGGGGCTTGCTATACGCGTGGTGCTAGATCTAGGCGATGGTGCGGGTGGTGGGGAAGGAGGGGGCGTTGGGGGGGGCTGATGAACTGGAGCAGCGGCATGGATGGCTCCAGAGAGATAATAATGAGGCGATTTCGATGTTAGGTGGGGCGTTTGAGCAAGAGCGAGCGAGTAGAGAGAAAAAAAAAGGGTGGGGGGGCGTTGGGGGAGGGGGGGGGATTAAAGCTACGTCATGGATGGCTATAAAGAGAATGACGTGATATCAATTGCGTAGAGTTTTTATTGCTCTGGCTGATTTTGATTACATATAGACTATAACACACGAGGTATAATGTCATGATACATCATATTTAATATGTATTGCAAGGCGAAACACAGAGTATGAAACAAAGCCAAACGTTTAGTTCGTATGATGTTGCGCGAAGATTTTGTTTTCAATTAGACTATTTTGTGTAGATATATTTGCCGGTTATCATATCATAGGCCCGATGGTTACCTGGGTGGCGTAGGTGACGACCCCTTTGCCCATACAGTGCTCGCGGCACATCACCGGAGTCATCATCTCCGCCTCCATCATGTCGCCCATCACCCGATCATTCTTCATGTCCATGTAGCAGCCCTTGTATTCGGGGCTGTCAGATGCCGGCGCCCACTCCATCCGATACAGATCGAACTGATACAAAAAGGAGACCAAGAGTGGGGAAGGGAGGGCTTTAGATATATAGATAGGGGAAGGGGGAGCGGGGGGGGAATTAGGGTTCAGAGTTAGCGAGATGGTGTCAGCATGTTGTGGTGGAGACAGGTCGAAGTGATACACAAACAGGGTGCTGGTTATATAGAACTAACCACTGAGCTACGTAGTCACGTGACTTCGTGGTCCAGTGGGTAGTGCTATATAACCAACAAAGATATGTCGTGGGTTCGAATCCCCCCGACCATATTTCCGCTTTTTTCCGGGAAAGGCAAAAAGGAAATAACCTCTCTGCGAGCGTAGCGCGCTGGAGACGTGAACGGTTATGATAGTTTGCACCCGAGCACTACGGTAGTGCATGGCGAGGGGAAAGAGCCCCGGAGATCTCTGTTACGAAAGTCGGTGAAGATCAATTGGCTGACCCGCAAACATATATTTTGTTGGTTATATATCGTAGAACTACCCACTGAGCTACGTAGTCACAGTGACTACGTTGTTCAGTGGGTAGTTCCATATAACCAACACAGGGCACAGATTGAGAAGGAGGTGGGAGCAGGTGAGCCACTGTATTGAAGAAATATACCGGTACCTTGTAGGATCTACTAGATCCACCTGTGACGTAGAATATCTAGATCGTGATAAGTCGGTGCTCACCGCGTTGACGCCTCCGCAGGTTTCCATTTCATCACCATTGCAGTAACAACTTTCACGCTTGAAGTCTTTGCAATCTCATCCCTCATAGCATCTGCATGATTTGTAGTAGGATATACCGCTAACTTTGAAGATATCTAGTACAGGGTCTAGCTGATGGATCAATACATCATGACCTATCAGTCCTCACCGCGTTAACGCCTCCGCAGGTTTCCATTTCGTCGCCGCCGCAGTAACTGTCACATTTCCCGACCTCGTCCCCATGACCTTCGAAGTCCAAGAGGCCGTTCGTGCTGCACCAGCATTCGGTACCGTACTGAGTGGCCATGTAGGCGGCCCCCATGGCGTCGCAGTGCGTGTGGCACTCCTGAATAAGAGGGGGTTGGGGTTGGCGGAGTTGGGTTGGGGTTGGGGTTAGTTAGGGCGGGGGTAAGGATGGGGCGAGGAGGCAGGAGGGGGGGGGGGGGGGGGGGGGGGGGGGGGGGGGGGGGGGGGGGGGGGGGGGGGGGGGGGGGAGAAAGAGGGGGGGCAGGAAGAAGGCACGGGAGTGGGGGGTGATGGGAGGAGGTGGTGGTGGCGGCCGGTAGGAATTGGGGTGGTCGTGCACTCATATTATGTGGGGTTGGGGTTGTGGAGGGGGGTGGCCGTATTCAGGTGGGAGTTGGGGTTGGGATGAGATTGCGGTTGGATGAGGGGAGAAGGGTGGAGGTGTTCGTGGGGGTGGGGGGTCCTAGGTCGCAGCGGGGGGGGGAAGAGGGGGGAGTGGGACGGTCGGGTGGACAACTCGGTAAGTTAAAGTACGTAGGTTTGATAATATTATGTAAAACAGTACTGATTGGGAAATATGCATAAAACCGTTCCCTTCCCCCCCTCCCTTTTCTCTCTCTCCGTCGTCATAAAGGGCGTTTAGAAGGAGACTCGTAGCCTACTATTAATGTGATACAGCGGTTAATAGCCGATGATTGATCCTGTACTGCATACAATCAAAAAGCTTGTATGTAGCAATGGTGCAACGGTTCGAAAAGTATAACTGAACTACCTACCGGTTCTCCCGCCCCCTCTCCAAATTATATATTATCATCATCTTGTGCCTCACCATGGTGGTCATTTCCATAGAGACGAGCCTGCTGCCGAGGATTCTGTCCTCCTTGGAGTCGAGGTAGCATCCCAAGTGTTCGTAGCTACCCCCCATGGGGTCTTCATCCGCCAGCCCTCGTGTCAACAGAGGCCCTCGTCGCGAGAAGCCCTGAACACACGCACACAAGCACACAAACGCAAGACGTGAAAAACACGTGCAAATATCAGAGATAATTAATGGATAGAGTACAAAAAATTCGGCAGCCTAACGACAAGCACACATACAAACACACATACAAGCACACGGACAGAGACCTGTGGTGATCAGAGCATATCATGTTACACACATCACAAGGGTCCAAACACACCTACCCCCCGCACCAAGAAAGCGCGTTTCGACGTATTGCGCAGTGCACCACGGCGTACCGGTAGGCATTCGACGGCTTGAATACGCACACGCGCACAGAAGTGCGATGATCTAAGACACACCATACGAGTACCAGCACAGAGTACGGAAGGGCCGGAAGAGCTAGTGATAATGACAACGGTTGTTCCTTTCCATCGCACCGAGCGGGCGAAAGAAAGAACGAAAAACAAATCCCAACTTCGTATAGCAGTACAATAGTAGTATAGTCTAGTACTTACCCGATATAATCAATGCTTACTTCATGGCGTGTCGTATCATACGACAGGCACTGACTGCTGCTGGGGTGCTGGCTATGTATGCTTCCATGGGCGTGTCGACAGCAAACGCAGATATCTTTGCTCGTGATGTGACAGCGGTAGTATAGCCTCTAACCACGTCGTCTCTACAACTTACTCTGTAGGTTTCGTAGCTACTGTTGCTTGAAATGGAAACTAGTACTTGAATCACATTCAGATAAATTACATTAATGTAACATATTCAGATACTTTGTCCAGCAGGCATACGGTACCAGTAAGTACTACCTGGCAGGTATTAGTCTAGTCAATACTCCACACTGGTAGGTAGTGTGCCATGTATCTGGTACCGTAAACAGCAGAAGGAGGGGGCGATTCTACACGCATCATGGGTAGACAGATAGATGTTGTCTCCTGACGTGTGCATGTTAGATGTCAATCACTGTTGATGCTGCTCTGGATCCCGACTGCTGAGCTACCAGGTACCATTCTACCAAGCAGCTTACTAATATTGATTAATGTCCGTATGTTCTTGGTACGCTGAAAAAAGCACGGAAAACGAAAAATGACTGGTACAATATGTGCAGGCTTTAAATATCAACAACAACGACGTAAAATATATAGACTGGACTATAATGATAACCCTTTTTTTTACCCCGCTCTCTTTCTTAAACGCCGCACCTAATAATATCGAAATCTGCCAGAGTAATAAACACTTCCACGCCCTGGATATCGCCTCATTATCTTTTTAGAGCCGTCCATGCCGCTGCTGCAATTCCCCCCCCCCCCCCCCCCCCCCCGCCCCCAACGCCCCCTCCTTCCCCACCACCCGCACCATCGCCTAGGCCGAGCACCACGCGTGTAGCAAACCCCTACATCTATGCGACCTAAAACCCTCCCCCCCCGCCCCCCGCCCCCCTCGCCACACACCCCCCTTCGCCCACAGGAAGGATTTAGAGTTTCCACGCACAAATTGAGCTGCCCCACCCGTCTCATCCCCCCCCTCCCCCCCTCCCGCGCCCCTTTTGACCAAAATCAGCCCCCCACGTCCTTAAAACCTCCGCCCTCCCCTCACCGGTTATTCGACTTACAGGATTCACTTGATAAATTGATGCATTTCCTTCCACAGCTGTCAGGTTTTGTCCCCCTCAGAAACGGGTTTTATAGTTTCCGCGCACAGACTGCCTAACCTCACCCTGTTGACCCCGACAGCTACACTGCTGTAGTGGCAAGGGGAGTCGCCGACCTATATCCTTAATGAGGACACACAACCCGTAATACGCGCGATCGGAGTATCACGCACAGCTTGCAAATATGAGTTTCGACAAAATTTTCGATCTCACAGCTGGAGTGTATTTTCATTTTTATAATAATATCAACCACATCCTCTAGCCGGTGTAGGTTGTGATTGAGGTGGCAGCAGGCTCCTCCAGCACAGACAGTCTGGGTTCACGCCCTACCCTCGAACGCAAGTCCGTGTCACCCTCCACGCCTTTTTGAAGGAGCTGGCAAAAATAGTAAAAGGGTGTGGCATGTGTATGCCGTACTGCTCCTGTGCTGGCGTTCGCATGCCGTTTGATACCTGGTACTACTACTGTACAGCAGTAGTATGGAAAACCAAACAAAAATAGTACGGGTAGTCCAGTCTAAAGCCAGAGGGATTTTATTTTGTCCTCGTCAAGAATGAATGAATGAATGAATGAATGAATGAATGAATGAATGAATGAATTGTTCTCGTTGAAACTGATAACAAACACCAACAGCCCCAAACAAAAAACCACCCACCATGACTGATTCCGGTGCTGACCCTCGAAGCAACGCTTTCGAGGCGCTAGCATCTGCTGCTACCGCTGCGGGTGCCATGACCAACACCAACACCGCTAGTCTCGACACCATGATGATTCTCGCTGCTGCCCGATGCGACGGTTGATTCAGATCTGCTGGAAAAAATAACGAACGTTGATCTCCATCTATCTTGAAAAATAAATTTTATGAAGTCAAAAATAGCATACTTTACGGATAAAAGTTGAAATGCTTTTGTATCATCTAGCCGACCACCGTCGGTCTTGGGGTGGGAAGGGATGCACGAGAGCAATCAGGTTCTGTGAAAAAGAAAACGAGAGTTCTGTTAGCAGGATTTCGATCTCATGCACGTCCTACGAACCCTTGCGTAGGAGCGGCAGCAGGGGAAACTGCTTGTTCGAAATGTGTACGCACATGAGCAGCAGCGGTGGTACCGCTGCCGCCGTGTGAATATCACGACCTGTTTTTGCGCGGTCAGCAGCAACTAACCAGTAATACAGTAGCAGTTCATACCGGTAACAGTATAGCAATAAACGATATCAAGCGACGCGTAGATCGGGCCTCATGCAGCAGTAGTAGTAGTTGACGCGTGTTGCCTGGCCTGGTTTTCGACACTGCTGCAGCTTGCTTACTGTGCTTGCGAGAGAGAGAAGTTACGACAGGCTAAACCTAGCAGTGCACGCTACGTTCGTCGCGTGTGATGGTCGTCGTGCAGCAGCAGCAAGATCAACAAGAACAGCTGCAGGAATCATGCTACTTGTAAAAAAGAAGAAACTATCTTCGCTCTTCGTTGTGACGTACTGGTAGAACCAGCGCAATTCAAAGCAGGCGATTATGTGTGGGTACGAAACAAATCCTAACTGTTGCTGCTGCTGCTGTGCAATATCGACAACAGCACAATCGCGCAGGCGAAGCAAAGCAGGTGCACCCCTCTGCGTGTGGGCTGCATTCATGTCTGCTGGTACGTGCGCTCTAGCTAGCTCTAATCAATCACCTGTGGTGGCTGCTGCTGATGATGCTAGTCAGAGCGAAGGCAGACAGGTGTAGTGAGTGTAGTGGAAAAGTAGAGAGTGACCTTGGGTGGGCTGCTGTTGGGTGTTCACGTGGTCATTTCAGCTTTTGAAAAGGATCCGAAAGGTACAACGGCGGCGCTTGCTGGATCAAAGCCTCTGTCAACCAAGTATTGTATCCGTTCCGATCATCTACTTATTTAAATCCCGACCGGCCCAGCTAAATGTGTTTCAAATTTTTGAAAGATCTTATTCTTCCATAAGACTATTGGTTCTCGTAGATCCTGGCCAACCACGAGCGAATCTCGGCCGATTACGCACTTCAACTGGAAATTCTACGGCTGCTCTGTTTTCTGTGAGAGATGCCGGAACCGCAGGGAAGACCGAGGACCCTTAGAAGAAACAGATCTTCTTCGAGTCGGGTTATAGTAGGCCTCGATTGTTCATGCACGGTGCTACCACAACAACAACGGCGGCGGCAATAATACAGCCAAACCGCGGCACATCATTCCATTGCTAATGCCGCGTACTACTGTTGTTCATGGCGGGGCACGCAGCAGGTAGGTGCACAGCAGCCTCTTACGTAGCTACTCTCACGCACTAGCAGCTAGTCGTATCACTAGACAGAGAGGACCTTTGCAAGAATCCACTGCTTGCTGTTGTTACACACCTATCACATCATACAGCACAGCAGCAACTGCATCCAACGCATAAAAACATGAACCAACAACAACAACCAACAGACATGAACTGCTCGATGTACGAGACACCAAACACCGCAACGTCACAGCAGCAGCTATCACAACGGCAACAACAACGGACTACACCAATAATAGCGCGCATACGAGACAAAGCGGGGTACTGCTGGACGTCCTTTTTTTTATTTTCGCACACTTCTACTTTTCAGCTTCTGGACAACGAGCCGTGGTCACAGGTGTCGTCCCTTCTCCCCCCCGGTTCTTGCCTTCGATTTTTATCGAGCATAGGGTTCAGCAATCCCACTGCTCGTCGATTTTTTCATCGAGTGCTGCTAACTCATGCTCTCGCGCTTTCCGCAAGTCAATTGGTGCGCAAGAAAAAGTCCCCACGAATGTACACGAGTATGCACTCGGGGGGATTCGAACTCACGAAACTGACCTATACCAGGCTCGAGGATAACCTGATACGCCACCGGGGTATACGATGGGGAGACACAATGGGCCTCGTCAAATCCAGCAATAACTACATAGTCAGACTGAGGCGATATTTGCTATTTCAACAAGAAAGTTGGCATATATATATGCGCATGTAAACGTGTCATCGCAACCATGCTACAAGTATCGACAAAAATATCAACCACGAGACCGCGGTTTGACTTCTTGGCTGACCGATTCCTACCCCAAAAATAGTATACAACGGTCAAAGTACGCCTTGACGCGTCTAACGTTCTGACCGATCTTCCAGTAACAGGACACGGCTATTATTTGACGCTTTGGCTGACCACATGTTATAGTCTACACTAAAAAAGCAGGTATATTATCGAGGCCCGAAGACATGTCCTTGAACACTAATTTCGAGGAAAACAAAAACTGCCACCGGATGAGATATCCCATCCATGGCTTAGTCTACATATACAACGAAAATTCTGTTCAAAAAGCAAATTAATTGGGACCAATTTGGATTAAGGAGGCCCTTCATTCGCAAAACAACATTTTAACAAAGAAACTGGTACCTCGATCGTAGCATGCGCCTCGTTTTTTCGTTGTGCGTGCCCCTCGTTCGTGGGATAAACAGTCTCTTAACCTCGTCCCTTCGGGTGTCCTGCGTGTTATATGTAATCTCCGTTATCAATTTCTTGGTTCTCTCCGTGGGTTTATCATGTCGCGACGAGGTGGCCCCTCGGGGCAACAAGTGCAGGACAGGACACCAAACAAGAGACAGACCTAACTGCTGACTGGCTCAGGCTGGGTTTGTTCCTTGGGACAGGGTACGTTATGTACCAACTTCAGTTACAACAGCCCTCGGATTTGTTTAGTTCCTGTAAATGTCAGCCTGCCGTTCCTTACTATCATGTCCATTGTTTGGGATGTCCTGTGCTACTACTGCCAATTAAGATTGTGTTGTCTCCCGAGACTGGTGTCACTATATATACACAGCTTGCAAATATGAGTTTCGACGAAATCTTCGATCTCACAGCTGGACTGGAGTATATTTTCATTTTTTATAACATAAAGGTAGTCTTACCCTCGTTCACGAAGCACTGGTTGCGCTATTAGCCCTTATCGGAACTTCAGAGGGAAAACTGACGAACGAGATATAGACCGTGATAGCAAAGCGGGCTGCTGGCGTGGCGGGTGGTCACAGTACGTTAAGAACTACCAGTACATACAATCCAAGTAGTTGCACGACATGCGTGTTGTACGATTAGACTAGTCATCCTGCTTGCTCGTACTATTATTAGCATACGGTCGATGAGGCTGCACATCTGGATTGTTTCTATGGCGGTTTTCAGGCCCCAAAACGATTAATCAGCGTGCTGCCGTTCGCTATCGTCGAACTACTAACGAGAAGTCCGAGGAATAAGAACTCATAGACTGCATACTATGGGAAGTGCATGATATGCTCGAAAATAGACAAAACGTGGTGCACCACCAGCAGAGAGTTGGGTAGTGTTGGCGCAGCGCGTGCAGCAGCAACCACCAATAGCATCCGTGGTAGATAGAGCAGATCACGGCGCGTCGGGAAACGGAAGCATATGCTACCCAACCTCCCGTTTGGACGAAGCTGGTCATGAGCGTGGAACTTGCAGGGGTGGCAGCCTTTTTTTATTTTTTGTCAGCGTTTATGGTAGAGGGGTGGAAATTTCTTGTACTACTACTACTGTTAGTTGTAGTCTAGACTATCCATCCTTTTTCCTATCAATAACAATTCGTTTGGCTACTACTGAGGCCTTTTTAAAGAGCATAACCCAAAGTGGCAGAGTCGGGGAGGAAGTCATGGCAGGCTATCTAGGATACTATTAACGCATAACCGTAAGTAGCAAAGTCAGGACAGAGCATGGCAGCCTATCTATGATACTATTAATGCTTATGTTATGCTCTGTATCCAGCAAAAAACAAACAAAAAAGCGAGCAGAAACCAAGTGAGGCGCGGTGCATGTAAAAAAACGCGAAGAAACCGAAAATCACCCACTCTTTTGTACGAAAATAAGTCGGGTAGCCCCCCGTGAAAGTGGTACATATTTTGGAACCGAAAAATGCCAAAACTCCAACAAGGAGAGAAATAGGATAGAACATTCCCTCGCAAGGGGAGAGGCTCCGTTGCAGAAAAAGCGCCAAAAATAGTGACCGCCCCTACCGTACAGGCTATGGTCCAGAGTTGATGCAAAACTGGATGGACAGGGATGGAGAGTCGCTGCTAGTGTCTACCTGCGACTCACACGGGTGTTGGCCCAGGACAGCGCAGCACTTAAAAACCTCTCAGTAGTGTCAAACTGAATAGTCCAGTCTAAACCTGTCCTCGAGAAATTAATGCTGACGCGCCGAATCGATCAACGGGTGCAAGCCGCAATATGAGCTGCTGTGTTCGTCGTCGATACAGTTGGTTTTCTTTTGGCACCCGTGTGTAGCTGCCAGAAGGGACAGGTCGTAGCGCTGTAGTAGATAAGGTGTCTGCTTATGCGTAGATGATATCACAACTAACAGTAACTAACTGGCGTTAGTACGGGAGAAACTTGAGACAATGCGGTGGGACCTAAACCAATGAGCTTGAAAAAATACAAAAAAATGATCTGTCAAGGCCATCGTTTATGGTACCCTGATCCAGGTCACATATGTTCCAGACATCCGTTTCGCCGCCTACACATCAGGATGCCGACGTAAGATTTCCAAACATTGTGTATGTATGGTAAAAACGAGTCTAGATGCAGAAGCTAACAGCAATGAATGTTCAACACATTCGTTGGCTTTTTTCGGAGGGGGTGGTTGTACGATCTCGAAAAGCCGAGCCACACACAAACACGCCGCAGCGCCACAACACGTTACAGACCATCGCGATCGAGGTGCGCGAGGGTCAAGGCGCAGCTGCTCGGCAAATGGCCCGGGAGGCTGCCGCATCTTCGCGAATTGCTGCTGTTCTGTGCGTGTGTGCGCGCGGAGGCAAATTTGCGGCCTAACCTCGAGACAATATCTGGAGATGAAATACACAAGGTCCCAATCTCAGCCTGAGATCGGCGTGGACACCCCTTTTCGGTGGATTTTCCTATCTTGAAACTTGTCAGAACCAACATTCGTCTCCACATGCAGTGTACACAGATCTTACTGTGGGCGAACCTTGCATATATCAAGATCTATAGCCAACATGTAGGTACCATAAGCAGTGGCCTAAAGTGTATATATCCGACACTCGGGACCTCCTAGGGAGGCCCAGGGCATCCGGGAGTAAAGTTTGTCACGCACCCTGCACTGCTCATTCATGCTGATACTTGGCCAAATCCGTTGATATGTTTTACGACCGTCGAGTCATGCAAAAGCCGCCGCGATGCTCTTGCTGCTGCTGCAAGTGGATAGTTATGGCTCGTGCAGTTAAGCATCAAGCAAGAGCACAACAGGAGCAAGCCAGTGGTTGATTCAACTTTATTCAATGAACATATCAAGGTAGACAGTCATCTCCATCGAGGGGTCATGTTAAGGACAATTGGCTTGTCCCACAGCAACAGCCAGTGCCGTGTACCGAGTTGCTAATAGGGAGAATAATAGCAGGAGCACGTCATAACCAAAAAAAATTAGTTGTTGTGTGATTGTCTTGTCATTATTTATTTTGACATTCGGTCACTCATCAATCCCCAGCAGAACAAGACCCAGGGAGACCGCTGATTTTATTAGCTCTTATTATTGCCGCCTCGTTCTGTCCTGGTGCCTTCTCTGGCAGACGTACGGAACGAGCGGTTGGATCTCCCTCAGACAATCACGCCTCCAAGCATCATGTCCAATAATCATCAGATCTCATGATTAATCGTATGGTCGCACATACGCACGTAAGGGGATGTCGCACCATGAAAACCTTCCCGGCGACAAGAAGGGACGAGTAGACCCTCTTCAGACTATCACGCCTCAAACTATGTACAATCATCACACCATTAACGTACGCATGTACGGGGAGGTACCACCATAAAATGTTTACAAGCGAGATACCCCAAGGCACTCAGGGGATGCTGTCATAAAATACTCTCAACATTTGCGACCGGCAAGATAACCGACTTTGAGCTTCCTCGTGGAAAAATACTCAGCTCGCCGAGCTCAGTATAAAGTGACGCACAACATCACACCATCACCATTTGGTTCCTTTGGGGAAAACAAGCGTCCTCTCATTTTTCTACCGCGCTGCATCTTCGAGGCGAGAGGAGAACCCGACAAAAAATGACACGTATCGCATATATATGGTACCGCCACCAACACAAACAAGCGTAAATCTCCTCTTTTTATGTCTCGACAACTTCCGTTCCAGGCTATGAGAGCCCCACCTAATAGGGCATCCATACTATTAATATTAATAGATAATACATCAAACGTATTCATGCCACCACCGACGACTCACTCGAGGCGATGAGAGCGCCGACACAAAGTGGCATCCTGTGGCATCAATACGTTGGACATGTTGTACGTCTTATCATCACTGTATCTCGTACCACCACCGCAGCTCGTACACCCTCTCTCCTCCCTTAACATGTGCTCCCTTCAACAGAAAATGAACAACTCACACACATATAAATGTTGGCAACAGAACAACCATCTGCGGATCAAAACAAAACGTCCTGTTTCTTGTACAAAACTGTTGAGAAAGTATCGACCTCGACGGCCTTCAACACCAAACCAGTTTAGCTCATTTTTGGTACAACAAGAAGAGGAGCGCACAACACAGAAAAAGCTACGCACCGATCATATTTATTTCATCCTGCCTCAAGGCTACCCCAAGTCCAATAAAGCTACCGACCAGTGCTTCGTTCTTACTAGCTCAAAAATACTAACAGCCTAGTAGTGCTTGTTAAGTTTCAGCAGAAAAAAAGAAAAAAAGAGCCCAAGCCCCGTACGTAGCAGCGAAAATCAGCACACGACCACAAAAAGGAACTACAAGGTATAAATAGTACTGTACAAGATGTAACTATGCCCTAAAATATATAGACTCTTCTTGGAGACTCAGATGAACGCCGAACGATCCTCAAATTTCTGGGCAAAACGGTCCGACAGATGTATATTACTCTCCCGATTACCAAGAACAGCCTGTACCGCGAAACTGAACTACCACGGGTCTTTACGGGATACGACCCAACTCGCGGGTCGGTTCACGAGATACGACCCTTTCATGGGATACGACCCGTAACACTGTCCTATCCTTATACGGGGAAAGTTTATCTAGATGCAGTAGCACACACGCGTGGCCCGAAACCATCACTCGGCCTACAAAGTCGAGTGATCAAGGGTGGCCATGACTGCACCAATACTGGAACGAAAGACGACAGCAAGAAGACGAAACAAAAAGACGTCACACAAGACAAAAATCATACCAGGTACCAGACAAGACACCGAACGAAGACAAAAATAGCTTTTCTGAGCCTGCGAAGCCTAACCCTTCGCCCTCCCCGCCCCGAACATTCCTTAACTTGTTGTGTATAATATGACGTGCTGTAGGTTCTATACACGAAAGCATTTATTTACTGGGAACTAAAAAAGGGGAGTTGGGCAGAGCGGGAAAAATTACTTGTTGTGCATGCGACGCACAGCTCTACGGCGTGCCAATAAACAGCATGCAACCCAATCTGAGAACACAGTACTCGTAAAAGACAACGGGAGAACGCAAACGAAAATGAGTATGCAGTGTGTAGTATGTACGGGAAGAAAGATGCTAAGAGATGGCATACGACCCTAAAGACTAAAGAGTAAAGAGTAAAACAAAAGTCGTGATCGAGATTTAAGCGTGAAAACAACACTCTCTCGCGAAAACACAACATACATGCACGAAACGACTAAATTAAAGCACTCTAAAAAACACAGAACAGCGCACGGAAAACAAAAAAAAACATACTGAACAGGCTACTAAAAAAACTGTAGAGAATATGTTAGGACAAAAAGAAGCATTAAGCATTGACGAGCAAAAAAAGACCGACCGAGGAGACTGCGGTTTGACCCCTTGACTGGCTGCCCCTTCTACTATAAATTAGTACGGAAGCGTCCAAATAGGCCTTGCCGCGTCTAGCTCGAGGTCGACGGGAGACGCCGGTTTGACCCCTAGACTGACCGACCTGACCACCCCCGTCCACTATCAACTAACTAGCAAATTAAGGCCGTTTAGAGGCTATGAAGCCCCCAAAATTAACGGTCTTCTAGTATACGCCTAGGCCTTAATAGTGCCTGCTCATCAGATTGCTGCTACTGCTGCTGCTTTTGTCTCTCAACCTTACTACCGAACAACGGTGGCCCTCTCTCACTATCTCAAGTGGTCCGGCTTAGCTTGGCTTAGCTTAGCTCAGCTTAGCTTTAGCTTAGCTGCACTGAGCTTCGCTCTTGGACTCGAGCTCGACCTCCTCCCTAATCCTAGACAGGATGTTGCCCCTATTGATGTTGTCGTTGTTATCAATGTCGTGTTGTTGTTGTCGCCGCAGAAAAGGACGGGGGGGGGGGAGGGAGGGGCGATCAACAGCAGCAGGAGCGAGACAGAGGAACGGCGAAAAGAAACGTCAAATAGTGATGCGCGGCACAGTAGGAGTAGCAGATTCGGGGCCAAACGTATTGTGCTGTATTGTGGTGTGTTGGGCTGTACTGCTGTGCTGTATTGTGGTGTATTGTGGTGTATTGCACATGATGAGCTTTTCAACCGAGGAAGCACCCAATGCTTTCGGCATCCCGTTACCGCATGGGTTTCCTAAGTTGGTTAGTTGCACACCTAGCCCATGTGTTCGCGTTTAAACAGGTCTGTCCATCGATGCTGAGAGTGAAGACACTGCTCGTCAAAAGTCAACGTTGTTTGAGGTTCATGGGGCGCTCCTGAAGCGGGGATGTTAGATAAAGCGATGCATGCTATGGTAAACCCCTTGGAGTCCTATCATATAATCTTATAGTATGCACCTCTCTCTGCCGTTGCCATGCTTCCAGTGTAGTACAGAGTATAGTGTGTATGTGCTAAAAAAAGGGTGGTGGTGGGGGGGGGAGGGGGAGATCAAAGGCACGACAGGAACTACCAAACGTCGTCAAGATGATGATGTGGCGGATAAACGCGCAGGTGGAGAGTATTACCCCGGTCATTACGATCGTGTCGTGTCGCACAAAACGGCGGGAGAGAAACCGCAAAACAGGCGTCAGTACGATGTGAAATGGCGGGGCGGGGGGAGGGAACGATTAACAGCATAATGGCGAGAGGGGGGGGAATACTTATCTTTTGCTTGCCTTGGTCACGGAACCATTGACCACGCATCCCTTTTGACACGGAGCACCGTGATGGGGGCAGAGGCTTACTAAAAGCCTCCGAAATGAACGTCGAAAAAACTATAAAATGTCGTGAAAAATGGCGGGCGAAGGCAATCAAACGCAGCAGGCAAGGGAAGGAAAAACAGATGAAGACCCTCAAGGTCATGTGACCGCTCGCTGAGTGCACAGGTGTCGGGGCTGCAGACTAGAGCGTTGCGGGATGGATCGCTACCACCTTTTGTCAAGCAATACGCGAAAAAGGAGGTTTATGGAGGCGTTGATATTCAGTGGGCCACACACGGGTCGAGCTTGCAGACAAGAGTGCGGTTGAAACTAGGTGGTATTCTCGTAAGTAGTACGTAAAAACGGAGGGTTTCCAATATCAAGATATTTTATGCAAAGAGGGGGGCTTCAAGCACGTATGATGGAGGCGTTTCTACTTATAGGGGGGGGCACTCACGGAGGGTCGAAGTTGCAGACGAGAGTGTGGGTATAGTAGGTACCCTCGCAGGTAGACACCGCACAGCCGACCTTCGTCGTGCTCTTCCACGCGATGGCTGTCGCGTGCAGGCCCCACGTCTCCACGTTGTTAGTCAGCTCATCGTCGACTGTTGTCAAACAATAAAACGGTTCAGACAGAATAAGGGGTTGGAAAGGGGAGCAAAGAACGGGCGGAGGGGGGGAGTCAAATGGTTGACATCGGCAAATAAAAAATGTACCTGGTATTTGATAAATCTATCAAATATAATTGGTTGATGGCCGTACGTAAGTGCAGCCCCCGCATTGCAACGGTGCCGGGTCTGGTCCTTGTCGACCGTTGAAACGGACCAGGGAGGTGGGAAACGGAGGGGCGTTGAACACCAACTAAATTGATATCATCTTCGTAGATTCTACATGTATGTGATGATAGGTTGGGCGGGATCTGTGTGGTACATATCCAACCGAGAAAACATGCGCTAGGCCATGAAGATCATTCCGATCTAGACCATGCAGATAAGGGAGACCAGGAACCTGCCTGTTCTGAGACACACGTCAATGGATCTGTTTTGATCTGCCTGTTGTGGCGGGGATCTGATACAACCTTCCACTTGTAAGCGTTGACGAGACACAGAAGGCATCATAGCGCCCTCGTCCGATTAGCAGCCAACGTCTGATGGTAGCATCATCTAGGCCATGCAGGTCATGTAGACCAGGGATCTATCTATCTGCTCTGACAGATGGACGAATGGGATCTATGGATAATAAAATGGGGTCTGATTTGATTTGCTCTGCTGTTGTCGGTTGTAGGCGTTCCTGCGACTCACACAGGGCCGCCATGGCGTCCTCGTGCAATTACCAGCCACAATACGTTCTAGATCACCATGCAGAGCACATGGATCTATGTATTCTGGGAGAGAGACATATCAATGGGGATATTGCTACCATCATCTAATCATCTGCAAGCTCTAAGCGTTTGTGAGACTCACAGAGGGCCGTCATGGCTTCCTCGTCCGAATAGCAGCCGTAGCCCGAGGAGTGACCGCAGTAGTAGAGGTTCTCGCCGTATGGGTTGTCGCTGTGGAAGATCGTGCCGCAGTTAGCGCTGTTGGTCAAGAAGTCAGCGTATTCCTGATGAAACAAAACGATAAGATGACAACAGCAAGAGGGCAAGAGAACAAGAAAAAGGACGGGATGGAAGTGGGGTTTAGCGGTGGAGTGTAGTGGCGTTTGCTGTCTGTGGAAAATGGTGCCGAGGTTGTCGCTGCTCGTCAAGAACTCAGCGTACGCCTAAAACAAATAGGAACCATGATTAAGAACAAGAGAAGAAAATTAAAAGAAGAACACGAACACGAACAACAACCGTATTACCTGGGCAACTTGCTGGATTGTGGAGTCCCACTCCAGAGGGTTAGCGCCGTGCATGCACCTGATCAATAGTTGCCAAAAGGCCGAGAAGCGGACGGGGCAGGAGATGTTGGTATTGCGTTGGGCGGAGGGCGCATGCTCTTCCATCCATACATTGCAAAAAAGGGTAAACATGTACCTGGTATCTCGTAGGATACTTGCAATTTTGTAGCTTTCGCTACAAATAGCAAGTGTCGCGCTATAAAGAAAGGGTAAAACATGTACCTCGCGAGATTATGTAGCCCTCTCACCTGGACCTTGCGTTGGCAGGTATTGGTAAACTGACTGCCAGCCAAACTCAGCCACACTAAAGTGCTATGCCGTCTTTGGCCGTTGGTTCGTGTATGTGCCAACGCGATTGCTAACAACACGTGTTCATCCAGTGTATTACATCTTGTTGAGAGATCTGTTATTTTAGGGGATTCATTAGTCGGTCGGACGCGCCATAGCGATATTTTGATCCGACCGACCCACGAAAAGTTTGCCACGGACGGGACATCTTAATACCTCACCTCTTTCGGTTGTGGATGGCGAATAGCTCCGCGTACTCGCCCGCGTTGCCGCCCCCTTCCGTCGGCTGCCTTCCAGGCTCTTCCGCAGTAGGTTCAGTAACAGGTGCCGTAGGAGAGCCCATGGTAGGCTGGTCGAAAGCGGTAGGTTCAGCAACAGGTGCCGTAGGAGAGCCCATGGTAGGCTGGTCGACGGCGGTAGGTTCAGCAACAGGCGCCATAGAAGGCTCCGCAGTAGGTTCAGCAACAGGTGCCACAGAAGGCTCCGCAGTAGGGTTTCCTTGGGCAGTAGGTTGTCCCTCCATGCTAGGTGCCATAGTAGGTTCCATGGTAGGCTGGTCGACGGCAGTAGGCTGTTGCTCGGCGGAACTAGGCTCGGCGGTGGGTTGGTCGACGCGGTTTGTTGTTTCAGTGTCGGCCGATGGTGCGGGGGTGGGTCCGTCCTCCGTGTCGTCCATTTGGAACACACTCAGGGAGTTGTATCCGCCTGCATGTTTGGAAAATGGGAGGGGTGGGAGGAGGGAGGGGTTCGAGGACGGGCGGGGGGAATTAACACATTTAGCACCACGAAAAGCCCGCGAGCGCTACTGATAAAAAACCGGGCTAACATCAAGCAGTAGCGATAGCAACATACAACAGCCACTATTAATAGTAATCAGGCAGTAAGACATCGAATTTATCGCAAGCAACAGCAATAATAGACAACCCACTACTTCGTATTATATTATGGCTAATGGGCTCACCGCAAGCGATCTCGTTGTCGCCGGAGCAGCGCATGTGGCAGACGCCTTCACCGTGCTTGGAGTATTCCTCCATGTCCGCCGAGGTTCCGCACCAGCACTCGCTCCCGAACTGTACAACATTGAAACAAAAAATGCCACAAAAAATAAATTCGAGGACGAATAGTCTAGACTATACACAAAATAAATGTATCAACTATCATAGTGGGTTCAGTCTAGGTACCCAAGGTTCGACTCGAGGCCTGGAACAGTTTCTCTTTTGTATGCGTAGCGCGGATACACGCCAGGCGTCGGGTGCCAGACTCGACGACGAGCCATAGTTCGTCCGTCGGCGAAGGATTGACAATTGTGCCGACGAGATCTTACTGATAGACGAGATAATAGGAGATCTGAAGTCACAGTCGTGCGATAAGAAACGGAGATCTTACAACCAGGTGAATTGGTGATACCTGCGTGGGAGATCCTTACGGTGACCTCCGGATATTTTCAGGTTGGACGAGACCTGGCTCCCACAATTGTGAAATGTACTTATTTATGTACTAGCATTTTCTATTTCGTATCTCTCTTAAGGCCCTCTGCCATGACCATGAGTTTATTGCATCGGAATGTATGGCATGCAGATCTCAAAGGTAACAGCAGGGTGATTTGGCCATGCAATGCCAACCGCGATGAACGCGAGGGCAACACGCGTGCAAGCCAGCACGCCAGGCTATTTGCACGGCAACTGGTACGCGGTCAGTCTGCTATTAATACTTCTATTAATACAACATGATGTGCGTTACGTTTTTATCCTCCGGTGGATGGGGGAAAAAAAAAAATAAAGCTTGAGCTGACCACATTTCCACGTATTTTCATCCACGGTGTGTGTCGATTCACTTCTTCTGATATACCAGGTATATATATTATAAAAATTAAAATACACTCCAGCTGTGAGATCGAAGATTTCGTCGAAACTCATCTTTGCAAGCTGTGTGTGATACTCCGATCGCGCGCATTACGAGTTGTGTGTCCTCATTAAGGATATAGGTCGGCGACTCCCCTTACAGCTACAGTGTAGCTATCAGGGTCAACAGGATGATTTTAGTCAGTCTGTGCGCGGAAACTATAAAACCCGTTTCTGAGGGGGACAAAATCTGACAGCTGTGAAGGGAAAGGGGGGGCCTGGTTTTGATCAAAAGCGAGCGGGTTTGGAGGGGGGCGGGGGGGGGGGGGGGGGGGGGGGAAGGGGCAATTTGTGCATGTAAGCTATAAATCCTTTCGAGGGGATAAATCTGACGGTTTTGGCACCAGTATATTATTGGGGGCGGGGGGGGGGGGGGGGGGGGGGGGGGTTGGGCGGGGGGGAGGGGGGGGCAGCTCGATATGTGCCTGGAAACTATACATTATTTCGAGGGGATAAATGTGACATTTTTGGAAATAATTCATCAGTTTATCGTGTATATCTTGGGGTAAGTCGTACAATCAGTGAGTAAAGAGAGGGTGGAGTGTTCGAGGGGGTGGGGTTGGGATGGGTTGGGGGGGGAGGATGGGGGGTGGGGGCGGGGGTTGGGGGGGGGGGGGGGGGGGGAAGGGCTTTAGGTGAGGGGTTTGTTATACGTGTGGTGCTAGGTCTAGGCGAAGGTGCGGGTGATGGGGAAGAAGGGGGCGTTCGAGGCGGGGGGGGGGGGGGGGCGAGGGGGAGGAACACAGCGGCATGGATGGCTCACGAAAGATAATGAGGTGATATCCTGTGCGTAAGTGTTTATTAATGTGGCGGATTTTGATATTTGGTCGGGCGTTTGAGTAAGGGAGAGCAAGAGGGGGGGGGGGGGATTTTTAGGAGGTTTAGGTCACAAATAATATTCATATACACTTCGGCTGTGAGATCAAAGATATGTAGCAGCTTGCTATACGCGTGGTGCTAGGTCTAGGCGATCGTGTAGGTGGTCGGAAAAGAGGGGGCGTTGGAGGGGGAGGGGGGGGGGGGGGATAATTGAAACCTTCGTCGTGGATGGTCAGAAAGATAATGACGTGGTATCAACTGCGTATAGGTCTTTATTACTCAGGCCGATTTTGATTGTGAGTGGGCGTTTGGACAGACTAGGCGGAAGGGGGGGGGGGGGATCGGGAGACGGAGGGGCGGGGGGGGGAAAGGGTTGGGGTTTGTTATGAAAAAGAGGTCAGTGGAGGGGGAGGGGAGGGGGGGGGGGGGGGGGGGGGGGGGGCGGGACATTTCAATATGTGCGCGGAAACTATATATTCTCAAAGGGGACAAACCTGACGATTGAAGCAATAAGACATCCCTTTATATCATCTGGCTTGTAATGTTTACTATTCTAGAAGGTTTGATGTTAGATGCAGCATGCAACCCAGTGTTTAAGTGTAGTAAATAACGTGTTAAATCTTCACAGTTTGTTGTTGTATGATACAGCGATCGAAAGCTAGAATATTTTATAGAATATTTGTAGGTACCATTATTTTCTGACATCGCTAATTATAAGAAACAGATACGTATTGTCAAATGCAACAGGCGAGGTGATGTGGTCATGCACTGTGTTTGTCACCATCATCATACAGTCACCATTATTATCGACATCGCTAATTATACGCACGAGATACGTATTGCCAAATACAGCATATATATTGCTCATCACATCTATTACCGCCTCACTTTTTTTTTTTTTTTTTTTTGATGTAGACTAATGATAGGTATGATAGTTCAGCATCATATATGCTAAGTATGACGCGGAAGATATTTGAGGTAGGTGTACTGCGGGTGCGACACCACACGATACATGTACCAGAGGTATCATGTACTTCGAAGTAACATTATTCGAAGTCATCTCCGACTACATCATCAGGTCGTACATAGTCTAGTCTATATATTTCGAATATAAAAATACACTCCGGCTGTGAGATCGAAGATTTTGTCTAAACTCATATTTGCAAGCTGGGTGTGACACTCCGATCGCGCGTATTACGGGTTGTGTGTCCTCATTAAGGATAGTCTATAGGTCGGCGACTCCCCTTGCAACTACAAGGTAGCATCAGGGTCAACAGGGTGATGCTAGCCAGTCCGTGCGCGGAAACTATAAAACCCGTTTCTGAGGGGGACAAAATCTGACAGCTGTGGAAGGAAATGCATCAGTTTATCAAGTGAATTCTGTAAGTCGATTCTGTAAGTCGAATAACTGGTGAGGGGAGGGCGGAGTTCTTGAGGACGTGGGGGTCTGATTTTGATCAAAAGGGGGGGCGGGAGGGGGGGGGAGGGGAGGAGGGACAGGTGGGGCAGCTCAATTTGTGCGTGGAAGGGGATAAATCTTACGGTTTTGGAAGGAATGCACCAGTTTATCATTTATAGCCTGTAAGTCGTACAACCAGTGAGGAAAGGGCGGAGTGTTCGAAGGGGTGGGTGGGTGGGTGGGGGAGGGTTGGGGCAAAAGGGGGGTGGGTGGGCGGGTGGGGGAGGGTTGGGGCAAAAGGGGTTTTAAAAGATTTAGGTCGCATACATGTAGGGGTTTGCTATACGCGTGGTGTTAGATCTAGGCGATGATGCGGGTGGCGGGGAAGGAGGGGGCGTTTGGGGGGGCTGATGAATTGGAGCAGCGGCATGGATGGCTCCAGGAAGATTGGCGATTACGATGTTAGGTGGGTGGAACGTATGAGCAGAAGCGAGCGGGGGAAAAAAAAAGAAAGGGTGGGGGGGCGTTGATGGGGGGGGGGGGATGAAATAACGCTACGTCATGGATGGCTAGAAAGATATTGACGTGATATCAAGTGCGTAGAAGTGCTTATTACTTTGGTCGGTTTCGATTATTTATATATAATATCGCTGGAGTGTATTTTAATTTTTATAATATATAATATCGTACACGAGGTATAATATCATGATACATCATATTTGATATGTATTGCAAGGCGAAACACAGAGTATGGAACAAAGCCAAACGTTTGATTCGTATGATGTAGCCCGAATTTTTTTTCAATTATTTCGTTTAGATAGATTTACCGGTGTCATATCATACGTATCATACGCCCGATGGTTACCTGGGTGGCGTAGGTGACGACCCCCTTGCCCATACAGTGCTCGCGGCACATCACCGGAGTCATCATCTCCGCCTCCATCATGTCGCCCATCACCCGATCATTCTTTATGTCCATGTAGCATCCCTTGTATTCGGGGCTGTCAGATGCCGGCGCCCACTCCATTCGGTACAGATCGAACTGATGCACAAAAAATATCAAGGGTGGGGAAGGGAGGGCTTTAGAGTTATAGATAAGGGAGGGGGGAGGGGGGGGGGGTTAGGGTTCAGAGTTAGCGAGATGGTGTTGGTCAGGATGTTGTGGGGAAGACAGGTCGAAGTGATACACACACAGGGCGCAGATTGAGAAGGAGGTGGAAGCAGGTGAGCCACTGTATTGAAGAAATATACCGGTACCTTGTAGGATCTACTAGATCCACCTGTGACGTAGAGTATCTAGATCGTGGTATGTCGGTGCTCACCGCGTTAGCGCCTCCGCAGGTTTTCATTTCATCACCATTGCAGTAGCAACTGTCACACTTGAAGTCTTCCTAATCTCATCCAACATAGCATCTGCATGATTTGTATTAGGATATACCGCTAACTAAAAAAATATATAATGCAGGGTTTAGCTGACGAATCAATACATCATGACCTATCGGTCCTCACCGCGTTAACGCCTCCGCAGGTTTGCATTTCGTCGCCGCCGCAGTAACTGTCGCATTTCCCGACCCCGTCCCCATGACGTTCGAAGTCCAAGAGGCCGTTCTTGCTGCACCAGCATTCGGTACCGTACTGAGTGGCCATGAAGGCGGCCCCCATGGCGTCGCAGTGCGTGTGGCACTCCTGAATAAGAGGGGGTTGGGGTTGGCGGAGTTGGGTTAGGGCGGGGGTAAGGATGGGGTGGGGAGGGAGGAGAGAGGGGGGGGGCAGGAAGAAGGCAGGGGAGTGGGGAGTGACGGGGAGGAGGCGGTGGTTGCGGCCGGTAGGAGTTGGGGTGGTCGTGCACTCATAGTATGTGGGGTTGGGGTTGGGGAAGGGGGTGGCCGTATTCAGGTGGCGGTTGGGGTTGGGATTAGATTGCGGTTGGATGAGGGGAGGAGGTTGGAGGTGTACGTGGGGGTGGGGGTGCTAGGTTGCAGCGGGGGGGCAGGAGGGGGGGGCGGGGCGGTCGGGTAGACAACTCGGGAAGTTAAAGTACGTAAATGCTGATAATGTATTATGTAAAACAGTACTGATTGGGAAATATGCATAAAACCGTCCCCTTTCCCCCCCCCTCCCTTTTCTCTTTCCGTCGTCATAGAGGACGCTTCGAAGGAGACTCGCGTAGCCTACTATGAATGTGATACAGCGGTTAATAGCCGATGATTGATCCTGTTCTGCATACAATCTAAAAGCTTCCATGTAGCAATGGTGCAATGGTTCGAATAAAGGATAACCGAACCACCGGTTCTCCCTCCCATCTCCATTTTTTCTCGTTGACATTCTCTTGTGGCTCACCATGGTGGTCATTGCCATAGAGACGAGCCTGCTGCCGAGGATTCTGTCCTCCTTGGAGTCAAGGTAGCATCCCAAGTGTTCGTAGCTACCTCCCATGGGGTCTTCATCCGCCAGCCCTCGTGTCAACAGAGGCCCTCGTCGCGAGAAGCCCTGAACACATGCACACAAGCACACACACGCAAGACGTGAAAAACACGTGCAAATAACAAAGATAAGTAATGGATACGTCGTGCAAAATATTCGACAGCCTAACGACAAGCACACATACAAACACACACGTACGAAGACCTGTGGTGATCAGAGCATATCCTGTTACACACATCACATCACAAGGGCCCAAACACACGTACGCGCGCACCAAGAAAGCACGTTTTGACGTATTATGCGGTGCACCACGGCGTACCGGTAGGTATTCGACGGCTTGAATACGCACACGCACACAGAAGTGCGATGATCTAAGACACACTATACGAGTACCAGCACATAGTACGGAAGGCAGGAAGAGCTAGTGATAACGATAACGGTTGTTCCTTTCCATCGCACCGAGCGGTCGAGAGAAAGAACGAAAAACAAACCCCAACTTCGTATAGCAGTACAATAGTAGTAAGCAAAACAAACCCCAACTTAGTACCTGGTATTGTACAGCAGTAGCATATTACTTAACCGATAGAATCAATACTTACTTCATGGCATGTCGTATCATACCACAGGCACTGACTGCTGCTGGGGTGCTGGCTATGTATGCTTTCTCCGTGGGCGTATCGACAGCAAACGCACATATGATTGCTCGTGATGTGACAGCGGTAGTATAGCCCCTAACCACGTCGTCTCTACTACTTTGTAGGTTTCGTAGTTACTGATGCTTGAAATGGAAACTAGTACTTGTATCACATTCAGATCGATTACATTCATGTAACACATTCGGATACTTTGTCCAGCAGGCATACGGTACCAGTAAGTATTACCAGGTATTAATAAGTACTTCACACTGGTAGGTAGTGTGCCATGTATCTGGTACCGTAAACAGCAGAAGGGGGGCGGGGTTCTACACGCACCGTGGATAGACAGATGTTGTCTCTTGGCGTCTGCATGTTAGATGCCAATCGCTGCTGTTGCTGCTCTGGATCCCGACTGCTGAGCTACCAGGTACCATTCTACCAGGCAGGCAGCTCACTAATATTAGACTAACCATGTCCGTGTGTTCCTGGTACGCTGAAAAAAGCACGGAAAAACGAAAATTGACTAGTATAATCAACAACGACGTAAAATTTAGAACGACCACATCCTCCTGCCGGCGTAGGTTGTGATTAAGGTGGCAGCTGGCTCCTCCAACACAGTCTGGGTTCACGCCCCACCCTCGAACGCAAGTCCGTGTCACCCTCCAACGCCTTTTTGGGAGGAGCTGGCAACAACAGTAAAAGGGTGTGGCATGTATGCCGTACTGCTCCTGTGCTGGCGTTCGCATACCATTTGATACCTGGTACTACTGTACAGCAGTAGTATGGAAAACCAAACAAAAATAGTACGGGTATTGCCAGTGAGTGGGATTTTTTTTTTTGTTCTCGTTGACAATGACAACACCAACAACCCCAAACAAAAAACCACCCACCATGACTGATTCCGGTGCTGAGCCTCGAAGCAACGCTCTCGAGGCGCTAGCATCTGCTGCTACCGCTGCGGGCGCCATGCCCAACACCAACACCGCTAGTCTTGACATCATGATGATTCTCGCTGCTGCCCGATGCGACGGTTGATTTAGATCTGCTGGAAAAAATAACGAACGTCGATCTCCATCTCAAAAAATTAAATTTATGGAGTCAAAAATAGCATTACGTACGGGTAAAAGTGGAAATCATTTAGCCGACCACCGTCTGTCTTGGGGTGGGAAGCGACGCACGAGAGCAATCAGGTTCTGTGAAAAAAAAACAGAGTTCTGTTAGCAGGATTTCGATCACATGCACGTCCAACGCGCCCTTGCGTAGGAGCGGCAGCAGAGGAAGCTGCGTGTTCGAAATGTGTACGCACATGAGCAGCAGCGGTGGTACCGCTGCCGCCGTGTGAATATATATCACGACCTGTTTTTGCGCGGTCAGCAGCAACTAGAAATAGTTCATACCGGTAACAGTATAGCAAGAAACGATATCAAGCGGTACATAGATCTGGCCTCATACAGCAGCAGCAGTAGTTGACGCGTGTTGCCTGGCCTTGCTTTCGACACTGCTGCAGCTCGCTTACTGTGCTTGCGAGAGATAGTTTACGACAGACTTAACCTAGCAGGGCACGCTACGTTCGTCGCGTGTGATGGTCGTCGTGCAGCAGCAGCAGCAAGATCAACAACAACAACAACAACAACAGCTAGCTGCAGGAATCATGCGACTTGTAAAAAGAAGATAAAATATCTTCGCCGTTCGTTGTGACGTACTGGTACCATCAACGCAATCCAAAGCAGGCGCAATAATGTGTGGGTACGAAACAAATCTTAACTGCTGCTGCTGTGCAATATCGACAACAGCATAGATAGGTAGTCTAATCATGCAGGCGAAGCAAAGCAAGCACCCCTCTGCTGTATGGGCTGCACTCACGTCTGCTGGTACGGGCGCTCTAGCTAGCTCCAATCAATCACCTGTGGTGGTTGCTGCTTGCTGATGATGCCAGTCAGGGCGAAGGCAGTCAGGTGTAGTGAGTGGAGTGGAAACGTAGAGAGTGACCTTGGGTGGGCTGCTGTTGGTTGCTCTGGTCAGTTCAGCTTTCATAAAGGATCCGAACGGTACCACGGCGGCGCTTGCTGGCTCAAACCCTCTGCCAACCAAGTATTATATCCGTTCCGACCATCTAATTATTTAGATCCCAACCGGCCCAACTAATTTTGTTTTAACATCCTTCAAAGATCTTGATTCTTGCATAAGACTATTTGTTCTTGTAGATCCTGGCCAATCACGAGTGAATCTCGGCCGATTACGCACTTCAACCGGAAATTCCACTGCTGCTGTGTAGAATTCTGTGGGAGATGCCGGAACCGCAGGGAAGACCGAGGACCCTTAGAAGAGATAGATCTTCTGTGAGTCGGGTTATTGTAGGCCTCGATTGTTCATGCTAGGAGCTATTAATTACCATCTCGAAGACGGGATCAAGGCACTGGCGCAGATCCTACCCAACCCCTAACAACCCGTAACCCTACCCGTAACACTAACCCTTTAGACTAGTCTAGCTCTGACCCTAACCCCAAGCGGGACCCCAAAGCGGCCAGAAACGGGCGAGAAACGCGGTTCCGGCGCATTCGTTTTTGCCTTGACTAACCAAGTCGTGTCTAGGGACGGATTATGAAGATATATCGATGGATGGTAAAGATCTATCAGCGTCGGCCCGTCAAGACCTCTTCGGGCGTCGATAATATACCTGTTTTAGTGCACAACAAGTGGTCAGCCAAAGCGTCAAATCGCCGTGTCCTGTTTGTACTGGAAGATCGGTCAGACGCGTCAAGGCCTGCTTTGGCCGTTGTATACTATTTTCAGTCTAGGAATCAGCTAGCCAAGAAGTCAAACCGCCGTCTCGTGGCTGATATTTTGGTCGATACTTGTAGCATGGTTGCGATGGCACACAGGCTTGCCAACGTTCTTGTTGAAATAGCAAATATCGCGTCAGTCTGTGACTAGACTAAGTAGTTATTGTTGGATTTGACGAGGCTCATTGTGTGTCCCCATCGTATAGGACGTACAACAGTACCCTGCGCTGTCTATGCACGCTGTTGGTGTAGACTAGTCCGTTGTTGTTGCTGTTGTTATTGCTGCTGTGGCGTTGCGGTGTTTGGTGTCTCGTACATCGAGCAGTTCATAATATCGGTTGGTTCTTGTTGTTAGTCCATGTTTTGATGCGTTAGATGCAGTTGCTGCTGTGCTATGTGATGTGATAGGTATGTAACAACAGCGGTGGATTCTTGCAAAGGTCCTCTCTGTCTAGTGATACGACTAGTGCGTGAGAGTAGCTACGTAAGAGGCTGTTGTGCACCTGCTGCGTGCCCCGCCATGAACAACAACAGTAGTAGTACGTGGCATTAGCAACGGAAATGATGTGTCGCGGTTTGGCTGTATTGCCGCCGCCGTTGTTGTGTACTTGGTACCAATTATATGCTATAACAAGACAACAGTACTACTGTAGTAGTATAAGTAGTGTCAGAAGAGGTTGTGGCACCGCAACAGACAGCAGCTACCTACAAAACAGCAGAAGTCGCTGTACAGCGCCGGTTGCGTGGTGCCGGTCACCCGATATAAAGCCCGTGAAATCGCTTGACACAGAAGAAGCAACAACACGTAGTAGGAGTGTGCGGAATGGTGTACCGGTTGCCGACATACTGCCGGTGTTTTCCGGCTGGTACATACCCCCGTACACCCGGGACCCCTCCTTCTTTTTACTGCTGTTTGTAGCACCACAACAGATACTACTACTACTGCTGCTGTACTCAACTGCCCAAAAAAAACTGTCCGGGTGCTGGGTATATAAGAATCGTTTACATATCATATTTACAATGAAAACGTACTTATACTTCAGTACCGGTGCATGCGACCGGTCGTCGAGTAAAGAGTGTTGTAAAAGGGTGTTATAAATCTATATATCTTGGTTCGCTCATCACATATGCACATCCTTACGTCTGCGGATATCTCCCGCCTCTGACCGCCTTTCCGCGCGGTTTCTTCGCTGAGGCGTGCCCCCGCCTCGCCTGCAACCACAGGCTCAGCTAATCCGCCCGCTCGGCGCCGTACGCGCGCGCGAGGCCTCGACGTTGAGATTTACGACGAGATCTCCGAAAAATCGTGCCCTGTGAGACGTTTGGTGCGTAGTCTGCACACAGGGCTAATGTCTTCGCGTTATTTCTTCGGTACGTGTTCTCTGACCTCCGACACACGGGGGGGGGTCGATTACCTGGCCGGCGTCGCCATTGCAAAGGCCACTAAGCGAGGTTTGTGCTAGGATCTGGGGAAGAAAAGTTCGTAATTCCCGAGAACACATGCCACCCAGGCGTAGTGGAGAACTGCGAACTCTCACTATTTTTGAACCCCCGGTAGTCTACAGCAGCACGTATACATGTACATGATGTACAGCAGTACCTGAAGCTATGATGAGCCTGCAGCATCACGAAGCTACAAATGGTATATGCACAGCAGCATCACGAAGCTACAAATGGTATATGCACAGCAGAATCACGAAGCTACAAATAAATGGTATATGCACAGCAGCAGCTAGGCGTCGTGGAGAACTGCGAACTCTCAATATTTTTGAACCCCCGGTAGTCTACATCAGCACGTACATGTACATGATGTACAGCAGTAGCTGAAGCCATGATGAGCCTACAGCATGACGAAGCTACAAATGGTATATGCACAGCAGCATGACGAAGCTACAAATGGTATATGCACAGCAGCATCACGAAGCTACAAATGGTATATGCACAGCAGCAGCTGTGGCCGCGCCTTTCTGCGTAGCAACGCAGAGCGTCACCCAGCTGGTGTGAACCGCCATGCTCTCCCATAATTTCCAGGCTGCCTTCTCGCATTGTTCCGCCGCACACGGGAAATCGGGAAAAAATTGTCGGCATTTTCCCTTTCCAGTATCTCCCATATATGAATTAACAAACTTCGTCTAACTCTTGGCATTACTTCTTACCCTCTTAATATTTACTATCCTGCGCTGCGACCGGCGGCCGTCCAGGCCGCCGGCGTAGCCCCTTGTATATCCTTATTATATAATACGCTAAGGTGGTCGTGAAGGTGGTCGTGACGTTTTGGATCTTTGAAAAATATCTTGGTTAAAACACCCCCCCCAAAAAAGCGGCGACTTCCGAGCTCCACTCGGCCTCAGGCGGCCTCGCGGTGCCGCCACGTCCCATCCGCACAGCAGCACTACGACATGCCGGCGAAAGAACGGGCGTCGGTGCCCCACCTCGGCGAGGGGGGAGCGTGGAAATCGCCCTCCCGGGGACGGCTCGCTTGCCCCCCCCCCGCTTTTCCTTCGTCGCTGCCTGCTAATTTTTTTTTTTTCGAACTCCAACTATATTGAACTTTCGAATTGCTTTTTGGCCACTTGAGCCATGGACACAGCCATGGACAAACAAGCGCGCCTGCGTCAACAGCAAGCTCACAACACGAGGACCAGACACAGCAGCGCCCAGCCGTCGCCGCTCGCCGTGCGCAGAATCGGCAACGCGAGCGCTTTTCGCTTGACCTAACAATGGCGAATCCCGCCCAGCCCGAGAGCATTGTAACCAACAAATCGGCTGCTGCTCGCCTGTCAGGTGTATTGCTCTAGGTACTGCTGCATTGCTGTACTGCTGTGCGTACTGCTGCACGCCTGTTCTGATGTACGTCCTGCTGCACTGCTGTTCTGCTGTGCTGTACGTTCTGCTCCACTGCTGTTCTGATGTACGTACTGCTGCACTGCTGTTCTGCTGTATGTAGTAAGGGTTTGGTCGATGGATGGGTGAAGCGTGCACTGCGTCGTCCGTGGTGGGTGGGTGGGCCGTTCTGTACGTGGGAGTCTTTTTTTTGCTGTTTCCTGTTTCACAAGAACTAACCAACTAACTGCGCCTCTGCTGTGCTGTACGTACTGCTCCACTGCTGTTCTGATGTACGTACTGCTGCACTGCTGTTCTGCTGTATGTAGTAAAGGCTTGGTCGATGGATGGGTGAAGCGTGCACTGCGTCGTCCGTGGTGGGTGGGTGGGCCGTTCTGTACGTGGGAGTCTTTTTTTTGCTGTTTCCTGTTTCACAAGAACCAACCAACTAACTGCGCCCCGCGTACCAGGTGCGTACTGCTGTACGTACTGTTGCACGGCTGTTCTGATGTTCGTACTGCTGCACTGCTGTTCTGCTGTATGTAGTAAACATTTGGTCGGTGGGTGGGTGGAGGGTGCACTGCGTCGTCCGTGGTGGGTGGGTGGGCCGTTCTGTACGTGGGAGTCTTTTTGCGTCCTGTGGGAGATGAACCCTTTCTTTGTTTCTACAATACCGGCCTCCCACTGGTGCTTGGGAGTACCACCGTCCCCACTGCTGCACTCCTCTGTCCTTTACTACCGTACGTACTACTGCTGCACTGCCGTACTGCTGCCGTGTTATCATTTTTGTTTTGCAGTACTTACATACAGAGGATGATACCTTTACTACCCTACGTACGGCGGCATTGTCGTACTGCCCTGTTATTATTTTGTTATTTTAGTACTTAATACAGAGGATACAGCACCAATTTGTTTTTGTCCGCCATGCCGACCGGCAACTGGTATATTTCGGGAGTACCACTAGTCTATTTGAAATAGACTAGACTACTCTTCTTGCTGTGTGTTGGCTGTAGACGTCGATTTTTTGTCGTTGGAGTTATGCCAGCGGTACATATCTGTCTCCCTGGTATTTCATAGCATGTACATACAGTAGTTTGCGACGGACCACACAGCATGCATCGGATCTCTCCATGTATGTGAAGAATCGGCACGGGCAGCTGCAGATAGATTCTGAAGCTGCAGTGGTTGTTTAGTCGTTAGACTACCCCTACAAATATTATGCTCGCTGTCGAAGACGCGCAGCGTAGAAAGTACACAGTATAGAAAGAGATCTAAAGAACGTTGAATGCGTGAAGATCGCAACCGGTTGGATGCGTAAATACCGTGCACACACAACACATAACACTCTGACACAGCTCAGCAACAACGAACGGGCGTTTTTTTTTGCCGTTACAACAGCAGCAGCAGCACAATCGTAGTGAGTTGTTAGTCTTCTACTTCTACTAATACTGGTTGGTACAGCACCGCCACAGCCGTGCGTTTTTTACGTGATACTGATATTTCCAACCATATACGTATACATCCAGCGCAACCAGTCAGTGTCCGTGGTGATGCTTCTCGTGCCATACCATAAAGACTAGCTCCTCCGTGGTCACCAACTACGTGCGAGAGACAGGATGTGTGCACAAACAATTCAAATACAGCAAGAAGGTATAATTCGGCTATGCAATGCCAACCGCAATGAGCATGTGGCCAAAACACGCGGGACCAGAGTATATCTCACGCAGCCTGCAAAGATGAGTATCGACCCTTGAGTTCAGCCGCTTAAGTTGGTCGAACCCACAGCTTACGTATTTGAAACGTGAAACCAAGCACATATACCACGCCACATCAAACCAGACTGTTCGCAGTAAAAACTAAAACTACAATAAAAAGCTTGATAAAAGACGAATAAATACGAAAAAAAAACAAAAAGGAAAGAAACGATTGGAACGAAAGAGTGAAACAGGACGGCACGTCAAAAACGAAAACACAAAGCACAACAGATAGGCAGCAACCAGCAACGCACAGAAGAAGAAGATGACGCCATCCAACTAACATCGGGGGCGGCAACTATAGACTATACGAATAACCCTACTCTTACTACGGTATGAAGGAGTATAGGGGCGTTGCCGCATGGTCTATCACGTGCGCTCTGCTTCTGACAACAGCGATGACAATACTACCGTCATCGTCGCTCCCGTAGCTTGTAACCAATACAAAAATAAAGCCTACCTGGTACTAATTAAGCAAGCGAAGACGCATGAACAAAGAATATAACACCACCCAACTGTCGTCGGGTCAGCACCCGCACTGGATTCCGAATTTAATTACTAGAGGGTTAGGAGCACATTGCTGTCAGGTTTGTCCTCTACTTACCATATCTTCCACGGCGGTGTCCATGCTCGACATCATCGCCTCGTTAACCCCCAAGGGTGACCCAAAAGGAAAACAAGAAGCACAAAGCAAATGGAAAGAATCATAAATGACGAAGAAAGGAAAAGGCGAAAACCGGTTCAGCGAGAACGCGCATGTCACGGCAGTATCGGCTGACAACATACTCCTTAGGGCGACAGCGCAGATAAAAAAAAAAACTAGATCATGACATACTTATTACGTCGTTATGATATTGTTGGCTGTGATCATGAACACGACGGATACGATCCATCTTACATTAGGGAGTTCCATACATCTATGAGAGATTTGTGAATGAGGTGTAAGGGGACACTCGGCGGGATGAATGGGGGATTAATATAACCGGGTGTTTTCCGCTACATGATCCGCCACGAGTTGTCATTCGATGGCCGCATAATACTCAAGAGAGAGTTCTGTGTCACCGTCTTGAGTCACCACCACGCCTTTCCGTTCCAGCGGCGTGTGCGCACCATTAGAGATCGACCAACACACTATTACGGAGATCTATTGCTAACAGGGTGAAATCGCGCACAATAAGGGAAAGCACCACCACCTTTCAGGCGAGCTCTCCTACGCTACGACTGTGTTCGATTGGGGCTCGGTACACCTGGTACCGGCCAACAAAATAAACTTGAGTCAAACGCTACTAAACAAGAAGCGGGGTTCCCCCCCCCCCCCTTTCTTGGTTTTGTCATTTCATCCTGCTAACAGCGGATCTCCGTCAAAGGGGGCAACCGGGTATCTTCCATTGGTGAGCGTTGCCCAGGCTGACCTAGAGAGACGGGAAAAGCCAACCATGCCTGATACTAATGTTCAAAGCGTGGAGGCGGGCGTAATAGCAGAGAAGAGGAGAGAGAAGAGAGAGCGCAGGGGAGCAGAGTAGAGAGATAAGCGAGATGAGAGAAGAAGTCGAGGTCCGGCGAAGGACAGTGGAGGAGCAGAAGCTGCGTGTCGATAGGGAGGCGCTGCACGATGAGATCGCTAGGGAGGCCGGTGGGGGGAGGAGCGGAGAATCAGCAGCGAGGGATTGACACCGTCGACTCCTGTGCCAACACCTGGGCTGGCAGCCCACTCAGGCACGTCCCAATTTTTCTGTCTCGCCCCAATTTAACCCAGCTACGACCCCCGAAGTTTGATAACATAGAAGCGCAATTTAGAATGTGGTGCAATAAGTTTCAGGCATGTTTGTCATCGCTTGGTTTTTTGTACGTCCTTGAGACAACTGATAACCCGGTGACGGTAGGGGGCATGAATGTGTCTCAGGAAGAGTCGGGGTAAAGGCACACGCCTAAGGAGATCATGTGTGCGCGATTGGTGTATGGGTTGCTGATGGAATCTGTGACGAGATATATATGCTATCACAGAATTTCGCATGCGACGACAAGCCAAGTCGCCAAGTGGCGCATGGCCGGAGTTAGAAAAGTATTACATGCCCAAAACCCTAGCTGCAACTCACAGATTGAAGGAGTTTGAAGCAATCCACATGGCGGAGGGAGAGGACCCCCTGGTGTTTCTCGGTAAAGTGGATAAGGCGGCCGATGAATTGGCAACGCTTGAGTGAGGAAAAAGCGTAGAGGAGGTAAATATACATACTGTAAACAGCCTTTCTGCACTGTATACCATACAAAGCAAGTCATTCATCTACCGCCATTCTATCCCTCGTTGCGAGATTGATGAGATCGTCCGCGACGCCTATGTAAATGATAAGGTTGAAAAGGAGATTCGTAGTGCCGAAGGCGTTGGGAGCAAAAGGGCGGGGTGGGTCCGCATGCCGTATACGCCGGCGCTACGCAGCCCGCCGGTGAAGGAGGTACGGGTTCAAGTGGACGAGGGAGGAACAAAAAAGGCGAGAGGCACAAGGATCAGCAGCAGGAGCATCAACACCCACAGCAGCAGCAGTAATTCCAACAGCATAACCAGCACGGCCACTCAATGCGAAACAGTGGCGAAAAGGGGGGAGCTGGGCCAGGGGGCACAACTGGCCATCAATGGCGCTGGGATGACACGGAGGGCAGGTACCTTTCCTCTGGCCCAAAACCATTTGGGACGGGGGGACAGGTTCCGCGATGGGTTGGGTACCTACCAACCCACCGCCTGGAGCTATGCCACCGATGTCCCCGGCGCCGGTGAGAACTCCGCTTGGCTGGGGTCCCCACGCTACACCAAGGGGAACAAGGGGGCTTTGCTACGGGTGCAACCGGCCGGGTCACTACGTCACAGTGTTCCCGTTTACCCTCGCTCACATGAACGTAGCAATCCCTTTTGCTGCTCCGCAACACCCCTACTCCATGTACTACGGTGGTAGCTGGGTACAAGGCACAAGAGACAACCTACGGCAATGGGGGATATACTTCGGCCGTACCTCCCCCGTCTCAACCCTCTTCAAGTACTTCCCCGTGACTAGGCGAACAACGGCAGCTGTGGGCCTATATTCGACCCACATCTTCTCACCTCGCAGTTTGCACAAGAAGGCAAGGTTGGACGAGACGATTGTTTTCGGTTGAACAGAACGAGAGAAAAGTGGGTAGCTGATTCGGGTGCAACTTTTTATGTGACTGGTAACCCGTTTGGTACCCCCGCCCCCCACATACATGGTACCCCCGGGCCTATGTTATATATATATATAGATTGGGTTGGCGTCGGTTGGCAACGACATTGTAAAACATGCCGCTCACTACATGAGCCAGACCACCAGGGTGCCGTTTTTTGTTTTGGCGGTCGATTACTGCTGGCGGTCGCGTTAGATCATTTATACGGGGTGGAGCACTTTTACTCCAGACAAGGGGGATGATCGTATCACGTAGTGTTTATGGCAAGGCACTCACCAGGCAATTACATGGTACTCCCATCGCTGTTTCTGGAAGTGGCGATACCGGAAATTGAATAAACTCAATGAAACTGTCATCCATATGCAAGTCTGCCTCACAAGCGGTTCTTAGTAGGATGCAGCTCACTCTTCATGCGACTGGCCGAACACTTCACGGTGCTTCGCGCTTGATAAAAGCAATGTCTGCCTGGTCGGTGAACACCCGACGTGCTTCGTCCCGGCATTGTAGGATGCGAGGGTCATACCACATACCACTATGGTCATACGACTACGCCCATGCACAAACTGAGTACCCCCTCCCTTCATGGTAGGAGTACTTTGGTCGTTAGCGGCATGTGGTCGCTGCGGGTGCATCGCAGTTTTGGTAAGACAGCGATGCTCATGCATAGCCAGCAGGGTGAAGTTTAGATTAAGCTCTAGGACGTAGCGCATGTACTCGGCGTGCAATTCAGTTTCGCTCGATGCTGGTGGGGTTCACATTTTTTATGGAGATTTGTCCTTCATGCGCAGGTACGCTGGGTCGTACGTAGAGGCCACTAGTACTGTTGAGACTCCGATTACTGACGCGTGTTGGCTCTCGTTAAGATGAGGAGGATCTATATATTAACAATCCTCATGTTTCCTTGCCCACGCCTACGCTGGCACTCTTCGAGAGACGGCAAGACAGATGGGCAGTAAGCTTTTTGGAGCGTACTTTTCCCTGTGCTGGGTGTTCCGAGGTAAAGGGCAGAAGGATGACGGCACCGTGGACGGCCGAGTGCTGCTCCACCAGGCCTCTGGGGCATCTCTTTGTGGTTCTGTCGGGGTAACAGCCTGCGTCTGCGACGTGTGCTCTACGATAGAGGTACACCCCTTCAGTTCTGAGCTTCCTCAACTTGGGATCTTACTACCTCTTCCAAAAACGGGTTTGGACAAAAATTAAAACCTCTACCGGATGAAGAACATGGCCTAGGTACACAACAAGAATCATGCAAAAAAATGTCCTGTTTCCGACGATTTTGGGTTAAGGAGCCCCGTCATCCAGAAACCATTTCACACGAAAAGCGTTACCTCTATCGTACATGCGTTCTGCCGGCCGTGCTCAGTGCTTGACGCCGATCGTCGACGACTACTCGCGGATGGGATGGACGTATTTGTTAAGAGGGAAGTCCGACGTCCAGATGGCTTTCTATGGTTTTCTGGTCGACATCAACGTCAACGGTGTCCCATCCATTGTGGAGTGCGTTCGGTCGGACAGCGGCACGGAATTCACCAACCCGGAGTTCGTGGCGTTGCTCAATATGCGTGTAATCCGCCGCGAGTACACGCCCGTTGTTTCCCCTAAGCATGAAGGTATGGTCGAGCGGCGGAAAGCCATGACGCTGGAACTTGCTATGGCGTCTCGCCTGGAGCCCCCGCTTGTGTTTGGCGACGCGAAAATGCCGCTGACGCAGCCCCGCTAAGCTGATGCGTGTAAGTACGCCAGCGACGTAAATCAACATGACGGCAAGGGTCAGGGACAAGAAATGCACTTACCATATAAGAAGTTCGAGAGAAGAGCGCCGTTTGCGCGGCTACTCCCGGTCTTGAAGCCGGGCTTTTACCACGGAAGGAGGACCCTTGAGTCGTGGACCAGGACCGAGGCTTGTTTCTACCTGAGTGGCGGGAACCACCACTCGGCAGACTGTTGCAAGATCTTTCTGGTGTCTGGACGGACGTCATATTCCCGCGACGTTACTTGGGAACACCCGACGAAACTGTTTATTGGGGTACTGGCTCTGGAGGAGAAGAGCTCTCCGCCACCACCGGCAGTGCTGCCGTCTGCGGGCACGTCCGAATCTCTGGGAGACCCCAGAGTATGGTCCGAGCCACCGCCACCATCCTCACTGTTGCCGCCGTAACCGCCGTTGCCACCGCCGCTGCCGCCACCGCCGCTACCACAGCCGTCGCCTCCGTCGCCGTCACAGCCGCCGTCATCGTCACCGCCACCACCACCGCCGCCGCCGCCGCAGTAGCAGCCACTGCCGCCACAACTTTCAAAGGATGCTGCCCAGGAGCTGAGCAGTTACAGCCGGGCCCGGCGGACGACGATGTGCAGCGAGGCAGCGCCAGCGTTAGACTGCGCGGCACCGAGAGGCTGCGGGGCATGGGCTGCCGTTGTTAACGGCAAGAAAAGAGAGTATAGATTGTCTACTTTTTCAGCAAGCTCCCCCGCACGTCAATCTCCCCCTTCCCACACGCCCGGTGAGCAAGTTTTCAACGCCGAACTCGTATGCTGAAGCGTGTGCGGACAAGTATTCGACCATTTGGAGGTAGGCGATGGACAATGGTTATCGTGGACTGAAGAGCGCGGGGACGTTCGGGGACCTGTAGCAGCCGGACGGCCTGAACGTCGTCTCGGCCAAGTGGGTGCTCGCCTGGAATTCCAACGAGCATGTCTATGTGGTTCGAGCGAAGGCGAGACTGGTGGCCCGAGGTCGTGAGCAACGTGAAGGTAATGAGTTCTTTGAGACTTTCCCCCCGACGTCTGCTACGTCTTGTTTTCGTTTGTTGGGTGCTATTGCGTGCGAGTTGGGTCCAGTTTAGTCTGGAAGAGGTTTTTTTTTCTGCGACTACCCCCTGGTTGTAGCGACATGTCTCGTAAGATAGTCGGCTTGAACCGCAATCTATACGGCTTGAAGCAAGCGTCGAGGTCTTGGCACAATCATCTACTCAACGACATGAAGAGTATCTGATTTGAGAAGAGCCCCGCTGATGCGTGTGTCTTGCGATTGATCGAGCCAGGCTCTGTCTCCATAGTAACAATAAATCATGTGAACTATATTCTTGCAGTGGGACTGAAGGCTAGGTACGACCAGTTGTGTGAAGATCTCAACCTTCTTGCCCCGGTTACCAATCCGAGCGAGTTGCGTTGGTATGCTGTTTATCGTTTTTCGAGGGGTTGGGATGCTGGTACTTTGACGATTTTGCGCCAAGCTTTCGCCGAAAACACCGCGACGATGTTTGATGTTAGTACTGGGAGTCATAACCTGCTTTCGACTGCTCTGAAGCTCGAGGTGTTCGACAAGATCGAACGTGTGGGTGATTGGCCTTTTTACGAGTTGGTGGGATGCTTGATATGGCTTGCGAATCAATCACGCCCGGATATTGAGAACGCGGTGAGAGCGGTAGCAAGGTACGCGAATCAGCCGAGAGAGTTACGCTGGGAGATAGCGATTGGTTTCTTAGAACATGTCTTTCCTACGAGCAATTTCGGCATTACATTCCAGAAGAGTAGCGTTTGCAGATGCTGACTATGTCATCATAGCCGCTGACAGGAGGTCAGTTTTACGTGGTGCTATAATGTGTGCGGGGGCATGTGTGTGCTTGTTTTTAGGAACTCAGAAATGCGTCACGTTCTCGACGACTGAGGCCGATTATGTAGCACTGGCAGACACCATGAAGGAGGCGATGTTCATTCGGTATGTGTGGAGTTATATTTTTCCGGGGTTGGTACGACGTCATGTACGGTTTTCGAGGATAACGAGGGGGCGAAGAACCTGGCATACAGTACCCATTGTGCACGTAGAACTCGAAGCACATTGGCGTGCGACACCACTTTTTGCGGGAACTTGTTTTAAGAGGCGAGTTTCGCTATTACCCCTGCAGATTTCTAGAAAATGCCGCTTAATTTCACGGCTTTTTGCTATCACCGGAATTTTCTGATGAGTACAAGCTGGGCCGGCCAAGAAACCCATAATCCGTTAGTCGGGCATATCGTTTGAACGACAGTCACCCATTGCAAACTGAGCATATCCTCGTAATCAGCTAGATGCGGTGGTCATTTTAAGCCCTTCAGCTTGAGAATCTGCGAAGATGGCGCCGAAAAAAGCGTTTGCCAATCACGTTTCCTAGTTTGAGCATTTTTTTTCATGGTCTGTTTGTGTTGCTTTTTCTAAAATTGCTCGAAATACAAAGTGGATGGAATTGGCTTAATTTTTCTGGGCATGTACATCTTGGGACGAGGAATAGGGACATATGCTTTTCATTTCATGGGTCACTTTCGTTCGAAAGTTATGGATAAATCCCTGGATTATATGTAAATTTGTATGCAGAGGCACTTCGGTGGAAACTTGACCATGCACCTCTCAATTTTTCAAGTTAGGACCTGAAATTTTGACACGTGATTTGGACCGAGCCCACCAAAACAGTACTTGGCGAGCTCAAAAAACAAAAAATAAACTGCCGACATACGGCCAGCTAAACGTTTTCCATGATCATGAAATGGACGAAAAGTCAACGGATTTTCATTGTTTGTTTTGAGCTCGCCAAGTGTCTCGGCGAGCCTGTTCTCAATCGCGTGTCACAATGCCAGGTCCGAACTCGAAACACTGAGCGGAGCACAGCGATATTTGTCTATTTTGAGCGTCTTGGCAGGCCCAGCTTGTAGTTGATGCCGGAAAGAGGGTAGTTATATATCTTGATTTCAGAGCTAGGATTTCATTCGTCAGTTTTTCGGGGAGCAATTTACTGTTGTTCGAGCAAGCGTCCGGAAAGAAAAATCCTGGACCCTCACCCTACCCCCCCCCCCCCCCTACCCCCCCCCCCAAAAGTCCCTATTTTCATTTTTTTTTTCCCTCAAACTAGACATGTATTTCCCAGGCTTGTAGGGTATTAGGTCGTCATTTGATCAGCAAGATGTTGTGGAAACAGTGCGCACGAGCCCAAACGAGCTATATATCCTCCGTGGGCTGCTTTGTGTGCTTCACAAACATGCGTTTGGATTGGGTTGGATGCTGCATTGTTGGAGGTGTGCTGGAAAACAATGCGCGCGAGCGAGCCCAAACGGGCCACATATATAATATTATCATGTGGGGTCTGTTCTCCGTGCTTCACAAACAGACATGCGGTTGGGCATTGTTGGCAGTGTTGGAGGTGCGCTTGAGTTAGGTGTGGGAGTTGATGCGATATATTATATGTGCAAGTTATTGGCACGTTGGCGTTGGCACTGATATGAACTTGTTACATTGTGTTACATGAAATGATACTACTACCTTCTTGTTTCGAACCGTCCTTGGCCCTCCCGAATCCACCCCCCTCCCCCCTCTCTCTGAAGAATTGAGGGCAGAGCACACGTTGGAGTCCATGACAATAAATGTTTGCGCAGATCCTCCAGCTACCTCGACAAGCAGGTTGTTGTGTGGCCGTTGCAAGACACACATTAGTGTAGTGGTCGCTGCTGTCAGAAACTAACAGAACATGGTTCGTGGCTACCGCCCGCCCTGGCCGCACACCTACCCGAGCGGAGTCGCTTCTTACTACTACGCCGCCGACCTCTGCTACTTGTTGAGTTAGGTCTCCTCCCACGTCCGCTTCTTACTTAGCGGCCGACCTCTGCTACTTCTAGCTGTGAAGTTGCCAGATGATGAGCCCCCGCCCGCCCCTCCCTCATCCCCGCCCGCTTCTTCTTCCTCGTCTTCCTCGTCCTCGTCCTCCCCTTCCTCCTCTTCCTCCTCCTCGTCGTCGTCCTCCTCCTCCTCCTCCTCTTCCATGGAGGAATCGCCCGAGCTGTCGGGGGATTGTGCGGGACCTGCGCGGCCACTCTTTTCTGTTGACGTGGTTGCTACCTCCTTGCTCCGACGCTTCTTTCGCTTTAGATCAGTGATGAAGAGGCCTCTCACGGCTTTCTTCTCGAGCTCGGTGACAACAATACTCTTCTGAAACTGCTGGCCTCCTGAGAAACCGTTCGGTTCACCCAAGTTCACCTACATACACAGAGCTTGCTGCTTTTTTTGGCTAGGCCCTACCAGGTACATGTCGCTTCTTCTGCTTGTTCTGTGCTCTGCCACTGAGTATCCACCTGACCCTATGCATGGATAACACAGCCATGGACTTGTTCCAGCCATTGAGTGCTTATTGTATAGGGTTTAGTATGGAGGCACCCACCCCCCCCCCTACCCCCCCTCCAATCGGCCTAAAATGTAAAAATGTGAGTGAGGGTCCAGGATTTTTTTTTCCGGACGCCCTTGGTTCGAGATCGATTTTTTTAGCAGTGCAACGTCCCGCCGCTACGTGTGTTTTCCTCGTGCAGTATGCAGAATACATGTAGAAGATCGAATTTCTGCGGTTGGTTGATTTCCATGATAAACGAAGATTGTTTTGTTTTGTTCCTGAACAGATAGGTCCTGTATTGGGTAGAGTAGGGCATCTCGAGCGAAATCGGGAGTTGTAATCAGAGAGTTTATTAGAGTAATAATCCGGAGAAAACGCCGTTTTCCCTGGCTAACTTCGAGGAGGATGCCGTTTTTCCTGGCGATGATTATCGAAAAATAGTTGATGCTTCTAGCACGAGGTTGTTGTTACTTTGTTATGATACTTTGAGGGTTTGATTTAAGAGTTTTTGGTTGTTTGATTGGATAATTTGAATTCTCGAGGATGACGCCGTTTTTCCTGGCAATAATTATCGAAAAGTAGTTGATGTTTCTAGCACGAGGCTGTTGTTACTTGGGCTTGAGACTTTGAGGAGTTGATTTGAGAGTTTGATTTGAGTTTGTTTTTTTCTTAATTGGATGGTTTAGGTTTTCGTATTCCGTTTTGTGGTTTTCGAGTTTGGTCTGAGTTTGATTCGAGTTTATTATGATATTGCGCTGTATCAACCCTGCGATGTCGTGCCTTGTCATGCGCAGAGCAGGGGAGATATAAGAATATTGGTCGTGCATAATGAGAAGGGGGCTGTTGGCTGTACTCCTGAACACGACGGATACGATCCATCTTATATTGGATATAAAGAATAAGGGCTTTGTGTATAAAGAATAAGGGGACACTCGGTGGAATGGATGGAGGGTTTATTTTGCGGGACGTTTTCCTACATGATTCGCGAGCTGTCCCTCGACGGCCGCATACGCAAGAGAGAGTTAGTTGTGTGTCACCGCCTTGAGCAACCACCACGCCTTCCCGTGCGAGCTGCGTGCACGCCTTTAGATATCTCGATCAGCACACATTTATATATGTTGCACAAGACCTGTGTATAACAGATCCCAATCAAGAAACACGTGATACAAATAGATCGTTCAGACCATCCGGCTCCCACCCAGCAACATGATTTACAGGCCATGCAGATCAAAGAGACCCTGGATCCGCTGCCCCTGTAAAACACAGCTCATCAGTAGATCATCTATAGGTCAGTAGCGGTGATTTAATCTGTCCGATGCGTGACAGCTTTGGAGATATGGGGACACAGGGGATGGGCACCGCGTGCATCTATGACGGTCCTGCGTAGGGCAACTGCTGCTGTAGAATAACTGTTGTATCGGCGACAGAGACATAAATAGAGCACCATCGCATAGCGGCCGTGACTTTTCGCCTCCGCTTTGTCTATTTTCATGGAACATTATCTCTATAAGTAGTCTATAGGCGAAACGGCTGCTGCTGTAAGCTATCACAGCAACTCAACATCACAACCCAGCATCGCTGGAGGTCAGGAGCTCTGCTGAAGCGTATTCCATCTCATGGATCGTTAGCCTCGGTCACTCTGAGCAACAGCAGTATAGGAGTCAATTCCCGATAAGCCCTACAGCTGTCTGTCAAAGAAGCGCTGAATTATACAATTTCCAAAAAGGACTGACTACGTGTCACCCACGGAAAATTTGGTTGAGAGTCGTCACCAGACTTATCGTAGATCTGAGAACCCCGGAAGAGTGTTCAATCGAGACCAAAAATTCGAATAGTTTGTTCGACATAATTCGAATAAATTTCTCCAAAAAGGAAACTAACTGCCTTTGCATCTGTTTTCCATCTTGACACAGCAGTACAGCTTCTGTATCTGGTGCTTCAGTACTACTGCAGTTGTGGTAGCATACAAGACACCTGAGCGAGCTGCTACGTACTGCTTAATTAATATGGGGGACAATTCCAACAGCAGCAATTCAGCCACCAACACCATAAATGAACTCAGGACGTTTGATGGTCGCAACCCAGGCGAATTTCGAGGTTGGCAACAGAAACTGGTGGTGGTGCTTGGTGTATCCAGGCGCGATTTTGCCAACCTCAAAGACGGGCACCCTCGATCGACCGGAGCAACAGTCGGTTCGGGTATCTCACCAATTTCCCCTGGCGCGCAAGCAGCACAGGCAGCACTTGCAGAGGAGATCTCAGCCTACGATAAAGACATTGAAGATCTCAATGTGATGCTGCTCCAACTATTGAAGAAACCGACATATCCCGACTAGTACTCGAGGATGTTGACGCGACTGAGATGAGTGGAAACGGACAGAAAGCAATGCAGGAGCTTGTGACCAAGTACAACAAGGTCACTAACGAAATAGTCTGATCCGGGCGAAAATGAACAAGCTCGTCAGCTACAATATGAAGTACGGAGAATAGCCTGAGTCTCAGCTTTATAGAAAAAACGCTCGCGCAATCTGAACTCGAGAAGATGGGCGAGTCTATCTCCGACCCCGGGTTCAAGGATTACTGTGCTCAAGGGTTCACTGCGAAATGCGAAGACGTCAACATAATGATGTACCGAGACCCCAGTTGTAACATCCAGCAAATACAAAGCACAACGCGACATCTTTATTTTGATCTTCTTTCGTGCAACAGCGGTACCAAGATTGCTGGTCGCGGTGTAGCCATCATTATGGCGTCGACTTGAAGACATTACGAAAAGCAAGGGCACTCCGCCCGCAATTGCTGGAAGCATGGCAACAACTGTAAATCCACCGGACTCCACGACAAGCAGAAGACCAACGACTCTTACTAGGGCAAGGAAAGATCTTAGGATACAGATGATCAGAGGTGTTGTTCTGTTTACAAGACCACCTCTCACAACGATGAGGACCACCACAAGCAAGAAGAGCCATCCCCACCGCAGAGAGGTGGAGCTCACTTTGCGTTTGCTGTGTTGGGCGTGAGCAGACGTCCCGCCAACGGCGACGAGAAGCTGTCGCTCAACTTCGATGATAACTTCGACGAAGAATTCGCGTTTACAGGGCAGCTGCCTGGCAGCAGCCAAAGTGATTTTCACTCGCAAAGCGACTGGTTCACGATGATTGTGAGCGGCGCGTCGGACCACATGATATACGCCGAGCTGATTCCAAGACTGCGGAACAGAGTGAAGGATTACAAGACGCTGAAGAAGCCGAAGACCATCGGAACCGCCGGAAACGAGAAGGCATTCGCAACGGCAACAGGCATCATCTGGGTATACATAGTCGACCAAGTTGGTCAGCGTTTCCCTGGTCGCATCTCGGCTATGTTCGTACCTGGACTGGGGCGCAACTTCTTCTCCGTCAAAGCAATGCAACCAGGGGTAACTACTCTCCTCGAAACGGGAAACCCTAACTTGCAGTTCGACAACACTTCGATTCCGCTCCCTCCCAAAAAACGAGGACAAGAGCCTCTGCTCTGACAAAATATTTATTTTTCGCCCTGAGAGGCAAGGTTGATATATCATCAACACCTGCTGTAGTTCCCGCAGCACACGCAGGCGGCAACGCCAAGCGAGGCGAGTGAATCTTGAAAGATATCCAAGAATTCTGCGCCAACTCCAGCATCGCCATGGAGCACACTGCGACGGCAACACCCCAACAAAAAAAACGTTATCCAAGCGGTATAGACAAGCCCTTGAAAACAAGAACAACTTCACACTGACGGGCGGAAACAACACGCCTGAGGAGCTTAAAGTCACAGAGACTCAGCGCCAACTTGGAAAAATCCTAAACATCACGCCCAAGGAAGCCACTGTCACAGAGACGGAGCGCTTTTGTTCGCAAGTCCAGGCCATGCTGCATTACTACGAGAACAAACGTTTGGAAGAGGGAAAGTAATCGATAGCAGCCGAAGCGTCATCGACGCGAGCCGGAGCATCCTCACAAGAAGCCGAAGCGTCATCGTCACCTCGTCGTCGTGGCCTGGGGCACTACCGCAAAAAGCTGAAGTGTCCTTGTTAGCCGTTGCACCTGCTATTTCGCCAGGGGACGCGCCTTCTACTACGGCTGGGGTCGCACCGGATGTACCGCATCGCCTGACCACCAGTACGAGACCCAATCCAAGCGTCGAGAAGGCCTTCGACAACACGCATGCGAAAGGAGCATCGGGGGCAAACCTGGCGACCTTGGGTTTCATCTACACCGAAAGAAACCTATTCCGGATCTCAGAGGAGTAAACCAGCGTGATTAAAACCCCCGACGACGTGCTAAGATGCTCCTTCACGGATCAGCATCCTGTCGTGATCGGAGCAACATCGCCTGGGATCGCCGTATCTGGGGTCACCAATACACCTTCGCATGGGATCTCCGGAGCAACGTCATCTGGATCACCACCGGACATAGAAGAAACTACATCCAGGATCGCTTAATCGACTTCATCTTGCATCACTGGGGCATCAGCTTGATCAACTTCATCTCGCATCACTAGAGCATCATGACTAGAGCATCATGACTAGAGCACCATCACTAGAGCATCATCACTAGAGCAGCATCACTAGAGCATCATCACTAGAGCATCACCACTAAAGCATCATCCCTAGAGCAGCATCACTGGAGCATCATCATCACTAGAGTATCGTCACTTGAGCATCATCACTAGAGCAGCATCGCTAGAGCAGCACAGACCAAGGCTACGATAGGGGAATCCACACCCCTTTCGCTACCGGGTTATAATCACTATCACCAGACACCGGTAACTCTGTACCTTACGGAGAAAACTACTTTATAGGCGATTTGTTTGCGCAACCTGGCTCACTATTCCATTGCGGATTAATAGTAGCAACTCAAAACAGCACGAAAGCGTAAAACCGCCAAGGAGCAGGGGGGTGACTCAAGCGAGTGACCCCGAGCCACCGACAAAACAGGCCCCGAAAAAACAACATAACAACATAACAACATAGTCTAACCATTACGGTACCGTAGCGTTGGTCTACATGGGATCATTGGAGTCACTGGATCATCGTCATCTATCTTTTTTTTTTTTTTTTCTTACACGTTTACTTCCCAGCTTCTGGACAAGCCGTGGTCACAGGTGTCGTCCCTTCTCCCCCCCGGTTCTTGCCTTCAATTTTTATCGCGCATAGGGTTCAGCACTCCCACTGCTCGTCGAATTCTCATCGAGTGTTGCTAACTCACGCTCTCGCGCTTTCCGCAAGTCAATTTGTGCACAAGAAAAAGTCCCCACGAATTTATACGAGTATGCACTCGGCGGGGCTCGAACTCACGAAACTGACCTATACCAGGCTCGAGGATAACCTGATACGCCACCGGGGCGTGGGACCACCGGACCATCAGCTGAGTCTAAATCCCCAAGGGTCGACGGATCGACAACGTCCGCTTCACCCGAAGTCACACTGGCTACTTTTAAGCTGCGACTTGGAGCCAAGCTCAAAAACGAGACCGGCCGTCAGGAGGAGGTTCACACGCTCACAACAGACAGACAGCCGCGGGCAAACCCCAAGACAGGATCTACGGAATCAACGCAGGACAACCAAGAGCCAATGGCGACTTCTACGGCCTTCGTGTACACTCGCAAGCCAACCTCAGGCTCCCTCTCCTTCCTGAACGAGGAGCCCATCAACATCTCGAGGCCAAGACGCAGACACCGGATGGGTTATCAACGGTAGCCCGAGGTGATGATAGGCAATTGGTTTTGGGGGAAAGGACGCTACCTACCTCTCCAACCTCAAGATGAAGTTGAGCCCGAAGTCCTAAGCAATGGACAACGGACCAAGCACATCTGAAGATGTCTACACCAACAAGGTGGCGACACTGGAAGCGTGAAATTCATTTTTTTGAACAAAGCTGTACGTGGACTCTCGCATGTTCTCTTTGTACGGGGCAAGCAGAGTCAACCGCTGGTGTTTTCAATGGTTTGGAGATTGCGAAATGTCGCAGTCAGTACCAAGTAAGGGTACAAGTCGAGTACGTACTTTCGATTGGATAGTTGAATCGTAAATTGGACACCGCCATCTCCGGTGCTTCAGGATGTACGGCAATAAAATCCTCCACCTGGACAAGTACAAACGGAAGATTAACATATACGAGAGGTGATGCCTCTCTAGAATAATATGTAGTCTTCCCAGCCGTACATCGCTGGCAGTGCCCCTTTGTTCCTTTGTTTGTAGGCCGCAGGAATAGTGGTAAGCTGTTTACTCCTGTGCTTATTTGGGAATGATGGAACAAAATCACTGCTTTAGACTCCTACAGACACATCATATTCCAACTGTTAATTCCTTTACGCTGTCAATTATGTGATTTGAATATAGTTCACGTTCGAGTCATCCCACGATAGGGGTTGCAGTTGCATGATTGCGCCAAAACGTCCCTCGGCGATTGAGTTCCTCATGTGAGGAACTGCCGGTCAATGAAGTAATTTCACGAGTACATTTTATTTTAGGACTAAGGCATAGAAGCTTGGTCGGGAGATGTGCGAACGAACGCCTTCCAACTCATTTTTCGGGTGAGATATTGAGTTCCTCATGTCAGGAGCTCAGGGACTGATGCTGCAACCCTAGCGTGGGATGGCTCGTCTGATGATTCTAGTATTGTGAACTAGTAAGTTCACTTGCATAAACATACACGCAGAGGCACGTATAGTGTCAGAGCAGGATTTTTCATGTCCGCTTATTTGGTGTTCCCCTTGGGGTGTTTTAGCAGGCTGAGTTTGCTATGAATAACGTATGCAAATCATTTTCCCCGCAAGGCTTACCATCATTGTGTGTTTTTTCGAATTGTTAGTCTAGACTACTATAGTGTAACGCAGAAATAACAAGTGCGTAGTAGCTTGGTTAATTTCAAAATTCAACAAAATTCGACGTCTTAGCGCATCGTGGGGTGGTATTAGAGACAGATGGTACTCATCACAGCAGCAGTGAATGGTGCATCCATCTGTTCAATGCTGGATAACACATTATTTGCGGTAGTGTATACGTACATACATGCGGAGAGAGCATAATAGCATAAAATTGCGTGTTGTAGCATCGCTGCAGTAAGTCCCCTAAATACATACGTGTACGTAGCCTGGTAGTGTACCTGATACTTGGGTCTACCAGCATAGGACGCACAGCCGTTTGCTTGCTATCATGTGCGTTCTACGTACGTATGTATCATATGCGTTAGTTTGGACTACCCTTCTAGCCCTCTGAAAGCAATTTTCCCCCAAAGAAACTACGAACGTTTGAAGGTTAGGGCCCTGAATAATTGTAGCTATACTATGCGGTTTTCAAGTTTGACCGAAAAACGCGGGTTATGTAGTTTGGTGCGTGCTTTTGGTCAAGGCGCGGGCGCATCACGCGCCCCGCCCCCGTGAGTTCACTCCTCCCCTTCTCATCTTCGTCCCTCATCTGATTCAGTAAACTACGTTGGAAAAAACGAATTAATACTCGCCTGGCGTTGCCAACAACAACATCGTACGAGTTCACTTAACCGTGACTTGCGTTAAGCTTCTCGATACAAATTTAGCCTGTGTATCGTCCGCCGTCGATAATCGAGTCTACGAGCGTATATATCAGCCACGAGCTGGTACACACGCCAAACGCCGCACACAATACTACTAGACGCCAAAGCCCTTCGCTCTGTCTCTTCGGGGTTAGACGGGGAGAAAAGTGACAAGAGAAAAAATGGCAATGAATGGAGCCCCGGCCACGCGAAGCAATCAGGGCTGCTGGGGAAGGGCTAAGGGATGACAGCCCTATTGATAGTGTATTAATCGTGCCCAAACTCGTAGGCTAGAAGCTGTAATACAACCCTATATACTCGTACTGTAGTACTGCTGGCGCTCGCACTAGTAATATATGGTTGGAAGCTTGCTCGCCCCATACACATAGACTATGTGGTGAGAACACCCGGGTCCCAACAGAGTCGACACGCCTGCGTGCCACTTGCCCAACTCGAGGCCGCACCCCCGAGGGTACTTACTTCCCGTACCTGATATCGAATGTCTGTCTTGCTGACTGCAGACTACGATTGTGTCAACTAGGGGGGGGGGGGTGGCACGGCGGTGGTGTGCCAGAGCAATTTGACCGGTACCCTGCGAAATAAAACAAACAGCTCCGAGCCCAATACAAAATGACACACATAACCATACCATCGCCAATGCAAAGGGAAAACAACCCTTCTCTCCTTTTTCTACCGTGTTTGCCCTTCGAGGCGAGATGAGAGGCCGACATAATATGACAGGTACCAGGTATCACATATGGTACCGCCACCAACACGCAAAAACGCAAATATCTCCCTTTTTTATCTCGCCGACCTAATAACAGAGCATCCACACTTACTTGATAATAGTGGATACATCAAACGTATTAGTATAATACCACCACTGACGGCTCATTCGAGGCGATGAGAGCCCCGACACAAAGTAAGTGCATCCATAATATAACTTGGACATGTTGTACGTCTTATCATCACTGCATCATCGTTGCACCAGCCGCAAATGTAAACCTTCTCTCCCCTCCCTTTGCATGTATGTGCTATATGTGCGCCGTTCAATCGAAAGAACAGCACACACATACAGTCTGATGTTGGCAACAAACATTCATCATCATCTGCAGGTAAAAATAAAACGTCCTGTTCATTCTACGAAACTGTTAAACAGTATAAAATCAACGGCCACCACCACCAACCAGTTCATTCAGTTCATTCTACTTTCATCGATCAATGTTTATTTCATACTCAAGACTACCCTAGGTCAAAGGAAGCTACCGACCGGTGCTTTCACACTACGAACTGTTACAGCAGTGTAGTACTATTAGCTCAAATGTACCAACAACCTATCGATAGTGCCTGCAATGCGCTATCAAAACGTTATTATCAGAAGAAAAGAGCCCTAACCTCGTAGCTGCGAAAATCAGCAAACCAAAACAGAAGAAATTACTGTACCAGGTATAACAAACTCAGTCCTAAAGTTTGAAAATCAGCAAACCAAAACAGAAGAAATTACTGTACCAGGTATAACAAACTCAGTCCTGAAGTTTGAATATGGAATATGGCATATGGAATATGGAATAGGGATTTTTCTTGGGGGTTCAGATGATTATTATCAATAATACCAGAATATCCTCAAATTTTCGGGCAGAATGGTACCACAGGTAAGTAAGTACTGATTATCCTCCCAATTTCCACACATCACGAATCGTGTAGGTTTTTTCTTTTCTGCCACGACCCTGTTTTTTTTTTGCGCCAACAAGGGCAGAACGGATACAACCGCGATACCGAAACTCCCCGGGTTTCGACGGGATGTGACCCGACCCGTGGGTCAATTCACGGGATATGACCCGTTCACGGGATGAATATGACCCGTTCACGGGATAAAAATAACACTATCCTATCCTTTACGGGTCAAATATCTCTTACAGTAGTATGTAGTAGAATACACGCGTGACCCGAAATCGCAATCAACCTACAAAGCCGAGTGACGAGACTCAAGGGCGGGCATGATTGCACCACTATTGGAACGAAAAACGAAACCAAGACAAAGCAGAACATGTATTGATAAACGACAGCTAGCTAAGCAAAAGAAAAGAAAAGACAAAACGCAAGCAAGTAAAGGAACAAAGACTCCAAACAAGACAAAAAAGCATACCAGTACCAAACGAGACACCCAAGACTGAAAAGGCATCTTCCACCTTTTCTGAGCCTGCGAATGCAAACATCCCTCCCCCCCAGAATATTTCGTAATTTGCCGTGTATAATATGACGCCCTGCACAAACTATAGAGCACACTAGATATTTTCTGGGAACTAACAAAGGGGGGTTGGGCAGGGCAAAATCAAACCATTTATGCATGCAAAGCAATGCTCTACGGCATATCACTAAGCAGCATGATGCAACCAAAATTAAGACCAAGTAAAGACAGCGAGCGGGAGAAATAAAAAATAAAAGAAAAACATGTCCGACGGGAAGGCGATGAAATGTTGACTTGACTGCCCGTTCGACACTATAAAACTAGTACGGAAACGTCCAAGAGTAGGCCTTGACGCGTGTTGTAGGTGTTGAGGTAATATTAGTGGGGTATTAGTCTAGTCCGTTTGACCACTTGCAAAAGGTTGACCGATAGCTTACCCAAACTAAGCCTTATAACACTCTCCCCCCCTGAAACGGCGGGATACCAGGTCGGCCGGATACACGGGCGGACCTGTCAATATCCTAGCCGTTTCCTGGGTATACCGGGGAGAGCATTTTTGAAGTTCGACATGAGGAAAGTTTGAAAAGGTTTTATGATGGTGGATGTGGGAGTCGAACCCACGACCCAAAAAACCCATGGTCTGTCGACGACGCCATTGTTCAGGTATTGTAGTGGGTTATTAGTCCGCTTGACCACTTGCAAAAGGTTAACCAATAGCTTACTACCCAAACTGAACCTTATAACACCAGCATACGGATGACGGGAGACGCCGGTTTGACCCCTAGACTGGCTGACCTGACCAACCCCGTCCACTATTAACTAGCAAATTGAGGCCGTTTAAAGGCTATGAAGCCCCCACAATTAACGGTCTTCTAGCATACGCCTAGGCCTTAGTAGTGCCTGCTCATCAGACTGCTGCTGCTCTCGTCAAAAGTGGAAAGGACTATCTACTGCTGCTAACAAAGTGACGTACTATCGCAACGACACGGCGTCTCCACCCCCCGCCCAGATTGAAAACACTTAATAATGCTGGCTGGTGGGAGCGACGAACCTAAGCCGTTGTCGGAGCATCGCACGAGAAGGGTCTCGAATCAGCACCCAGCATCGATCAGGCTGTTACGGATGAACTAATTGCCTCTCGTGCCATCGGGCTCTCTGAAAGTATCTAAATGTTAAAAAAAACAAGAGGCCTAACGAACAAGTACAAAAAACAACAGGCCTAACGATTAGTCTACCTGGCACTTGTTACCAGATAACGGTGGCCGTCTCTTCACTATCTCGAGTAGCCCAGCTTAGCTTTGATTTAGCTTAGCTGCACTGATCCTCGCTCTTCGATTGGAGCTCGACCTTCGCTTTAATCTCAGCCATGATGTTGCCGCTGATGATGGATGATGGATGATGGGTGATGGGTGATGTTGTCGTTGTTATCGTTGTCGGTTGTCGTTGTTATCGTTGTCGTATCGTTGTTGTCGTCACATGAAAAATAAGGGGGACGGAGAAGGGAGGACGGAGGGGCGACCAAAAGCAGCAGGAGCAGGACAGAGGGTCGGCAAAAAAAAACGCCAAGTGATGCGTGGCATGGTAGGAGTAGTAGGTTGTGGGCCAAACGGTGTCTGTATTGTGTATGATGGCCTTCTCAACCGAGGAAGCACCCGATGCTTTCGGCATCCCGTTCCCCTACGGGTATCCTAAGTTTGTTAGTTGCACACCTAGCCCATGTGCTTGTTGATTGCACACCTAGCCCATGTGTTTGTGTTTAAACAGGTCTGCCCATCGATGCTGTGAGTGAACACACCGCTCGCAAAAAGTTTATGGGGCGCCCCTCGAGCGGAGAAGTTCGGGGAAAAAGCGATGCATGCTATAGTACCCCTGCCGTGGCATGCTTTCAGTCGTCTCGTACAAGGTACAAGGTACAAGGTACAAGGTACAAGGTGCAAGGTGCAAGGTACAAACATGCTAGCGGGGGGCGGCGGGCGGGGCGATCAAGGACAGGAGAGGAACTGAACCGCCAGAAAAACGTTAACATCATCATGTGGGAAATCGCGTAGGTGAACAGCAATACCACGGTCATTTATTGTCGTGTTGTCGCACAAAACTATGGGAGAGAAGCCGCAAAAACAGCGTCAGTGTGATGTAAAATGGCGCGGGGGGGGGGGGGGGGGGGGGGGGGGGCGGGAGCGATCAAAACCTAAATGGCGAGGGAGGCGGGGGGGGGGAATTATCTATTACATGGCTTGGTCGTAGAACCATTGATCAGGCACGCCTTTCGACACGAAGCATCGTGATGGGGGCGGGGGGGACTAAAATCAACTCAAGAGGAACGGAACAAGAGCTGTTAAACGTAATGTAAAATGGAGGGGGCCGGGAGGGTCAAACGCAGCAGGAAAGGCGAGGCAAAACAGAAAACAGATTAAACCCCTCAATGTCATGTGACCGATCGATCGCTAAGTGCGCAGATGTCGAGGCTGCAGACGAGAGCGTTGCGGGATGGATCACTCCCACCTCCTCGCGAGAAGACGCAAAAAAAAAGGGCTTCCAACATATTATGTACGTGTGGAGGTGTTGGCATTTAGTGGGTCACACACGGGTCGGATATGCACATATGCACACAAATGTTTGGTTGAAACTAGGTGTTCTTCTCGCAAGTACTACGTAAAAAAGGGGGGTTCCCAATATCAAGACATGTAAAGAGGAGGACTTCCAGCACGTATGAATGGAGGCGTTTCTACTTAGGGGGGACACTCACGGAGGGTCGAAGTTGCAGACAAGTGTTTGGGTATAGCCGGAGCCGTTGCATTTAGATACCGCACAGCCGAGTCTCGTCGTGCTCTTCCACGCGATGGCTGTCGCGTGCAGGCCCCACGTCTCCACGTTGTTAGTCACTTCTTTGTCGACTGTTGTCAAACAAAGAGATGGTTCAAACAGAATGGGGGGTGGGAAGCGGGAACGGGCGAGAGGGGGGGGGGGGGTACTCATTTGTTGTGTGCTTAGTTGGTGCTCGTTATTTTTTTTCCATGCGGTGCATAAAACTGTTTGCTTATCCTATCCTCTTCCTGCTTCGCCGTCTGCGGCCACCAGCTATCTCCTAGGATAGCGATCGTTTTCTCGCTACTCTCTATAGTCTTACCAAACCAAACTCTTCTATGTCATATTCGTCTAATTTCCTCATCTCCTCTAACACATCCCGTTCCTCCTTGTATATTTCACATTCTCCTGCTGTGTAAGTTCTACTCTCCATTGTAGTGCCACACGGGCACGTATGTGCATCCACGTCCTCCTACCGACTGCTGGTGCTGTATATCTCTTTCTTCTTGCTCGTAGGTCCAGGTCCCCTCCGTGAAATAGCCGTTTTAGCAGTTTCGCGTAGTCCATGGCGCCGTGCAAATACGTGTTCACTCCAATATCTTACCTCAACCCTCCGTATATCTCTTTAGTGTTTATTCTCTTTCATCTCATTTCCTGGCGCTAGCTTTTCCCTTTTTTGTTATTTATTTTACTTCTGCCTTGCACCCGCAAAACTTCTCAAACTTCTCAATGAACATTACCTGTTCTTAGTCTCCTGAAGCCTTCCATACTTCATCGACGACGTTATCCCATCTTGGGGGAGGGGTACTCAGAGGTGTACTGACGTTGTGGGGTTAATGGTGAAAAATTGACAAAAAAAAAAAACAGATCGCTCAATGTTTATTGATCGTGACCGTAGGCGCAGGATCTGTGTTACAAAGGTGTTAGGTCGGATCCCTGTCGACCGTTGAAACCAGTCGAAACGGACTAAAACTAGACGGGGCGAGAAACGGCAGGGGGAGGGGAGGTGAACACCATCTAAATGGTGATCATCTTCGTAGATCCTATAGACTACATGTATGTATGTGGTGATATATTGGACAGGATCTGTGAAGAACATATCCAACCCAGGAAACATGATGTATGTGTTCTAGGTCATGCGAATCATACGGCTCCCACCCGGCATCCCGGTCTGGACGATGCAGATCAGGTAGACCAAGGATCTGTCTGTTCTGAGACAGATCAATAAGAATCTATCGTGTCTGCTCCGATCTTATTGATGTTTTAATGGGGATCTGGCATAATTTGTCAGTTGTAGGCGTTAACGAGACACAGAACGCGTCATAGCGCCCTCGTCCGATCAGCAGCCGAAGCCTGACGGTAATATTATCTAGGTCATGCAGATCATGTAGACCAGGGCGGGGTCTACCTGCTCTGAGAGATGCACATCAACGGCATCTACAAATCATATAGGGGGATCTGATCTGATCAGCTCTGCTCTTGTCAGTGTAGGCGTTTCTGGGACTCACAGAGGGCCGACATGGCGTCCTCGTGCGATTAGCAGCGGCAATATCCTCTACGCCGCATGCAGATCACATGAATCTATGTGCCTTGAGAGACATATCGATGGGGAACTATCTGATCTTATCTAATCATCTGTCAGCTCTATAAGTTTTTCTGAGACTCACAGAGGTTCGTCATAGCTATCTCGTCCGAATAGCAGCCGTAGCCTGAGGATTGAGTGCAGCGGTAGAGGTTCTCGCCGTAGGGGTTGTCGCTGTGGGTGGCCTTGCCGCAATTGTCGCTGTTGGTCAAGAAGTCAGCGTGTGCCTAATAACAAGAAACAATAAGAACACAAGAACAAGGGAGCAAGAGAACAAGAAAAAGGATGGGATGGAAGCGGGGTTTAGTGGTGCAGTGTAGTGTAGTGGCGCTGCTTGCTGTCGAAGATCGTGCCGCAGTTGTCGCTGTTCGTCAAGAACTCAGCGTACACCTGACAAAAAATAAGCACAAGAACAAGAGCAAGAACGAGAAACAGAACACGAACATGAACACAACAAGCACAAACAATAACAATAACACGAATAAGAGCAACAACCTCCATACCTGGGCCGCTTTCTGGATTGTGGAATCCCACTCGAGGGGGTTAGCGCCGTGCATGCACCTGGTGAATAGTTGTTCAAAGGCCGAAAAGCGAAGGGGGCGTGAGAGGTTGGTATAACGTTGGGGGTATGGCGCATGCTACTCAATTCACGTACAGGTACAGCGGATAAAACATGTACCTGATACCTCGTAGGATACTTTGTAGCTCTCGCTATTAATAGGAAGTCACGCTGTAAAGGGTGAAACACGTACCTCGCGAGATGCTGTAACTCTCTCACCATGACCTTGCGCTGGCAGGTATTCCTAAAATGGCTTCCAACCCAACCCAACCCAACCCAACCCAACCCAACCCAACCCAACCCAACCCAACCCAACCCAACCCAACCCAACCCAACCCAACCCAACCCAACCCAACCCAACCCAACCCAAACCAACCCAACCCAACCCAACCCAACCCAACCCAACCCAACCCAACCTAACCCAACCTAACCCTAGTAAAGTGCTATGCTGTCATTGGCCGTTGGTGCGTGCGCGTCCCAACACGATTGTTTACAGTTCGTGTTCAATGTGTTACCTCCCTTCAGAGATCGATTCTTCCGTTGTTGACAGAGATAATCGATCGGGCGGGCCATATTGATGTCTTGCGCCGAACCCCCCAATACCACAGCATATTTGAACGCCTCACCTCTTTCGGTTGTGGATGGCAAGTAACTCCTTGTAGTCGCCGGCGTCACCACCCCCTCCTGTCACAGAAGGCTCTGCAGTAGGTTCAGCAGCAGGCGCCATAGAAGGCTCCGCCGTTGGTTCAGTAACAGGTGCCATAGAAGGCTCCGCAGTAGGTTCAGCAACAGGCGCCATAGAAGGCTCCGCAGTAGGGTTTCCTTGGGCAGTAGGTTGTCCGCCCAGGCTAGGTGCCATAGTAGGTTCCATGGTATTCTGGTCGACGGCAGTAGGCTGCTGTTCGGCGGAACTAGGTTCGGAAGTGGGTTGGTCGTCTGTTTCTCTTATGTCGGTCGATGGTGCGGGGGTGGGTCCGTCCTCCATATCGTCCATTTGGAACACGCTCAGGGAGTTGTATCCACCTACATGTTTGGAAAGTGGAAGGGGTGGGAGGCGGGAGGGGTTAGGAGACGGGGGGAAGATTAATATTTCCAACACTACGAAACGTCCGTGAGAACTACTGATAAAGGACGAGACCTATTATTTCAAGCAGTGACGATAGCACTCTACAACAACAGCTGTTAATAACAAGGCAATATCACTACTGTATCTAATAGACATCAGATCTACCGTGCAAGCAACAGCAATAGACTAGACAAGGCACTGTTGTATTGTGGATATCGAGCTCACCGCAAGCAATCTCGTTATCACCGGAGCAGCGCATGTGGCAGACGCCTTCACCGTGCTTGGAGTAGTCCGCCATGTTCGTCGAGGTTCCGCACCAGCACTCGTTCCCAAACTGTGAACAAGGGAAACAAAAAAAGCCACAAAAATTATATGCCAAGCGCACGTGTAAATACATGAATAGACTAGACTACATAAATACAAACTTAAATATATCAATGACCATTCATAACATAAATGAAACTAATTTAGTACTTACCAATATCGATTTCCTGAGCGGCCTCCATTTTCCCCTTTGACACACTAACTAACTAACGTTAAGGCATTATACTTCCCGGACCGATGAGCGGGTTCAGATGCCTGAAACAGAGCTCCTCAGAGCGTTCCCACCTATAAGCACAACGCCGTGTTTTGCACGTTGACTACTTGGCTCCTTTTGTGTTTGCTTTACTTACGAAGGATCATCATACCAGGTCCCAGCTGAGCTCAGCTTAGCTCAATAGCGCCCCGCCGCACTAGCTCAGCAGAGCAGCGACGTGCGGTGCCGTGCGGTGCCATGCCTTGCCCTGCGGTGCGGTGCTATGCCGTTCGGCGCTGTGTTTTCTTTCGAACAGACAGTACCAAAGTTATCATGCGAAATATCAGGTACCAAGTGCCGGTACGTACGTGCGTACTCGTACTTTTGCTTTCTTCAGTGATCATTGATCGTCCTCCCTCTCGGTCCCCTTCGCATTTTTATCGTTCGCAAGTCACACCCGTACTACTGCCAATCAGAACGTGACATCGCCAACAATCACACCGTAGAGCACAGAGCAATCAGCTCTGCACAAATAGCTCCTGACATTGTCAAATCGTTAGCTGCACCAATTCACAAGCCCCTTCTTTGTGGGAAGGGAAGGGGTTGTTAAGGTGGGGGGAGGTTGTTAGCGGGGGGGGGGACGGAGGTGGATGGGAGCAAAATATGCTACATGCACTGCTTAATGCAGATAGACACCCAATATTTCGAAGCAAATCTATGACGTGGATGGGAGCAAACTATAACTCGTGTTGCTTTCACGTTATAATGTCAATACTACTACTGTTTTTTATTGCCGAATGGAAGGAATGTGTACGATTAATACCAATGGCACGTGTGGTGTGCTGTTTGTTGTTGTTGTTTTTCTTTTTTTTTCGCACACTTCTACGTTCTAGCTTCTGAACAAGCCGTGGTCACAGGTGTCATCCCTGCTCCCCCCCGGTTCTCGCCTTCAATTTTTATCGCGCATAGGGTTCAGCAATCCCATTGCTCGTCGATTTTTCATCGAGTGTTGCTAACTCACGCTCTGGCGCTTTCCGCAAATCAATTTGTGCGCAAGAAAAAGTCCCCACGAACTTATGCGAGTATGCACTCAGGGGGATCCGAACTCACGAAACTGACCTATACCAGGCTCGAGGATAACCTGATACGCCACCGGGGCGACCGGCTACACATTTTTTATTGTACCCTGGCACGCATCAATTGAAGATCGTCTAGAAGATGAGTAGACGATGGTCTATTAGTACATGAGCTATGATTATGGACAACCATTGGGGAACTTTAGTCTTATGGTTAGTTACACCTGCCATACCCTTAAACAACCATGCCTGGTTATAATGTGTAATCGGACAACCATGCCTGGCCATCGACGTGATAAGAAGATTATTAGTATATATATTATAAAAAATTAAAATACACTCCAGCTGTGAGATCGAAGATTTCGTCGAAACTCATCTTTGCAAGCTGTGTGTGATACTCCGATCGCGCGTATTACGAGTTGTGTGTCCTCATTAAGGATATAGGTCGGCGACTCCCCTTGCAACTACAGTGTAGCTATCAGGGTCAACAGGGTGATGTTAGTCAGTCTGTGCGCGGAAACTATAATCCGGGGACCAAATCTGACAGCTGTGGAGGGAAATGTATCAGTTTATCAAGTGAATCTTGTAAGTCGAATAACCGGTGAGGGGAGGGCAAAGTTTTGAAGGACGTGGGGGCCAGGTTTTGATCAAAAACGAGCGGGGTTGGAGTGGGGGGGAAGGGGAGGGGGGGGGGCACTCGGGGGGAGGCCAGACGGGCGGACGGGCGGGCAATTTGTTCGTGGAAGCTATAAATCCTTTAAGAGGATGAATCTGATGGTTTTGGGGGAAAAACAAATACACCAGTTTATCATGCGGGGGGGGTTGGGGCGGGGGTGGGGCGTGTGGGGCAGCTTAATCTATGCGTGGAAACTATACATTATTTTGAGGGGATAAATGTGACGGTTTTGGAAAGAATGCATCAGTTTATCATGTTTATCCTGGGGTAAGTCGTACAATAAGAGAGTAGAAAGAGGGCGGAGTGTTCGAGGGGGTGGGGGTGGGATGGGGTGGGGGGGTTGGGGGGGTGGGGGGTGGGGGCGGGGGGAGGGTGGGCGGAGGGGGGTGCTGGGGGGGTGAGGGGTGGGGGGGGGGGGGGGGGGAAGGAAGGGCTTTAGATGGCATTGATGTAGGGGTTTGTTATACGTGTGGTTGGTGCTGTTAGGTCTTGGCGATGGTGCGGGTGGTGGGGAAGAAGGGGGCGTTCGGGGCGGGGGGGGGGGGGGAAGCAGCAGCAGGGATGGATCTAGAAAGATAATGAGGTGATATCCAGTGCGTGAAGCGTTTATTAATCTGGCATATTTCGATATTAGGTGGGGCGTTTGAGCAAGGGAGAGCGAGAAGGGGGGGGGGAGGGGGGGGGATTTTTTAGGAGGTTTAGATCACAAATAAGATTCAAATACACTCCGGCTGTGAGATCAGAGGTATGTAGGGGCTTGTTATACGCTTGGTGCTAGGTCTAGCCGATCGTGCGGGTGGTGGGAAAAGAGGGGGCGTTGGAGGGGGGGTTGAGGGGGGTGGGGGGAAAGAATGAAAACTACGTCATGGATGGTCAGAAAGATAATGACGTGATATCAACTGCGTAAAGGTGATTATTACTCTGGCCGACTTCGATTGTGAGCGGGGCGTTTGGACAAACTAGGCAGAAAAAAAATTAAGGAGAAAAAAGAAGGATATCGGAGGGGGGGGGGGGGGGGGCGGAGGGATCGGGGGAGGGGGGAAGCGGCAAAGGGGTGGGTTTTTTTTTAACAAGAGGGATCGGAGGAGGGGGAGGGGAGGGGGGAGCGGGGGGCGGGACATTTCAATATGTGCGCGGAAACTATAAATCCCTAAAGGGGACAAACTTGACGATTGATTGTAGCAAGAAGACATCCTCCCTTTATATCATCTGCCTGGTAATGCTTACTATTCTACAAGGTTAGATGTTAGATGCAGTATGCAACCCAGTGTTTATGTGCAGTAAATAACGTGATAAATCTTCATGGTTTGTTGTTGTACATGGATCGAAAGCTAGAATAATACATTAGAGTGTTTGCGAAAATACGTTTCTAAAAATTTACTTGCCTTCCGCTAAAAAAAGTGAATTGCCTTCCCACCGAGTTTTTGGTGTGTTTGCGCTAGCGGTAAACAAAATCCTGCAGGCGACGCCTCCGAAATTTAGTAGGGAAACGGGGATGTGCGCGATTGTAATATACGTACGAGTACAGCAGCAGCAGTACGAGTACTCGTAGTATTATACGATATACGAGTACTCGTTGTACGTACTCCAGTCTCGAGCCTCTCGTTTCAGGTGCAGCAGTACCTGGAACACGGTACATGCAAGCACCCAACAGACTACAAATCAGAGGTATGGCGGTCTGTCTCGCGCGTAAAAAACTCCTTGTGAGCAGGGACTACCTCATTACACGTGCTACAAGCAGAGCAACGCCTTCCTCATGCGACGGAAGGGAAGGCGAAGCGCAGTTTCCCCATGGAACGTGGACCTGTTATTGCGAAGCACCACCCTGCGAAGAATCCGCAGTGAACGCAGCGGTTTAGGGCAGAGGAGTTTCCGCTCCTCTGCCCTAAACCGAAAGTCATGCCACGCTTCAGTCGCGGTGATGTTGGAGAAGCGCGGTGGCTGCTGTCGCACAGATGGACCGATACGAGTCCTATCTTGCCAGATGCGGCACACGATAGCCGCAATCAAGGCGCGTGGTGTCGCTCTCTGCGTTGAGGCTCCTCTCCGCGTGCGTGCGTTCGACTCCGCCAGCTGCGAGAAGTTCACCACAGTTTGCAGCAAGCGCTGAACCCTTGGTCACGGACGCAGAGGGCAGCAACAGACGGTTCATCACCGGCCTGCTGCATATCTCTGATGTTACGCCTGCGCGTCGTGCTCAGGGTACTACCCTCTCAATCCTCCGTGCGTTCGTATTAGTAGCTTGTGTTGTGTCGTGACAACAGCCGTGGTGCTTCAAACTGGTCCTGCTTAGGGCGCTATAGACCCTTGCAGAGGCGTTCTGCCTCGAACAAATGCTCGGTGTGTTGTAGGCCAATGAAACAGAGAGACAAAATTTACCGTAACTTTTGATCAAAACCTACCTTCGACAAAGTACATTTTTGCCTTTTTTTCAAAAATTTACCGCAATTATTGCCTTCGGAACAATTTTTGAAGAAGTAAATTTCTAAAAACGTACTTTCGCAAACACTCTATTATAAAAAATGAAAATACACTCCAGCTGTGAGATCGAAGATTTCGTCGAAACTCATCTTTGCAAGCTGTGTGTGATACTCCGATCGCGCGCATTACGAGTTGTGTGTCCTCATTAAGGATATAGGTCGGCGACTCCCCTTACAACTACAGTGTAGCTATCAGGGCCAACAGGATGATTTTAGTCAGTCTGTGCGCGGAAACTATAAAACCCGTTTCTGAGGGGGACAAAATCTGACAGCTGTGAAGGGAAATGTATCCTTTTATCAAGTGAATCTTGTAAATCGAATAATCGGTGAGGGGGGTGGGGCGGAGTTTTGAAGGACGCGGGGGGCTGGTTTTGATCAAAAGCGAGCGGGTTTGGAGGGGGGGGGGGGGCAATTTGTGCATGTAAGCTATAAATCCTTTCGAGGGGATAAATTTGACGGTTTTGGCACCAGTTTATTATTGGGGGGGGGGGGGGGGGAGGGGGGGGGGGTTGTGGCGGGGGGGGGGGGGGGGGGGCAACTCAATATGTGCGTGGAAACTATACATTATTTCGAGGGGATAAATGTGACGGTTTTGGAAGTAATGCATCAGTTTATCATGTATATCCTGGGGTAAGTCGTACAATCAGTGAGTAAAGAGAGGGTGGAGTGTTCGAGGGAGTGGGGTTGGGATGGGTTGGGGGGGGGGAGGGGGGGGGGGGCGGGGGTGGGGGCGGGGGGGAAAGGAAGGACTTTAGGTGAGGGGTTTGTTATACGTGTGGTGCTAGGTCTAGGCGATGGTGCGGGTGATGGGGAAGAAGGGGGCGTTCGAGGCGGGGGGGGGGGGGGGGGGGGGGGGGACAGCGGCATGGATGGCTCTCGAAAGATAATGAGGTGATATCCTGTGCGTGAAGTGTTTATTAATCTGGCGGATTTCGATATTCGGTGGGGCGTTTGAGTAAGGGAGAGCAAGAAGGGGGGGGATTTTTTAGGAGGTTTAGGTCACAAATAATATTCAAATACACTTCGGCTGTGAGATCAAAGATATGTAGCAGCTTGTTATACGCGTGGTGCTAGGTCTAGGCGATCGTGCGGGTGGTTGGAAAAGGGGGGGCTTTGGAGGGGGGGGGGAGGGGGGGAAAAGAATGAAAACTACTTCATGGATGGTCAGGAAGATATTGACGTGATATCAACTGCGTGTAGGTGTTTATTACTCAGGCCGATTTCGATTGTGAGTGCGGCGTTTGGACAAACTAGGCGGAAGGGGGGAGGAATCGGGGGACGGGGGGGGGGGGGGGGGGGGGGCGGGACATTTCAATATGTGCGCGGAAACTATTAATATATAATATGACACGTTTGAAGGTCGTATGTTGTTGTTGTTGTTTTTGTTGTTGTTGTTGTTCTCACATTAACTCGCATAATCAAGTGAATACTGTAAATCGAACAACCGTTGAGGGGAAGGCGGAGATTTTAAGGACGTGGGGGCATGGGTTTGCACAAGAGGGAGCGGGGGGGGAGGGGGGAGAGGGGAAGGGCCGGGCAACTCCATCTGTGCGCGGAAACTATAAATCCTTTACGGGAACAAATCTGACGATTGTGGAAGGAATGTATCAGTTTATCATGTATATCCTGTAAGTCGTACAACCAGGGAGGAGAGGGCGGAGTGTTCGAAGGGGTGGGGGTGGGGGGTTCCAACAGCTTTATGTCGCATAGATGAAGGGGTTTGCTATACGCGTGGTGCTAGGTCTAGGCGATTGTGCGGGTGGTGGGGAAGGAAGGGGCGTTCGCGGGGGGGGGGCGAAGTGGAGATACAGCATGCATGGCTAGAAATATAATGAGGTTATATCAACTTCGGGATGGTGTTTATTACTCTGGCGGATTTCGATTTTAGGTGGGACGTTTGAGCAAGAGGGAGCGGGGGAAAAAAGAGGGGGAGGGGAGGGGAGGGGAGGGGAGGGGGGGGGGGGCAAATGAATTGGAGCTACGGCATGGATGGCTAGAGAAACAATGACGTGATATCAGCTGCCCGGTAGTGTTTATTACTCTGACAGATTTTGACATTGGGTGGAGCGTTTGAACAAGTTGGAACAAGAGGGATCGGGGGGGAGGGAGGGGGGTGGAGGGGGGGGGGACGGGTGGGACAAATCAATATATGCGCGGAGCCTAAAAATCCTTCGAGGGGACAAATCTGAGAGTTGTAGAAGGAATGCATCAGTTTATATCACCTACCTGGTATTGTTTCTTGTTCTAGCAGATTTGATGTTATTATGTTATGTTAAGTGTGGTATGCAACACAATTTTTAGGTTTGGTATACAACGTGTTTTCTAAAGCTTCTTGGTGTGCTATCGTACATGGATCGCAATAGAGAACATTTCAATCGATAGGTGCAACCATGCAGTTGTCTTGATTTTACCGTGCCTTGTGGAGCTCTAATGTCGCTAATAATAAGACAGAGATTCATGTTGCGGAATAAAACAGGCGAGGTGATGCGCGGTCAACGTCACCACCATTGACCACGAGGGGGAGGATGCACCCGCGCTCACTTACGGTACTTCGTTAGGCATACTTCGTTTGGCAGAGGTTGGGAGGCGATCATGCAAACGGTAGGTACAAACTACCCTACGTAATAAGTTGGTAGTGTGGACTACCGCAATGTTAGCATATCTGCCTGTACTTCCCTTTGACATTACGATTTGCTAGTGTACCATTATACGGCCATGATTTCTACCGTGCCGATATGGGGCTCAGAGGCCGCCAATTCTAAGATAGAAATACCAACTACAAATACAGCAAGCGAGGTGATGTGGTGTTATGCAATGTCACCACCATTGAACACGAGAGGGAGAAGTACAAATCGTCAGTGTTCGAAAGGAACGCTTGATGTGCCCGCGGTCAATTACGTTACTTCGTTAGGCATAAGCCACTTCGTTTGGTGGAGGTTGTCAAGCGATCGTAGAGACGGCAGATAGGCACGAAATATCCTGCGTGTTAGGTTGGTAGTGTGGTCTTCTGCAATTTTAACATATCTGCCTGTACTTCCTTTTCACATTAATATTTTCTAGTGTACGATTATACGCTCTGTTTTTGCCCCCCACCCCTGTGTGGTCGAAGATGTTGTGGTCCTGTACATGTCGGTCCACGTCTGGAGCTCTTGTTAGTGGTGCTCACGAAAACATGCCCTAGCGTGTAGTGGATGATCGCTGAGTGGTGTTCTGTTTCTCTACATCATACCAGGTAGCATATGTATACATATATATATATTTCAACGCAACCGCTTTCTTGAAAATGACAAGTTAAATTCTTCACACACACCTGACACTATAATACACAGAGGTAATACACAGAGGTAATACACAGAGGTAATACACAGAGGTAATACACAGAGGTAATACACAGAGGTAATACACAGAGGTAATACACAGAGGTAATACACAGAGGTAATACACAGAGGTAATACACAGAGGTAATACACAGAGGTAATACACAGAGGTAATACACAGAGGTAATACACAGAGGTAATACACAGAGGTAATACACAGAGGTAATACACAGAGGTAATACACAGAGGTAATACACAGAGGTAATACACAGAGGTAATACACAGAGGTAATACACAGAGGTAATACACAGAGGTAATACACAGAGGAGACGCGGCCCGGTCATAATACTATAAAAATTAAATACACTCCAGCTGTGTGATATCGAAGATTTTGTCGAAACTCATCTTTGCAACAAGCTGTGTGTGATACTCCGATCGCGCGTATTACGGGTTGTGTGTCCTCATTAAGGATATAGGTCGGCGACTCCCCTTACAACTACAGTGTAGCTATCAGGGTCAACAGGATGGTTTTAGTCAGTCTGTGCGCGGAAACTATAAAACCCGTTTCTGAGGGGGACAAAACCTGATAGCTGTGGAAGGAAATGCATCAATTTATCAAGTGAATCCTGTAAGTCGAATAACTGGTGAGGGCCAGACGGAGTTTTGAAGGACGTGGGGGCCTGATTTTGGTCAAAAGGGGGGCGGAAGGGGGGGAGGGGGGGTGGGGCAGCTCAATTTGTGCGTGGAAACTTTAAATTCTTCCTGTGGGGGAGGGGGGGGAATGTGGCGGGGGGCGGGGGGCGGGGGGGGGGGGGCTTTGGGTCGCATAGATGTAGGGGTTTGCTATACGCATGGTGCTAGGTCTAGGCGATAGTGCGGGTGGTGGGTAAGGAGGGGGCGTTGGGGGCGGGGGGGGGGGGGTGGGAATTGCAGCAGCGGCATGGACGGCTCTAAAACGATAGTGAGGCGATATCCAGGGCGTGGAAGTGTTTTATTACTCTGGCAAATTTCGATATTAGGTGAGGCGTTTAAGAAAGAAAGAACGAGGAAAAAGAAGAAAAAAAAGGGGGGGGCGGGAAGGGTTTTCAAGAGGTTTAGGTCACATACAATATTAAAATACACTCCAGCTGTAAGATCAAGGATTTGTTCGACACTGATCTTCGCAACATTGTGTGTGATCCTCCGATCGCGTGTATTAATCATATATGTAGGATGTAGGGGCTTGCTATACGCGCGGTGCTGGATCTAGGCGATCGTGCGGGGTGTGGGGAAGGAGGGGGCGTTGGAGGGGGGGAGGGGGGATGAATGAAAGCTACGTCATGGATGGCTAGAAAGATAATGAGACGTGATATCAATTGCTTAGAAGTGGTTATTTCTCGGGCCGATTTCGATTGTAAGTGGGGCGTTTGAACAAACTGGGCGGGAAACAAAAGAGGGGGGGGGGGGCGGAGCTACGGCATGGATGGCTGGATGGAAAATGAGATGATATCAGCTGGCTGGTAGTGTTTGCTACACTGGTAGATTTTGATTTTAGGCGGGGCGTTTGAACAAGAGGGATCGGGGGGGGAGCGGGGGGGGGGGGGGGGGGGGGGGCATTTCAATATGTGCGCGGAAGCTATAACCCTTAAAAGGGACGAATCTGACGGATATATGTAAGGGCTTGCTATCTATATGTATACTACAAGGTATATGCGGATGACGCCACAGCGATAAATGAAGACTATCCCAATACCGAAGCACAACCAGTTTAGTACAAAGCCAAACGTTTGAGTTATACGACGTAGCGCGAAGGTTTTGTTTTAATTTTGTATGTAGATAGATTTACGGTATCTTAGGCCCGATGGTTACCTGGGTGGCGTAGGTGGCGACCCCCCTGCCCATGCAATGCTTGCGGCACAGCACCGGAGTCATCGTCTCCGCCTGCATCATGTCGCCCATCACCCGATCATTCTTCATGTCCATGTAGCAGCCCTTGTATTCGGGGCTGTCAGATGCCGGCGCCCACTCCATTCGGTACAGATCGAACTGATACATAAGCAAGGCAAAGGGTGGGGAGGGGAGGGTTTTAGATATATAGATAGGGGAGGGGGGACGGGGGGAGGACAAGGGCTCAGAGCTTGCAAGATTGTGTTGGTCAGGATGTTGTGGTACAGGTCGGGCTGATACACAAACACGGCACATATTTGAGAAGGGGGTGGGACAATGTGCGCCACTGTATTGGATAAATATACCGGTACAACTTAAATGGTCTACGTGTGACCGAAAATATCTACATCGGTATCTACTTGTAATTACTGCGTTAACGCCTCCGCAGGTTTCCATTTCATCACCGTTGCAGTAACAGTCACACTTCCCAATCCCATCCCGCATAAGATCTAGATGGTTTGTATTATGATATACTGTCAAGTATCAAATATGGTATGAAATATTGGGTCAGATGATCCATCAGTAGATCGTGATTTATACTAGGTATGTACTCACCGCGTTAACGCCTCCGCAGGTTTGCATTTCGTCGCCGCCGCAGTAGCTATCACATTTGCCGACCCCGTCGCCATGACGTTCGAAGTCCAAGAGGCCGTTATTGCTGCACCAGCATTCGGTACCGTACTGAGTGGCCATGTAGGCGGCACCCATGGCGTCGCAGTGCGTGTGGCACTCCTGAATAAGAGGGGGTTGGGGTTGGCGGAGTTGGGTTGGGGTTGGGGTTGGGGTTGGGGTTGGGGTTGGGGTTGGGGTTGGGGTTGGGGTTGGGGCTGGGGTTGGGGTTGGGGCTGGGGTTGGGGTTGGGGTTGGGGCTAGGGTGGGGGTAAGGATAGAGCGAGGAGGGAGAACGAGGGGCGAGGAGTGCGGTGGGGTGGGGAGAGGAAGAAGGCAGGGGCTTGGGAGATGGGGGTAGGAGGCAGTGGGAGTGGAGGGTAGGAGTTGGGGTGGTCGTGCACTCATATCATGTATGGCCGTAGTCAAGGGGGGGTTGAGGTTGGGATGACGTTGGGGTTGGATGAGGGTGCTAGAGTGGGATGTTCGTTGGGGTGGGGGTGTTAGGGTGTCAGGGTGTGGAGGAGGGGCGGGCGGGACGGTCAGGTGGACAACTCGGTAGGTTAAAAGTACCTAAATTATGATCCTTCTGTAAAGAGTACTGATTTGGGGAAATAAGCGTAGAACCGTTATCTCTCCCCCTCCGTCCGTGTCTCCCTCTCTTGTCAGAGGATGTTTCGAGGGAGGCTCGTAGCCTACTATGTGTGGTGACATACACGCAAAACGTTGGCTACGATGTGTCAGAAGGTGCAAGCGCGGGGTCTACCGCCACCTCATAGGCCGCACAGGCTTGTGCTGGTGGCTCCTCCTCTGCGTGCCGCTGCGGGTCCGAAGGTTTCGTCGGGAGAGGCTATCGATGAGACCTCCCACAAAAAAAACGCAAGTACCCAGAGCCCGACTTCCCAATCGAAAGGTCTGGAGCAGCAGGAAGGAAGGGGAGCTATCCCATCCGGCTCAAGCTGAAGGCGGCGACATTCACACGAGTCGTTTGCGCGGAGGGTAAATGTGTGCCGATTTATTTTTATAAGAAATGAAAAACGTCAGCTGTGAGTACAACCGATTGAATGGTTGAAACTCAACTTTGCATGCTGCGTGGTACATCTAAATTTCGCTAATACACAGTAGCCGATTTGTTTAAACGAAAAGAGTGAAAATAAGAGCAAGAGATTAAACAATAGAGTGAACAAAAAACACGACCTCACTCGTACATGAGCACCGTCACGGTGCCAAATAACAGTCATGAAACCCGCGACACTAGCTCCCGCAGTTGTCTACACACAACAGCGTTTTCTGTCCCGTGGAAACTGCTGGATAACACTGTTAGATATTGCCCGATCTCACCGAAGGTATCGGGGTCTTCGCACCTCTGCGCGGAGACGCCGATACCTGTGCGATTATAGAATTAAATAATTTGGAACCCGCTTTTTTTTCGCACCCCCCGTGCCAAGACCCCGACCCGTGCGGAGACCCGCAAATCCGTGCGAAGAATCCAATGCTGACGGTACAGTATTTGAACCACCGATTCCCTCTCCCCCTCTCCATATTTTCTCTCAACATTCTCTTGTGGCTCACCATGGTGGTCAGATTCAAAGAGACGAGCCTGCTGCCGAGGATTCTGTCCTCCTTGGAGTCGAGGTAGCATCCCAAGTGTTCGTAGCTACCCCCCATGGGGTCTTCATCCGCCAGGCTTCGTGTCAGCAGAGGTCCTTGCTGAGAGAAGCCCTAAACACGCGCACACAACAAGGACACACGCAAGACAGACGTCAAAACTTACGATTGCTTGACGTCCTTGAAATATTTTTTATAAAATCGTCGGAGAGAACTAAAAAAGAGATTCGGCAGTCTAACGACACGCACACAAACACACACGGATCATCCGATGGAGATCTGCCTGTGATGACCAGAGAATATGTTCCACGCATGACAAGAGCCTCATAATTACATGATAATTACACTTCCACGCTGAGCAAAAAGTGCGTATTGACAAAACATCGTATTATTGATAGATGTAGGACAGAGTCAGGCGTTTTAGGCAGCGCCTGCACCACGCGTACGGGTAGAGAGATTCGACGGCTTAAATACACACACGCACGCACAAGTGCGACGATCAAAGACATACCATACGAACAACAGCACAGAGTAGTCTACAGAAGGGCAAGAAGGGCTAGTAATAATGGTGGTTCTTTTCCATCGCACCGAGCGGGTGAGAGAAAGCACGAAAAACAAACCGCAACTTCGTACAGCAGTAGTACTAGTTTCTATTATCGGTAGAATCCATGCTTCATGGCATAGATGCTCTGCGCCTGCCTATCGTATCATATCACAGGCACTGACTGCTGCTGGGGTGCTGGTTGTGTTCGCTTCCGTGAGCGTGTCGACAGCAAACAAATATGTATGCTCGCGTGTTGTGGCAGCAGTAGTAGTAGTAGACTAGTCTCTAACTACGTGGTCTCTGCGTCTCTACTTGTACAACAACTTACTCTGTAGGTCTCGTGGTTACCGTTGCTTGAAACGGATACCAGTAAACTATAGGCTATTAATAGTCTATATACTCGAGCATGTAGATGCTACTGCTGCTTCATTTAGATCATGATATCCATACAACACATTCAGAACGTTTGTCTAGCAGGCATACGGTTATCAGCACCTAAGAGTTAGTGGTAGATAGTGTATAATAATATATCTGGTACCGCAAACGACAGAAGAAGGAGGGAGGTTCTACACGCACCATGAACAGGCAGATGTGTTCACCTGGTGTCTGCATGCGCTGTCAGTGTTAGATGTCAATCACTGCTGCTGTGGATCCGACTGCCGAGCTAGACTATGAAAAGCCATTTTAAAATTATGTACGTTAAAGCAAGTTGAAAAAAGCGTGAAAAAAACGGAAACAAAACCTAACTGCTGGTGCAACATGTGCAGGCAAACATATCAACAGCGTATGGTATCATACGAAACAAGCACATCATTTAGTCGGTGTAGACTGTGATTATCCAGCAGTCTAGGTTCGCGCCCCACCATGAACGCCAGCTTGTGTCAATAGCCGGTCGCCCCGGTGGCGTATCAGGTTATATATCCTCGAGCCTGGTACAGGTCGGTTTCGTGAGTTGGTATCCCCCCGAGTGCATACTAGTATAAATTCGTGGGGACTTTTTCTTGCGCACAAATTGACTTGCGGAAAGCACGAGAGCGTGAGTTAGCAACACTCGATGAAAAATCGACGAGCAGTGGGATTGCTGAACCCTATGCGCGATAAAATTGAAGGCAAGAACCGGGGGGGAGAAGGGACGATACCTGTGACCACGGCTTGTCCAGAAGCTGGAAAGTAGTAGGAGTGTGCAAAAAAAAACAAAAAAAACTCCAACGCACGTATGAGAGCGGCAAAAACAATAAAGGGCGCCGCACGAACAGCAGTGTGCCACTGCACTGCTCCTCCGCTGGCGTACGCCTACCATTTGATACATTCTATTAATGAATACCAGGTACTACAGCAGTACATACAAACAACATCGAGTTTGTGTACTTGGGCGGGGCTATCACCGCAGACAGAGAAGTTGCATTGAAATAATGCGGCGTCTTCAGAGGGCCTGGGCGTGCTTCCAGCAGTATAAGATGGAAATCTATGATCGCCCGGGTGTGCGTTTACGGTTGAAGGTGTGGCTGCTGAAAGCGGAGGTGATCGAGACACTACTCTACGGTTGCATGACGTGGAGCCCGAAGAAGCCCGAGTATGACAGGCTACGACGGGTTCACCACTCCACGCTCCTCCGATGCCTCGGATGGCGGAAACGGAAGCGCGACGACCACCCCCTATCGTACGCCGACGCGCTTGCCAAGACAGCTTCCGAGAGCATAGAGGCGATAGTGCGCAAACGGAGGCTATTGTTTGCGGGATTCGTAGCACGTATGGGGGAGGAGCGTCTGCGACAAAGGGTGGTGTTTAGGGAGCTTGTTGGGGGTAGGGGCTACTCATGGGGGCAAGAGAAGGACTGGTTGGTGCATCTGAAGGAGGATATATATGTCGGTCTTGGGAATGAAATTCGAAGGGTATTAAAAGGCTGCTCAGAAGGCCGGCAGATGGTTTCGACTAGTAGAGGAGGGAGTCGAGGTGTTCGTGCGGAAATGGCATGAAACGGAGAGACGTAGAGCTGCAGAGCGACACGCCAAGGCCGCGGCAGCGCCATCCACCGTCGGCATCTCTAAGCGGCCGGGGGAGGGGGGAAGGGGGGAGCGGCGGGGGGGGGGGGGGCGTCCTGCCCAAGAGACTGAAGTCTGGGTCTGGCCAACATCGTCTTGGAATTTGTGGGCCTTCCAATGGCCGTCCCAAGTTAGCGTTAGGCCGCCCTGACTTCTTCGCCATGTTGCGTTCTCTCCCCAGAGCCATTTGATGATGCACTTGATACCCTCTATGAGCCCAATGCCGTCTTTAGTCAGGTCCTAGGGTCTGCTAGTGTGACGTTTTTTTTCTCTTTGCCTTTCCTCGCTTCCTCTTCTTGTCTCGTATTTTCTTGCTTTTATTTTCTCTTGTTTTTTTTTCTTTCCTGTAATCTTATTTTATATTGTTCGTTTCTTTTTTCCGATTGACTTGCGTCTGACATGCGTATGCGTAGTGATAGTGCTACTTGTAATATATACGTGGTAGTCTTACCTGGGTGGCAAGCGGTATAATACAGTCGGTTTTTCCAGGCGCGAGTAGTGAGACGTATGCACCAGTATGCACCTGGCACATCGTAGACTGACTCCTGATTTCACTTTGCACTGTGTACTCGTACATGTTTCTGGCCGAGGCATGAATAATCAATTGCGTCAGCTGTGATATAGTCTATGTGTGTACCACCTTCTGTTTGTTCGTGTTTATTCCCTGGGGTATTCCTCAGCTCCAGAGTAACGTGGAGCCTGTCCTGCGACCACGGACTTGATTATGCGAGTTAATGTGGGAACAACAACAACAACAACAGCCGTATGAAAAAAAAGTGCCAGACAGATTATTTTTTCACACAATTGAAAATAACAACAACAACAACAACAACAACAGCCGTATGAAAAAAAAGTGCCAGACAGATTCTTTTTTCACACAATTGAAAATTATTGAAAATCTCAGCACCGAAATATCCACCCACCATGACTGATTCCGGGTCCGATCCTCGAAGCAACGATTTCGAGGCGCTAGCATCTGCTGCTATCGCTGCGGGGGCCATGCCCAATGCCAACATCGCTAGTCGTGGCACCATGATGAACACTCGCTGCTGCTTGATGCGACGGTCGCTTTAGATCTGCTGGCAAAAAGAACAAACGAACGTCGATCAACATGAAAAGTCCAGAAGACAATAAATAAATACGGGCGCGTGGAAATGTGTGTGTATCTAGCCGAGGACAGTCCATCTTCGGGTGGAGAGGGATGCACGAGAGCACTGCTGCTGTGCGAATGACCGACAGGTTTGTTGGCATGGTTTTGATCGCATACATACTACGTCCTACGCGCCCTTGTGTAGGATCGGCCGCAGAAGCAGCAGCAGCGGCAGCGGCCTGCTCGGAATGGTTTGCGTATGCGTACACAGCAGTAGCAGCAGCAGCGGTACCGCTACCGCTGCTGCTGCTGCTGCTGTGATACCTAGCTAGTGAAACCAGGTACCATACTGCTGTTTTTTGTGCGGTTAAGCAGTACATGCTACGTTCGCCGCGGGTGATGGCCGTCGTGCAAAAGCAGCAGCAGCAACGAGAGCAACAGCTAGCTGCAGGAGTCACTCCGCAGGAATTAAATACTTTCTATGATAGTGCCATCAGTTACTACAGCACAGCAGTCGCGATGTATGTGTGGGTTCGAAAAAATCATACCAACCCCGCAGCGAATGATAAACAGAAAATACTCCACACTGCTGCGTTACAACAGTAGTAGTGTCAACGGCGCAAGCAAGCAGGCAGAACAAAGCAGGAACCCCAGTGCTGCGTGCCCTGGATCTGCCGGTGCGGCTCTCTAGCTGGCGCTAATCGATCACCTGTGTGTGGTTGCTGATGATGATACTGTTTAGATCCGATGAAGGGAGGTGAGGTGAAGTGAAGAGTGGATTCGAAGAAAGTAGTGAGTGACCTTGTGCGGGCTGCTTTCTGCTTTTGTTCGCGTGCACCTTTCAACCTTCAAAACAGATCCGAAAAATACACAGCGGTGCTGGCCGGATCAAAAGCCTAATAACGATGTGGACCCGACACCTGCCAACCGCCAACCAGGTAGGGCGGGGGGGCACTCCGGGCGAGGCAGCTTGCTCGAAACGTGGCAGCTATATCCGCTCCAAACATTTTATGGCCAACCGGCCCAACAAAAATAAGATATTTTAGATGACCTTTAAAGATCTTGCTCTTGAATAAGATTTTTGCCTCGTAGGTCCTGGCCAATCACGAACGAATCTCGGCCAAATGCTCATGTCAACTGGAATTTCTGCTGTGGTTTTCCATACAGAGTACCAGGTACCGGCGGCGCCCGGGAATCTGCCAACATTGGCAGGAAGGAAAAGCCTGCCAACACCAAAAACGCCACAGGTGAACCTACTCTATAGAACCAGATTTCAATTTGAAAAAGACCACGAAGTACGGCACGGCGTCTAGTCTATGCCTGGGGATTTTTGTTGTAAGGATAGAGACTGCAAGCGGGACCGCGCGCAGCGCAGACACCAGACAACCGACACCACAGCCGGCTCCCCAGCACCATGCTGGTGTGGCGGCTATGTACGCTTTGGTATGTCTAATTGCGGCTCTCCTAGCCTACGACCACCGGGCTCGTTTCCGTGGTCCCGAGCCAAGGAGCCTGCCTCCCTGTAGCAGCAGTTGTAGTGTGACTAGTTTCGTTTCTTGGAGCCTGCCATCTGTCGATGCGACGGCGGCGCCCGGGAATCTGCCAACATTGGCAGGGAGGAAAAGCCTGTCAACACCAAAAACGCCAGTCTACCTACTCTACAGAACTAGATTTCAATTTGAAAAAACCACGAAGTACACCTGCCCGCACACTCTGCCCGCAGAGCTAACACACGTAGCAGCACGTAGCAGCACGTTGCGGCGGACCCGCAGTGGTTAACCCCAAGGTATCTACGGGGCTGAGAACCGCCAGCAGCATGGAGGCTGCTGCAAGTGCTGCTGCCAGTCTTGCGAGCTCGGCTTTTCCTTGCCGCCTTGCGAGTCGGACGAAAGTGATGCACCGGTTTCCTCCTCGCTAGGCACGGCGTGGAGTGCAGTCTCGGATGAAAGGCATGCATCCACGACCTCGCTAGGCTTGACGTGGATTAACGAGAAGCCTATGGTGGTAGATGACCAGGCAGCTCCTTACAACGACAACTCAGCAGCAAGACGCAGATTCCCTGGCGCCGCTTATCAGAGGGCCGGCGGCACGATAGTACAGGACGTAAAAATGGCAAGCTGATACTTACTTCTAGAAAGACAAGAAATCCGGGAGCTCAAGGCAGTGCAGATGACACCCTCCCAAATAAGAAACCCGCAGCCCCAGCCAGGATTCCTGTTTCTCGCTATCAAATAAGTACCTGATGTACAAGCAGGTGTAGTGCAGATAGATTATTCTAGGCACAATGCTGCTCATACCGCAATAGTATTAATAGCAGAAACTAAATATTAATAGGAAAAAAAGGAAGAAACCGGAATAATTCTGGCCGAGGCTGAATTTCTTATTTGAGACAGGGTGAGTTCTACACACTATCTTCAGCACAGCGCCTCTCAATTATCTTCCTTTCCTGGTAAGGTACAAGTACTCGTATGAGCCTTGCTTTCCTATTCATATCCCTGGGTGTTTTTTTACATTTATGTCGTGCACTATTGTGCACTACTACTACAAGTAGTGTAGTGCTGTATCCCATAATATGTACAACGGCAAGCATCACCAACCAGCCGCAACAGAATGTTTTTTTCATGCGTTTGTGATACAAATGTTCACCTAAATAAAGTATAAATACCAACACTTACCATTATAGTGGACCAAAAATGAACACCTCCCAATATAAAATCACCCATATAGTATATTACGAGTACCAACAACGCAGCTTGCAAAGATGAGTATTGACCTGAAATTCGTCGAACTCACGGCTGACGTCCTTGAAAATTAGTTATAAAATGTTGTCGTTGCTATATAACGCGTTTCTTTGTGCGTTGAACTCCTTGGTGTGTATCGAATGGATGAAATAGGGCTTTCGGTGACAATATTCGACTGGGAAGCGATGCGGGTGGTTCCGCCAAAATAGACGACACGAACACCACAAATAACAGGACCGACGTAACTCTAGTTCAACCAAATGAGTGGCGATGCTTCTGAAAAATTCTTCTTCCAATACAGACACTTTCGTGTGGTGTATATCTTGGCACTGAATCGTTTTTGCCGCCCGGCGACATCCAGCACCCCCATCATGCCAGGCGAAGGAAGAGAAATATCAGGGGGGTGGGGAATAGCTACGAGTAGGGACCAGGTAACCCCCCCCCCCCTTCTTCTTTCCCTCTCCCCAGGGATGGATAAAAAGGAAAACATGGGAAAGGGAAAACTAAACAAAAAGGGACCACAATTTTTTTCGACAACGGTGGTAGTATCGCTGTTGCCCCTCCCCCAGAGATGAAACAGGCAATCAAACCCAGGGCCACACAAAACGAAATGGCCGGCTCGCAAGCGAAGCAAAAACTTAAACTCGTACGATATTTATTCTTTGTGAATTAACAAAAGGCAAACTTGACCCGACACTGCAGACGCTAACCTACCACACCAAGATGGGCCCAAGTGCACTTTTCACATTCAAACCATGACCACCACCGCTTCCCGTCTGATCTAGTTTTTTCCCAGTTCTGCAGGCCTTGGGCCGGTGCTTTTCTGGCGGCACAGTGCGTTGGGGCCGCCCCTCCCTCCCACGCGGGGCAGGGCGAGCCTCCTGGTACGCGCCTTCTTGCCGACTGTGGCCGCGGTGAAAGGAAATCTGAGGGCCCCGGAATGGGCCCTTGGGCTTCTTGGGCGTCTGTTGGCGGCGCCAAACTACCCTGCCTCATCCCCGCCGCCGCCAAAATCGAACATCTTTGCAGCTGACGCCGACACGCCTGCACCTTCCGCTGCGCCCCCCCCTTCGCTGCCGCCACGAACGCCAACAATACCTGCCCCATACCAACTCCGCGAAACAGCAGGGGAAACAGCGCTACCGACAACACCCGCAATCATCGCGCCCCCGTCAGCTTCCTGCAACCTAGCACGCAATGCAGTATGTCGTTGACAAATAGAGATCATCGTATTCCTAACGTTGGCGTGCCCTTTGATTTGATCATAGCGATTCTGAAGTTGTTGGGAGGTCGACAAGATCAACCGGCCCCTCACCCCGAGCATCAGGTCCCCACAATCTCTGAGAAAGCTCGCTTCTTTCACCAGTGTCTGCCACGTCGAGAGCAGAGACCCACCCAGGAAACATCGGGCTATCCGGTGACCAGCTGGCCGTGTCGCTTTAGATAATCTCAAACTCAAACTGTTCGTAGCACGCTCCAATCTACTTCGGCAGTCCGCGGTTCTTCGCAGCCATCTAAATGTCCCAGCGATAATTGAACTCCAGCAGATCGAGTGGGTCCAGCGCAGGAGAAGCGCAATAGTAGCCTGCGGAGGTAACGATGAAAACCCTTAAAAAAAGGACAAACAGTTACAGCAGGCGGAAAACATATTGAACAGGTGTGTACGTCAGATCCATCATAACACGAATTACCTGGTTGACCACCAAGCCGAAGAAAAAACTCGACATGTTACAAACACTCTGCAACAAACGAAACCGTGCGGTATACTTGACGGCAAATACTATGAGCATCGGGTTACGCCGTGAGGCCAATGTTATGGGTGGAAAAGGTTGCTGTACCTGCTAGTGATAGGAAAGTCACGCAAAACACACACACACCAAGCCCCTGCACTGCAAACACACACACCAAGCCCCTGTACTGCTGGAATCTCTGACACAACGACGAGTGATCCCCGCTTTACTTTTCCCTGATGCGTAGTACAGCGGCACGCCGTCAGGCTTGCTTAGACAACCAGCTTCGATGTGCTTGCGGAGCAGCTTCACGACTTCCAGTGCTTTCGGGCGCAGTAGAATTTATCCCGATTTCGCATCGATCACGTCGCAGAACCGATCAATCACTGAATCAGAGCGAGTCAACAATCGTGTACGCTCGGGCGCCAACCGCCGACAATTCCGCAAGAAACACAGTTCATCTCTATCTCTGTCTACTCTGCCACCTATTCCGACGGCCTTTTTGCGCTTGAAGAGCACTTTCTACCTGCAGTTGGAAGCAAGATCGGCAGGAGCGTAATGGTCACGACACATGACCCAGTACAGGCATTGTTTTCGACGACAGCTAAAGTCTCCCCATATCACTGATCCGAACAAAGACACAAGTGACGTCAAAACCAATTGCCTCCTTGATGTCTTCCAGATCAACGATATAGCAAGCATCTTTCAACCAAGCCATGGAGGGCTTGAAGGCGCCGTGACTCTTCTTCACCAGGCACGAGATACGTGGAAGCGCGTGGAAGGTATCCACGCGACCCTTGACCATGTTTGGGCCACCCCCCTGATGCAGTTGGGTAACAACCAACATGAATTGAGAACACTCGAACAGAAAAAAATCGTATACAAAGCGCACGTTGACGCCGAGCAGATTTCAAAAACAAACAGCACATATTTGCCACCTCTGCAGCACTCACGTCATCCTGGTAAACATTGCCACCGATCTCGTCTCCGCCTCTTAGGTCGCAAGCGCGGTCGTGACCAGCATCAAAGTCATACCCGTCGCCACCGTCCTTTTCGCCCTCGTCCGAGTCCGTATCATCTAGAAAAAAAACAAAACGAAAAAGTTTGGTTTGTTGGGCGAATACAAACGTCAGCAAGAGAATGAGGAACGCCAATGCGGGCAGGGCGTCAGACAACTCAGCTCATTTTTTTCCAAGGACGGTGTAAGGCCTTACCTCTCGAGCCCACCACGTGGCAAGGTGCTTCGGTGGCGAACAAGTCGGGGTCATCGTTGTAAGCAGCACTTGCATTCGGGTTTGGCGACGGTGCTGGTGTCGCAGGGGGGGGTGTCCAATCGGCCGCAAGGCGAACATGGGTAACGTCCCACAGAACAAGCCTGTCACCGCCGCCGCCGCAGATTTCCTTCATCGTCACACGACCCACACCCGCGGAGGAAGGTGCCTCCTTGTGTGCTGCGTACGTAGTAGGCTTGACCGCGTCGCTCACTTTGACTACGACGTTCTTCTGGCCGCCAGATTGACGTGATCGAGGACGCCACCGAAGCAAAGATTCAGCGGTAGTCTCATGGCCCTGTACGTTCCCAACGCCAACACAACTGGCATGGTTGTTGCTGTGGAGTCGCACCTAGAGTTCCATCGCAAAATAGACCAGGTTTGGGGGGTGATACCAGGTTTAGTCGCTTGTGATGCGGATGTGCCGTGTATGTTGTTGGTTTAGATGATGCGAGAAATAAGGTCTCGATGAATGTGGTACAGAACATCCCAATCGCATCTGTGTTCCCGGCGGCAAAATGGTCGGAACCGGGCCGCGCATGGGATCCTTCAATGCCTCGATCTCCTCGTGAACGAGAACGGACGCGTAATCATCCAAGCAGGCATATTCTACCCGTGACGGCACCGTAAGGATTTTAAAAGGCAGGCATCATTAACATTCCACATACCAGCAGATTCAAGAGCATGGCGCCAACAATCTAGCTGGCAACAAGAAACGTTCGATAACCTACAACGAGCGTGAATAGGACACGCGCACAGCTAACTAGAGTAGTATCACCAGTTGGGCGTTGAGGGGAGAACTCCGGCGAGACAAGGGGAAGATCGGGTCTATGGGCACCTCTTTCCCAACCAAACTAGACACTATACCCGCCAGCGAAAGAGATGGCGTCTGCACGCAACAAGCTTTCGCGTGAGTCAGCGCGCCCACAGTGTTCGCGGCTTTGACCTCATCCAAATACGTCGCGTCTAACTTGGTGCTGACGCCAAGTCTACCATCATGTCCTGGTACCAAATCACGCTGGTTTTTCACCTTTGGAAACGCAAGCGAGAATTTTCGATTTGAATACGCCTTGTGCCAGCTGCGAACTGCCGAACCAAGAAAACACGACTGCCGCAATTGTACCAGGTGCCAGTTATCATGTACCAGTCATCATATGCTCAGAGCTATACATCACGTGTACGAGTGTAGAAGCTACGACAGCAAACAAGCTTCAGCAGAAGTAATAGTTTCAAAATAGATGGCGTAATTAGCCAGGCTGTTATTGACACGAAAATAAGAAACTCGGGATACTTTGTACTGAAGTTAATGTACAATAAGGTAGAGTGCGCCCTCTACCAAATAAGAAAACCAGCCTAGGTCGCTATTTTATGTGCCTGGTATCTTTTAGGTGTCCTGTACTACTGCATCTGGTATCTGGCATGCGATTAATCAGAGGTCAGGTATGGTATTTACTTCGTACCAGGTACCAGGTATCGCATGCTCAGAGCTATGATACCTGGTACCAGGTAGATTCGCGTACAACCAGCAGCGCCCAAGCAGCAAGAGCAGTAGCCTACAATGACCTGGTACGACTCGTACCTCGTATCCAAATAACATTGCCGAATACAAACTGCTGGTGTACAGCAGTACAGAACACGAAAAAATAAACCTGGTAGTAAGAAAGCCAGGGTGATATTTAGCTACCGGAGTAAGAACCTCGGGAGTCAATATACCTTCATGTGACCACGGACTCTAGATTTTTGACAAGAGTCAATGTGAGAAAAACAACAACATACTGAAGTTACCTGTAAGAACAAACCCTCTGCCAAATACGAAAGCCAACCTACTGCTGTAGGTCAGTATTTCCGTGCCTTACGATATGCAGCGGTACTACAGCAGTACAAGACACCTACCTGTAATATTAAAGGTGCAGTAATAAAAAAGCCAAGTTGACATTTTCAGGAAAAAAAGAAGCTCGGGAGCTGTTATACTGAAGTCAGTGTGGAACATACCCCCTCATAAATAAGAAAGCCAGCTTACCGCAGGTACCAGGTAAGTATGTTTCTTATCTGGTGTCCTGTAGTCTACTGCTTTATTAGCTTTACCATGGTACCAGATACTGCTGTGTAAGATTCGTCCGTACAGCAGCAGGTAACAAACAGAAGTCTACGAAAGAATCACTCACATCCGGCCTTGTGTAGCGTAGGTAGAGGGCTGTAAGGAAACTACCCCACCCGCTTGCTTTTTTCTTGACGTGCTGGCTTTGACAGAATAGTGCTCGTGATGTCGATGAGTGCCCTGCTGTCAAAGTAGATGAAGTTGCACTTTGTTGTGGTTCGCTCTCCCGAGCGGATCCATCACCGCTGCCTCCACCGCTACTTCCATCGCTACCTCCACCGTCACGATCTCCGCCGGTGCTGCTTCCAATGCCCCCACCGCTGCCTCCGCCATCAATACCCACCTCGTCGCATCGACAGATGGCAGGCTCCAAGAAACGAAACTATTAATAGTCACACTACAACTGCTGCTACAGGGAGGCAGGCTCCTTGGCTCGGGACCACGGAAACGAGCCCGGTGGTCGTAGGCTAGGAGAGCCGCAATTAGACATACCAAAGCGTACATAGCCGCCACACCAGCATGGTGCTGGGGAGCGGGCTGTGGTGTCGGTTGTCTGGTGTCTGCGCTGCGCGCGGTCCCGCTTGCAGTCTCTATCCTTACAACAAAAATCCCCAGGCATAGACTAGACGCCGTGCCGTACTTCGTGGTCTTTTTCAAATTGAAATCTGGTTCTATAGAGTAGGTTCACAGGCGTTTTTGGTGTTGGCAGGCTTTTCCTTCCTGCCAATGTTGGCAGATTCCCGGGCGCCGGTATAATATATAGTATCATCGGCAATGGAATGGACATTTTTTACATAAATTGAAAAACGTCAGCTGTGAGTACGACCGATTGAATAGTTGAAACTCAACTTTGCAAGCTGCGTGATACAACATCTATGTTTCGCTAATATACAGGCAGTAGTAGTAGTTGCACAACATATACGGAAGGTCGTTCGCGCGCGTTAAATATTTGACCGTCATGAAAGGTATGTGAGTACGACCGATTGAATGGTTGAAACTCAACTTTGCAAGCTGCGTCGTACATCTATATTTAATTCTTGCGTGCCAACCCCCGAGATAGTGTAGCGTGGAAGAAATTGAGATCTGCGTGTGCAAATCTGCAGGAAGTGGTTGCCGCAGGAGTACAAGCGTACTTTGAAGAGTACCTCGCCGAAACCGAGAGACTCCTAGCGAGTAACGATCAACGAGGGTTCTACAAGCACCTGAAGAGTACGGTGGGATTGCAAGGTACAAAAGCGAGGAGCGAGCAGTTTATTATGGACGAGGATGGCACGTTGTTGCGGGATCAAGCGCGAATTCGTGAACGATGGGCGGGGCACTACCACAAACTCTTGAACACGAAATCGCTGAAACTCGATCCCACGATCATCGACCTCTTGCCACCGCGACCGCTTAAACTATCGCTTGGAGATGAACCATCCATGGACGAGATGACGGATGCGATTAAGGGCATGTCAAATTGGAAAGCCGTTGGACCAGACGGTCTCCCGGTCGAACTACTAAAACTTGACCACCCCGCTTTCGTCCAGTGTTTTCACAATATCCTTGTCAACGTGTGGGTAACGGGCGAAGTCCCCCAGCAATGGAAAGATGCTATCATCAAGACCCTTCACAAAAAAAAGGATCGAACTGATTGCAACAATTACAGAGGGATCTCGCTTGTTGCCCACGCAGGCAAAATATTGTTGAAAATCGTTGCGTCCCGCCTTAGCAACTACTGCGAGGCCGAGGAAATACTTCCTGAAGAACAGTGCGGCTTCCGTCCCGCACGGTCGACGGTCGACATGCTGTTTGTCGTGCGCCGGTTGCAAGAGCTCGGACGACAGAGGAAAATCCCCCTGTACATGTGCTTCATCGATCTGCAGAAAGCGTACGACTCTGTCGACCGGGAACTGTTGTGGGAGGTACTCACACGCCTTGGCGTACCAACCAAGATGCTTACAGTTATCCGCAACTTCCACGAAGGCATGCGGGCTCGCGTGCGTGCGGATGACGGCGAGCACTCGGATTGGTTTAATGTCACCCAGGGGCTGCGGCAAGGCTGCGTGCTATCACCGTTACTGTTCAACGTGTTCTTCGCTGCTGCGATACACGTCGTGCTGGTACGCTTCAGCAAAGACGAAAGCATCGTAAGGGATTTGGTTCACCTCGAAGAGGGCAGTGCAGTCGGAAAAGAGGAACCGTTGGCATGCGTGCAAAGGGCTGTGTGGGGCATGTTGTACGCAGATGACGCAGGAATTGTTTCGAAGTCGGCGGAAGGCCTTGCTAAAATGATGACAGTCATCGTGACTGTCTTCGAAGCAGCAGGCCTCACGGTATCGGAAAAGAAGACAGAGACGATGCTGCTACGAACACCGGACCAGACATCCCTCGCCCCACCGCTCGCGATCGAAGCATCAGGCCAGAGGTATAAACAGACGACCCAGTTTTTATACCTAGGCGGCATTATCCACGAAAGCGCTGACCTCTCGCTCGAAATCGAACGACGGATCCGTCTCATGCGGGCATGCCTCAAACGGTTTGGCCCGGAATTGTATGACAGGACGACCGCCCCGCTTAGTCTGAAAGTCCGCATGCTGAAGGCCGAGGTCATTGAGACCCTGCTGTACGGGTGTGTGACGTGGACCCTCAATGCGGACCACTTCGCCAAGCTCCGATCAGCCCACCACGAAGTCCTTTTGCGAGTCATTGGCTTCCAGCGCCGATTACGCACCGACCACACCACCCTCTCGTACGCGAAGGCCCTCAGGATGACACGATGCGAGAGCATCGAAACGACCATCCGTAAACGGCGGCTCTTCTTTGCCGGGGCCCTGGTGCGACAACACAAGGGGCGACTGCCCCGTCGGTTGATGTTCGGGACGATCGCTGGTGGGGAGAACCCGAAACCAGGCGGACAACTTAAGACTTGGCCTAGAGCCATAGCTGAGGACCTTAGGGTGTTCAAAGCCAACGAGGGATCAACGGAACACTCCCCCTTAGTTTTTGGAGTTGGGACCGCGCTGTGGCCCACTGCAGCAAAAAAGGTGGGCAAGTGGTACCGGGGGGTCCTCGAAGCAGCTGAACGGTTCATGGGCAGGTGGCACGAGGATGAGGCAAAGCTGAGTAGACAGCGCCGCGCATCCGCCGTGGGTGGTGTCGAAGGGAACGGGGGGAGGGGGGGCAGCAGGAGGGGTAGAAGGAACACCGCCCAAGGGTATGGGGGCAGGGGGGGGGACAGGAGGAGTAGAAGGGAAACCGCGGTAGATGAAAGTAGGAAGGAGACCGCAGACAGGGTAGCAAGGTACCAGGCCGACTAGTAGGTGGAACCTTTCTATCTATGCCACTCGTACCGCCAACTGCTGCGGCTGCTCGGAATGTGATGTCTTGGTACTTTGATTTTTCCGTGAATTTATTTATTTTATTTTATTTTATTTTTTTTCTTTCCCCTTCTTATCCTTATGAAGGGAGTCTTGCATGGTGGGTAGGTGACGAGCCTGTTTTATTTGGCCCTCCCAGTCTTCCTTCTTCTACTTGTTTCTTTTTTCCGGGGTATTTTTTCCCTTTCTTTCCCCCTTGCATGTCCATTTTGGCTCATGCTCGGGGTATGTTTCTATCTCCCGTGCTTTGGCTCCCCTTTTTATTTATTTATTTATTTATTTTGTCTTGGTTTCTTTCGTTGTTTCTCTCTTTTACAAGGTATTTTGGTTTAATGAGAAGAACACAAAGGGGGGAGGGGGGGAAACAGGAGGAGTAGAAGGAAAGCCGTCCAAGGGAATGGGGGCAGGGGGGGCAACAGGAGGAATAGAAGGGAGACCGCGGTGGACGAAGGCAGGAAGGAGATGGCAGACAGGGTAGCAAGGTACCAGGCCGACTAGTAGGTACATAGCACTTTTCGTCTTTTTCTGGGGTATTTTTTTCCCCTTTGTTCCCTCCTTGCGTGTCCAGGTTTTTGGCTCGTGTTCGGATTATCTTATTTTGGTTTTACTTTACTTTATTTTATTTCATTTTATTATGTTTCTTTTCCGAGCTTTGGCTCTCCTTTCCGGTTGGGTTGTTTCTTCGATTTCCCCTTCATTTTGTTTGTTTCATTTTTTGTTTTATTTTTATCCTTGTTTTTATTTGTTTTCTTATTTTGTTTTTTGTTTTTTGTTTTTGTTTTTGTTTTTGTTTTTGTTTATTTCGTATTTCTCTCTTCCAATGTATTTCTGTTGCTGACGTATGTATGTTGTGCCTGTCGTACCCAGTACTAGGGCATGACATTGCGTTGTCGAATGCATTACGATGCATTATCTCTGTGTCGTGGCTTGTGACCACAGAGCTGATCTTTCTAGGGTGAAGAATCAGTACGGACACTGGGTGTGCTGGATGTCGACGAGTAGAAGAACGGTTTAATGTGAAGAACACACACACACACACACATTTAATAGCTGATTTTCAAGGACACGTGTCAGCCGTGAGTTCGACGAATTTCAGGTCAATACTCATCTTTGCAAGCTGCGTTGTTGGTACTCGTAATATATATGCTATAATATGGGTGAGTTTTTATTGGGACGTAGGTGTCCTATATTTTGTCCACTATTATAATGGTAAGTAAGTGTTGGTATTTATACCTTATTAGGTGGGGAATTTCGAGCTAGGTGAAACATCACATCTATTTTATAAATTTACTATTGTAGTTTCCACTATTATACTGCTCTATCTATCATAATATATATGTAGACTGTAATGGTAGGCGGTTTATTTTGTTTTATCTCCCCCCGGCTTTAATATCGGGAAGAGTACGAATCACGAATACATAATATTATTAGTTATCTCTATGTTGCTCTTAGGGCCCGAACTAACAACGAGGAACTTGCCAAATCGAATTTCGATTTTTTTTATTTTATTTCATGAAAATACACGAAAAATTCAACTTTGGTTCTTATCAAGGAACGGCGCAGTGCGTTCTATCTAGGAAATAAAAAAATTCAAAAAACGCAAAATTAAAAGGGTCAACGAACACCCGTGGGCAACGACCGAGGCGAGCGATGACTCGCGTCCTCCCCGGAGCGCCGCGGCTAGCCGCAGAATCTTTTGGCCGGCAGCGGCTTGGAGGCTATGGCTCTAGGTGTCTCTTGGATGGGCTGGCGCCACCCCGCCGCCCGACACGGGCAGCAGCGACGGGGATATAGCGGTCGAACTTCTGAGCGAAGTCATCATCATGTGGTAGTTGGTCGTGTAACTTTTGAGGTGCAGGGCGACGAAAAACTGGGTTTGCGGCGGTCTCGGTTGTTTTCCAAGCGTCGCGGGCGGTCTACGCTATGCTAAGGACCTTCGGAGGCCGCGCGGCGGCTGCTCCGGACCGGTGGTCCTACCTCTCGCAATGGTGGCTTCTCGCCTCTCAATCAGCCGACGAAATGGCACCAATTCGCGTGGCCGGCTTCGGTTACACAGAACAAGCCATGTCTAGGTGGACAAACTCCCTAAATAAATTCAATTTCGATTTTCGACTAAATAAATTCGGCCGAGAAACTCTTTTTTTACTTCTTTGTTGAATTTGATTTTTCGTAATAATTTTGAGGATGCCTGCTTGGTGATTCATTTCTTGACCAATCAGATGCAAATTAAATTTAATTCTATTAGAAAAAAATCGAAATTCGATTTGGCAAGTTCCTCGTTAATCTGGGCCCTTAATACAGCATTCGAGAATTAATTGAAGTCAGCTACTCCCACCCCAAAAAGAATAAAAGCTCTGTGACTGTGGGACACTAACCCACGGTTCCAAATTGATACGCTGTTACTCTAATATTTAAATACATGTATAGACTAGACTGTATTTTCAGGACGTCAGGTGTGAGTTCGACGAATTTCAAGTCAGTACTCATATATATATATACTTTGAATCTGCTTGCTGGTACTCGTACTATGCTATGTATGTGTGGGTGAAAATAGTTTGGGAGGGGTCCTTTTCTTTTATAAACAAATGATTTATTGACCCGAAATTCGTCGAACTCACGGCTGACGTCCTTGGAATATTTTTATAAAATGTTTTTCTCCACTACAATTGATTGGTGTTAGATTTTTTACTTTATTTAGGTGGGGAATTTTGGAGTAATCTATCATACGATACCTATTTTATAAATTTATTTCTGTAGTTTCCGCTATAATATTGCTTTACCACGTACGTGTGTGGTGGATGGTTTGCGGATGGATGGCTTGGTCAGGGTTGCTGGTACTTACTTGTGGTCAAGTGCGTAAGTAAGTTTTCTTTACCTGGGGGTGGTTTTATATTATTATTATTAGTTATTTTATGTTTCACTATATTTCGCTAAGACACAGTAGTACTTTCAAGTTGCACAAAAATTACGGAAGATCGTTCGCGCGTGTTATATATTATAAAAATTAAAATACACTCCAGCTGTGAGATCGAAGATTTCGTCGAAACTCATCTTTGCAAGCTGTGTGTGATACTCCTGTTATATATATATATTTGATCCTCCTCATGAAAGATGGTGTTGTTGTTGTTGTTCTCACATTTACTCGCATAATCAAGTCCGTGTCACAGGACAGGCTCCAGTCACTCTGGAGCTGAGGAATACCCCAGGGAAAAAACACAAACCAATGGTGGTACACGCATATATCACAGCTGACGCAAGTCAAGCCTCCACCAGAAATAAATATAAAAAAAAAGTGAAATCGGGGGTCAGCCTACGATGTATGTGCCACGTCCATACTGGTGCATACGTCTCACTACTCGCGCCTGGAAAAGCCGACTATTATACCGCTTGCCACCCAAGAAAGACAACCACGTACCAGGTACCTAGTATACATTACACGCGTGCGGCTGGATGATGGAGTGTGCTCGGATATGTTCGACGTCGGGCAAGGTCTCAGGCAAGGATGCGTGCTCGCGCCACTGCTGTTCAATACGTTTTTCACGGCGGTACTGCGTGTGGCCGAGAAACGCTTCCTCGCTGATGCAGCCATCACGGACAACATGGTGCAGCTCCAACCAAAGGAGGAAGACGAGAGAAGAAGGGTACTCCTCACGCACAGGCAAAGTCGACGGGCGGAGGGGGAAGGAGGGAGATTAGATGCAGAGATTGTGGGGTATGATGTACGCGGACGATGCGGGCATCGTATCGCGATCATCAGGACGCCGGAAGGATTATGTCAGTTATCGTGACTGCGTGCTCGTCGTTCGGGCTGACGGTATTATTCGAGGCAAAAACAGATATTTGTATTTTGCTCTCGAAGTGGTATCATATTATTGCGCACCCCCTGCTCGGAGCACGGGGGGCGGAGAGAGGGGTAGGCCCCCGGGGCTGCTCCAACAGCAGCCCCACACGCTATTGTCCGTAACCCTGAGTCAAGTTCCATCCCAACTGGCAATTTCGAGCTTTCGACGCCAGCCTCCACCTGAAAGACTCGAAAAAATAAACGCATACCTGTAAGTCTATATTACTGCACTGCGGTACTCAGCACAAGCGCACACACGACACATCAAACGCAAATATGGTGTACTAGAGGAGCATTCATAATATATACAAAAGGTTCCCCTCCGGGAGGTGCCTAGGGGAGTGGCGCAAGGACACATGATTATTATCACTACCGGACGCAATGGATGATAATGGCCATTGCATTTGTTTGTACATACAAAAAAAAATTGCCGGAAAAATACTGAATTCGCACTTTACCCGCAGTACTGGGTGTAATGGAGTGCCCTCCGTAGAAGGATAGCTTTATAGATTCGACGTGCAGCCATGTCATGGTTGAGGTGAAACCACGTGACTTTAGATGTCACATTCACGTCAAGGCCATCATAGATGGGCGATAATGTAGGTGACGATGATGGGACAAGCAGGACGCCCCATATCTCACTACCTGCTCTACCTGCTCTACCTGCTCTACCTGCTCTACCCAGCCCTATCGTGGCTAGGCCTGTTTTGTCTGTCTTTTAGAGTTCAATGTAGAGGAAATAATGTACAAGCTTTTGAGTCTATCCAGCGAGCCATGAGGAGAGACCAAACAAGGGCACCGGAACCCATGAGGAGCACGCTTCCCAACACCGACCAACCACGCATCCCCCACTCGGAGTACCACAACATGGGTGTACTCAATAGCAGCAGCAGTACTTTTAGGACTATTTGGGTACTACTCGAGATAGACGTGCCCACGACCGATCTGTTGTATCGAGAAAATACACACAACAAACACACAAAACTTTTACACCGTATATGTATGATATAACAGTTAGTTACCTTTTTCATTTCATTTTTTTGGGAAAAAATGATCACAAAAAAAAGCCCACGAAACCACAACGCCGGCATATCCTCAGATGTACGCAGAGCCACATCAGCGTTTCACGTTGTTTAGCGCCTCTATTCCTTAATCCAATGATGCCTAAGAAGTGGGCGAAAAAATGTTCGGTCGGAAATGTTTTTGACGATTTCTCGACCAAAAAAAAGAAATCCCACCCTAAAGGAAAAATCCATCCTAAACTTTATTTATACCCTGTTATAACATTATAAAAAATGAAATACACTCCACCAGCTGTGAGATCCAATATTTTGTCGAAACTCATCTTTGCAACAAGCTGTGTGTGATACTCCGATCGCGTGTATTACGGGTTGTGTGTCCTCATTAAGGATATAGGTCGGCGACTCCCCTTGCAACTGCAGTGTAGCTATCAGGGTCAACAGGGTGATGTTAGGCAGTCTGTGCGCGGAAACTATAAAACCCGTTTCTGAGGGAGACAAAATCTGACAGCTGTGGAAGGAAATAAATGCATCAGTTTATCAAGTGAATCCTGTAAGTCGAATATCCGGTGAGGGGAGGGCGGAGTTTTTTAAGGACGTGAGGCCTGATTTTGATCAAAAGGGGGGCGGGAGGGGGGGAGGGGGGGGAGGGGACGGGTGGGGCAGTGTTATATGTACGATTTCGAGAAGAGCGTCACACTTCGACATCCAGGTTAGGGACCGCCAGGAAGCGACGTGGGATGCGGCTTACTGTAGAATACTACGTAAAAAGCACCTATTGAGAACTGGGAGCAAGACGACAATACTTGACAGGCTATGGCAAAAGCAACTCGCCGCCGTAAGGAGAGGATACGGCACGCGCACATGGTCCTACCACGGTAGTAGCGTGTTGTGTGTGTTGCTCTCCGCACGTTGTCTGCTGCCGTCCCTGTCACCTGCGATCTGCGCAAAAAAAAGTGTATTATTTTCGAGGCACGAGAAAATAAGGGTTTTGTTTGTATGGAAAAAGTTTGGAGTTATTGCACGTTGACCAGTGAGATCAACGCGGGTGGATACTTGTACTTGTCCTCGTATACATAGCAAAGGGGACCTTGGATCAGTCTGTCTGGTTGCTGACTAGCAAGTGAAGCACGCAGAGAAGAGAGAAGTATCGTCAGCGAGACAGGTTCAAGGTGTGATAGACTGGCTGGTTTAAAAAACAGAACAACACTCATTAAAAAACTGCCTCTGTGGACGTAAATGTGTAGACTAAAAGGATGGATTGATTGGTTGGTCCATCTATAGACCAGACTACTAGTCTATTAGTCTAGTCTGCGTACAGCAGAAACGTGTGGTGTGGTAGTGGGGTGACAAAAAATGACAGGCTCCGACACAAGCAACTCGCCGCAGCATAGCGAGGACACGCCACGCGCACATGAATGGTGTTGCCTACCGCTGCTGCTGTGCGGCAGGGTTGTAGCGTTGTGCTCTCCGCATGTTGTCTGCTGTCTGTCATCTGCGATCTTACATAAATGGTGTTGCCTACCGCTGCTGCAGTGCGGCAGAGCTGTCGCGTTGTGCTCTTGGTATGGTACGATATCAGATACGCAAACCAGACATAAATAAGAGGACCGTTTTATCACTAATATGATATTCAAACGATCCTTACGTTTTACGCCGCCATATCACTTGCCACTGGACAGGAGGAGCAGTAGCAGCAGCAGCGAAAGGTCGCGCGTATAGGCGGGTAGAGCATCGCAGGCTCCGATCAGAGCAATCAGCTACTGCAACAGCAGCCACACGCGTAGAGAGTTGCAGGCTGCTGCTATTAGGAGGCCGGACTGCTGCTGGGCGGCAGGATCGTAGCGCGGTGCTGTGTGCAAAAATAGGGAAATGCGCCGACGTGTACCCTCTACGAGCAGAAAAACACGGTTTGCATCCAAATCTTACGTGCGTATTCGGGGATAGGGGATGCAGAAACCCAACAGCCCATGCTATCGTCCGTAACCCTGAGTCAAGTTCCATCCCAACTGGCAATGTCGAGCTTTCGACGCCAGCCTCCAATAATGGTCGCCCCGGTGGCGTATCAGGTTATCTTCGAGCCTGGTATTGGTCAGTTTCGTGAGTTCGAGCCCCGCCGAGTGCATACTCGTATAAATTCGGTGGCACTTTTTCTTGTGCACAAATTGACTTGCGGAAAGCGCGAGAGCGTGAGTTAGCAACACTCGATGAACAATCGACAAGCAGTGGGATTGCTGAACCCTATGCGCGATAAAAATTGAAGGCAAGAACCGGGGGGGAGAAGGGAGACACCTGTGACCACGGCTTGTCCAGAACAAGCTGGAAAGCAAAAGTGGGCAAAAAAAAAAAAAAAAAAATTGGCTTAGCTCCTGGACGCATTACGTCTCTCCCCTACCCCCTTTGTTGTACCCCTAGGATGCGCACGTCAAGATCCAACTTCTCCTTTCTATCCGCCTGGCATAAATGATAAGGTTGCGTACTAGCTGAAGTAGTTGCGTCGACTTCTACCCCTCCAGCTTTGGAATGGGTTTAACTTGCCCCCAATCTGTGCCCTGCCCCGGCTGGATCCCGTTACCCATCCCCTCCTGGGCCATTACATTCGCTACCCGGCTGGCATCCTTACCGTGGCTACGAAAGTACGCCTGATTGGCATCAGACGCCCACCGGCCCTCCCGTTGCAACGTCTCTGGGGAGGCACCCCCTGCTGATAAGTGCGTTGCGCCCCCCATCCTAAGGGAGTGCAGAGCGTACTCATCCGCCCGCACGCCCGCCAACGCAACCATTTCTCGCAGGGCTACCGTCGCTTGTTGCTTCGTCCACATGGACCATCTGCCACCACCACTGCCATACCCCACGAGGGGAGCCGACGAGAGCAAAAACAAATAACAAGACATCAACTCGAGCATAAGATCGACACCACCGCCACAGGCCCCCACGGGTCTCGGTGAACCCGCCCAAACGCGCGAAATAACCGCCCCTTTGCGCAACTGGTCGCCCTCAGACCCACGAAATCGAACCTCGACGCGGTCGGCTCTCGACCATTGCGCCACCCCCAACTGTACCCGACCGCGAAAGAAAGCCACGTCTGCCCGTCGTAAACAATACATTTCGTGGATACGCGACCGGGTTTCCTCGAATATTTCGGACGCGCGGGTCAGAAAACAAAACGACGCACACAACGCAAGCCACAACACGCGCCCCCCGTTACGTCAAGCAGAGATCAAAGTTTCGCCAACAGGCAACATAGCCCACGACACGGGCCGACGCACGGTCGCCTGATTACCCACTTCGGCATGCGAGCGCGCCGCACCTTTGAGGACGCTCGCGATGACGGGGTGAGTGGTGTCGAGTTCGAAACCGCGTGAAAAGCGATGAAAAAACTTGATGGCCGACAGATGGCTTTCGATGGTCGCCGACCGCAGGTTCTTGGTAGCAAACGCGTACGCTACGTATTCAAACAAATGCCACACGTTGGTCATATCGTCAATGCCGCGATCAAGAAAGACGGGAACACCAAAACGTACCCGAAAGTCTACCCATGCTCCAAAATGCCCCAAATAAGCTCGTTCAGTCGAGGCCGCAACGGCGTGTCGCATGAGTCCGAGGCCAACATCGAAGTACATAGAAAAATGCCGATGGCCTCGTCCCCCGTTCCCAAACCTGCCATGGGATGTTGGGACGAACGGCGCGCAAATTATCAAGAACGGAGCCGCGATCCCAGCAAGAGATACCGCCGGCGGCAGAGTTGTGGATACCACGCACATGCGTTGCCTCGAAATGCCATCCGGATGACACTTCGAGAACGCCGAGAAGACGCATGAGGGCCCCGGAACGCGGTTCCAGCCCCCTCCGACACCGCCGCACCCAATGCACGGCGGCCTCGTTGTCTCCTCGCAACCAAGCACAATCTCCCGTCGCTGACGGTCGATCGGCACACGAAGACACTAGGACAAATGCCGAAAACCATGCCCAAAAGTTCAAGCACGTTGATAGATAAGTCGTCCACGCCGCGGACGGACTTACCCGAACCGCAAAACCGTAACTGTTCCTCGGCTGTGAGATCATAGCGCCAATAAACACCGGTTTTGAGACAATATCCCCCCACGGCGGTTTTTGACGCGTCCGAGAACAACGTACGTTGTGCCTGGCGCTCCAGCAAATGATACATCGGCGCCGACAGCACTCCGCCGCGCGCGTCAACACCTTTGTCAACAAGCCACCGCTAGAACTCGAGATCCGCATGGAACTCGGGCCCAAGGGCAACACGCTGCCCCGAAATTGGCCATTCAGCCAGCGACGTGATCACCGGCAGCGATGCGCGGCATCCCAACCGAAGCCAACAAACGATGCACGAAGAAAGACCCGCGACGAACGGCAAAAGAGATGTGCGTGAGGAAACCCGCCAGCTGCGACACCTGCTTTGCTGAAGCATAGGTGCGAGTCGGGGGCCACTCCGCTGAAAGCAATCGCAGCTTGAGGCGCTTATGTGGCGGCGCCGTCACCGCAAGCGCCTCTGTGCCCACCGACCAGCCCAGCACTTCAAGACGCAAGTCCCAGTTAGTGATTTTGTTGGCGGACAACAGAGGAGGGTCGGACGCGCCACGTACGCCCAACAAGCGAAAGTGGTCCGACGCCAACGACTGCACAGCCCGCATACAACGACGACCGTCCGGCCACCACTGAACCTCGACAAGAATGCCGTCGTCTACGTAGTACCGCACGAAAAAAACGACTCCCGGCGTAGCCGCCGCGACCGGAAACGGTTCGACAATCGCGAAGTAGGGACGTAACCGAACCCCCCCGACGTAACCGACCCCCCCCGCGGCGGGGCAAGACGCACATGTTCGACGGCAGCCGCCCCTTGTGGGGAAACAGCCGCATCTTGAAACGTAGCGTGGGTGTGCGAATGTTCCAGCACAGAAGCCATCAGACTCCTGAACCCGGGACTATTACGCCACCCGAATTGCAAGGTCCACAACTACGTATTCGCCCATCGCGTGCCCAAGCACCGGCGCCCCTATCGGGTCAACTAAGACTTGACGATAGGCGTCTTTCACGCCAACGCGGCAAAGAACGATTCTAACTGTGGGACCGTGCAACTGCCGCAAAAACAACACCCGTACCAACACATTCCGAAACACATGACCGAGCTTGCAGGAGGGGGCGGAGGAAAAAACGGTATCTTCGTTAACGCTGAAGTGGCCGCCCGCGCGCGCAAACGTGAGATCGTGAATGATGCCAAACTCAGGCTTAAGCACGACGGCCAACGGCGAAACATGTAAACCCCGAAATATCGGACGCGAAACATAATTTAAACACTAAAGCCCGACCGTGCACCATGTTAGTACATATCTTTAGGTGAACAGCAACGGCATGGGGGGCGACGCTCGGATGGTTACCGTATGCAAGCTCAGCAGTCAGATTACCCCCCCGCAAAACACACACCGGGGAGTCCGGTGCCAAAAAGCGGAGCAACTGGTCAACACGAGGGAAGTTCTTGGCGGTTCCAAACCAATGACGAACGATGTGAGGATGAATATGTGGGGCAATGCGAGCGGATCCGACAGCGGACGTAAACAATTTAACACTGCCGGCACAGGCACGCAAAAGAAACGACCTCGCGCTGGCAACCACATCGAGATTCGCGGAACCTGTTGATGATACCGACCGCGTTACGCTATCCTGCGCGGCGGGCCACGCCTCAACCGCCGAATCCAATTGTGCGTGCGCGCGCTCGCCATCGGTCAAGCCGTCGGTCGAGCCGTGTCCGCACCCCCACTCAAAACCCGAACGTCGCACACGTTCGCTATGGCTAACTGTATCTCCGCGCGCGACCGATAAGCCAGTTCCTACAATGCGCGTCGAGACTAAGGTACACGCACGCGCGCGCTCCCCATGGTAACCTCTATTCCCGAATATGACGGATCCCGAAACAACGGATACACGCTCGCGCCCAACGCCGCCTTCGCCCGCCAGCGCCTCTAACGCACGCTCCCGCAACCCGCCCGTGACTCCGCCAACTGCCGGTACGGTCGGCGCTCCGCCAACGTCGACCGTCGACGTAACCCCCCCGCCAACCGCCAACGCCGCAGCCGCCCCGCCCGAGGTTGGGCCCAACACGCGGCCGCCACTCTCAGTTGTTGATGCAGCCGCTACATCCACCGCCGGCGCCGCAGCTGCGCCCGCAAAGGTTGGCCCCACCTAGTGGGAGGGGCCGTGTCTTCATCCAGAACCAGAATCAGCGCCTCTACCCCCCTCGCTCCCCCTGTTGCCCCCCGCGGGGAGGACCGCACGCAGCGACAACGCCCACGACCCTCCGCCCGCCGCCACCACGCTTCCACCGCCTTCCTCCCTGTGAGCAGGTGGAGATGGCGAGGATGCCGAAACCGCGGGGGCCTCGTGCTGAAACTTACACGGAGACCAGTTGCACTTACCGGTGCGCGCGAACATCCGGCAGACCTGGGGGAGACTTGAATTGATCTTTCCCTTGGACCCGGGCGACCCAGCGGGGGGAGTGGTGGCCTTCCGCTTGGTGGGCCTGTCTACGCCGGAACCGATGCTGCTGAGTACGAGCCGGAGAACCTCCTCCCTCCGCGGCAAAATTTGAGAGTGCGTTCGAAGGCGGGCATGGGTGGGGGGTCGAACACCGTACCAGCTGGGGGAGGGACAACAGCAGGGGAAGACCGCTGCGCAGCACGCATGAGCTCACTTACCCGCAAAGCGATGTCGCGGTTAACAATAAAACTCAGCACTGCATGCGCGCCTGGGACGGACAGCATACTGTAGTTGCTGAAGGTGTGCGCACGCATGCCCATGACCGCCACCGTAAACGCGTCGCCAAGGGCGTTGACCCGCGCCAGACAGGGGAGATCGTCGGCGACCCCGGGCAAGAGACCCACCGAAAGAATCGCAACGACGGCCAATCTCAAGAGGTCGAGACGGTCGGCGACCATGAGGGAGTGCCCGATGGGCCCGTCCACGCGGGGCCCATAAGCCCCGACGTCAAAGGAGCTGAAGGACCGGAGCTGGGACGCGACGTTGGCTGTCACGTGGATGACCCCCCCCCACAAACGACTGCAGGTCAGCGGGAGAGTCCCCGAGGTTCGGGGGGATACGCCCGCGAATAATCCACAGCTTCCTGGCTGTGTTGACCTTGTTCCAAGTAGTCGTTTCGGTGGCAAGTTGTGGTTCTTGGTTCTGCCGTTCCTGAGCGTCGCCGTTGTCTCGAGAGGATACCCGACCAGAGTTGTTCTCCACGAACTGTCGAAAGATGATGTCGAGATTAGCTACCTGATCAGCACAGGCAGCCGCTACCTCACGGGAGGAAGAGGTGATTGCCGATACCTCGGCAAAATTTTCGTCAAGGCGCTTATGGACCCACGTGAATTCGGCTTCAACCTGTCGAGCCCACGTGGCCCAGACCTCCGAAAGCAAGGCCGCACCGACCGCTGGCGTCCCGGAGGAGGACCCCGAGCCCGCGAGAGCTACGGCGGCCCGGGCACGCAAAATAGCCTCCGCCTCAGCGCTGGCGGCGGCAGGCGCCACGGCACCCGGAGAATCACCCATCGTCGAAGAGACAGCCCGCAGCGCTCGCCACAGCAGTAGTCACAGCGAATTATCACCACGGCAGTCACCACAGCAATCCCAGCGAAGTCTCACAGCAGCAGTCGCCGCGAAGCTCGCTTACAGCAGAAATTAGCCAGTCTATCACACCGTGAACTTGTCTCGCTGACGATGCTTCTCTCTTCTCTGCGTGCTTCGCTTGCTGGTCAGCAACCAGACAGACTGATTCAAGGTTCCCTTTGCTATACCGGGACAAGTACAAGTAACCACCCGCGTTGATCTCATTGATCAACGTGCATTAACCCTGCCTGGAAACCAAAGGCGGCGGGAAGGTGTCCTTCACGATCAATGCAGCCGGCCAGGTATACAAACAAACAATCGAGTTTGTGTACTTGGGCGGGGCTATCACCGCAGACAGAGACCTTAGCATTGAAATAACGCGGCGTCTTCAGAGGGCCTGGGCGTGCTTCCAGCGGTACAAGATGGAAATCTATGATCGCCCGGGTGTGCGTTTACGGTTGAAGGTGCGGTTGCTGAAAGCTGAGGTGGTCTAGACACTGCTGTACGGTTGCATGACGTGGAGCCCGAAGAAGCCTGACTATGACTGGCTACGACGGGTTCACCACTCCATGCTCCTCCGATGCCTCGGATGGCGGAAACGGAAACGCGACGACCACATCCTATCGTACGCCGACGCGCTTGCCAAGACAGCCTCCGAGAGCATAGAGGCGAAAGTGCGCAAACGGAGGCTATTGTTTGCGGGATTCGTAGCACGTATGGGGGAGGAGCGTCTGCGACAGAGGGTGGTGTTTAGGGAGCTTGTTGGGGGTAGGGGCTACTCATGGGGGCAAGAGAAGGACTGGTTGGTGCATCTGAAGGAGGATATATATGTCGGTCTTGGGAATGAAATTCGAAGGGTGTTAAAAGGCTGCTCAGAAGGCCGGCAGATGGTTTCGACTAGTAGAGGAGGGAGTCGAGTTGTTCGTGCGGAAATGGCATGAAACGGAGAGACGCAGAGCTGCAGAGCGACACGCCAAGGCCGTGGCAGCGCCATCCACCGTCGGCATCTCTAAGCGGCCGGGGGGAAGGGGGGAGGGGGGGAGCAGCGGGGGGGGCGGCGTCCTGCCCAAGAGACTGAAGTCTGGGTCTGGCCATCATCGTCTTGGAATTTGTGGGCCTTCCAATGGCCGTCCCAAGTTAGCGTTAGGCCGCCCTGACTTCTTCGCCGTGTTGCGTTCTCTCCCCAGTGCCATTTGATGATGCACTTGATACCCTCTATGAGCCCAATGCCGTCTTTAGTCAGTTCCTAGGGTCTGCTAGTATGACATTTTTTCTTTCTTCTTTTCCTTGCTTCCTCTTCTTGTCTTGTCTTTTCTCGCTTTTCTTGTCTTTTCTTTTCTTTTCTTGCCTTTTTTTCTTCGCTTTCTTCTCTTTTCTTCCCTTTCCTTTCTCTTCTTATTTGTTATTTGTTCATTTTCGCCGATTGACTTGCATCTGTCGTGCGTACGCGTAGTGATAGATACTACGTGTAATATATACGTGGTAGTCTTTCTTGGGTGGCAAGCGGTATAGTCGGTTTTTCAAGGCGCGAGTAATGAGACGTATGCACCGGTATGGACCTGGCACATCGTAGACTGACTCCCGATTTTAATTTTATATATTTCTGGTGGATGCATGAATTACGTCAGCTGTGATATATGCGTGTACCACCTTGGGTTGTGTGTGTGTTTTCCCTGGGGTATTCCTCAGCTCCAGAGTGACTGGAGCCTGCCCTGTGACCACGGACTTGATTACTATGCGAGTTAATGTGAGAACAACAAAAACATGTTCACGGTGCCTGCTGTGGCCAAAATCGGGTACAGTTCTATTTCAACGTTCGCCACGCGTCCAGGACGCCATTTGATTGGCTGGGTGGATCGGTTCTGGGTCTGTTGCTATTATCGTACACACATATCATACACACATACATTTCTGACCACATGCATCAAGTAGTCGCGGGTTCGCGGAACACCTTCGATCTAGCTCTACTTTATACGGGCTCCGGGGGCTAAACGGGGAGTACATCAAGGTTTCGGTTCCCCTCAAACACAGTATCAATGCGTTGAACACTACTACCTTCAACTCATGGAAAACCCTATCACGTACACGTACGCCACACATCCATGCCGAAATTGTTGCCACCAACCAATTAATTATTGTACAACATCCAAGAGCGACTGATATTGGCTGGTCAACCCTATCCATTACCACCAAGTGCAAACACGTATGTGACGTATACTACTATAATATAGCAACGAGCACTATTCCACGTACGGTATACACAGCATCCCCTGACCACTACTTGTAATAATTCGGTTGCGCGTACATCATCATCAGTATAACGTTCACCGACCGCTATCACTCTCTTCCCGCTGATTACTACTAGTACTACTGCTGCTGGTACTACTGCCAGTACTACTCTTTCTTTCTTTGGAGCAACTCACTGATAGCTCATGCCACACGTTTCCTCTAAGAAGAGCAGTGGGGTTTATCTAGACTATAGGTGGGAAAATATTTTCACGTGCGTGTGTTACCTGTCTCCCTTTTCGCCTTGCGACGCCCTCGGGATTTCACGTTGCCCGCAGCCCGAAGGGGAACCTTGTAGTATTATTGTATGGCATAGTCCTTAGAACCCGCATAAAGGGCGGGAGGTATAATAAGCATGATATGATCACATGATATGACCACCAGGCGGGTTGTAATTATCATTGTAGGTGTATTGTTGTACAGCCATTCTGCCTAGGTATACTGTTATAATCCACATAGAGGGGGATGTAGGAAGAAAGGTTTTGTTACAAAGCACAGAATAACAACAACAGTCAGAGTGTGATTATATTATATTATCAAAATTAAAGTACACTCCAGCTGTGAGATCAAAAATATTTTGTCGAAACTCATCTTTGCAAGCTGTGCGTGATACTCCGATCGCGCGCATTACGAGTTGTGTCCTCATTAAGGATATAGGTCGGCGACTCCCTTTGCAACTACAGTGTAGCTATCAGGGTCAACAGGGTGATGTTAGGCAGTCTGTGCGCGGAATCTATAAAACCCGTTTTTTGAGGGGGACAAAATCTGACAGCTGTGGAAGGAAATGCAAAAGTTTATCAAGTGTCGAATAACCGGTGAGGGGAGGGCGGAGTTTTTGAGGACGTCGGAGGGGGGGGGCGAAAAAATCATTTCGCGTAGATGTAGGGGTTTGCTATACGCGTGGTGCTAGGTCTGGGCGATATTTTGTGGGTAGGGAAGGAGGAGGCGTTGGGGGGGGGGGGGGGGGGGGGGGGGTTGCAGCAGCGGCATGGATGGCTCCAGAAACACAATGAGGTGATAACAAGTGCGTGGAAGTGTTTATTACTCTGGCAAATTTCGATGTTAGGTGGGGCGTTTGAGCAAGATGGGACGGGGAAGAGGGGGGGGGGGGGTTCGGGGGGGGGGGGGAGGAAGGGTTTTTTAAGAGGTTTATGTCACATGTAATATAAAATACTCCTGCTGCGAGTCGAAACTCATTTTTGCAATCTTGTATGTGATACTCCGATCGCGCGTATTACGCATATATGTAGGGGCTTGTTATACGCGTGGTGTTAGCTCTAGGCAATCGTACGGGTGGTGGGGAAGGAGGGGGCGTTGGGGGGGTGGGGGGCGGGAGGAATGAATGAAAGCTACGGCATGGATGGCTCTAGAAAGATAATGACGTGATATCAATTGCGTAGAAGCGTTTGTTACTCTGGCTGATTTCGATTGTAGGTGGGCCGTTTGAACAAAAGGTTGGGGAGAGGGGGAGGGGGGGGGGGGGGGGGGGGGGGGATGAATTGGGGCTACGGCATGGATGGCTAAAAAGAGGGGGGGGCGGGGGGGGCGGAAATAGGTTGAAGCTACGGCATGAATGCCTAGAAAGATACTGAGGTGATATCAGCTGGCTCTGGCAGATGTTGATTGTAGGTGGGGCGTTTGAACAAGAGGGATCGGGGGGGGGGGGGGATATATCACTATATGATCAAATAATACACATTGGTGGTATGTGCTTACCTCCAGTATAGTTTAGGCACTAGTACTACTACTAGTAATACTACTACTAGTAATACTACTAGTATTATTACTAGTATTACTAGTAGTACTAGTATTATTTATGGTAACTGTTATGAAACTTGTACATGTTTAGTTGTGGGTGATTGTGTGTATGTGTCTGGTATTGTTACACTGCATTGCTTGTGTCACATTTTTGTATAGTTTTGTGTTCATCAAGCTCGTATCTCTCTAGGAGGAAGAGTCAGCGTTAACATTGATTGGGCGTGCTGCACGTCGATGAGTATTTGTGAAAGGAGCGGCTAGATGTGGTATATAATAGCGGCTAGATGTGGTATAGAATTCTGTACTAAAGCAGTGGTGCCACAGCTGTATGTCTTTAGGCCTGTACTTTGTGTATAATTCCATACTACAGCAGTGGTGCCACAGCTGTATGTCTGTGTGACGCGCCGTGTGCGTGTGCGTATCTTACTGTCATGGTATCTATCTGATGCACCGTATGCATCATACATAGTTGTTTGAATAATTGGTACGTACGGTCATTTGGTGTGCTTGACGTTGACGAGAAGAAAGGACCAGCAGTTTAGTTTAAAAGTACACGTACCAGAATTCCATAGTGTGTTTTGTCATAGTCATTGTACCTGGTTCTGCTATCGCTGCCGTAGTTTTATCACAGAGTTTGTATCTTTCTAGAATCAGTGCGGACACTGGGTGCGCTATGTCATGTAGAAGCCGACGAGTACTCGTTCAAATAGCGATTTGATACGGAATGCCAATAGTACGACACGAGGTATCATACATCTGCGTTACTCACAATAATGTGTAGTATGGTTCGACCACATACTACTGCTGCCTACCGGTACTTAATGTTAAGATACGGCCTCGAAAGGCCTGTAGGTATCCGAATTTGATATCATTTGGATGGGTTTCGTATGATAAGGTTGGCGGTTTATATTCGGGGAAGTTAGGAATTAGATCGGAGGCACGCGCCTCCGATCTCAGAAGCTATCCCGGGCTCTGGTGGAAACGAATAAAGCTACATCTCTACGAAGGAACGAAAGTGAGTACTCCGAGGACCTGCTCAATTGGCAGACCTGCAGGGGGCACTCTGTGTCCCCCACCTATTAATGTAACAAGTGGCGTCGACGGCAGGACACGAACCTGTGCGTGAAATCACAATGGGTTTCGAATCGAATCTCCTCAGCCCAGAGCCGGGGGGCGACCAGTGTACGGGTCTGTGTGTCGTCTTTTATGTTTTGTGTGTTGTATTTGTTCTGATTTTTTTTTGTCTAAACACTTCCTCCCCTAGCGGGGCTGTGGGTGTTGACACCTTCCATCCCGGGTATTCGTCGTTTCCTCGTCTAACCCCCCGCCTTGCCGATGGCCCGCGGGAGGTTTTTCGCATGACTTCTCCCTTGTGTTAGCGCCTGTGTTCCCCTCCATATCGACGAGGGCTCGCCTCGCCATAGTACCTTTTCTGTGATTGGTTTACCGTAGAGCCTTTCCTGCCCCCCCCGCCACACCGGCGGCATGCGGCAGGTTCTAGAGCCTTTTCTGCCCCCCCCGCCACACCGGCGGCATGCGGCAGGTTTTTTGATGGGTGACTATTGCCTTGCTGTAGGGTCTGCTTTTCTTTCTACTGCTTTTCTTCGCGTGTTCCTGGCTCCATAGCCAGACGGTTAGAGGTGTGGGAGTGTGTTTTGAGGAGCCGCATCTTCGACCCATGGTCTAGTTCGTAGAACCGGAGTTTCCCCGAATCTCCCAAATTTCTGCATATGCGACTCATCAGGGTGGGCTAGTGTTAAGATACGGCCTCGAAAGGCCTGTAGGTATCCGAATTTGATATCATTTGGATGGGTTTCGTATGATAAGGTTGGCGGTTTATATTCGGGGAAGTTAGGAATTAGATCGGAGGCACGCGCCTCCGATCTCAGAAGCTATCCCGGGCTCTGGTGGAAACGAATAAAGCTACATCTCTACGAAGGAACGAAAGTGAGTACTCCGAGGACCTGCTCAATTGGCAGACCTGCAGGGGGCACTCTGTGTCCCCCACCTATTAATTTAACATTAACCTACATGGTACAGTGTTATGATTTTTCTGCCATTTCTGCCATAATATAGTTTTGTGATCACAAGAGTTTGTATCTCTCTTAGGATGAAGAATCAGTGTCGACACTTCGGGTTAGTTACACTACACTAGTGTAACTAGTTAGACCAGGGAAATCACGACACATCTATTATTGTATTATTGAGAAGTCTCATTTATGGGCAACATGCTCACGCACGATATGCGCACAGACACGACTAAGCCCTTTTCTCCTTCTCTTCGGGGTTGGAGGGGTGAACAAAAAGACGACACCAAAATGGCGATTGCATCCTCGGCCACACAAAAGCGATATGGGCTCCTGGGGAAGGGCTGAGGGATGACACATCTATATAGACTATAATGTGTAAAAGTGTATTAATTATGTCGAACTCTAGGCAGGGAGCTGCAACCCTATCGACTCGTACGGCTGTGCGCTCGCGCTATTTGTGGATGGTTGAAAGCTCATTCGTCTCAACAGACACATAGTTTGTGGGAACATCCGGGTCCCAATAGAGTGGGCACGCCTTAGTTCTACTTGCTGCCCAACTCGAGGCCGCACCCCCGAGGGTGTACTTACTTCCCGCACCTGATATCGAATGTCTGTCTTGCTGAATACAGACTACAAGTGTATCAACTAGGGGGGGGGGCGGCACGGCGGTGGTGCGCCAGAGCAATATGACCGGTACCCTGTGAAACAAAAAAACAAACAACTCCGAGCCCACAATACAAAATGACACACATAACCATACCATCGCCAATGCAAGGGAAAACAACGCTTCTCTCCTTTTCTACCGTGTCTGCCCTTCGAGGCGAGATTTGAGAGGCCGACATGATATGACACGTGTTGTATATCGTACCGCCACCAACACGAAAAAACGCAAATATCTCCCTTTTTTATCTCGACGACTCCCATTTCAGGCTATGAGAGCCCGACCTAATAGAGCATCCATGCTTGATAATACATCAAACGTGTTCACGCCACCACTGACGACACATTCGAGGTGATGAGATCCCGGCACAAAGTGCCATCCACACCCTGTGTGATACATGTTGTACGTCTTATCACTGCTGTATCGTTGCACCAGCCGCAAAATGTAAACCTTCTTCTCTCCCCTCCCTTTCTTTGTATGTGCTATATGTGCGCCCACCAAACGAACAGCGCACACATAAATGTTGGCAACAACCATCTGCGGATTAAAATAAAACGCCATGTTGGTTTCTACGAAACCGTGAAAATATCAAAATCAACGGCCACCACCATCGACCACTTCAGCTTCTTTGTAGAAGAAGCGCAGCACACAGAAGAAAGCTTCGCATCGACCAGTGTTTCTTTCATTTTACCTCAAAACTACCCCAAGTCCAACAAAATCAACCGACCAGGACCAGTGCTTCGTTCATACTAGCCCAACTATAGTAACAGCCTAGTGCTTGTAAAGTGTTTTATCGTAAAAAAGACTCCTAACCTCGTAGCTGCGAAAATCAACACACGAAACAAAAAGGAACTAGCGTACCACGTACAACTCGACTATTAAATAGTGCACCACCTACAACCCCGCCCTCAATGGTACTTCGAAATATACTTGGAACTATGTAGACTTTTCTTGGGGATTCAAATGAGCACCGAACGTTTAACAATTTTCCGGGCAAAATGGTAACACGGGTATTTATTATTCTCGAGATTTCCACATACTCTATCACCAATCGTGTTCTTTTGCCACGAACCGTGATTCTTCTTGAAGTGCAAACAAAGCGCAGAACGGCCCGTACCACAAAACCGAAACTACCACGTGTCTTCACGGAATTTGACCCGACCCGCGGTTCGGTTCACGAGATATGACCCGTTCACGGGATACGACCCGTAACTCTATCCTATCCTCTACGGGAAATATACCTCTAGTAGCATGCACGCGTGACCCGAAATCGCACTCAACCTACAAAGCCGAGTGACGAGACTCAAGGGCGGGCATGAATGCACCACTATTGAAACGAAAAACGACACCAAGACAAAGCAACACAAAACAAGACACCAAACAAGACACCAAACAAGACACCAAAACAAAACAAAAAATCATACCAGGTACCAAACAAAACACAAGACAAAAACCATCGTCCACCTTTTTTGAGCCTGCCAAGCCTAAACCCACCACCCCAGGATACTTCTCAACTTGCTGTGTATAACATGATGTGCTACACGAACTATACACGAGAGTTTTTTGGGAACTAAAAAAGGGGGGTTGGGCAGGGCAAAACAACATTATATGTGCATGCGAAGCACTGCTCTACGGCATATCGCTAAGCACCATGCAACCAAAAGTGGGATCAAGTAAACACAGCGGGACAATGAAAACGCGAAGGATTACTATGCACGGGAAGACGATAAAATATTGATTGGCTGCCCCTTCCACTATAAAACTCGTACGGAAACGTCCAAATAGGCCTTGCTTGCCGCATCTAGCACGAGGATGACGGGAGACGCCAGTTTGACCTCTAGACTGACTGACCTGACCACGCCCTACCCCTATAACTATCAAATTAAGGCTTTGAAGCCCCCACAAATAACGGTCTTCTAGCATACGCCTAGGCCTCAATAGTGCCTGCTCATAAGACTGCTGATACTGCTGCTGCTGCTGTTCCTGGTAAAAGTGGACACGGAGGACTACTTGCCGCTGTCAACAAAGAGACGTACTATGGCAATGACCCGACATCTCCATTCCCCACCCAGATTGAAAACACTTGAGACTGTTGGAAACGACGAACCAAATCCGTCGTCAGAGCATCGCACGAATAGGGTCTTCAGTCAGTACCCAGCATCAATCGGGCTGTTACGGATGGACTAATTGCCTCTCGTGAAATGATCTAAATGTTAAAACAAAAAGAGAAAAACAGGCCTTGGCAGCCTTGTTACCGAACAACGGTGGCCGTCTCTTCACTATCTCGAGTAGTCCGGCTTAGCTTAGCGTTAGCTTAGCTTAGCTTAGCGTTAGCTTAGCTTAGCGTTAGCTTAGCTTAGCGTTAGCGTTAGCTTAGCTTAGCTTAGCGTTAGCTTAGCGTTAGCTTAGCGTTAGCTTAGCGTTAGCTTAGCTTAGCTTAGCTTAGCTTAGCTTAGCTTAGCGTTAGCTTAGCTTAGCTTCGCTTACCTTAGCTTAGCTTAGCGTTAGCTTAGCTTAGCTTAGCGTTAGCTTAGTTGCACTGAGCTTCGCTCTTCGATTGGAGCTCGACCTCCTCGTTGACCCTCGACATGATGTTGCCCCTGATAGTGTCGTCGTTGTTATCATTGTCGTGTCGTTGTTGCCGCCACAAAAAAAAAGGAGGGGGGGGGGAGAAGGGAGGGGCGATCGAAAGCAGCAGGAAAGGGACAGAGGGACGGAGAAAAAAACCGTCAACTACTAGTGATGCGTGGCCGGTAGGAGTAGCAGGTTGGAGGCCAAGCGGTTTTTGTATTGTGCATGATGGGCTTCTCAACCGAGGAAGCACCCGATGCTTTCTGCATCCCGCTACCGTACGGGTTTCCTACGTCTGTTAGTTGTACACCTAGCCCATGTGTTTGTGTTCAAACAGGTCTGTCCATCGATGCTGTGAGTGAACACACCGCTCGCCAAAAAGGCGATGTTGTTTGAGGTTCATGGGGCGCCCCCCAAGCGGGGAAGTTCGGGAAAAAAGCGATGCATGCTATAGTACCCCCACCGTGCCATGTTTTCAGTGGCCTGGTATAAGGTACAAGGTACAAGGTACAAGGCACAAGGCACAAGGTACAAGGTACAAACATGCTAGGGGGGGGGGGGGGGGGGGCGATCAAGGGCAGGAGAGGGACTGAACCGCCAACAAAACTGTTAACATCGTCAGGTCGTGGGAAATTGCGCACGTGCACAGTAATGCCAGGGTCGTTGTTGTAGCGTCGTCGCACAAAACGGTGGAAGGGAAACCGCGAAAAAAGGGTCTTGTGAAGTGAAATAGCGGGGCGGGGGGGGGCGGGGGGGGGGGCATCAGAAGCAAAATGGCGAGGGAGGGAGGAGGGGGGGGGGGGCATCAGAAGCAAAATGGCGAGGGAGGGAGGAGGGGGGGGGGGGGGTAGTTATATTTTGCTTGGCTTGGTCATAGAACCATTGACCACGCACCCCTTTTGACACGGGGCATCGTGATGGGGGCGGTGGGGACTAGAAGCAACTATAGAGGAACGGAACGGGAACTGTTGAACGTAATGTAAAATGGGGGGGGGGGGTCAACCGCAGCAGGCAAGGAAAGAAAAACAAAATGAAGCCCCTCAATGTCATGTGATCGCTCGCCGAGTGCGCAGGTATCGAGGCTGCAGACGAGAGCGTCGCGGGATGGATCGCTACGACTTCCTCGAGAGAAATACGCAAAGACATGGGTTTCCAGCACATGTAAGCATGAAGGCGTTGCTAGTTAGTGTCGCACACGGGTCGAAGTTGCCGACTGATGGGTTGAAAGTTGAAACTAGGTGTTCTTCTCGTAAGTAGTACGTAACAGGGGGGGTTTCCGATGTCAAGAGTTTTTCAAGAGGGAGGCTTCCAGCACGTATGAATGGAGGCGTTTCTACTTATAATGTGGAGGGGGACACTCACGGAGGGTCGAAGTTGCAGACGAGAGTGTGAGTAAAGTACTGGCCCTCGCAGGTAGACACTGCACAGCCGACCTTCGTCGTGCTCTTCCACGCGATGGCCGTCGCGTGCAGGCCCCACGTCTCCACGTTGTTAGTCAGCTCATCGTCGACTGTTGTCAAACAATGAAACAGTTCAGACAGAATGGAGGGCGGGAAAGTGGAACCGAGAACACAACGGGGGAGGGGGGGGGGGGGGGTAAATGGTTAATATCGGGTTTAATGATTCATATCGGGTTATATATCGGTCAAATGGTATTGGTTGATGACCGTAAGTGCAGCCTCCACATTGCAAAGGCATTGGGCCGGATCGCCGTCGAACGTTAAAACGGATCAGAGGGGGTGGGAAACGGGGGGGGGGGGGGGGGTGGAGGGCGGTGAACACCGTATAAATTCCTTCGTAGATCCTACATGTATGTAGCGATATGTTGGGCAGGATCTGTGTAGCTCATATTCAACCGAGGGAACATTATGTGTGCTATACAGATCACTGAGGTCATACGGTTCGCACCCGCTAACATGAGATAGAGCATACAGATCATGTAGACCAAGGATACATATGTTCTGAGACACACAGATCGACACTCAGATCATAAGATGTATCGAATCTGCTATGACCTGCCTTTTTTAAGGGGAACCTGGCATAATATATTAATTTGCACGCGTTGACGAGACACAGAGGTCATCAGAGCGGCCTCGTCGGATTAGCAGCCGTAGCCTGACCGTAACATCATACCAGGTATAGGTCATGCAGGCATCTACCTATGCACCTATCTGCTCTGAGAGATGCACATCAATGGGATCTACAAATCATAAATAAATGGGGATCTGATGTTATTTATCTGCTCTATTCGGTTGTAAGCGTTCCTGAGACTCACAGAGGGCCGTCATGGCGTCCTCGTACCATTAGCAGCCGCAATACTTTCTAGGCCATGCAGATCATATGCATCTTTGCACTCTGGAACAGAGACATGTCAATGAGGATATATCTAATCTGATCTAATCATCTGTCAGCTCTAAGCAAATCTGAGACTCACAGAGGGCCGTCATGGCTTCCTCGTCTGAATAGCAGCCGTAGCCCGAGGAGTGACCACAGTAGTAGAGGTTCTCGCCGTATGGGTTGTCGCTGTGGAAGATCGTGCCGCAGTTAGCGCTGTTGGTCAAGAAGTCAGCGTAATCCTGATAACACGAAATGATAAGATCACAACAAGAGGGAAAACAGAAAAAGGATGGGATGGAAGCGTGGTTTAGCGGTGTAGTGTAGTGGCACTGCTTGCTGTCGAAGATCGTGCCGCAGTTGTCGCTGTTCGTCAAGAACTCAGCGTGGGCCTAAGAAAAGATGAGAACAAGGTTAAGAACATGGTTTAAGAACCAGAACCAGAACCAGAACCAGAACCAGAACCAGAACCAGAACCAGAACCCAACCATGAACAAGAACAAGAACACGGACAAAAACCGTCTTACCTGGGCAACTTGCTGGATTTTGGAGTCCCACTGCAAGGGGTTAGCACCGTGCATGCACCTGGTGGATATTTGTCCAAAGGTCAAGAAGCAGAGGGGAAGGTAGCGGTTGGCATGGCGTTAGGGATAGGGCGCACGCTCTTCAATTTATGTGTAGGTACGAAAGGTAAAACATGTACTTGGTACCCCGCAGGATACTTTGTAGCTCTCGCTATTAATAGGAAGTGACGCGGTGAAGGGTGAAACACGCACCTCGCGAGATGCTGTAACTCTCTCATCAGGACCTTGCGCTGGCAGGTATTGCTAAACTGACCCAATCCAACCCAACCTAACTCCAGTAAAGTGCTATGCTGTAATTGGGCCTTGGTGGGTGTGCGTCCCAACACGATTTTGAACAGTCGTCCGTGTTATGTGTATATCTGGCACTGCTTATTGGGAGATTTGTTCTTATTCTTCCGTTTGGAGAATGGTCGGTCGGGCGCGCCATATGGATATTTTGACCCGACCCACGAAACGTTTGGCACGGGATATTTCAACGCCTCACCTCTTTCGGTTGTGGATGGCGAATAGCTCCGCGTACTCGCCGGCGCTGCCGCCCCCTCCCGTCGGCGGCGTGTCAGGCTGTTCCTCCGCAGAAGGCTCCGCAGTAGGTTCAGCAGCAGGTGCCATAGAAGGTTCCGCAGTAGGTTCAGCAACAGGTGCCATAGAAGGCTCCGCAGTAGGTTCAGCAACAGGCGCCATAGAAGGCTCCGCAGTAGGTTCAGCAACAGGCGCCATAGAAGGCTCCGCAGTAGGTTCAGCAACAGGCGCCATAGAAGGCTCCGCAGTAGGGTTTCCTTGGGCAGTAGGTTGTCCCTCCATGCTAGGTGCCATAGTAGGTTCCATGGTAGGCTGGTCGACGGTAGTAGGCTGTTGTTCGGCGGAACTAGGGCCGGCAGTAGGTTGGTCGAAGCGGTCGGTTGTTTCAGCGTCGGTCGATGGTGCGGGGGTGGGTTCTTTCTCCATGTCGTTCATTTGGAACACGCTCAGGGAGTTGTATCCACCTGCATGTTTGGAAAATGCGAGGGGTTACGAGACGGCTGGAAGGTTAGTATTTGCAGCACTAAAGTCCGTGAGCACTACAGACTAAATATCAGACTAGCATCAAGCAGCAGCGTTAGTCATACAGTATACAGTAACCATTAATTATCATACACTACTACTGTTGTTGAAGATAGGTATCGAAATTACCGCGAGCAACCCGAATCGACAACCCACAAATGTATTATAGCTATTGGGCTCACCGCAAGCAATATCGTTGTCGCCGGAGCAGCGCATGTGGCAGACGCCTTCACCGTGCTTGGAGTAGTCCTCCATGTCCGCCGAAGTTCCGCACCAGCACTCGTTCCCGAACTGTAAAAAACGGGAAAAAAACACACACACAAAATGTATAGACTACTTGTAGACTATACAAGACAAGACGTACGTTTAAATAAAACTACAAACGTATCCACTAGAAGACTAGACTAATAGTACTGTGTTTTACTTGTATTTTCTAATAGAGTAAATTGTGTCTACCGTCCGACAATATAGCTTGCAGTAGCTACATGCCGTTCCGGTGTAAATCGAACATCCTTCCGTAAAGCAGTAACAATATTTCTTCTCTATGGCCCTCTGCCATGAGCAGTAATTCACTGCATCGGAAATGTAGCATGCTGATCTCGACGCTAACAGCGAGGCGATTTTGTAAAATTGTTATGAACACGTCAGCCGGGAGTTCAACGCTTTAGGGTAGATGCTCATATTTGCAAGGTGCGTGATACACCGGCCACCCGGCCATGCAATGAACACGACGGCAATGAACCAATGGAACAAATGAGCAATGAAACACAAGCAAGCCGGTACACCAGGCTATCTGCAAGGTGAAGGGTAGTAAGCGGTTAGTCTACACTATAATACTAATATAACAGAATGCACAACGGTATCATGCAAGTATGCCAGTATATCGCATTTCTATTTAATTAGACTAGGCTAGTAGTTTAACTACTGATGTAATGTTTGGTTTTTCGCTCATCCAAGTTATTGTCTTCGAACTTTTTCTTTCTCTTCCTGATATTCATGTAACGCTATTAGTAGTATGGTTCGTAGTATACTACGATTTGAGGTGTAGTGCGGGTGATAGCGCATGGTACACAGGCCTGATAACATTTAAAATAATCTCTAATTCCATCAGGTCGTACGTATACACCAGGTGTAATAGCATAACACATCCAATTTAATGTGTATTGAAAAAAAAACACACACACACTAGACTACAGCTGTAAGATCGAAGATCTCTATTGCCACGTTTCTGCGGATGACGCCGCAACGCTCAATGAATAAGTGAAAGCGAGCCCAATACCGAACTAGATCAGGATGGTATGATGCCAAAAGTTTGATTATCTGGGTGTGCCTATGACATCACGCGACGATTTTTTAATTATTTGTGTGCCTAGGATATATCGCGAATATTTTGTTCTTCATTATTATTAGTCAGATGTAGTTGCCGGTGATCATATCATAGGCCCGATGGTTACCTGAGTGGCGTAGGTGATGACCCCCTTGCCCATGCAGTGCTCGCGGCACAGCACCGGAGTCATCATCTCCGCCTTCATCATGTCGCCCATCACCCGATCATTCTTCATGTCCATGTAGCATCCCTTGTATTCGGGGCTGTCAGATGCCGGCGCCCACTCCATCCGGTACAGATCGAACTGATACACAAACAAGGCAAAGGGTGGGGAAGAGAGAGCTAGGTATATATAGGGGGGACAGGGGGAGGACTAGGGGTTAGAGCTAGCGAGATGGTGTTGGTCAGGTTGTTGTGGTACGGACAGGTCGGGGTGATACACACAGGGCACAGTCAGGAGGAGGTGGGACAGGGTGCTACTACTGTATTGAAGAAATATACAGGTACGATCTAAATGATCTACGTGTGACCGAGATTATCTACAGTAGATCGTGGTCAATCTGTGCTCACCGCGTTAATCCTTTTAGAGCCCCCAAATCCCTCCCTATTCTAAATTCAAGTAAATTTGTCCCCAAAAAGGGTTTCCAGTTCTAAAGGCGTTAACGCCTCCGCAGGTTTCGATTTCATCACCAGTAGCAGTCACACTTCCCAATCCCATCCCGCATAGGATCTAGATGGTTTGTATTATGATATACTGTCAAGTATCAAATATCATATTGGGTCAGATGATCAATCAACATATTGTGATATCTGTACTCACCGCGTTACGGCCGCCGCAGGTTTGCATTTTGTCGCCGCCGCAGTAGCTGTCACATTTCCCGACCCCGTCCCCATGACGTTCGAAGTCCAAGAGGCCGTTCTTGCTGCACCAGCATTCGGTACCGTACTGAGTGGCCATGTAGGCAGCACCCATGGCGTCGCAGTGCGTGTGGCACTCCTGAATAAGAGGGGGTTGGGGTTGGCGGAGTTGGGTTGGGGTTGGGGTTAGTCGGGGTAGGGGTAACGATGGGGCGAGGGGGGAGAACGATAGGTATTGACAGACCTTTCACCATTCTATTGTTTCGGATGATAGGTATCGGTACGTAGACCTTTCGCCATTTTATTGCATCAATGTTGGAGAGCAAAGGCGCTCGAAGACAGCCCGTCTAGGTAGAATCAACTCTGGGTCGCCATTCATCATCTACGCCGCACGCCCCTCCAGCCCAGCGGAGAATCCCCGAAAACGGCGCTGTCTGTCCGTGTTGTGCCTTAAGACGCTCAAGGTGGATGGTCTCAACACCAAAGTGGTGGTTACCTCTCATGTGTGCTCGATGCGAAGCTCAAGCCTGCAGTGCTTCAGAGCGACCTGTTTGTGAGCCGTCGAGTTCCTTCTTATATCCTGGATAATACCCTATCGAATAGGCTATTATTGGGCTAACAATAGGTCGGCAATTATGAGGATCGATACCTATCGCGGGGCACAATAGCTCAGCTTGGGTCTATCGATAGGTATTGTAAGCAACAAAAAGATTAGGGCAGTGGCCACAATAGCCGATTGTGCGACGGATATGCTTGCGAAGGTGTATGTCGATAGGTATCTTGGGCACCAACATAATTTGAAAATTACTCTCAACAGGCTATCGTTCGAGCAATCCTTTTTATCGCCACCAGTCAATACCTATTTATTTATTGGTTAAAGCGACAGGTGTGCGATGACACCGATCAAATGTAATAGGTTTGCAAGGGTATCTATCGATCGACGCCTGCTGACAATTCAATAGATATATTTATATTTCCAAGGGTTTCGATCGCTACCTCCTACTGCTTGAAAATGTATATTGTTTGGCCTCGTACTACTGCCTAGAACATACATTTACGTGCCGTATACCCCAGGCTATTGTTTGAATGAATACCTTGGATGATAGCAATAATATGTAGCTTGACCTAGTTCTTGGCGCTTGCTTACTGCAGCTTTACCAAAATACCTGTTTAATTAGTCTAATCGATAAGCTTGCGAGGGTTTTCAATCGGTATGTATGTAGGGAAAGGAAGCAGTAGGTTAAATGACATGTATGTTGGGAAAGGAAATGGGGAAATGGTTGGCAGAAGATACCACTGCTTTATGGAGTGATTACTCGACTTCATAGATACTACTTCGAAGTACTACATTCTTTATGGAAGGATATTTGATTTGCATCGGAACGGCATCTACGGAGGCCAAATCAAAAACAATACGTACGTACTGATAATTATTTTATAAAAATATTTAAGGACGTCAGCTGTGAGTCGACGAATTTAAGGTCAATAGTCATCTTTGCAAGCTGCGTTGTTGGTATTTGTAGTATACTATGTGGGTGAGTATTTACTTAACGGGAGGGGTCCTATTATTTTGTTTTTTAATATTATTGCATTTGCCATCTGACAATTAACGTAGCGTGAGTGTCAAAAACCAGAAACATGACGAAGAACACAACATCCAGATTAAAGCGTGAAACGATGTTTTCAACAACAAAAAACTACGAGTAAACTAGATGTATCTCCCTGCTCTCCTGGCCCTGCCCCCTCCAGCCGCAAGGACCAAGTCCTCCCCCCCATACACTTACTTCCGAAGAAGCATCGAACGACAACCCGCTGTCCCAATAATATTTGGCTGTGGCGTAACTGCTGCGCGTATGTTTCAACGCGCAGAAGGCTGTGGCGTGTTGCTTCCTACTGCTATCGGTCGATATTCAATTAATCGATATTCGATACACCAACTAACTTGTAGACAGACCGACAGGCGTACTCAATGCGTGGTATGACTACTACTGTGCAGGGTTTTATACCTACTGCTCATAGCAATACCTATAGACTATATCGATCGACCGTTTTACATACCTCTTGGTCAAACAAGGTATCGATCGGCACTTTCACGTACCTATTGGTCGCAGTAATATCATACGATCGACAGTGTAACAACTATTGTAAGAACAATAGCCTATTGTGCCGGTTTATCATAGCCTATTGGTCGAAGAAATAAATAGGTACGAATCCATATATATATATACAGATTCGCACATCTATCTTAAGAACAATAGCCTGTTGTACCCAACGTGTCTATAGGTATCGATATGCAATACCCCAACCTATTGGCATCCAATAAGCATAGTAGACCTATTCAATAGGCTATTGTCAGGGGTGTGCTGTATATAAATATAATATTAGACTACTAGTACAGCTTGTAGCAATGGTTCGAAAATGATTGATCAAACCACCGGTTCCCTCTCCCCCTCTCCATATTTTTTTCTCGTTGACATTCTCTTGTGGCTCACCATGGTAGTCATTTCCATAGAGATGAGCCTGCTGCCGAGGATTCTGTCCTCCTTGGAGTCGACGTAGCATCCCACGTGTTCGTAGCTACCCCCCATGGGGTCTTCACCCGCCAGGCCTCGTGCCAACAGAGGCGCCCGCCGGGAGAATCCCTGAGCACACGCACACAGGCACACACGCAAGACGTGAAAATCACGTTTAACGAATCAGAGAGAACAGCCAGATATAAGAAAAGAGATAAAACACACAACGATAAGTCCTGTGGTGATCAGAGCATATCATGTTACACACATGATAAGAGCCTAAACGCACGTACACGAACCTCAAAATATGCGTTTTGACAAGGCATCGTACAGATAGATACAGGCAGAGTCAGGCGTTTTAGGCAGTGCAACACGCGTACGGGTAGATATTCGACGGCTTAACTACACACACGCACACGGAAGTGCGACGATCAAATACATGGGATACGAGTACCAGCACGAGAGTACCGAAGGGCAGGAAGGGATAATAATGGTTCCTTTCCGCCGCACCGAACGGGTGAGAGACACACTCCAACTTCCTACAGTAGTAGCACTTTAATACTTCGTAGTACTACATGCTTGATGGCATAGACTAGATGCTCTGCGCCTGCCTATCGTATCATATCACAGACACTGACTGCTGCTGGGGTGCCGGCTAGGTATGCTTCAGTGTGAGTGTCGACAGCAGGCACACATCTTTGTTCGTGTTGTGACGTTGTGACAGCGGTATATTCTCAAACCACAAAATGGGTCTCTGCTACTCTGTAGGGCTCGAAATTACCGTTGCTTGAAATGGATACCAGTACCAGTATAATAACATAACCGTACAGTTTGGTCTCAGCAGATCATATCCATACGACACCTTCAGATCGTTTGTCTAGTAGGCCAGGCATACGTTATCAGTACCTCATACTGGCAGAGTGTACCAGGTATTTGGTACCGAAAACAGCAGGAGGGGGGAGGTTATACACGCACCATGGATAGACAGGTGTGGTTTCCGGGGGTCTGCATGTCTGTTGGCAGTCACTGCTGCTGTGGATCCCGACTGTGCCGTGATAGATTATCAGACAGCCTATGAACTATGTACGTACGTTGAAAAAGCATGGAAAAAATGAAATAAAATCTGACTGGCACAATGGATACTGGTATGGATGTGCAGGCAAAAATGTCAACAATGTACGATGTATCATACAAAACAACCACCCACATCCTCTAGCCGGTGTAGGCTGTGATTGAGGTGGCAGCAGGCTCCTCCGACGCAGTCTAGGTTCACGCACCACCCCCTCGAACGCAAGTCCGTGGCACCCTACAACGCACTTTGGGTTGCAGGCAAAAATAGTAAACGATGTCGCATGTATGTCGTATACTGCTGTGCTGGCGTTCCCATATCATTTTATATACCTGGTACAGCACAAGTACGTAGTAGTACGGGGTACTACGTACGGTATTATTACAGTAAGCAAAAAAAACGGGGTGGTACAGACAGACCAGTCAGTGGGGAAAATCTTTTGTTTTTGCTCGTTGAAAATGACAACATCAACCCCAAACAAACGCCCACTCACCATGACTGATTCCTCCGGGGTTGATCCTCGAAGCAACGATTTCGAGGCGCTAGCATCTGCTGCTACAGCTGCGGGCGCCATGCCCAACACCAACATCGCTAGCCTTGACATCATGGTGAATTCTTCTTGCTTCCGACCGATGCCACGGTGGCTTTAGATCTGCTGGAAAAAATAACGAACATCGATCTCTGTTAAAAAATATTTGAAGTCAAAAAGACAGTATCAATAGTACCGGCACGTGGAAATGTGAAGCATAGCCGACCGCCCGGCCGTCGGCCTCGGGGTGGGGAGGCATACAGAATAGAACTGCTGCTGTGCAATCACATAGACTACACGTCCTGCGTGCCCTTGCGCAGGAGTAGCCGCTGAAGCAGCAGCAGCAGCAACAACAGCCTACTCGAAATTGTTTACGCATGCGTAGGGCAGCAGCAGCAGCAACGGTGCAGCGGCACCGCTGCTGCTGCCATGTGATACCAGGCATCATACGACCTGTGTTCTTGCCACCAACTACGTAGTTCGCCCCAGTACAAGCACATAAAGAAACGATATTAGGTGGTACATAGATTAGGTCTAGTTTAAAAAAGCGCACTAATAATAATAACGCCTGGCCTTGCTTTGGGTACTGCTAGAGCTTGCTTACTGCTGTCTGGTATTTAGCTCACGAGAGAGTCAAGCAGCGATAGGCTAAACCTAGCAGTACACGCTACGTTCGTCGCGTGAGATGGCCGCCGTGCAGCAGCAGAACCAAGAGAAACAGCAACAGCTGCATGCAGGAGTCACGCTAAAGAAACCATCTTTGTCCGTGGTCACGTACTGGTGGTGCCATCAATTCAAAGCAAGTCACAACACAATACCGTTACTGCTGTTGTTCTATTAGACACAGCCATGCAATAATACTCCGCACTGCTGCTGTACAACAATGCGCAACGTCAACAACAACAGCTCAAGCAGAAGCAGGCAAAGCAAAGTTAGCACCCCACTGCTCTGTGCGCTGCACAAAACTCTAGTATACTGGTACAGCACGCTCTAGCTCGCTGGAAGCAATCACCTGCGATGATGTGATGGTAATCGGATCCGATGAAGGCAGGCAGAGGTGCAGTGAGTGGAGTGTGGAGAGCAGAGAGTGATCTTGGGTGGGCTGCCTTCGTTCGCGTGGTCGATTTTCAAAATAGATCCGAAAGGTACACGGGCGGTGCTGGCCGGACCGGACCAAAGCCTAAGCCTATACCCGACATCCATCTGTCAACCATGGGTTATATCCGTTCCGAACATCATAAATCCCAACCGTCCCAACCCAACCTAAAGAAAATTTTCGAAGATCCGTCAAAGATCTTGTTTTTCCAAGAGATTATTTGTTCTTGCAGATCCTGGCCAATCACGAACGAATATCGGCCAATGACGCACTTTACCTGGAAATGCTACTACTGCTGTTGTTGTAATTATTTCCTGTGATGCCGGAAGATCTGGCAGCATCGGCCCTTCCTCGTGTGTGCGCATGTGAATTGAATTGATTTCACAGAAGATCGAGGACCTATAAAAGGGATAGCTCTTCCTGAGGTCGGGTTATTGTTTGCTGCTATTATTGTTCGTGCTAGGAACCACCTCCGATGATGATCTGTGATGGGATCAAGGCGATGGCTTAGACCCAATCCAACCCCCAAACCTAACCCAAACCCTAACCCCAGCCTAGGCGCAAAACTGGCCAGAAACGGGCGAGAAACGTGGCTCGGTCGCCTTCGTTTGTGCCTATTGAGTCGTATCTAGGGATACTGAAGGCCTTTCAGTACCGGCCCGTCAAGACCTCTTCGGGCCTTGAAGATTTACCTTATTATTTTAGTGTACAACAGGTATAATCAGTCAAAGCGTCAAATCGCCGTGTCCTGTTGCAACAAGACCGGTCAGAGCTATAGACGCGTCAAGGCCTGCTTGGCCGTAGTATACCAGTTTTAGTGCGTGAATCAGTCAGTCAAAGAGCCAAACCGCGGTGTCGTTGTTGACACTGTCGATAGCATGGTTGTAGTGGCACCAATGGTTGATTTATCGGGCCGACTTGCCGAATTTTGGTGAAGGTACGAAAATCACTGGTCTGTGCCTCATCGCGCAATACAATGGTTGGCATTGGCAAGGCCCATTGGGTGTATGCGCGTATGCGCGCTGTTGGTCGCCCGTTGCTGTCGCTGTGGTTGTTGTTATTGCTGTTGTGGTGGCGTTGCGGTCTTTGGTGTCTCGTACATCGAGCAGTTCATCTACCTATCTGTTGTTGATCCATCCGATTAATTCATCATGTAGACTACATTGTTTTGTTTGTATGCATGTGTTACGTGTTGGTTGTTATTGCCGGACTGATAGGCATATAAAAAGTGTGTTCTTCTTGCGCCACCTCTCTGTCTGGTGATAATAGCGTGCGTGAGAGGCTGTTGTGTACCTGCCGCGTTCCCCACAACTATGAACTTCTTACCCAGTTTGTACCACAAAGAAACCAGTACGTGGCAGTAGCAACACAAATATAATTATGCGCCGCCGTTTTGTTGTGTTTACGGCCGTAATCCCCGTGATTGTGGCACCACGACAGACAGCAGCACTGCTGCTGCACACTACTACTACAAAACAGCAGAAGCCCCTCTCTCTCTACAGCGCCGCGGTTGAGTGGTCGATATAATGTCCGTGAAATCGCTCGAACAGATGAAGCAACCAGTGGTGGCAGTATGTGGAGTAGTGCTGGTTGCTGCTATTATAGTTTGTAGTGCCGGCATTTCCGGCTGGCATATACCGCGCTATACCCAGGACCTCTACTCTGTACCTTGTTTTGCCGCTGCTGCTGCTGCTGCTGCTGCCGGTGCTGTTTTTAATGTAAAAATAGCATCACTACAGCAGATACTGCCAATTCACACCGTTCTGTCCAGATACAAAAGAATCGTTGAATAATAACGTTTAAACCACAAGTGTACTTATATTTCGGTACGCACTGACGTACTACTGTGCAACGACCGGTCGTCGATTGATGTTACTACTACTGTTGTGTTGCCTGTTGGCTCGGGTGACGTCGATTTTTTGTCGTTGGAGTTTCGTGCCAGGGGTACATGTCACCTCGTGGTTCTCTCGTAGTGTTTGACAGGGCATGCATCGGATCTATCCAAGTACAGAGTATGTGAGGAATCGACACGCACGGGCCGCTGCAGCAGGTGCAGCAGCGATTGTTTGGTCGATATTTTATGCTGGCTGTCGAAGATGGGTATAACAACGGATAACAGAAAGCACAGAGCATAGTCTAGACTAGTCTATAGAAAGAACGGTTATATGCGTGGAGACCGGGAACAGTTGGGTAGTGCGCACACAACACACAACACACTGACACAGCTCTCTCAGCAGAAACGGGAGTTTTTTTTTTGCCGTTACAACAGCAAGCAGCAGTCGTAGTAGGTTGTTAGTCTTCTACTGGTTGGTACAGCACCGCCACATACATGTGTAGTCTATATGGTCTTCACATTATTAAACTAAGATTCCACCGATCATCTACATCCAGCACAACCAGTGTCCGTGCTAATTGCTGACGCCTCATAGAGACACAACAAGCTCTGTGGTCAAGCTGCGAGACAGATACACAATTCAAATGCAGCAGGGTGGCCCATGCAATGTCAACCGCACAATGAGCACGCGGACAAAACACAAATATGCAAGGCAGCACAACAGACTGTTTACAGAAAAAACAAAAACAAAAAAAGAAATGAAAAAAAAAAAAAAAAAAAGGGAGAAACGATTGGAAGGAAAAAAGGGTAACAGGACGGTGGTACGACAAAAAAAAAAACACAACAGCCAGCCAGCAACTATTATTAATAATAACTACGGCGGTACCCGTGCAACACGGAAGAAAGCACATACCGGGCCCGTGATGACTGTTTGTGAACTTTAAAAATAGTATCGCCGGGTGCGCTGTTGTGGCTGGGTGTGCTATCTAATGCATCTCCGGTGACAACCCTATGCACGGGAGCCCCGCAGCTATTAATAGGGGTTGTGCTATAGGGGGGGGTGCTAACGAGGGGGGTTGTGCTAGCAGTATCAACGATCGCTAAGGAGCGTTAACAGACCTCGACCAGCTTGCAGATGCTGTGATAAAAACGGGGTGTGATTGCATGCGGTTCGATAATAATAGAGGGGGTGATACTGGCCACAAGGAATGTGATAACAAGGGGCGTGCTAGCATGTGAGGATTCGGTCTGAAACCAGCTTGATTATCCATGACGTGTCCACGCAACGCCGGTGATGGTAAGACCCATGCTTGGGCCCGGCAACACGCGGCTTCGCGCTGCGCAGTATTTTCGCCTAGGCTGACAGTTCACCCCCACGAGTGGAGCACAAGCGACCACAACAACAAAAACAAAAAAAAGTTGGTCACAGTGACTTGAAGTAACGTAGACAGGTTTACCTACTAGTCGGCCTCGTGCGTTGCTACCCTGGCTGCAGTCTCCTTTTTAATTTCTTCAACAGCGATTTCCCACTACATTCCGGCTTTGTGCGTCACGCATCCGGGCTGCGCGGCGCTCCCAGCTCTTCTTTTCCCCCTTCACGCGCCACCTGGCCATGAACCGTTCGGCTGCTTCGAGGATTCCCCCGTACCACGTGCTCATCTTATCGGCTGAATGGACCCACATTACGGTCTCAGCCCCGAAATGCCGTGGGCAATCTTCCGTGGAGTCTTCGGTGGATCGAGAAACGGCGAGGTCGTCTCTCAGGGTACAATTGCCCCAGCGAAAAAGAGCCGCCGTTTCCGGGTGGTCGTTTCGATGCTCTCGCATTTCGTCTTCTTGAGGGCCTTGGCAGAGGGGAGGTCGGTGTGGTCCGCACGATGCTGGGATCCAAGGACTCAGCGGAGGACTTTGAGGTGCAACTTTTGGAGCTTGTCATAGTGGGTCGAGTTGGGGGCATACGTCACACACGCGTACGGCAGCGTCTCGATCACCTCGGCTTTCAAGCAGGGACCTTCAGGCTAAGCCGGGTAGTCGTCTTATTGATAAGCTCTGTACCGAACCGCTTGTAGCATGCCCTCATAAGTCGGATCCGTCGCTTGATCTCAACCATGAGGCCAGCGTCTTCGTGGATAACGCCGTCGCGGTATGGAAACTGCATTGTCTGTTTATACCTCTATCCTGCTGCTTCGATGATGGATGGTGGCGTCCGGGATGCAAGGTCCCGTATTTTCAGCGACATGGTCTCCGTCTTTCTTTCCCAAACCGTGAGGTCGGCTGCTTCGAAGACGGTCACAACGACTGTCATCCTTTCGGCAAGCCCCTCTGCCGACTTCGAGGCAATGACTGCGTCGTGGGCGTAAACCATGCCCCACACGGCCCTCCGCCTGCATGCCAACGTTTCCTCGACTCTGCCAGCGCCATCGTAGGTTCTGCATGATGTCTTCGTCTTCGCTGAAGCAAACGCGGACAACGTGTAACGCAGTGGCGAAGAACATGTTGAGCAGCAACGGTGATAGCACGCAGCCCTGCCGAAACCCCTGGGTGACGTCAAATAATTTTAGGTGCTCACCGTCGTCGGCACTCACGCGTGCCCGCATACTGTCGTGGAACTGGGGGGTAACTGCAGCATCTTGACCGGTATACACCGAAACGTGCGAGCACCTGCCACAGCAGCTCTCGGTCGGCAGAGTCATACGCTTTCTGCACATTTGCAAGGGGATATTTCTTCTCTCAGTCCAAGTTTCAGTAGTCGGCGCACGACGAACAGCATATCCACTGTTGATCGCACCGGACGGAAGCCGCACTGTTCTTCGGGGAGGATTCCCCCTAGTTCGCAGTAGCTGCTAAGGCGAGACGCGACGACTTTCAACAGCACGTTGCCTGCATGAGCGCCAAGTGACGACCAGGACTGCAGTAGGGGGGATGTTATGAATACTCCTATTTTCACTAACGGGCTTGAGCTATCATATCATATCACACCATACATACTATCATACTATCACATTATCGTACTATCATACTATCATACTATCATACTATCATATGACTGTTATACTATCATACTATCATACTGTCATACTATCATACTATCATACTATCATACTATCATACTATCATACTATCATACTATCATACTATCATACTATATCGTACTATCATACTATCATACTATAATCGCACTATCATACTATCATACTATCATACACTCATACTATCATATGACTGTCATACTATCATATGACTGTCATACTATCATACTCGTATCATACTACCATACTATCACGAGAGACTCAGTACCTCACGGACAAAAAAGTTTTAGGCGGTCGTTTTAGCGCAGCATGCCTACCATTCCATTGCGGCAGCTTCATATCGCAATACCGAAATGACACGAAAGCTTAAGGCCGCAAAGGAACAGAGGGAGGTCACTCGCGCGACTGACCCCGAGCCACAGCGAAATCAAAGTGACCCGCCTGCCGTACCCTTGGTCTGACACTCGAGCCGTTCTACGGTAGCTCCCCCAACATTTCTTTAGCGAAATCACCGGTTTCAAAACCAGCTCCCGGTCGTATTTCCTGGAATGCGGTGTCCCTCGACGCCCCAACGTCATCGAACGACAGGCCTTTGCACACAGGAAAAAAAATGTGGATACTTTCATTTTTTCAACAGTATCCTTTTCCTTGTATCGAGCAGCCGTGATACGTTTGTTAAAGAAGATCGCTCGTTTGGAGGGGGTCTGTCGTAGAATACCTCATTCCCAGGTTTATTTGTTGCAATCACATACCAAACCTACGACAGGGGGGTTATGTTGACGTTATGTTGACGTCATGTTGTTTTTTCGGGGCCTATTTTTGGAGTGGCTCGGGGGTCACTCGCTTGAGTCACCCCCCCTGTTTTTGCGCCCCGCGGTCTTAAGCTTTGGGGCTGTTTTTAATTTTCGACTTGAATCCGCAATGGAATGGTTGGGCACGCTGCGGCGAACGAATCGCATCGAGTATTTTCGGCAGTGGGGTACAGAGTCACCCGCGCGAGTGGCTCAAACCCGATAGTGAAAAATGGGTTCCCGCCCTAGCGAAACCTTGGTTCAAAATGATCTTCTTTTATTTTGGAAATTACCTTGTTGGTCGCAAATTTCCTTACTGCTGGGGGACATCACCCGTTTTCCAAGCATTGACACGGATGCTGTGAAAGCAACGAACGAATTCGCGGTGGTCGAGTTTCAGCAATTCGGCCGGCAGAGAGTCTGGCCATGCCACCTTCCAATTCGGCCTTTTCCAAGCATTGACACGGATGCTGTGAAAGCAACGAACGAATTCGCGGTGGTCGAGTTTCAGCAATTCGGCCGGCAGAGAGTCTGGCCATGCCACCTTCCAATTCAGCATTACCTTCGTCACGACGAGTAGTGGGTACATCTCCGAGCGACAGTGTAAGCGACCGTTTGGGGAATGTAGCTCGATGATGGTGGGATCGAGCGTCAGCGATCTGGTATTGAGGGATTTGCAGCAAAACTCCGCCCATATAGCACGAATGCGCATCTTGTCTCGTAACAATGTACCATCCTCACCCCTAACGAATTGTTCACTTATCGCTTTTTCCCCTCCTTCCCTAGCCGTGCCTTTCACGAGCTCGTGGAAACCCCGCTGATCGGTTTCGGCGAGAAGTTGCTCCTTCTCAGCATCATACTCTTCAAAATATCTATGTACCCCTGTGTACTGTGCTTATCACCTTCCGCGATGTCGCGTACGCAGTCTTAACGTCTTCCGTGCGGTGTTTTGGCAGAGGGGGTGCGAACGAGCTTTGGCGCATCCTCCCTCGCGGTCCATGCTATCTTACAGGCGGTCGAGGTTTCGGCCGACTCGCACCATCCACGCTTGCCGTGCCGTGGTTCAGCTGGTACCACTAAATTTCACTGCATCGAGAATGGCCATGGTGAAAATGTCAGCTACGTCTGACATAGTGTTGGGCTGGGTCAGGTTGGTTGAGGGTGGGTACGGCTCTCGTAACTACTCGCTTGATGCACTCCCCGTTGGACATAAAAACCTGCCGGTCAGACGGTCGGTCTGTTAGGGCGTTTCGCACTTGTCGGTTGGGTGCACAACGACCACGAACACTATGTTACGACCTGAGTCCGGTTTGTCTCGCGATGGAGGCTGGCTATTGGTGGCTATGGGTGGATCTTAACATACTATATTCTAGATCGATGGGCTTGGCGAGTTAAGGTGTAGTCTATTCGCTGACGGTTATTTGAGCGTGTACCGGTGTGTGTGTGTGTGACGTTCCACCTTGCGTAGGCTGACAAAAGTGTTGGTGAGGGCGTGCTTGCAGTTGGTGGCGAACGACAGAAAAGGAGTCGTTCACCATTAGTGTTTTCACTTCCCGCCCGTATGCCCCAGGCACTCTGCGGTCATCACTACTGCACTCGTCCACCCTCCGCACAGCCCGTGCGTTAGGGTCTATAACTGCAAATTAGCGCCCCCTCGTTGGGATCTGTTGGACCAAATCCTCGAACGTTTCCAAGAAAAATCGTTTAATCGTAAATTTAACCTCGGACCAAAGCTACGGCAGGAGAGGTACCCCCATTTTCATCACCGGTGTTAAGCTTTTATATCATACCAGGTAACATACTCGCATGAGTGACTGTGTTACACGTACACAAATACTTTGAATTGGGTGATTTTTTTTCGACGCAGCATAGCCTACCGTTCCCTTGTGATCGTACAGCAACATGTGCACGGAACGAAAGCTCTATAGTGCGGGGGAACAGGGGTTCACTCGCGCGCGCGATTGAGCCCGAGCCACTGCACGAAAAGGCCTACAAAGTGACCCCCTACCAGTAGCCTTCGCCCTCGGCATACTTCGTGCATTCAGTTGGTGCGTACGCTACGACAAAATTACCTGCCTCGCAATTACCGACCAACGAAAATCACATCGCCATGGGACGCTCGTCAATGAATTGTTTGCAGTAAGTAGACTTTCAGCATATCTTCACACTGGGCAGGGGGGAGGGGGGGGGTAATCGTTGTCATACGTGGCCGTAGTCTGTCAGTCCATAAACCCTTGCATCCCTACAACGCCGGGACGGAGAACGTCGGGTTTTCACTGACCAGGCCGTTGCTAGGACCAAGCGCGAAGCGTCATGAGATGTTCGGCGAAGTGCATTAAGGGTGAGCTGCATCCTGTCAAGAACTGTTACGATCTTACCTCCCCCGGCTTCGTAGCCTCGCGGGTCAGAGGTGAGAGAGTGGGTTTTGATGAGCCGTCTCTTCAAATTATCATGTCCTAGTTCATGGACCCAGGTTGCCCCGATTCTACCCATATTTCTGCACATACGGCTCATCAGAGTGGGCTAATGTTATGGTAATACCCCGTGAAAGCCGGTAATTTCCTGAGTTACCGGGTTATTGGGATTTTCGTATATCTACTGTAGGAAGACTTTCGAAAAAAAATATGAAACCAACCCTGGTGGTCTCGCCCCAGGGTGTCACTCTTCAGCCGGCACGTCATCTGAATAAAGCTACTATACTTCTGCCTCTAAGCAACGAACAAAGGTTACTATCAGGGATGCCTCAAGAACCTATCGAATTACCTGACCAGCAAGGTAGTCTGTATCTCGAATATAATCCCATCACAGAACCACTTGTGAGGCGGATTTCGACACCTTGCGCGCTCTTTCTTGCATATGAGTAGCAGCTTCGAATGCATGAGTTTGTTTTCTGGTGCAGCCACTCCGGGCGGCGGGGCGGGGGTGTACTCAATGCCATGGGTGCCCGAAGTCCAAACACCAGTCAATGGGGGAGGGGGGGGTACTCAGTTTGTGCATGACCGTAGTCGTATGACCATAGACCTTCACATCCCTACTATGCCGAGACGGAGAACGTCGGGTTTTCACCTACCAGGCAGACATTGCTTGCACCAAGCGCGTAGCGCCGTGAAGCGCCGTGAAGTGTTCGGCGAGTCGCATAAAGGATGAACTGCATCCTTCCAAGAACCGCTCATAAGACGGACTTCGGGACCTTGTGCCTACTTTGAAAGGGGGAGGGGCGGGGGGGATGAAGTTGTTGTTGGACACGTATTGTCAGCCACGCCCGTAAGTATGTTGGCATGTCGTCACTCCATCGTAGGGGCTAGAGGTTGGTAGAGGGGTTGCAGCGCTCCGCCGAGATACACGACGGAAATCATCCGCGCCGGGCATGTCCGCGGGTACTAAAAAATTTAGAGATGCACCACCATCACGAATAAGAAGCTCCAAAACAAAAATCACGAATAACAATTACACTATAATTACAACAGTAATTACTAATCTTCGCTAATCATGAGCGTAATCTTCGCTAATCATGAGTGCTTATCGCGGACCCCAAACGAACGAAAAGCCGTCCAAAGGGGGAGAAAACGGCGATAAATTTCGAACACCTTTCAAAGTTGCGGGGCTACGCGACGCTGCTCATTGGAGGGGCGCATCGACGAGGAGATGGGAGCCTGGAGTCGCAATAACGTCTACAGCCTAGCTGCATTGTCTCCAACGGAAACTTGTTCTGAGACTACGGCACAGCCACTTCGTGTTCTCCTTACTACTACTCCTTCATTGTCCCATCTGCTGTTGCTACACATCCATCGCTGCGACGTCATCATCACGCCCGTCAACTTCCCAGCAACTACCTTTCCCATCAGACACCCGTCATCCACCACAGTGCCGTCATCACCACGAGCATCAACGACTTAACGCCAAACGAAAATGGCGCGTTCAGCGAATCAAGAAAAGGAATCTTCAGCGGATCAATGCACACGGAGCAAACGTCTTTGACAAAAGTATCGTCATCATCATAATCATCACCAGCAGCAACTGCAGCCAACCTGGTGGAATCCACGTCAGCCTCATCACTTCTACATACAGCAAACGCGACTCGGGATTTGCGGCAATTACTACATCAGTTTCAATATCTGATTTTACTATTTGTCACAAGCTTCAGCTTTATCGGCTGCTTCATCAAATACAACAGCTTCAAGCTCTACTTCACCATCCACATTGATCGTCACCAACTCTGCAACATCAGCTCGCTGGCATATCAAACACCAGCAGCAAAAACGGCAAGCCGGCAAGCAGTCCTATACGAGCAGTACCAAGGCCCCGCAACGACGAGAGGACGGGATATCAGCACACGTCATCAGGCCTGAATACGTTTTTCCGTTCTTATTTTGATTCTCTGAATGTCATGAATACATCCATATTACCGTTGTTCATACACAGGCCTGAATATGGCGTGTCATTTTAGTGCTTATTCTTTTGAGTATCGGGTTCCTGTAGCTACTGAATCTGTCTTCAAGAGGGCGTATTGAAGTATGGACTAGTATCTAGCTTAGCGTCATCATCAGCTTCAGTGGCTTCTTAGGCTGCTGTCATGGTTGGAGCATAGAGCGTATTCGTAGGGGATGGTTATCAATACACGGAACGCTGCAACGCGCACATCGTTTGTGGTATTATTAAGGTGATTATTCATTAGATTTCGAGTTCAGCGCAGACTTTGAACTTTTTCGTTTGTCTTCCAAAAGGCAGTCGCTTCGACGCACGTATTAATATTATGTTGAAGTGGGTTATTGATGCAGTGCAACTGACGTTTTGTCATTTCAGAGTCTCGCTGGCATTTACACCAGAAGTATTTTTTTAAATACATTAAGACGTGTCCACATCCACATTGCCGCCGCCAACGCACGGCGCTGAATATGTTGTTCTTTGGTATTTTGCTTTTTTGAGTATCAGTTTCAACACTGATAGTGCATACACGCATTGACATGCATTGAGTTGGCAAGCTCAACAGTGAAAGAGGATACCAGTTGCGGCGACATTTCACCGCACAAGTTTTTAAGTTTAGGGAATATACCCAAGATAGGATCCCAAGTAAAAAGCATTTGTTTGCGAAATTGGCATTATTCTCAGACGTGGTTTCCGTTCAGGGAGGGTGTTAAGAAATAGGTGACAGCCTCCTATTCTCGTGATAAATGTTTAGTAGCGACTACAGCAGTACAGGAGTATACTTCATCAGCGCTCAGTGGCATAGAATACTGCTCAATAAGCAGAAGTATCGTAGTCAGCGTTATGCGATTGGTCTACTACTACGTAGCACAAAGTAGTACGTACGGGCAATGTAGTGTAATTAGCTACGAGTAATAATGCGGTGCAATCGCGTACGTACAAGCAACGTTCAGGGAATAGGATGTTTGGTTGACTAGCGGGACGTGGAAGCAGCTGAGCTTCCACGAGCAAACCTCAGGAAACGTTGCCGCAGGTACGGTAGGCCACGAGCAAGCCTCAGAGAACGTTGCTCTAGGTAGATCAGGCAACGACCCGTAGGGTGACGATCTACATAAAGTTGAGTTGGTCAAGGACGGTCGTGCAAGAGCGCACACCCCCAGCCACTCCTGTTTTGTTCTACACGTGTTTCTACCTTCTCCTTCTGCCTTTCTTGCGCACAAGCGGCTATTTTCAACACGAATTATCTTCTTCGACTTTCGAGCGCCAGCAAGGTAGTTTTACCACTAGCAGCGCATGTTGGTTATATAGAACTACCCACTAAACCACGTAGTCACGTGATTACGTCGTTCAGTGGGTAGTTCTATATAACCAACAAAAGATATGTTTGGGAGTCCGCCCATTGACTCTCACCGACTTCGTAACGGGGATCTATCCGGGGCTCCCTCCCCTCGCCACGCACTACCGTAGCACTCTGGAGCAAACTATCATAACCAGCCAGGTCTCCAGCGCGCACGCTCGCAAAGACGTAATTTCGTTATTTGCTCTTCCCGGAAAAAAACGGAAGTATGAAATCGGTGGGATTCGAACCCACGACTTATCTTTGTTGATTATTTAGAACTACCCACTGGCCCACGTAGTCACGTGACTACGAAGTTCAGTGGGTAGTTATTTATAACCAACATCGCAAGCCTGTGCTACCATCTGCCAAGGGTAAAAAAACATACTATCAAACATCCCTCATGCTCCAGAAAAATAAAAAGCACCCACGCAGGGGAAACAGTAGATGGGGGGCCTTCCAACTCGTGGGGGGACTCTATAAGCCCGACTCCGCAACAGACGCGTGCTACGATGGAGGTGCATCCCTTTTCGTCTGCGGTTCCTCAAAATGGGAGCTTAAGACCTCCCCAAAAAAACTGATTTGGAAAAAAATAAACTGCTATCGGATAACAAAATCTCACGGCCTAGGTACACAATGAGATCCATGCAAAAAAAAGGTGTATTTCCAACGATTTTGGGTTAAGGAGCCCCGTCGTTCAGAAACCATTTTGAGCGAAAAGTGCGACCTCTACTCCTTTTGGGACTAAATTGTTGTACAGGGGGAGATTCTGAAGGTGACGACCGCAAATAAAAGACGATTGCAGCCTCGGCCACACCAAAGTTTCACTATTTACCTGCCGTTCGTTGTAGAATGTTTGCAATTTCCACCCTCGGTGGCGTTGGAAAAAGGTAAAAAGAGCACAAATAGTGTTTAGCCCTCCGATAATGTAGCGTACGTAGTAGATAGATGGCGTTCCATATAAATTGAATACCCTTCCATAACGCACAGTAGTATATATACATCTTTTCTATGACCCTCTGCCAATCACGGGAATCGGCGAATTATCATGCTACTCTGCGTACAACCCAAGCAAAGCCAATCAACCCACGAAACAATTAGTCTAGGTTATAAAACAAAATGGTAAGAAAAAATATTTCTAAACTAGACTATTAATAGTGTTTCGCTCATTTGGGTTATGTTAAGGTACGGCCTTGAAAGGCCGGTAATTACCTGAGTTAGATAGGCCGATAGCCGTTTTCGTATATTATGATGGCGTTTACATTCGGAGTAATTAGGAGACGGAGAGACTCTTGCCTCATGTCTCAGCTGTCACCATCGGTCCGAGGAAATTATACAAGCTGCTTCTCTCACGCTTTGAGCTTTGAAAGTGAGTGACACCGGGGATATGCCCAATTGATCGACCGGAAGGATTGCTCTTTGTCTCACCCCTAACCACTTCACAAATGGCGTCTTCGTGCAGAACTAGGATCAGTGGCATTCTCCCTCCTAGCATACGCTTGTCTTGGGTTTTTTATTTTCGGTAAGCTTTCGTTTTTTCCGTGGATCGGCTCTTGCTCGTTTCGGACGACAACTCAATCGGTGAGATACTCTTCCCTCCCGGCGATGTTGACCGCAACAACAGTGAGACAGCAAGGGCCTCCTGGTAGTGTGAAGGTGTCGTGGTACCGGAAAGTGGGAGGGAAGGGACGCAGGGGTATCAGCTTCGCTTGGAGACAGCACCGGTTCTTCTTTATAGATTTCTCATTATTGGCGTTGAGCTATGACAAGCTCGAGGAGACAGGAAGAGGAGGAGTAGGAGAAGGAGGAGAAGGAGGAGGAGAAGGAGGAGTGAGAGCACGGGGGTGGCGTGAAGCTCGCAGAGTTCGCTTCACCCCAGCTTTGCTGCTGTGCTCTCTTCCGGACCTTCACATATGGAACGTACGAGGAACGTTCTCCCAGATGCTTTATATTCCCATGAGCGCCTAACGCGCTTACTTCTATCTATCTTGTCCAGAGGAAGAACGTTCCATTACCGAGAACACTCTTGTGGTATAAACTAACTAGATTCTACGGGTTATCCGCTTCACTCAGAATATTCCGTTTGAGGGAACCTTCTTGTGGTCCAATAGACCATGACTCTGCGGGCTATCTTACCGAATATATTGCCAGCTATACTGACACTCTATAACATTAGCCCACCCTGAATAGTCGTAGATGCAGATCACCTGCCCATCGAAGGATGTCAACAAAACATCCAAAATTGGAAAGGGGATCGAAGATGCGGCTATTCGAAACAAACAAAAATGAGGCTATAGATTCCCCCACACCTCGTAATAATGAGGCTGAAACGCCTCATTGCAAGATGAACAACCCTATGATGGAGCTCACAACCGTGAGAGCTCGCGCGACACATGAACGACACCCTCGGGCTCCGCGCAGAAGATGTTTTTCCTCGGAGCTCTGCTCCCCTTGAGAATCAAAATGGGCTGCTCGCACCCAGAAGAAGACGGCTTGCTTGCTCTGCCAAGCATCAAGACGGCTGCAGTCCCCTGCACCTCCGGGCTTGCCCCGAGTTCTGTCTGGCATGCGTTTGCCTTAAGACGGCTTGGTTGCTCTGCCCAAGCCTCAATACTGCCGCGGTCCCCTGCACCCCCGGGCTTGCCCCGAGCTCTGCCTGACCCACACCCACCTCTGTTTTCAGCTGATCTCGGTTTGTCCGGAACTCTTTTTTGGCAACCGTGTTGGATCTGGACTGGATCTACTGCTGTGCCGACGAAAGACATCGATGGACTTCATTGAACCTCCTGCATATTTGCATTCGGAACCAGGCCGATCTTCGAGGGCACCGCCTTGGCCTACCAGCGCTGGATCAAGATGGCAGTGGTAGCCTCGGCTCTTCGCGGCCGTGTCAGGGTGACCAGGTTTTTGGCCTCTCCGTTTCGTCTTTCCTCCGAAACGAACAGGGCGAATTCGATGGGAATTTGTTTCCGGCGCGTTTCATTTCCCTGTGCAAGCATGCAGAAGAGTATTACATGGGTCTCAGTAAAAGCACCGATTTCTGGTTCTACCTTTGACGTCAGACAGACTGCGGTACTTTTTATATTGAAAATGGTATACAGGGTTCTGTCTCGCGAATTCGACGTCTTTCAAACCCCACCACAATCCACTACAATCCACTGCGTAGCTTCCACCTGCATCATATACGGCCACATATCTTGCTCGCCCAGCAACGACGTTGCCCTCGCTAGGCACTGACATCCTCCGACGCGCACGTATCAACAGCACACAGATTACGTCCCCTCGGCTGTCCATGCGACTCCACCGTTGCACTGACACCCTCCGCTGCTGTGCATGGGCCCCTTGCACGATGGGTTCGAGACTTTTTTCGTCTTACCTCTCCCATGCCACAGAACTTGAGTTTAGTAAACGCTGAATTTATATGCTGGCTTTTTCTGTCGCACTGCCAGCGTGGAGGATATCCCTTATCTTGGAACGCAGATACTATATACCCTTTCCTGTATCATATGGGCACAGCAGCGATAATGCAGCACACTGTACTGCTGTCGACATAACCGTCCCTTTATAGTGCGGTCGGTGTGGGTGCGGATTTTTTCAGCTGTTCAGGCGTGATGCTGTCTTTCTACTGCTGTTAGTACATGTGCTGCCCTTCGCAATGCTGCTAGGGTCGGTGATACCTCTTTTTCTGCAGCTGTCAGGGCAGATACTGTCCGCTGCAATGCGATTGATACTACAGCGCAGTTAGCGGAGATGCTGCGCTGTGTATTGCTAGTGTATGTGTTGTCCTTCTACTGCTGCTAGTACATGTGCTGCCCTTCGCAATGCTGCTAGGTTCGATACTGTCACTTTTCCTGCAGCTGCCAGGACAGATACTGTCCGTTACAATGCGGTTGCTACAGTTAGCGGAGATGCTACGCTTTATACTGCTAGCACAAGTGGGGATGCTGTCTGTTTGATGCTGGTACTAGGGGCAAACCGTCTTTTTATCCGGCTGCGAGCGTACATACTACCTATTCTACAGCTGGTCTTGGCGTTCAACTGCCCATTTTAATGCGGTTGATGTTGAAGGTACCTATGGGCACAGCAGCGATCATGCAGCGAGCTACACTGCTGTAGACGCCACCTTACTCCATAGTGCGGTCGGTGGGGGAACTGCCTTGTTCGGGCGTTATACTTCCCGTCTTGATGTGGTTGGTATCAACGATACCTTCCCTTTTATGCGTTTGGTGTTGTTCCACCCCCACCTAGGGTAGATGCTGCCCGTTTTGATGCGGTGGATGTGAACGTGTTGTCCGACCCTTTGCTACGCTGCCCCCCTACACTGTACCTAGGGTACATGCTGCCCGTTTTTGTGCGGTAAATTGCGTGACCCTTTGCTGCGCTGCCTCACTACACTGCACCTAGGGTAAGTGCTGCCCGTTTTGGCGCGATGGGTGGGCGTTTTGTGCGACCCTTTGCTGCCCCCCCCCCCCTACACTGCGTCTAGGGTAGATGCTGCCCGTTTTCGTGCAGTGGATATGGGCGTTTGGTGTGACACTTTTTAATGCTGCAAGCGTTGACGCTGCCCTCCTTTACACTGCTAGTTGGCATGGATGCTGCCATCACCCACCTGATGCTGGATGGAGTCGAGGCCCATATCTTGCTGTTTGCTGGCACACAGATATTACCGCTACTTGCAGAAGGGGCACCACAACAATATATCTGCCTCCATCGCTCCTTCACGCATCGTTTCCGTCCCGCCACCCTTCCTCACTCTCCCTCCTCCTGCTGCCCTCCCTAGAAACAACAACAATAACAAAATGTCTAGCAGTGAGGAAACGGGCTAGTCGGGCAGGCTGAGGTCTTCCACACGCCCCAACATCCGTGAGACAGCGAGAGCACGCTCAAGATCCCGCGACTCGAGGATGGGGGAAATTCCGGAGGAGGGTTCCGGTGGCGAGCCAGAGGACGGGCCACCAGACAACCACCCGGGCTCACCAATAAAGAGGGTCGACTCACCGGTTCGCGCAGAAATGGAGGCCGACCAACCTCCACCGGAATCGACAGCGTCTCGACTCCAGCTCTCGCCAGCCCCGAGGAAGCGCCACCAGCTGGCCTCCCCGCGCTCGACAGAGCACCACCACCGCCACCTGGGCTCTCCGCGCTCGACCGAGCTCCACCCCCAGAGCTCCCGGGACCGGGGTGCCCATACCGACCCCTCGGACTTGGCATCTGAGGCGAAGCGGGGCCAGCGGGCGCTGGAGGACGCCAACCAGACAAGACCCCGACGTGAAGCACGACGACGTCTGTTCGATGAAGATATCGAGCAGGCAAAGAACGCTGCACGGGAGGCGTCCGTGGTAGCGGAGAGGGCTAGGGCGCACCAAGCCCCCCCCCAATCAGTTGCGTCGACTGCGAAGGGAGCTACCGCGGCTCCCTCGCCTTCGATGCGTTCGCAGGGTATCGCCTCCCAGGATCCACGGACCGGGGGCGACGCCTTTTTGAAAGGAAGCGTCGCATGCATGGCGTCTGCGCCGAGAATAGAGTTCTCCTCAGCGTTGGCGACCGTGGTGATGAAAACGGCCTTTGCCCTCCTCACGTCAGAGAGTCCGGCTTCGCGGCACGCGGACGCCCTTTCAGTGGAGGCGGCCTGGGCTCGCATGGATTGCACCTCCTATGCCGGACAGACGATACCCACCTCGACTCTTGCTCTCGTAAAAGCCCCGCGGATGGCCCACGACGAGGCCACTGACCCCGTTTTCTGTCCGACCCCGGAGGAAGAGTTGGTGGAACGCAATCGGGGGAAAAAACGGCGCGGCGACAGTCGCGACCGCGGGGACCGCACCCGTGGGGATGGTGGCTCCGGGGGTGGCGGCAAAAATGGTGGAGGTGGCGACCACCACCACCGCCGCGGAGGTGGCAGCGGTGATGGAGGCGGGCGAGGCGCGTCGGGTACTGGCGATGGCTCAGGGCGCGGCCAACGGGGAAAATTTGGTGGCAGCGACCGAGGCAGTGACCTCAGCTCTGGCGGAGGCGATGAAGAGCCGAGGAATAGCTCGAGAGGGCGTTTAGCGTCGAACGGGTCGCCCACCTCCTCCCGCTCGTCTTTGGCCTCGAGCACGGACCACGGCGAGGTGACCGTGGTAGCAGGTAACAGGCGAGTGACTCCTTCCCTGATGGATGTGACTTCCTCCGCCGAGCGCCTGACCAAACTGACTGTGTCGGGCGAACACACTAACTATGTTTCTTTGGATTTGGTCCGCGCTCGTACCTCCGCGAATGCCACCGCCGCTGCTACAGCCACAGCCACGCTTGGTGACTCGGTTAAGCGTGCGTTTGTTAAGCCCCCTCACAAGGACGCAGCCCGCATTTCTGTGCTGCCTTTCTCCATCTCTTTGAACAAGTCTGACGGCGCGCAGCAACTCACACGCTCGGTTAGATCTGCAATGGCCGACACTATCATGCGCTGCGACGACCGTTGTACAGAGGGCGTACGACCGCCCATGTGGGTAACCGGTTGGAACCACCCGCTCCACATGGCGTTCACACGTGCTATAGCACCTGACATGCCCATCGCCGCCGGCATGATGACCTTGACCGATGACGTTTTTGGGCAGGTATCGTGAGCCATGGCAGGTGGAACATCTGGGCCTGAAGCCTTCACCCTCCTGTTGCGCCTGCTAATGACGCACTTCGACCGGGTTGACACGGGGACCAGGGCTACACCAAGTTGCATACTTTTGGGGTGTTAATGGCGCACCGTTCTGCAATTTCAGTCGGAAGTTTCGCGCATTTTTGTCGACCGTTACGGGGGGTGAGCGTTTTTCGTCCCCGGGGACAGATTTGGTGTTGGAGGTGGTTCGGATGGCGGTGAAAGAGCAATTTCCGACACCTACTCCTACGCTGTACCCTGATTCGAAGGCAACGGACTCGTAGCCATACCCCTCGTTGGATGCTGTGTGTACGGCTTTTAGTGACTCAGTGCATAATAAGACACCTGCGGTCAACGGCGGAAAACATTTTCCTCTACCTTTTTCTTCAACGGGAGAGCGATCATCCGCGCCGTCGAGGCCCCGGCCCGCCGATCATGGGCGCGGCCAGGGCCGAGTGCCGTCCCAGTCGCTTTTGTGGCAGACAGGATCGAGCCATCATCCGACGGCCATGCCCATCGATGATTTATCTCACCCTTTGCTTGACCAGACGTCGAACTGCTGGTCACTCGAAGAACATCACTATGGAGATTTTTTAGCCGTTGGTGCCTCGTTTGAGACCGACGACCCTCCCCTTTGGAGCGGCCTTCTTTCACCCTCCGCTCGCGCTGATGCCCTCCGAGAAAACCGGGGGCTTTGCCTTGCTGCCACGAAGACAACCACTCCTTCAAGTATTGTAGGCATTCTTTCATTAATGAGAGCGCCTATTTGAGCCCTGAACTTGGTTAACTTGGCGACGATGACGCGTACCGATGTTGGCAAGCACGCATAATTTGCTACCGCCGAGACGGCAAATCTCTTCCCCCGAACAACCACAGAAAAATCGCCGCCATAATTTAGGTCAATCGGATCACTATGGTGTTTTCCCGCCCTCGCCCGCTTCCTCTGCCCCCCCTCCTGCTCCTGGAAAGCGATTTAGAGCCACCCATAACCGGGGGAGGAAATCCGAACGCGCGCCAGCCTTTCACATTCCGTTCCGGCAGTTGACAGCTCAACGGCGGTACGGCACACGCGGCCTGCCCGTCTACAACACTGTCGAGGACACCTTTTTTTGGATTCAGAAGATGCTTGTGTACCTGTTGCTAGCCTGTCCAATAATGCAGCACAAATTGCCTCTGTCCAGAGACCACGAATTCCTACGCCGGCTGTCGACGATTCTCATGTCGTGGTACCGGCGGCGGGAACCAGCGCTTCTAGCGTGGTTCCCCTCAGCCAGGTATTGTTTTCGACGATAACAACGTACGCTCCAAGTGCCGTTTCCCTCGGTCATGGTCTGAGTTCGGCGACGGGAACCCGCGCTTCCAGCGCCGTTCCCCTTTGCCGCGGCATAAACTCGGAAATGGGGATACTCGCTCCAACCGCCGCCCCCATCAACCATGGCGCCGGAGCTTGCACTTTGCGCGCTCCCCCCAGGCACGCGTCGCGCAGCAATGCAGCTGCGGTGACGGCGCGTCGTCATTTTGGGCAAACGTCTTCATGTCCCCCTCTCCCTGACCATGCGGTGGCGGTCGGTTTGAGGTTTGGGACGGTCGACCCTCAAAAACTTTTCCCTGACCACGAGGTAGCTGTCGTTTTGACGTGTGAAAAGTCCAACACTCAAACACCGAGATCTTTTGCGAGGCTCAATCCGGTGTTTGCTCGCAATAGCAGCGAGCGTTCTAAACTTTTTTCCATCAAGGATGAGTCGACAAGAATACCTACCTCGTCTACCTTCTCCACGATGCCTAACGAAAAAGAGCCTTCTCGGGTGGAATGTTTGGTTGCCACCTGCCCACGCCCCGCTCCTGAAGACGCCCACAGGGTCTACGGGCCCTGCTTCGTCTTCTAGCACTCTAACCCACGTGCTTCAGGCTGCGTTTGCCCCAGTGGTACAGGAAAAAGATCCGACACTGCGCCACGGGCCAGTGGTGACGACACGGCCTCCAGCCTGATCAGCTGGACGCTGTTCCCGTAAATATACGGAAGAATCGCGCCTCTCGTCAGGCAGAAACAGCTCAGAACCCCGGCCCCTTCGGGCGCAGTTAGAGCAGTTTCTTGCGATTTTACGCCAACGAGCGAAGAGGCCACGACGCGAGAAACCGTGGGTTCGGACTCGAGCCGTGCTCCCGAGGCCTGGTATTTCTGAGGAAGACACGACAGGCCCAAAGTGCCGAGGACTGGTGTTCCCAGCGGGGGGCATTGCAGACGATTGTCCAACGAGGCTACCGACGGGTTCCCACCGTCGGTGTTGGACTCTTTTTTTTATGCAGCAAGGGCGGCTTTTTACGAGTTTCTACCAGCGAGCGAGGAGGGCCCGAGGCGAGAAACCTCGGGTTCGGATTCGTATAATGCTCCTGAGGTCTGGTGTTCCCTTGGGCAAGGGGATACTACAGGCCCCAAGAGCCGAGAACTGGTGTTCCCAGAAGAGGACATTGCAGACTCAAATATCCAACGAGACTACCGACGGGTTGGCACCGTCGGTTTTCGACCATTTTTCGGGCGCATTTTGAGCGGATTCTTGCGTTTTTCCGCCAACGATCGAAGAGGACCCGAGGCGAGAAACCGCGGGTTCGGATTCGCATCGTGATCCCGAGGTCTGGTGTTCCCGCAACGGGACACCACAAGCCCAAGGTGCTGAAACCTGGTGTTCCCGGACGGGGACATTGCAGGCCCAAGAAATCCAACATGGCTGTTGACTTTTATGTCGAATACTCCACAGGCAAAGTGGTGCTGTTATGGCAGCCCCCATCCTATTTTTCACAGTGGTGCCCTTCGTCGATTGACGTGGACGACGTGTCATACTCTTGCGCGGAGCAGTGTATGGTGACCGAAAAAGCCAGGCTTTTCAAAACGACCGTCGAGCAATGGAGTTCATCATGTCGTCGACTGACCCAAGCACACATAAGCGAATCGTTCAAGGCGTGAGCAACTTCGACTCCGTGGTTTGGGACTGGGAGAAGCAAAATGTCGCGTTATCTGAGATCTACCATAAATTCACGCAGAATCCAGCCATGGCAAATCACCTTTGAGCACTGGCAACAAGCGTCTGGCTAAAGCCAGTCCTGTGGACCCAGTGTGGGGTATTGGGCTCCGGCCGGATGATCCCAGGGCCGACGACCGATCGCCAGTGGAGAGGAAAAAATTGCTCGGTGAGGCACTTTCTGCTGTTCGCGAAGGAATTCGCGACAGTGAGACCGGATCGGCGCACCCGGCCTCCCCTAATCGGTTGCGCCCCTGCACTGCGAATGCGGAAACCAAGAAATCTCGTCCGCGCTGCGCCCGGGCCCTGGACAGCGGCCAGCGCTCGCAAAGATCCTCCTTCGGAATTTCCGACCTATTTCTTGAACGCGTTGGCCGACTAAAAGTCGTGAAGGTTTGGGGATAGCTTCTGGCGTCGGCCCTGACCTTGCGCTGTCAAAACACGGCCCCTGTTTCGTCGGGGGTACTGTGACGTTGGACGAGGCTTCGTTCCCTATCGAAATCGCGTACATCAGTCAAGCAACGCTCGACTCGGAGAGGCACTGGAATCCTCCAGATTTGGAGACCGGCAGCATTGTTTGGGCTCCCAGACCCCTCCGACGGTACTTTGGGAACAAAGTTCCGCATATCCTCCGGCCACAAGACGCAGGAGGGCATTGGCAAAGTGGGGACCCTCAATGCACGAGTCCAGCTTTAGCTTGAGTTCGTCACCGCGTTCCATTGCACACTCAAGTACCACAAAGGCATCGCCAACGGCAACGCCGATTTTTCTGGTCCGCTTGCTAGAGTCTGCTACGGAGTACGACCACAATGGGTTGACAAGCTTCAATCCCGTGGGATTGACAAGCCCCAACCCCGTTGGAGATAGCGGTATCTACCTCCTACGGACCGGCGGGCTGCGCGCGCTCTCCTCATCGATCCCAGGGGTCGGTTTGGGTGGGCTCGTGCCCCGCACCGAAAGCATTGCCTTGGGTGGGCTCGTTCCCAGCGCCCCGCGCCGGAAGCACTGCATTGGGTGGGCACGTGCCCCGTACTAACCACGCTGTCTTGGGTGGACTCCCCCCCACCTCTACCGATTTTCACGATTTTCGCACGCACGAGCCACGTCTAAGGATTGACGGCCTTTCTGCTCTCCCGGGGAGATTCTCGCTCGTGTTTCTGCCTCTCTCGCCACTTCCGAAGGCTGTACCGGCCGCGGGTCGATTTCGCCTGCAGCTGACACCGTTTTCGCTTCGGTTTTTGTCATACCCATCGAGGGCGGCACGGGATCGGCAGAAGTCCTGGCAGCAGCGACGAACATCCGACGACCATCCACAATCGACTCGTCTATCAAGGAGTTCTACACAAGAGACGGACTCCACCGCGACCACCGGTTCGACCGTGTCCGCCTCTGCTTCGCTTGGCACTCCAGCGCCTCCGTCGGCGACGCCGCCTTTGGACCGCATCTCAACTCGAACGCGCCGACGAACAGCGACAGCAACCGCTAATGCACCCCCGCTGTAGTTCTTTGGACGACCCGGGGCCGATTAAACTTCCTCTCCCTCCGGTGCGCTACACAAGTTCAACGGGGACCGTGCAAGGCTCTTGGTATCTTACGGTTTACGTCGATAGCGCCTTCCCCCGGGTGATTCCACGTAACGTGCATGAATCTCGAGGCGCAGTCGTGGCTGATTATGTTTCAAGCCGCCGCCGCTCCTCGATAGTTTTCCTTTTTTTTTCTAGGTTATGAGGTTTGGAGTTCTTGTCCTTGGGATGTTTGTGGTGTTTCGAGTGTTTTGCTGGACATGGGGTGGTTCTTATCATATTTGTTTTAGTTTTGCCGACCCCCCCGCTCAATGTCTGGCCAGCGTCTGGATAATCTGGTCGCACTTAAGGCACAGGACTATCGGTTTTTCGTGTTTGTTCATATTCGCCCTACCGACGCCCTCCTCAGCCGAGAGCCGGGGGGGCGACCATGACACCCTGTTTACGCATAACGTGGCACGGAACTGGGTGTAATTATCGTTTTTATTGTGTTGTATTTGTTATTTCCTTTTAGGCTAGACACTTCTCCCCCTCGCGCGGCTGTAGGTAGTGTCACCTTCCGTTTAGGTTGTTTGTTGTTTCCTCATCTCCCTCCTCGCCGTGCCGGTGGGACTGTGGAAGGCTTCTGGCATGACTTCCCCTTGTCTTAGCGCCTGTGTTTCCCTTGAATTAGACTTTCTTCCTCTCGCCCTCCCCATTACACTGACGGCACGCGGGAGGCTTTCGAAGGTGGTTTTCCGTGCCGTAGCTTCTTCGGTGGTGTGTTTCGCCGTGGTGCCTTTTCCGTTTCGCTCCCGCCCGGCCACGCCGGCGGTACGTGGCAGGGTTTTGATCGGTGGCTTACCTTCTCGTAGGGTCTGCGCTTTCTTCAATTGCATTTTCTTCGCGTTTTTCTGGTTTCATAACCAGACCGTTTAGAGGTGTGGGAGCGGTTTTGACGAACCGCATCTTCGACTCATGGTCTAGTTCATAGCACCGGTTTCTCCGAAACTCCCATAACTTTGCATATGCAACTCATCAGGGTGGGCTAGTGTTAAGGTGCGGCCTTGAAAGGCCAGTATTTACCTGATTTAGACAGGTAATTAGCCGTTTTCGTATGATAGGATGGCGTTTTATATTCAGGATAGTTAGGAGACGGGCAGACTCGTGCCTATCGTCTCAGCTGTCACCATCGGTTCGAGGAAATGATACAAGCCAGGCTTCCCTCCCGCTTTGAGCTACGAAAGTAACACCCGAGGACATGCCCATTTGGTCGACCTGCAGGGATACTCCCTGTCTCACCCCTAATCACATCACAATTAGGTATTGGCCTTGGATTGTGATGCTCGACGGTTTCAAAACTATAAATAGTATGTTACGTTTTTCCTACCCAACGCCTATTAGAGATGCTACTTGTCAGTAACCATCATGTCGTTACTTGATAGCACTTAAAAGTAATCTGGTATGCATTGCGAGGTGTTCGTACAACAGACAATTGTAACAGGCATGTTAGATGTCGTTCATCGACGCTGTATTTAGCATGCAGAAGTCTCAGCAGCAATAAATTGGACGTATGATGCACAGCAGTTTACTGGTTAGTCATATCCGAAAGCTCGTACATGTAGTACGTACGAGCAATATCATGCGGCGGAATAACGTACGGTTAGCGACATTCATGGAATATGATTTTATGTTGACTGTCGGGACGTTAACGTAGCTAAGATCCCAGAAGCAAGCCTCAGGGAACGTTGCCATAGGTATGGTAGACCACGAGCAAGCCTCAGAGAACGTTGCTGTAGGTAGATCAGACAACTACCGTTAGAGTACATCTGTCCGAAGCATAGACATTGTGCCGTCTCGATCAGGTGATGGTCAGACCCACCTCGATCGTTCATTTTTGCTCACCATCAGCTCTCATCTGCTGAGCAAATTAATCACCAATCAACATATCGGCTTGGGGTCGCCGAGCAACGCCTCTCTTCTCTTCTTTGAGGCTCTTCTACATACACACTTCACCGTGAGTCTGCGTTAGCGTCTAAACATTATACAGGCTGTGTCTTGATCAGGCCATCTGCAAGCGAGCCTACACAAGGGTATACCAGCTACGGGCTGACACACGCTACACACCACCACCTAACGGTCAACAACGCCTACCCAACCGAAGTTGGTAGTTCGCAAACACCATACTGCTGGGCTAGAGGGGGCTTTTCACGGGTCGAATCAAATCTCGCGGGTCGGGTCGGGTCGGGTCGGGTCGGGTCGGGTCGGGTCGGGTCGGGTCGGGTCGGGTCGAGTCGGGTCCGGTCGGGTCTGGTCGGTTCAGCTGACCCGACCCGACCCGGAAAAATTTCGAGACGTCTTGACCCGACCCGGCCCGACCCGACCCGCGAGAAATTCGAGGCGTCTTGGCCCGACCTGACCCGACCCGCAAGATTTTGAAAACCTCCTCACCCGACCCGACCCAACCCGCGGGATTTTGAAAAGGTCTTGACCCGACCCGACCCGACCCGACCCGCGAGATTTCGAAATCCTGCTGACCCGACCCGACCCGACCCGCCACAATCCGGGTGACCCGCGAGATGCGGGCTTCGTGCGGGTCAGATCGACTTGACCCCTGACATTTCTCACGGATCAAAGTCGAAAGTACGGGTCACAGCATGTATACGTCGGTCGGTCGGTTGGTCCTTGGTCCCTCGTACTTTTCTCAGGATGTCGTGTTCTACGGTTTTTTCTACCGGTATTGTTTGCAGCAGCGTTTTGTGGTGTGCGCGCGGAAAATGACAAAGAAACAGCAACCCACACGCATGACCAATTAGCCACGCCTGCAGCGCTAGATAACCGGGTCGACCCGACGAGCGACCCGACGAGCGAGCTAGTCACCTATGCAGTCTCCAACCCGGGCAAGCAGCTTAGCTGAGCCGCCTCCGGCAGCAAGCCCACAACTGGGGCGGTGGATCTGTCAACAGGGGCTGCGATCCGCAAGGATGCGTTGTCTGCTGCTGGTGTTTGCTGCTGCCAGGCTGCTGCTGCTGCTGCTTCGACGACGACTGCTCTTGCTTCTTTACGTTTGGTCACATTTCGTACTGGTATGATAATTCTCGAGCTAGCTGCTACTACTACTACAGTATACTGTTGTATCTATCTTCTATCTATGCCGTCTCCAGCCCCGGCAAGCAGCCTAGTTGAGCCGCCTCCGGCAGCAAGCCCACAACTGGGGCGGTGGATCTGTCAGCAGGGGTTGCGACCCGCGAGAATCAGGGGTCTGCTGCTGCTGCTTGCTGCTGCTGCTGCTGCTGCTGCTGCTGCTGCTGCTTCGACGACGACTACGCCCTTGCCTTTTTACGTTTGGTCACATTTCGTACTGGCATAACCGTATTATTACTACTACTGTTACGGCTTCAGCCGGCACAGGATTCGCGTCACACTGTATGCCTTGGTACAAGTAGCTAGGGGCACTGCCTGGTGATTGTTCCCCACGCTGTGATGAAATATGATCGGAGCATCCGCACGAGAGAGGCAGGAAGTGGTAAGTTTTGTATGGTTTACGGATCCGCGGGTCGGACCCGCGGGGCATCTGCACGGCAACGGCCCTCAGCTATATGTTTGAAAAAGGCGCATCCGCGGGCCAAATCCGCGGGCTTGACCCGCGGGTCAGCCGAAAACAACTCGCGGGTCATGATGGCTCGACCCGCGAGTGACCCGTATCTCGCAGGTCATGACCCGACCCGACCCGCGAAAGTTTGAAAACCTCTTGACCCGACCCGACCCGACCCGCGAGATTTGAAACCTCTTGACCCGGCCCGACCTGACCCGCGAAATTTTGAAGCCTATTGACCCGACCCGACCCGACCCGCGAGATTTTAACAACCTCTTGACCCGACCCGAGCCGACCCGTGATATTTTAAAATGTTATGACCCGACCCGACCCGACTCGCGAGATTTTGAAACCCGCTTGATTGACCCGACCCGCGGGTCGGGTCATGACTCGTGAAAAGCCCTGGCAAAAAATCTAGTGCCCGACGTCCAGTCAAGAAGCTGCACTACGAGCGAACAGCAATAAAACGCATGCTACGATATGGGGGGTGTATGCACTATTTTATTATAAATAATAATAATTTTTCTCGGACACCCTCACTTTTTGGGGAGCTCTGCTATATCTCACTAGGAAACCTCGTCGTGGGGGGGGGGGGGATCTACAAGCTCGACTGTGCAATGAACACTACGTACTGCAAACCTCTCTGCGGCTTGACAGAGTATATACGAGAAGGAAACCATGACAACAAAAAACGATGGGGGCAAAATAGCCACAACACGAAGAAGAGCTGCTGGGTGACGCACGCTTTCAATGGTACTAAATAATACTATTATGTATTTAATAGCATGGTACGGGCGCACCTAGTTTTATCTGGGGTTCCTCGCTTCATACCTCACCCAAAACATGGCATTCTGACTGATTAATTATTAGGTGGAAGAGTTAAGTGCAACCTGACGAAGAAAAGTCACATACGAACATGCCCCGTAGTAGTAGGTACAGTATGCCATAGTCTATTAGTAATATTATAGGTATACAAAAAAGCATGATGATATCGTACTACTGAAAAAAAACGAGAATACACATTCCGACGGTATTATTGTTGGGACACATGATAATAAGGAGCCCCGCGATCCAGACAGCATTTAAGCCGAAAAGTTATACCCCTATCCTAGGACGCGCGTTCGGTTAGTTAGTTACACTAGTGTAACTAGTGTAACCAGGGAAATCATGACGCATCTATTAATAGTGTCGCAACTATGGGCAAGACGCTGCACGCACGATACCCGCACAAACACGTCACACGATAATAATCTCAAAAGAGAGGCTGTTGTTACAGGCACAGGCCACCCTTTGCAGGGGTCTCGCTACTCGGCAGGTTCCACGTTGGTTGGCCACTCACTTGTACTAGATAAGCTCATGTATTAGTTCTACACACGTCACGAATGACCTGAACGCGTTGCCCACCCGCGAAGCGAAGCATCATCACATTTTCCCCATATGTACATGCCTTCAAAGGCATGTGAAACCTCTTTATACAGTTTCCGTATCTGAATCAGCAGACAGACGCCGCTCATTTGATATGTCGCTCAGTGCGGACTTCGCCGGGTTTCCCCATGAGCATTTGATATACCCATCGTAATTCCAGTATGAAAGGGCAGCCTGCATGCCTCGACAGTCCTGTGCTGCAGTATGAGAGGCCAGATTACCCAAATCGCTCCCAGCTCTGAGCGGGGGGATCGGTAGGACAAAACATTAAGGACAAACGCGTGTGACGAACGGTAAAAACGGCGAAAAAGCTGAACTCGAACAACACACGAGGTACATACTACACAGCAATAGTAGTTGTAAAAACCTGGCCGCAAAACCCGGAGCGGTCGCAAGAACTACGGATACGCACTACATAGACTAGAACTACACTACTGCATACGTCTTTTTGTATGAGTATCCCGTGAGCTGCTCTGCTCAGGAAATTGAATCAATGGCCATCGACAGCAAGAAAAGCAACAACAGGATCTTCGACGATGGTGTGGCACAATGGAGCTGTGCCGTTCGTTGCCCGTGTTGGCCGCCGCGGGTTGTTCTGTTCCCTCGGCTACTGTCACCCAAGAAGGGTGTCACCAACCTGTATCCTTGACGGGGTCATACTCTTCATACTACGGACGACCGATGTATAGCATGCAGCAGCAGTAGCACCCCATATCACACGCGGCGTGCAAAGATACCTTTCGTTATTATCGAGCTCTGTCCAGCTCGATCTCGCTGCATTTGTTTTCAAAATTTACGAAAAACAACAAAATTCCAAAAAATACGAAAGAGCGAAGAAAAGCACAAGAAAAACAAAAATTCGAAAATTCCAAAACATGGAAATGCAAATACTGGAACAACACCAACAGTTCTCCCTCATGCGGAATTGCTACCTCGGCTGCTCCGGCGGCACAAAGTAAGCTTGCTTCGCCGAATACCATCGCAGACACCCACACACGCCACCAGGACACCCATAAGCCAACCTTAGGTCAGTGGCTCATTGGCGCGTCGAGGTCCATTCGCTGCGAATCACTACAAGCTTCTAAGAAGGAGGTCATAAAAGGAGCGGAAGCAACAGCAGCAGCAGCAGCAGCTAAAAAGCAACATGGTCGGACGTTCCTGCCTATTGGCAGCTGTGCTTTCTATCGGGGATCTAGCATGGGGTGAGTTGTTACCATACTGTTGCCTTCACTTGAACGGGGTGGGTGTTGCTCCCGTCGTTGGATCAGAGCAAGCGCGGTGGGCATCATGCAAGCAGGGTTTGTTTATGGTGGTGGGCTGTGCTGACAAACGAACGAAGCAATCTCTCGTGGTGTGTTTTTCGCAAGAAGTTGTGTGCGAGTACCTGGTAGCTCAGGGAGGAGTCCACAGAAGCTCGCAGGGCCGTGCGGGTGTTGACTCACCAAGGCTTGCTGCCATAGCCTTCGTTGTGGAGGTGTTGCCTCGCGTGGGTCGGCCATGCAGCTGGCGTGGTGTCGCTTCAGGGTGACAACCATATTTGTGGTTCTGTTTCACCGGCAGCCCGTTGGTGTCGCACACCGCACATCTGATGGGCATCATGTGGTGTTCATGTGTTCATGTTTACAGGGTCGTGGTCCCGCCTTAGTGCGGCACGATTTAGTGCGTATACCCAGTCTAATGCGGTTAAAATCGCCCCCTCCTCCTACAGACTAATACCATGGGCGAAAATTTAATAACCATTTTCATATAAACATTAATATATAATTGATAGTTATATTTGCATCCATAGTGGTAGTGCAACTCTCTTGGATTGTGTGGGGTGCCGATTTAGTGCGATTATTTCATGTGGTAGGGCACCGCATTAATGAGGGAGGAGCCATTGCTGACTTTTTTCGTACAAGCACTCGTCCTGCGACTACGTTTGCGGGTGGGATGCTTGCGATGATCGGTGTACCCAGCTGACCACGGCAGCGCCCGGGTACTGCTGCCACATGCTCGGCAATGCCCAGTCAATCGTCGGCCTCACGCGCCGTTGCACCATAACCTAGAGCAGCGTGGTGATGGAGTGGGAATTCGTTAACGTCGAACAGCAAATGGACCAAGAATGGCCTATGTTGAAGTGCACTGCAAAGGCCACACGGCAGCGTCGAACATCACCTACAAGATGGAACCATCTCTGCTTTTCCATTTACGAGGCGCAGCCCGTATACCGTTGTGTTCGGCCACACTTGGACAGCTGCAGTGCGACGGGTTGGCGTGTCGCAGTGGCAGAGAGGGTGCTTGCTGTTTCTGGCTAAATGACACCCACAAACGGATGCAGGATGAAGAAAGTACACGCCCTGCTGTGCTGAAGGTTGTCCATACACTCGTAGTCCGTCGGTGCCTGCATGCTCGGTACTCTACTGTATCAAGTCGTACGAGGAGTTTGGTCCCTGGTGTGAGTCAGCTGTCTATCATCTATCGTGCCAAGGACCAGAACTGCTGCTGTGCTGCTGCTGCTGCTGCTGCTGCTGTTATGCTCAAGTGTAACGCTTGTTCCATGCGTTGTGTCAAGTGGCAAGTGCACTCTTCTGTCAGAAGATCTTGTCCTGTCTTGGTCCTGGTCGTGAACGCAGCGAGGAAGTAGCAGATGCATGCGTATAGTCAATCTTCCTATTAATAAAGGTAGCTACGTATTTACGCAATCTGGTTGGATAAGGGATACCGCGTATTTTATAAGCGGCTCAATCAACTTAGCGTCTTTCCAAGTTTGGCCTCATAGCGCCCTTAGGGTTAGGGTTAGGGCTCCGGTCGGGTGGTCGACTTTGGGCGTCACGACCAAAACCCCCTCAAGGTTCACTATCAAGGTGTACCAGTGGTATCTATTAGTAAGCAACCGTTCACGTTTGATGTGGTGTTTGGAAGTCTTCACAAATTCCCAGTAATTCTAGTCGTACAATAATCAAAGGGGAAACGTGCAGTGCAGAAAAAACGAAGAACGCGTGGGCCATGACCGCCATGGATCCGCGAGTCAGTCGATTTATACGGTGTTCCCATGGGACGTCTCATGGGATCCCGTGCCATGAACCTCATCCGATGGGATATACCATGGAATGCCACGGGACCGTGGACTCGCGAGTCAGTCACATGGTCTGATCTTCCCATTGGACGCCCCTTGGGAAAACCAAGGAATGTCGAACAACGCTCGTGCGATACCGGATCCCGTGATGGGATGGATCTAGTGGAATTCCCATGGGATGTCCCATGGGAGTTTCCTTAGAAAAACCGAGGAATGTGGAACTCTTGGGCTCGTGGGATGTTACAGGTGGGATGTCATATGGAATTTCCCAATGCGGAACTCTTGGGCTCGTGGGATGTTACAGGTGGGATGTCATATGGAATTTCCCATGTGCAAAATGAAGGGATGTGGAACACTCGGGGTTGTGGGATATCCCATGGGGTTCCGTTATAGTATCCCACGGGATTTCATGTAGTGTTCTATGGGACGTCCCATGGGAAATCCAAGGATTGTGGGACATGCGGGCTCGTGGGATATCCCACGGGGTCCCACGATGGCCCATGGGAAAACCAAGGAATATAGAACATTGGGGCTTGTGGGATATCCCATGGGATATCCCATGAGATTCCGTGGGCTGTCTTATGGGACCTCCCATGTTATGAACCAACTAATGTGCAACACTTGGGCTCGTGCGATACATCCCTTGCGATCCCATGGGATTCCACGGCATGCCCCATAGGGTTTCCCTTGGGAAAACCGAGGAATGTGGAACACTCGGGCCTGTGGGATATCTCACGTTATCCGCTGGCATTCCGTGGAATATCCAAGAGGGCTTCCGATGGAAACGCCAACGAACACGAAACACCCGGGCTCTTGGGATGTCTGTTAGGATCCCATCGGATTCTATAAGATGTCCCATCCCGCGGGAAAACCAAGGAATGTCGAAGACTCGGTCTCATGGGATACAGCAGCAGTATCTGCTTGTTGATCACCTTTTTCCGATCCCCGTCCTTCCGTTTTATTTCTTTTTTCCCCCATTTTCGTGAGTGTCAATGCAATGTCGATGTTGATATTTCACGAACTCTACCGGTGCCTGCCATCGAGTACACCGCCATCATGTGCCGCCGCGGCAGCAGCAGCGTCCCATCCTCGTGATATTGCGACGCCGTAGCCTCGTAGTACAGGACACCTTATGCTACCAAAATGACCTCTAAGAAAACCATTCTGAGATCTACCGGCAAATAGGAACTTTTCGTTATATACTGAAGTTCTACTTCTATGAACTGCGTTGAACGCCCCCATTCTCCTTCCCCCCCCCCCCTCCTTCCGCGCTCGTGCTACGCGCACACGTCACCAAACATGGAGAAACCATGACTGCATAACCGAATAAGTCCAGGGAGATTGGATTTCGAAGTTTTTTTGTTCACATCACTAATACTCTCCAGCTGAATCAAGTCCTAAAATGTTTGACCCTCAGCGACCTTCTGGACAAGCCATGGTTACAGGTGTCCTCCCTTTTTTCCCCACGGGACATGCCTTCTTTTTTTTCGTCGCGCGTAGTGCTTCAGCATTGTTCTTTACTTTTCTACCTGGTACTTTTTTCGCTCGGCGATTTTCACCGAGTTTTGACACACGCTTTCCTGACACCATCTTCATACGCGCTTTCCTCCTTTATCCCGCGTGTAACATCAACTTCACCTCTTTATTTTAGATTGGGGACAAATTGCTTGGAATTTGAGTCGGATACAAAACTGTGTTGGAAGGATTAAGTCCCCTATTGTTCACTGAAATCCCCTTGTTTCCGAGAAAATCGATTGAGATACGCTGAAATCCACCGATATCCACTCAAATTGTCACTGAAAACCCACAAGAAATGACTGAAATCCACTGAATCGCGTCTAAATACAACTGGAATGCATCGAAATGCAAACCACTCTCACGACACCTTGGGCTTTGTATTTTCTGATACGTGCGCGTGCAGGGTTCCACTTTGTAGCGCCATCGAGCGGGGTTCGGGCGCAGTCGGAGCTTAGCAACAGCAGGTGGACAACGTCCCGAGCGGCGCCAAGGCAGTCCAAGCTCATCACGCTGCAGGTAGGTTTGGTGCATGTAGTGGGTTCGTGTAGTGGGCGTGTGTTGTGCAACAAGGTTGGTTCACCTCTTCACAATCTATATATGATATGATACAATACTGTACATACCGGTAGTGCTGCACCATTAACATTTTTGGGATTGTAGCCCTGTTACTTGGGATCCATGAAACGTGCCACAAAAATGAGGAGTATCGATCGCCATGTTGCCAGCGTGCCGTACAGCTGCCCACATTGCAGTCCGAGCACACCGCACACGCCTTACCTGCCTCGGCGGTTACTGCCGTGTAATTGTGTATTCGTGTGACCGATGGTGCAATGGTGTAATCAAGTCGCGTCGTCATACGACGTACGAGTTCTTACATTTTATCAAGCCGCTTGCCTTCGACGTGCTTTCCCTCTCAACAGCCCCAACGGGGATTACGCGTTGTTTGGTTGCCGCATCGGTAGAGATCCGAATGCAACTGTCACCCGAATGTGGTCCGAATGTGGTCCGAATGCGGCCCGAATCTGGATGTGACGAACTCGCGCCGTAAATATGACCCGAACGTTATCCCGGAGTTGACCTGAACTTGTGATTTTGACCGGATTGTGTAATATAACCCTAAGAATGAGGCCGTAATGTCATCAGAGCCCGAATGTCATCAAATTGTTTCTTGAAAATGATCCAAATGCGATCAAAAATGGTGTTCGAAATGTAACCCAAGTGTGATCCCAATGTGACCCGACTGTGTCCCCGGACGTGATTGGAATGTCCCCAAACGTGATATTAGAACGTGATGCCGTGAGTTCCGAGTATGGTCCGATCATGAACCGAATTTGTAACACGAATTTGGCCCGAATATGACCCGAACCCGAAGGTGATAAAGGTGTACTACGAGTGCGTGACCCAAAAGTGATCCCCTCATCACCCGAGTGTGTCCCCCGACGTGATTAGAATAGGATGCCATGAGTTCCGACTATGGTCCGATCATAAACCGAAATTTTAACCCGAATTTGACCCGAATATGACCCGAACCCGAAGGTGATGAATGTGTACTCCGAGCGCGTGACCCAAACGTGATTCCCCTTATGACCCGAGTGTGTCCCCGAGCGAGATTCGGATGTACCTGGTAGTGATGCAATCCCGTGTGTTCGGCATGTGGCCCGAGTGTGGTCTCAATGCAATCCGAACGTGGTCAGCATGACTTCCGATCGTGTTCCGAAAGTGTTGCGAATGCGTTCCCGGTGTGACCAGAATGTGTCCTCGAACGTGATCTGAATGTGATCCCATTTGAACGGAATGTGATCGGAATGTCGTCCCATTTAAACCGAATGCGATCCGAATTCGGCTCCATTTGGATCGACTGTGGTCCCAACATGATTCATGTTTTCCGATTTTTACCCGAACGTTTTTCGAATGTGCAGGCGGTGGCCCAGGATGCGACGAGCAGGAAGGCGCCGATTCTGGTCACGGGGAACAACGTGGAGGTCACTGAGCCGCTCAAGGAGTACATCGAGAAAAAAATGGTTAACGTCCTTGACAAGGTAAGTTGGAGTCATTCCTATCGAATGCCAAAATCCACGATTTGTGATTATTTGTCATTATTGGCGATTTGTCACGTTTTAAGAAAAACACACACAAATCGTGGCATACGTTTTCAATGGATTTTTTTTCAACATATGAGTCGTTGTAACGATTCGGGACATGTCACTTCTTTTTTGCGTTAGGAGTAGTGCTGGTAAGCTAAGATTGCAACGAAAATAAGCATGCTTAGTCGAGTTGTTTTGGCTTGCTTATTATAGGCATAATCAAAGCAACCATGTCGTACTTTCTTGCTCATTTTAGCTATACGGACTTTAGTGTGGTATACTACGTATTCCTCCACTCCAGAGTGACTGGAGCCTGTCCTGTGACCACGGACTTGCTTATGCGAGTTGATGTGAGAACAACTAAACGTCATACACATTATTCGTATGGTTTTTAGCATGCCCAATGTAGACTATACAAAATACGATATACAATACCGAACTACTGTATGTGTGCTCTACTCGCCGAGGCGTTCAAAGCTTACTTGTGAGCATTTCTTGGTGCCGATGGTGAGATTTGCATCATCACAACATCACATCATCACATCATCGCATCATCACATCATCACACCATCACATCATCGCATCATCACATCATCACATCATCACACCATCACATCATCGCATTATCACATCATCGCATCATCACATCATCACATCATCACATCATCACATCATCACATCATCGCATCATCACATCATCGCATCATCACATCATCACATCATGACCAAACAACATATTGGCCTCGACCGACCCTTCCGTTGTACGATGTCTTCGAATCGCGTCGACTTAGCGATGCGCGTCAGCGCAGAAACCTTGTACTTCTGTTAATTGATAGACGGCGATCATCACAGGCGTAAATTGCCGTCCTCTGACGTCCTTGCTGAGAAGAGAGATAGGCGCCGTGCTACCGTACGATATGGTATGGTATGGTATGGTATGGTATGGTATGTATGGTATCGTATCGTGTCATATCGCATCGTATCGTATCGTATCGTATCGTATCGTATCGTATCGTATCGTATCGTATCGTATCGTATCGTATCGTGCAACATATGGTGAGGGTAGCCAACGGTGTTCAAGCTACAAGACCGGGTATCAAGGCCTCTTTTAGTAATTATATGCTCCGTACTATGTTGCTTTAAATGTGGGGGGCGGTCAGTCTAAGGGTCAAACCGCAAATGTGTTTTTTTCCCACGAATCTCGGCATTGAAAAATGAAGGAAATATTGATATAGACTACATGTCGCTTCGTGATTCGTGGCCAAAAAACATCAAAACCACCACGTGCTGCTGTTGTGACGCCAATTACAAATGCGTGTGTGTAATCGCTTTTGTTTTTTTTCAGTGTCACGAATCGTGGGTTTATTTGTTTCTACTTTCAAGTCGTGTTTTCGTTTTTCTGTTATTGGGCACAAGTCGTGTGTATGTGGGTGTGGGTGTTTTTTTTATTTGTCTCGAGTCGTAGTTTTTTATTTATCGGGTTTTTTTTTTTTTCGTCTCGGATCGTGTTTTTTTTTTTGCATTCGTTAGGATCGTTAGGACTCACCCTTGACCCTTGTGGGACCCGTACTTAACGCCTAAACGGCCGTGTGATTTATCTCTCTTATCCAGCGTCTATTAATTGAAAGACTGTACCGAAATACGAGCGCCGCCACGACGCGCGCGTGTGGCACACTCCCTACACCCTGCTAATCGGACACACACCCTGCCTCGCCAGGTCGCCCTGCTTCCTGTGGTCGATGCTGAAATCACCAGCTTTTTTTCACCGCGTTTTCCCTTCGAAACCCCGGAAGGGCCTGAATCCTCGAAACTGATTCCAAAGCCATTTTCTACTGCAGACTTTTTTACACGCTATATCCACGCATCATATTTTGTCGCGAACACGTGGGTACAGTCAGGAGCGTGCGAGGGAGAAAAAGTGGTGATCCTCCGGACGGACCCTTCCTTCATCCTTATTATCCTCTTTATCCTCTTTATCCTCTTTGTCCTCGACGTACCCCGACCCGTCCGATCAGGTGGGATCGAGCGTGTCGAAGGTAGACGTTCACCTGAGCGTGAACAAGAATCCGCGCGTAAGCGAGAACCACAACACGGAGGTCACGGTCTTCGCCAAGAACCACGTCATCAGGGCCACCGAGACCAGGTGCAACAAAGTAGGGGAAATAGCAAACCATGTTTTACACACTTTGTACGCCAGGTATTGTTTATCATTGTTTTACTTTCCACCTAACCTGGTACTACTTTTGCGAGGTTTTACGCTGAGCACCCTTCTGGTCAAGCCGTGGTCACAGGTGTCTCCCCTTGTTTCCCTCCCGGCGAATGCCTTCATTTTTTCGCGCATGGGACTTTGCGTTCCCACTGCTCGTCGCTGTCCATTGAACTTTGCTAACTTGCGCTTAATAGTGTTGAGTATCGCGTCGAAAGTTCGTTGTATCGATGCATTGAACTTTCGATATATCGTATCGATTTGACCTTTCGAAAAAGTACATGTATCGGATCATCGAACAATTGTTGTATAGTGTCGAGTTGATTTTTTTCGTTCATCGGTATCGTATCGAATTCGATGCTCGTCATCAGGGCCATCAAGACTATGTGCAGAAAACGACTGGTTGGGCAGGGGGTGGGGGGTGGGTGGCGTTCATGTGGACTAGGAGTACCATGCTCATGTAACCTACGAGTAGGGGCGGGGTAAGTATATAGTTCAGCATGTTAGGGCGGCTTTTGCGTCATGGTGATTGGTCCGACGGCTGATCCATTCACAACGACTCAAAGCCCCTGATCCCACGCCGATTTTATCCACCACCAAATGGATGGCCTGTGTTAACCGCAGCAAAAAACCGGTCGGCCACTCTCAGAAGCGTTCCCAGAAGTTGCCTCATCCTCATCGGTCACACTCCAATAGTTTTCCTCATCGAAACACTCGTATTGTGGCCATCCTTGTCTGACTCCTTGTTGGCAGCGACAATATGTACGCCTGCGTGGACCTGGTGTCGGACCGCATCCGGAGAAAGCTTCGCAGGTTTAAGGAGCGAAAGGTTGACGAGACGCGCAGCAGGCCCGGCGTAGGAGACTTGTCGGAACAGGTAGGCGGTCAGCCCTTGTCGTTGTTGTTGGTGGTGGTGGTTGTCTTGTTCTCTTGTTGTTCTTATGTTCGTTATTTTCTTCTCATGTTCGTTGTTCACGTTTTTGCTTTTGCTCTTGCTCTTGATACCGATATTTGATCTTGCTCTTGTCCTTGCGCATTCCCCCCACCCCCCCCCTCTCTCCCTCCCCTCCCCTCCCCTCCCCTCCCCTCCCCTCCCCTCCCCTCCCCTCCCCTCCCCTCCCCTCCCCTCCCCTCCCCTCCCCTCCCCTCCCCTCCCCTCCCCCCCCCCCCCCCCTCCCCTCCCCTCCCCTCCCCTCCCCTCCCCTCCCCTCCCCTCCCCTCTATTTTTCGTGTCTATCGTCTCATGCCGTGTCGTGTCTTATCTTGTCTTGTAATGTTGCGATTTCGCCACTGCGGGGAACCGTGGTCTCTTACCTTCGCCGGCCCTGCCTTCGATGCCTTCAACCGGGACATTCCTGGTACCAATACTGGTACCAATACTGGAAACAACTCTTCCGCTGGGGGTGAAAACCGATATTGTCGTGTCACGGTTGTGTTTTGATGGGGTTTGCAGGTTGTGGAGGCGGATCAATCCAGCGCTGCCGCGGCGGCAGACGCGGTAAGGGTGGCAGTTTGTAGGTGTCGGTAGTGAGTAGCGCTAGCTTGCGCTGCCGTTGCTACGGAAACCGAGGGCACGCCAGCTAGCGCTGGGTTTAGAATGCCATCGAGTTAAATGGACCCGCGACATGATATGATGTATGGGCGTACGTGTAAGTGTGGTGAGCAAGCCTTTAGTAAGCAAATATGTCAGGAGATAGTACTTTCAGCCCCTGACCGACGGCAACGACCGACGGCAGTTTTTCAATAATTTACATTGACTGACTCCAAACTACTAGGATTTAGTGTGGAATAGTTGGTTTTACACCCTTGACCGCTGGACGTTTTCGCTGCTTGACCGTCTCCTGACAGGTTCTATAACCGTCAAAAATACCTCACACTATGTACAAGTAGTTTGTCTCTCAAAACGTGGGGGCGGGTCTATAGGGGTTTGAGCTCTGTTTACTTTTGCCATCAATCAGCCAGAGGATGAAGAATTGAACTTGAACAGAACAGACACTAAACTTTTTATCCGTCGTTTTTCCATGCTCGCGCGTTGCGCTGTTGTAGATGACCTTGTGCTCGTCTTTTATAGCTTTTGGTTCGTTGGTCTTGGTGTTGGTTGACCTCGTTCTTGCTTTGCTTTGCCTGCTTTGCCTACTACAAGCTGTGATGTTGCTCACTACGAGTACTTCGAATATATGTATTTGTACCACGTGTAAGATGCCCTTTGTTTTTGGCATGCTGTTCTTGGGCGGCCGAGTTTTTTTGTCGCATTTTCGGCTGCGGGGTAAGGTAAGCAAGGGGGCCGTCGGTACGTTACGACGCGTGCCTAGACCCCAGCCGAGCTCCGTGGCGGTGCTTTGGGCACTCAACGTCGCTGAACTGACTCGTTTTGGCAAGGGGTTGGCAGACGAGGATGCATGGGAAACCCCACATCTTTTTTTTATATATATCCCGCTCCGACCAAGAAGAGCGGTGCTCCCCCTCCCAAAAGCAGCTGCTGGGCCTCGCAGCCACAGCATTAGAACATTATGCAAGCGGCGGTACATCAGTAGTACAGCAGCAGCGGTAAAACGGCAGCCGTGCTCCAAGCTCTCGACTTCGTGCCAGTCACGGTGTACGTGTGTGGTTGTTGCACAGCAGCAAGCGGAGATCGAACCACGATGATAACATGTTTACCTCCAATGAAACAACAATGAAACACACATCTCGTCGGACCTTAGACTACGTAAGCGAAGCATACAGCAGCAGGAAAACAAGCAGTAATAAAATGGCCCATACGTATATTTTGAATACCTGAGTTCTTTTTTTTCTGGTTGCGATGCCCCCGGGATATTATAAAAAATGAAAATACACTCCAGCTGTGAGATCGAAGATTTCGTCGAAACTCATATTTGCAAGCTGTGCGTGATACTCCGGGATATAGAGTAAATCTCATCCCGAAGGAAAACCTTGTAGCACATGTAAATGCCGAATATGTTATGTACTGTACATGGCCTGTGCTTTGCCTTCTTTGCCTGCCAGCTTTACTCTTCCTTACTACGAGAATTTTGCATGCCGAGTGTGTATCCTGTGCCGTAGTAACGGGGGGAGTGGCTCCGCGTGTGTCTTCGCCCCTCCCTCCCTCCCTCCCTCCCTCCCTCCCTCCCTCGCTCCCTCGCTCCCTCCCTCCCTCCCTCCCTTCGTCTTTCTCCCGCCCTCACTCCTCATTGTGTGCGATTGTATCTTCTACTACGGTACACCTGGTTTGATAGGCGGGAGAAGACCCGTTTGAGGACAAGTACGGGGAGCCCGAGGTGGCGGTGGACATGTCTCTCGTGAAGACGAAGTCTTTTCCCATGCCGCCCATCAACGTAGATGAGGCCGTCATGTGCCTGGACTACATCGGCCACGACTGTGAGATTTTAACTTTTCGGTTTGTGATGTGCCAGCGGCGTTTGGCCGAAGCAGTATCCGTCGCTTTGTTTTTCTTGTTTTGCTTATTTTTGCTTTGCGTGTTTTGGTGTAAGATTGTGCTTCTTTTTCTTGTTGCGTTGCACGAATTGCTTGTGTTTCTACTTGGACAACGAATGTGAGATTGCATTTTTTTTTTTTCCGGCGTTTTACCGAAGCAGTTGTCGCCGCTTTGCATTGTTTTCTATTTTGTCCTACTGCCCACCATTCACGTCGCCTTCCCCACCCCCCCTCCCCTCCCTCCCCTTGGCCTCCTGTCCCATCCCTTCCCCCTCCCCCTCCCCTCGCCTCCCTCTCACCGTCCCTGGGTCCCGCCGGAACAGTCTACCTGTTCCGTAACGCAGAGACGAACGAAGTGAACGTAGTTTACAAGCGCAACAGCGGGGGAGTGGGGCTCATCCAACCGGAGGCAGACAAATAAAATAGTTAGCCTTTGCTAGCCTGATCAGGAATATAGTTATTGTTGGGAATGTCGTCAACTGGTAGATAGATTGCCGCGTCAACCGGCAGACATTGTGCCGCGTCAACCGGCAGACGTCATGCCGCAATCTTGTGAAGCAATACGATATTCGTGATCAAGCTGGTTTTCGCCGTGACGGTCTCGCGTCAACTTGTCAGCTAGGGCTGCACGAGCGCGATCCAAGACGCACCCTTTGCTCGTCGGGAAGGCAAGACCGACGTGGATTCACATGGCTGCGAGCGCTCGAGTGTCCGGCTTAATCCGCTTAGAAGACCGCACCCACGGTTTTGTGGACAAATAACTTGGAATTAGTGAAGGGTTTGGCGGAAACGAGGCGTTTGGGACGGGGGTTGCGCGGGGGAGATCGCACAGCGGTTTTTTTGCGCAGGAGAAGCGTGCGCTGAGACCAAGCGGTCAGTGGGGACGGATGCACGCGGCAGCGGGCGCAGTGCAACATTCAACGATTAGAGTACATTACAAGGGGAAGAAAAGAAAGAAGGAAGAGGGGAGTACAGTTTATCTCGGTCTGGCAGTTCCACCATGGGTGGACGGCACGTGCCGACCATAGAAACACAAACCTTTATGAGCCTCCTTCTCTAAGTTCCGACCACTGGGGTGTCTGAAACTGAAGCTATTGTTGTGTCTGCCTGTCCTGTTTGCATGTGTTGTCCGCCTTTCTGTCTGACCTCGCGATATCACTCCAAGCGTTTTTTCGCGTTTTACGTATGGAAATTGGCCGGCGTGTGGTTCCAGAATTTGACAAGGATTTTTTCGAATGTTTGCCGAAAACTTTCGTGCCCTAATCATACCCTGCCATAAAGGATACTTTACCGTACTCCGTATGGACCGCACGAGGTGATGAGAGACCGCTTTTAGTGTTTCCTAAGAGTTGATTTTTTGTCGATAAGGTAAGCTCGAGTCTCGAGTCGACACTCCAGCCCTAGATTGAGGTGCCATCTACGACGTCTCACGCCTACCGAGTCACTTTCGAAACTCTCGCACCGACATTCGATCGAGCTGATCGTCGGCGAAGTCGAGACGCCAGTAGTACGAAGAATAAAAAGTTACGTTCGGAGAACAAATGTAACCCGGGATGAAATACCTGGCATCTCGCGAGTCTTTTGGACGCGTCTTACGATTAGATTTTTTTTTCCGTTGAATCGATTTCTGAATGACAAGGCTTCTTGAAGTAAAATCGAGTGCGCGTGTTTTTTTTTTTTGTGCTCTTTGTTTTTATACCTAGCCCGTGGGAAACCCGGTATGAAATACCTGGTACCTGGTATCTCGCAAACATTTTTGACGCGTACTACCACGATATAGGTGACTCGTTCTACGGTAGCCTAGCGCCCCCCAACTTTTCTTTAACGAAACCGCCGGTTTTGGAACTAGCTCCCGGCCGTACCTCCTGAAACACGATGTGCCCCTTGCCGCCCCGACGCCATCGTTCGGTAGTCCTTTGCAAACAAAAAAACACATGCAGGACTGTTTTTTGACAGCACCCTTCCTCGTGCCGAGCAGGCATGAAACGTTCGTTGAGGAAAATCGCTGGTTTGAGGGAGGCTATCGTAGAATCAGTCAGGTGGCACTTTTTTTTAGCTGAATCGTTTTCGGACTGGCAGGGCTTACTCTTGACCTAAAGTCGTGCGAAATTCGTTTCCTATTAATACCTGGTGTTTATTGTTTGTACTCTTTGTGTTATTGCCTAGCCCGTGGGTTTGTTCCTGTGTTCATGTTGCGACACGGTAGTTTTTGCCGAAATCAGTTTTTGGCTGGGAAAAGGCACACAATGTGAGAGCTAGCTCCTCCAAAGGTTATGAGCCTCGCAGACACGAAAAAAAAAAAAGAGCCAGTGCCACGTCTACGATGCCGATACCGTATCATAGAATGCGTGGCTGTTCTGTCGACCGCCCTGTCCCCGCTACTCCGACCCTGCACCGAGCCTGACGTTTGACCACACCCCACCCCCAGTTAGAACCTTCATCCTAGCTACGCCTCCCAAATCCTACGCCGAGCGGATTCCACAAGACAAAAGTTCGATCGTCAGTCCGATCCCATCGGTCTTATTTCGACCAAAGTTGCGAGTCCACGTTTGTTCGTAGCATGACCATGGCATTTTGCCATGTCATGACCTTGGCACGGCCATGAATGACCATGTATGGCACGTCCATGGTGCATTCAAGGTAGTGCCATGGAACGTGTACTGTTAATATTCCACAAGTACGCAACACTATGGCATGCCACGGCACCTCCCCACTAAATGTAAGACGCTGCGTAAGAGGGGGGGATGAGTCCGAAATACTGCGAGGGGACGTACGACTCGCGCATGATGCGAGGCTGTGGCCATTGCTTTTTTTTTGTCGCCATACGCAACCCCCCTAATCGTCGTCTCTTTAGTAACTGCCCCCACACCGCTTTGGAGACAACCTGCAGTAGTTGCAGACGCGTTCTGCGACAGAGGTACAGTACCTTTTTTTGGCGAAAATATGTTCTGGCTCTCAGGGTTCGTTCATTAACGACTAGTATGCCCGATATCGTTGGAGCACAAGATGTGCGTTAACCATTAGTAGTGTACCCTTTACGTGTATAATCATAGCCCCATAGCTTTGTTCGTCGGGATACGCTTTCATTTTGTCTCCAAGGGTAGTTCTAACACCGACCGTAAAAAGTCACGAATCCCCTGACAAAATATAACGATTCCCGGCATTTAGACATTCTGAAATGCCACGTTTTCCGAACAACAATCATATATCTTTTTTTTGGTCAGTGAATCCTGACACCAATTTTTATGGAAAATGTAAAAAGAAAACGGTCCAAACTTCGGATCCCTGAAAAATACCACGTTTCGCGAAAATGTCACTTTTTTGTCACGATTCCTGACATTTTTGGCGGTCGTTGTTAGGGACGGCCCCAAGGCATTGCTTGTGTTTAGTAGAGGGCTTCTCGAGTTAAGCAGTATGTAAGAATAGAGGTGCACGACTTTTTCTTTTTTTTCTGAGGTTCCTCGATTTGGGAGCTCAACGCCTTTAGAACTGGAAGCTCTTTTTGGGGACAATTTTACTTCAACTTAGTATAGGGAGGGATTTGGGGGCTCTAAAAGGGTCAAGACATTTCCCAAAAAATAAAAAAATAAAATAAAACTGCACGACCGGATGAAAAAAAATCCTATGGCCTCGGTACGCGACGAGAATCGTGCGAAAACATGTTTTTTTTCCGACGATTTTGCCCAGGTTAAGGACCCCCGTCGTTCAAAAAATGGTTTTCGCCAAAAAAAGGTACCTGGTATACCTTAATACCTCTACCGTAGCATAGCTCGCGTCGGTTACACGACAGTTACACGACAGTTACATACACCACAAAAAATAGGTGCTGTTACGTACTGCGACATCTTGAATAGTCAACTCTTGAAGGTGAGAGGAAAAGAGGCGGGCTTGGCGTTGTCGAAGTCGTTTCCTGACTGGTCGCGCTCAACACACATATATGCTCTTTATCGCAAAAGGATGCTGATCAAATGTTCCTATCACAATCTCTGGCCGCATGCTCTCATCGTAAAAAGATGCCGATCAAAAATGTTCGCATTACAAGCTCTGGCCACATGCTCTCATCCCGAATCGATGCAGACCACCAACGAACCCTCCCCCCGCCCCCCCCCCGCCTGCCAAGCGACGTACTAAGTCCCGGCATAATAGGGATACGAGGATAACAGGGTCTATGGACGCAGACTGCCAACGGCTCCTCCCAACCCCCCCAAGCGACGTGCTCCATCCTCGCATTGTAGGGGTAAGCGGCTCGGATAGCTGTAGTCCTGAGGACCTCGGCCATGCACGGAATGAATTCGCCCCCTCGCGCTTGTGACGATGATGTGGTACGATGGTGAGCTACGACGATGTGCTATGCTCTGTCCTTTGCAAGCGCCAGCCCTCTGGCGTTCAATTCCAGCTCGTACCTGGCACGAGATAGATGGCATATGATACAAATCATGTTGTATATGACATATGGTGGATGTCATGTGATAGATGGTGCAATATAGTTATAAGCATGTGATAGACGACGCGCACGATATATGGAAATGATGTATGACCTGACAGAGAAATCGTCGACGGCTGCCGGATATAACACGATTCGATGCGAGTCGACGAGGGGAGAGAGCGCCGAAGTCTTCTCGCGATAAAATTCACGGTACGTACCGTAGTGGGAAGAGGGGAGAAAAGCCTGCTTGGTCACCCACCCTGGGCCTGAATTACGTCTAAGGAGGGAAAACGATAAGAAAAAGTTCGAGGATAGCAAAAATTTGGTGATGAAAAACAAAAAACCGAGGAGATTGCTTTAGCGCCTATAGGGGGGTAGGGAATACTGTTGCACCATTGCGACGTAACTCAATTCGTATATAGTGCGGGATTGATGAGGCCTCTCTGCTGCGACCAGCCGGAGGCTCTCACCCAGGGTTGCTACTCCCGCCTTGATTTGCCTGGCAATCAACGTGGCACCTCGTCGCAGAGAGTAGGTACCCCGGTAAAACAAACACTAAACAAAAAAAATGATGACGTTGTCAACGGTAGAAGAGACAACCCACCACGGTACTCAGCCAAGGGGAGAGGGGATAGACGCGCGTGCTTATTGCTATATACGATACGAAAGAAGAGGTATAAATAAGGTATACCACTTATTTTTTGGGCTATTTTGTTTTTTGTGAATGACAACTACTAGTAGCGCTCCTTAACCCCAAATGGTCTGAACTAATCATACTAATATTAATAGGAGATTTTTTTTACTGCACGATTCATGATCCTCGTCGTGTACCTTGACCATGCCATTTCGTCATCCGCTACGGTAGCAGTTTTATTTTTCTCCAAATCAGTTTCTGGGCTAAGACATGTCTTCACCCCTTTAAAGCCCCCGAACCCCCCCTATACTAAATTCAAGTAATTTTATCCCCAAAAACGGGTTTCCAGTTGTGAAGGGGTTAAGCTCCCAAATTGAGGAGAGCCTCAGAAGAAAAACAATCGTTGGAGCACCTCCTCCACCGTATCACGCGTCGGTAGAAGACCTGGCTATCATTGCCAGATGCAAGGAAAAGGCTTCTGCAGTGCTACTCGGTCGGGGGAAGGGGGAGTACCATATCAGAGAATCTCGATGGCGCCTTTCGTTTGACGAGACATATTGTCCTGTAAGAGCAACCAGCCACGTGGCTACCCTTCAAGAGAATACCTGGATCATACTGTTGGTTAGCGTAGGTACCATGCACCAGGTACCATACAGGTACCATACACCAGGTACCATACATGTACCATACACCAGGCGGCATAAAGGTACTATACACCAGGCGGCATACAGGATGACGCCCCCAGGGAAGGGAAGACACGATCACAGAACACCTGGGTAATAGTGTTGGTTCGAAGGATAGCTGTTAATAGTTATTTCGCTCCGTCCGGGGGAGGGGGGATACGACACTAGAATATCTGGGTAATACTGCTGTTGGATAAAAATAGGCTACTTGGCCAGGGGGAGAGGGGATACCGCAGCAAAATCCGTGGATGGTATTGTTGGTTAGCAAGGATAACCTATGATGCCTCTAGAGGGGAAAGGGAATGCTGCAACAGGAAACCGGCTGGTCAGAAGGGACACATTGTGATACTGCCCAGGCAGGGGGAGAGGGGGCACGATGGCAGAAGGCCTAGATACTACGGTTGGTTAGAACACGCACTCACGGTGCTGGGGGAGAGGGTACCGTAACACGCGGGCTGGATATAAGGCTGTTGCTAAAAAGGGACAAGTTGTTATTCAACTCGGACAGCGGCAGAGGAGATATCACTACAAAACAACTGTAAAGTACTGAATGTTGCCTCGGAAGGACCACCTAATACCTGGTACAGTAGTCTATACTTCTCAGTCAGTGTGGGAGGGGACAACAAACACAGAAGAACTGTCAGGAAATACTGTTGCGTGGAAGGAATAGTCTACTATGCCACACTGCAGTACTGGTAGTCTAATCAGTGAGGGGCAGAGGGGATACCAAAGCAGAAGGCCTGGATAATACTCTTGGTTAGAAAGGGATAATCAATAACGCCTCTAGAGGGGAAAGGGGATACCATGGTGAAGGAAAGACCATACAAACTTCGCCTTCGGGATGTGGTTGGCTTGAAACCCCGGGGGTATCGCAAGTAGAAAAGGGGGACGGGGGGGGGGGTTAAAAAAAAAAATAGGCCCCCGGCAAGTAACCCGGTTTAGCAACATCGACCAGCGCCTACAAGTTTAGAATTTATTCTACTCCTGGTTAAAAGGGACAAGACCGGTGACGATAGAAAGCCGATAGTTTGGCCAAAAAAAAATCAAACTTTATTTTGGGGGCTATTTTGCTGAAAGATTCCGGGTAACGTCGCTATGGCGAAAAAACGATTTTTTTTTTTATTCTGGCTCTTTTTTTTGGTCGTGCGGTCCAGTAGGTCAATATGCCAATTTTCATCCAGCCTTGATCAACATTGTCCACTAAACACGATTGACCTTCGATCTCGAGGTAGAGACAACCCACGATCACACCTCTTCGTTCCGGACAAGGTCGCATGAGTGTAGGTGACAGCGCTGAAGAGTAAATCTCGATCCATGCCCTAGGGCGTGAGAGCTTGCTTGTGTTGTCGTTTGGTCTCACGTCAAATCCTCTCAACGTTCTGTTATTAGCCCTTTTGAGAGACGATGAAGAAATTTTGTCCCAGTTTTCTACATACCAGCCGCCAAATGTGTTTTCAACACAAGCTTGATCGACGCCCGCCACAAATCACCGGCCGTAGAGTGAGCACTGTACACCAAGGGGGGGTCGGAGCCCGTAACGAGCCCGCCACGTTCAGAATTCACGACGCTATCGTTGATTTTGTGGAACGAAGTATGTGGAAAACACGAAATCACGCCGCGTCTAATCTAATATCTGCTTTTTGAGAATATCTCAAGCAGATGTTGGCCAAGATCGCCGCGAGAAATCGTTTTTTTCCGTAATTCTGGAAAGTTTCAAAAAACAATTCTACAAAGTTGGGCCCATAGGCGACCGTTCAGGCAAAGTTTGGCTGGGATCTTTGGGAATTAAAAAATTTTGGCCTGCCATTGTCACTGGTCTAAGTTCCTATGCTACTCAGTCAGAGGGAGAGGGGATATCACAACAAAACACCAGGGCTAACAGCTGCCATGTAGAAACAGCAACCTTTTATGCTACTGTGTACTCGGCCAATGGTCTGGTACAAGGCACGGGCCGAGCATACCTGCGGTTAAGGTTCTGATACAGTTCTTTCAGCCGGGCTGAACGTCTGGCGACTAGCTCAAGGTTCATCATCGACATTTCCATCCGCTCTGTCTCCAAGCGCCGTCTCCGCTCCGACCTGATGGCGGCGCCTTCCGAGTCTACCGCCCACCTAGCCTGGGGGAAGGGAGGAAAATACAGGGAAACACCATGTAGCGGACGACACTGCTGTAACGCTTGTTGGCAAAAGCCAACGAGGCGCCTTTACCGACTGTGTCCCACAAATCGTACAAGGTAAAGCACCAAATGTATTTCACGTTATTATAGATGTTTTAAAGCTGTTGTTGGTGTTTTTGTGCTCTTTTTTGTCAGATCGTGAGAGGGCGTCGACCCACCCCAACCCCAACCCTAACCCCAACCCTAACCCCAACCCTAACCCCAACCCTAACCCTAACCCTAACCCTAACCCTAACCCCAACCCTAACCCTAACCCTAACCCTAACCCCAACCCTAACCCCAACCCTAACCCCAACCCTAACCCTAACCCTGACCCCAACCCTAACCCTAACCCTAACCCTAACCCCAACCCCAACCCTAACCCCAACCCTAACCCCAATAGCTGTTGTTGGTGTTTTTGTGCTTTTTTTTGTCAGATCGCGAGAGGGCGTCGACCCACCCAAACCCCAACCCTAACCCCAACCCTAACCCTAACCCTAACCCTAACCCCAACCCTAACCATAACCCCAACCCTAACCCTAACCCTAACCCCAACCCTAACCCCAACCCTAACCCCAACCCTAACCCTAACCCAGGCTAGGGATCCGACCCGAGCGCGGCTTCGCCGCGCGTCTTGAAAAAAATGACAAAAAATGTGTGAACCACCTCACACATCGAAATACATTTGGTAATTTATCTGGTACGATTTGTTGGGGTGACAACATCGAGAAGGATACTGAAGCCAACCGCCCGGGGCGACGGTAAGAGGAGCACTTCTAGCGGCTAGGGGACATTCGCAAGAGTGACTTTACGTTACTGCTTTGCATGTGTTAAGCTTTCGTGCTTGGTTGTTTCGCGAAATCCACCGCTGTCGATATCTTCGCCACGCTGCATCGGAAATGAAATGATGGGACCTCGACTTCAAACCATAAAAAATGTTGTGTTGGTTGTTGTGTCGTCATACTCCACGGAGAACATATTGCTAACGCTCGCTGTCCCCAGCAGCAGTGTATTCTATGATATGACAGCAGCAGTGTATCGCCATCTGGGAAATGATATGACACTCGGTTCTTCATTTTGATCAACACCAGGTATGATCTCATGCTATCACTTCTGTTGTATGGCACACATCTACTCGCAGCTCGTGCTCGTGTCGTACACGCGCACAGTGTTTTTCTCGAGACCGGCACAGCACGACCTTTTTTTTTTAATGCGAAAAGATGCATGCTACCGTGGAGGTGCGCCAACTTTTTTTCTCCAACTCCTCGCTTCAGCGTCTCTACACCCTACCCAAAACCGCCGTTTTTTTTGGGAGAAAACCAGAAGTGCAACCCGACGCCCGATCCCATATATCCTATAACCTAGAACCTAGAACGTAGAACCTAGAATCTACAACCTATAACCTAGGGTATACAATATTTGGAATAATGAAATTCGACGGGAGTTGACGAGGGGAAAACGGATTGACGTCTTCTCACGATATAAATGAAGGCAGGTACAGTAGTGGGGAGGGGGGAGAAGAGCCTGATTAGTGACCCGGGATCTAGAGAGAGGGAGGGAAGAAGGAAGAGAAGGAAGAACGCAAAGATAGTTGATGAAATGAGCGAAACAAAAAAGTTGCAAACACACGTACTGTAGTACCAGGTACCAGGTGTGACATCCCAACGGTTTTGGAATGCTCTAGAGTTGAGGGACACCATAAGGGAGACGTGATTCCGCCCAAAACTGCTACTTCTATCTATCGTAAGGCGCGTGAAACACTGTAACTGGACACCTGTTTTCGGTGGCTGCACCAACGTTTTTTCGATTTCGGAGGCACCCTACTGTATATTATAAAAATTAAAATACACTTCAGCTGTGAGATCGAATATTTTGTCGAAACTCATCTTTGCAAGCTGTGTGTGATACTCCGATCGCGCGTATTACGAAAGGCTTTCAAACTTGCAAAAATCCAAAAAATACTCTTCCCGGCATCCTGAGGATATGGAACCGCGTGGATATTGACACGTCCGCCCGTATACCCGGCCGATCTACTATCCCGACGTTTGAGGGGGGAAGAGTGTCAAAAGGCTTAGTTTAGGTGAGCAATTGGTAAACCTTTTGCAAGTGGTCAACCTGACTAATACCCTCTGTTTCCGTAACAACTGTAGCTGGAACTAGGCGGGGGTAACGTTTGCAGTGGTTGCGATTTGCGGCGACGACGGCACCTCTCTACGAGCATAGGTTCCCTCACCAGCGCAGCAGCAGTATCATGGATCTTCACCGCTTCCGCATTTCGACGCAACTGCGAACGAACAGAGTGTACGGAGTAAACGCCGAACACAACCGAGAGGGAAGGTGAGGCGACGAATAGCCCCAGGCAGGCAAAGCGGTAACATGGTTGTTACCCTGGGCTAGGTATTCGATCGACGCATTTTTTTTACACCGGTAGCTCAGTGGAAGGTACAACACTGATTGATCCTTTACCTCGGGAATACAGCAGTATTAAATACAGCAGTGGTCCCTCTATAGTCTAGTACGCCACGTTTCTGATTGTTTAATCGGTCGCCCCGGTGGCGTATCAGGTAATCCTCGAGCCTGGTATAAGTCAGTTTCGTGAGATCGAATCCCCCCGAGTGCATACGCGCATAAATTCGTTGGGACTTTTTCTTGCGCACAAATTGACTTTTGCGGAAAGCGCGAGAGCGCGAGTTAGCAACACTCGATGAAGAATCGACGAGCAGTGGGATTGCTGAACCCTATGCGCGATAAAAATTGAAGGCAAGAGCCGGGGGGGAGAAGGGAAGACACCTGTGACCACGGCTTGTCCTGGAGTTGGAAAGTAAATGTGTGAAAAACAAAAAAGTACGCCACGTTTCTGATTGTGTTGCCAGCTGTATGTTGTATGTTGCACCCGAATGCTTGCGCCGGCTACATGAAAGTCGCCGCTGCGGTGAACCCATTTTATGACCAGGTAGACGGAAACGTCACATGACATCCCAATCTATATCTTCATTTCGACAAACCCGAACCATTTACATTGCAGTATAGCTCCATCGCTACCGTAAGCGTGCGGACAAACGAATGCGCCACCCTTCGTTTGATAGTGGACCTTGCCCTATGTGCGAGTCAGCTGTTAGCTGCAAACTCAACCGATTTTCGATACCCCCAGCTTCGCAAACGGCGTGGTACGTCGGCCGAACTTGTTCTACTACTAAGTAACTACAGTCCTCGTGCAGGGTGTCATCATGTACCTGTCCGTGGTGGACTGGTGACTCTCTTGGATGCCTCGCAAGAGTCAACAAAACGGTGCTAATAAAAACAAGGCGATTTCTACCAATACGCTTTCTGCGGACGGAGACTACCCCGGCCGTACTGCTGTTCTTCTTGCGCCAAACGGTGAATGCTGTGATGTTGTGAGTCTTGCGACGACAACAATACGCAACAGCTGCAAGTCGTTCGGGGGCCACCTCTCCGGCTAATACACCTCACCTCAGCTTCGCGTGCTCGAGCCCGTGCAGCCATCCGTTTGCGTCTACCGTACTGCTCGTGCTCGGTGTTCAGTGGCGCTCAGCACTCCGGCCCTTCTACGTACGGCAATTGGCGCGTTGGCGGTCGATGTCGACGATGAGGCCTTGTCATGATATCCCAAAACAAAGATGACGGTTTCAATTTGTTTTGTCAATGATAAATAGGCGTACTTTTTGTCGGGGTATGTACGTACTTTCGTTTTATACCTTTTTTTTCTGTGCCCTTGCCATCCTTGCGTCGGGACCCCAGCCATCAGCGAAACCGTCACATCTGCGTCGTCGGAAAAAAAAATGCTCAACCTTTCGGGACTGCTGTCTTGACCTTGTGCTCTCTGCTCTCCGCCCTCTGGCCTATCTCTCTCTCTCGCAGACCGAACTTCTCTATGTCGCAGGAGGACACACCGTACTAGAGTCTACTTCCCGAAAGCAAAACAACTTATTTATGCTACTTTTTGCGCTCTATTTCCAAGTACGTAGAAGGCCTCGGTTCTGATGCAATCTGTGAGCGAAAAACAGCGCCAGCGCATTTCCCCCAAGAGGCGTAAAAGAATGCGTGCATACCGCAAGAAAATGAAAAACAAATTTCGCATTTTGCTCATTTTGCCAAAATTCTGTGAAAACTCAAAATGCGGCGGAATTACTGGCCAGCCCGAGCGCCGAAATCATTTCTAAGCGGCCAGGTATCACAGACAGCAGACGTGTGTCACGTATACCACGGCAGCAGTAGCAGCAGCGGCAGCAGCAGCATCAGCCCGTACCCACCTCGACCACCTGCTGTGCCTCGCCTCCAAGTGCGAGCAGCAGCAAGCAGGGAATATAGCGTAGCATGTGCAAAAATGGGAACACGTGCCCCAGCTTATGAGAATAACGGGACGGGGCGGAGCAATTCCAAAAAGCATATCAGGAAGCACAGCAGCAGCAGCCAGCTTGGCAATGTGGGCAGCCTGTTGCGAGTGTGCCGAACTAGTTCCCGGGGACTCTTAGGAGCTCTCATCTTGGCGACGCTCGTAGGATGCGCTACCATTGCCTTGCAGCTTGCGGTGAGCGGTCATGGTGGCGTCAGGCATGCGAGGTTGAACGCTAGAGCTGAAGGTGACGCTGGTGATGGCGTGGTTCCTCCGCCCTTAATTTACGACCAAAGCGCAGCACCGCGTGGTGGTGATTATCTGGGCAATATGGACAGCAGCAGCAGTAGCAGCAGCAGCAGCAGCAAGGACACTCCCAATCGATCCCGTGAAGGAAAAGAAGGCACTACTACTCGTACTACAGGCGGCTATCCTACCCGCGAGGCAATTGGCCCTCCTGAGCCGCTGAACCCGATGAAGAACCAACATCGCTTCGGCGGACAGAGGACCGGAGCGAGCGCTAAAGCAGAGCAAGGTCCTGGGGAGGCTGTGTATCATCTGCCGGGTTATAGCGGTCCGTTTGGTTGGGGCACGGATTGGTCCTTGAGTGTGTCGGTGGAGGAAGGGGGGGAGGATGTGATCGAGCCGGCGAGGTGTAAGACGGACCCAGCAGAGAGGAGCTTCGTAGACTATGTCATGGAGAGGCGGGGCGAAGCATCGCCCCAGGTGGGCGGCACTACCACGCGTAACACTAAGAACAAGGTGAGGTGCATAGAGTGGGTTCTACTCGTACCAGTAAGGACAAGCTCGTATGCTCTCGAAGGTGCAATGGTGGGGTTTACTCTCATACTGGCTGTTCCACTAATAGCATCAACAACAAGGTGCGCATGCGAGTAATTACCAGTACATGGTGGTATAACAGTTCAGTGTGGTACCAGTGAGAAACGACATCGAGGGGGGAAAATAATGCGAGAAATTATTGATTGCCCCCCCCTCAAAACTAACTGTGTCTGAAAAAAGAGAAGGTGTGACTTTTTACGTCGTAACTGGACAAAGGGGCCCAACAATGCGCCTTGCGATGTCTAATACTGCCGGGCTTCTCGTAAGAACGAGCCCCCCACTAGAAACTTAGCCTGAAACAACACCGGGAGAATCAAGAGATTCGACAGCTGCCATATTAAATAGTACTGAAAAACGCATGCGTTACGGCGGTCGAGCTGCACCACCAATGGCACCTGTTCTGCGGCTCCATGTTGGAGAAGCTAGTTCGTACCATGTACCCTGGTATAATGTATAGTCTACCCCACCAGGAAACTGGTGTAGAGAAGAACAAAAATGCCTTTCACTTTGTGATGGAACAACCTAACCCGCCGCCTAGGTATTCAACAAAAAATGGTGCGAAAAAAGAACGAAATCCGGACGATTCTGGGTTAGGGAGTGGAGTGTCTTAAGTTCCTCAGAAAACGCTTCTGCCGAAAAGTTCTCCCTCGTACTATTAGTAGTAGTAGTAGTAGTAGAGCGCGTTGGAAGGTATGATAATGTAAGACACCCTTTCACATGCCTTGTATAAGAAATCTTCACTAAAACAATTATATCGGTTTCTTATCGGAGGGCCGGTAGGTACTGTTTGTGCAGCAACTGACTTTTCAAGGTGCGGTATTTGCGGTATTTGTATTTCCTTACGGTGCGGCGGGTTTTTGATTGGTTTTACCGCACCTCATCGAACCGCATAATACTAGTTTCAGTTTGCCTTTGACCTTTTCTTATAAATCTATATATCTTAGTTCGCTTATCACATATGCACATCCTTACGTCTGCGGATATCTCCCGCCTCTGACCGCCTTTCCTCGCGGTTTCTTCGCTGAGGCGTGCCCCCGCCTCGCCTGCAACCACCGGCTCAGCTGATCCGCCCGCTCGGCGCCGTAGCGCGCGCGCGAGGCCTCGACGTCGAGATCTACGACGAGATCTCCGAAAAATCGTGCCCTGTGAGACGTTTGGTGCGTAGTCTGCACACAGGGCTAATGTCTTCGCGTTATTTCTTCGGTACGTGTTCTCTGACCTCCGACACACGGGGGGGGGTCGATTACCTGGCCGGCGTCGCCATTGTAAAGGCCACTAAGCGAGGTTTGTGCTAGGATCTGGGGAAGAAAAGTTCGTAATCCCCGAGAACACATGCCACCCAGGCGTAGTGGAGAACTGCGAACTCTCAATATTTTTGAACCCCCGGTAGTCTACAGCAGCACGTATACATGTACATGATGTACAGCAATAGCTGAAGCTATGATGAGCCTGCAGCATCACGAAGCTACAAATGGTATATGCACAGCAGAATCACGAAGCTACAAATGGTATATGCACAGCAGAATCACGAAGCTACAAATGGTATATGCACAGCAGCAGCTAGGCGTCGTGGAGAACTGCGAACTCTCAATATTTTTGAACCCCCGGTAGTCTATACAGCAGCACGTACATGTACATGATGTACAGCAGTAGCTGAAGCTATGATGAGCCCGCAGCATGACGAAGCTACAAATGGTATATGCACAGCAGCATCACGAAGCTACAAATGGTATATGCACAGCAGCATCACGAAGCTACAAATGGTATATGCACAGCAGCAGCTGTGGCCGCGCCTTTCTGCGTAGCAACGCAGAGCGTCACCCAGCTGGGGTGAACCGCCATGCTCTCCCATAATTTCCAGGCTGCCTTCTCGCATTGTTCCGCCGCACACGGGAAATCGGGAAAAATTTGTCGGCATTTTCCCTTTCCAGTATCTCCCATATATGAATTAACAAACTTCGTCTAACTCTTGGCATTACTTCTTACCCTCTTAATATTTACTATCCTGCGCTGCGACCGGCGGCCGTCCAGGCCGCCGGCGTAGCCCCTTGTAACTGTCTACAGAACATCCATAGGAGTCACATCATATGTATTCAAAGGACAGTACATCTAGATTCTGTGAAGACGAGCGGCCGGTGTATTAGGCAGCTTGCAAAGATGAGTATCGACCCTGAATTTAACGGACTCACAGCTGACGTGTTTATAACATTTTTTTTTAAATATATGTACCCCGCACTATTAATATTGAAATATAATCCCAAGTAGAATGTCCTAAAAAACGAGGGTTCACTCCTAGCGGGGTTGGGGTTGGCAAAATCGCACCACACCTCACCGCACCCCACCGCACCGCAGCGTAGAATTCTCAGAAAAAACAGCCGGATCGCTCCGCACCGCACCGTAGCAGTTTGAGCACTTTGACCCGCACCGAACCGCACCGTTCGACTCTCACGAAACTAAAACCATGAAAATGCCTTAGGGCCTTTGAAAGCGAGCGTTTTGTCACGTCGTGGTGCGGTGCGGTGCGGTGCGGTGCGGTGCGGTGCGGTGCGGTGCGGTGCGGTGCGGTGCGGTGCAAATTTAGAGCACACCGCATTGTACGATGCAAAACCGCACCGCGCCGCTACAGTAATAAAAACAAAATAAATCATCGCGGCGCACGCCTGATTCTCAACCAGAACCGCACCGCGCCGTATTCGTAGGAGTCTGCAGAGAGCAAAACATGCACCGCTGTAAACAGCAAAACCGCACCGCGGTTCAGTTCTACACCGTGAAAACCTCCTTTGCTGTATGCTTTTTTTTTTGTCTTTCGGAGTTAGCTTCGGCCAAATCGGACTTTTGCATGAGGATTAGTACGAGTTTTTGTATGAGGGTGATATAAGCTGATGCATTCCTTCTACAACCGTCAGATTTGTCCCCTTGAAGGATTTATAGTTTCCGCGCACATTTTGAGTTGTCCCGCCCGCCCCCCTCCCCCCCCCCGATCCCTCTTGTTCAAACGCCCCACCCAAAATAGAATTCTGCCGGAGTAAGAAACACCACCAGGCAGCTGATATCACCTCATTATCTTTCTAGCCATCCATGCCGTAGCTCCAAGTTACCCCCCCCCCCCGCCCCCCGCCCCCCTTATTTTTTTCCCCCGCTCCCTCTTGTTCAAACACCCCACCTAAAATCAAAATATGCCAGAGTAGTAAACACTAACAGGCAGTTGATATCACCTCATTATATTTCTAGCCATCCATGCCGTAGCTCCAATTCACCCCCCCCCCAACGCCCCCTCCTTCCCCACCGCCCGAACCATCGTCTAGACCTATCACCACGTGTATAGCAAGTCCCTACATCTATGCGACGTAATGCTGTTGGAAATTCCCTTCCCCCCCTCCCCGACCCCCCCCTCCCCTGACCCCCCCCCCCAACCCTTCGAACACTCCGCCCTCTCCTCACTGGTTGTACGACTTACAGCATACACTTGATAAACTGATGCATTTCCTTCCACAGCTGTCAGATTTTGTCCTCCTCAAAAACGGGTTTTATAGTTTCCGCGCACAGACTGACTAACATCACCCTGATGACCCTGGTACAAGCTACACCGTAGTTCCAAGGGGAGCCGCCGACCTATATCCTTAATGAGGACACACACCCAGTAATACGCGCGATCGGAGTATCACACACAGCGTTCGAAAATGAGTTTCGACAAAATTTTCGATCTCACAGCTGGAGTGTATTTTTATTTTTATAATATTAATAGTTGGAATGTTTCGGCCGAAAAGAGGCACTGGAGGTACTGGAGGTACTGGAGGTACTGGAGGTACTCACCCCTATTGTAGCACGCGTGGTTTAAATGGTTTGTTCATATCATAGATAATTAGACTCGGTCTCCTCCTGTCCAGGTACTATATCAATACAGTAGGTGGTCCCCATATAAGGCGGTATCCCGATATAGAGCGGTCAAAGTTGCTTGGCGACACTGAAGAATTGCGCTCACATCCTGGAAATATTAAAGTGAATAAGACGAATAAGGCGAGTAAGGCGGCTTCCCCCACTAAGGCGGTCACATTGCTCTTGCACTCCACACCACCGACTTACTGCGGGACCCCTACAGCATACGTGTACAGCATGCTGTGCCCTACACTGCTACAACTACACAGCAGCAGCCCTTTCTGGACTGAAAAAAAATAAGCTGTTGTTGTTTTGCGGCCAGAACGACGAACGATGTGGGGTGCACGGCCTTTTGGTGAACTGAACGGTTTACAGCAGTACGAGTATACGCTAATTACAGCAGTAGAGTAGTAAATATCTGGTAGATTTTGACAGATTTTTATTTTTGTTGTTGTTGTTGTTGTTTGTTTTTGCCCTCTGACAATCGATGGAGCGTAGATGCCGTTCCGATAGAAATGGACTCCCCTTGCGTAATACTAGTACTGCTCTATGGAAGAATATTCCATTTCTATCGGAACATCGACGCTAGTACATTGTCGGATGGCAGTAATCATACTGGTAGTATTTTACATGCCTCTCAGCCAACCATTTTTAGGATAACTGGTCGCCCCGGTGGCGTATCAGGTTATCCTCGAGCCTGGTATAGGTCAGTTTCGTGAGTTCGAGCCCCGCCGAGTGCATACTCGTATAAATTCGTTGGGACTTTTTCTTGTGGACAAATTGACTTGCGGAAAGCGCGAGAGCGTGAGTTAGCAACATTCGATGAACAATCGACGAGCAGTGGGATTGCTGAACCCTATGCGCGTTAAAAAATTGAAGGCAAGAACCGGGGAGGAGAAGGGATGACACCTGTGACCACGGCTTGTCCAGAAGCTGGAAAGTGAAAGTGTGCAAAAAAAAAAAAAAAAAAAAAAAAAAAAGAAGGTTAGCAGTGTTTTACGCCGGTCGAGACGCTTTTTCCGAGTCGGGTCGGGTCGCGTCGGGTCGGGTCGGATCGGATCGGGTTCGCGACCCGACCCGACCCGACCCGACTCTACCCGTACAATTTTGAAAGCTTGTTGACCGAGCCGTGGGTCGGGCCATGAGCAGTGAAAAGTCCTTATTGTTAGCCTCACTGTTGGGGTGACGATAGCACGATAACATGATAGCACGATAACATGATTGTATGATAGCATGATAGCATGATAGCATGATAGCATGATAGCATGATAGCATGATAAGAAATCTGGATTAGCACATATAGGTTAAAAAATCTCGTGCTCAGCCGTGAGTGCCATACATCAACGCTATAGTGCTGTTAATACCCCCCCCCCTACATGGCGCCTGGTCTAACATGGTTGGTACCTGGTATCTGGTATTGCGTAACCAATCCTCGTGATGTAATGATGTAATGCGTGATGCTTCGATGTGATGCTGTGATGCGATTTGACAGATGGCATCAAGCGTGATATTGAGCGGTATTTAGCCCTGATGTGTGTCGCGATGTTGTGATGTAATACGACGGGTGGCATCGCGTGTAGCGACCAAGGACTATGTCCGTTCCACGCCTTAATTGTGAACGACTATTAATAGTTATTGTCTTTAGTTTTGTCGTGAACCGTCATGTTTTGCTGTTGTTAGGAATGGCGTTAACGCTACCATTCTGTCTGTAAATATAAGCAACATTTTTCACTAATGTTCAAATAAAATCGTGCTTATATTTCCGGACAGTGGTATGTCGTAATCAAGCCTCATGTTGTGATGTTGCGACTGTGGGATGCTTTGGTGTGATGCTGTACTACTGCGATGAGCACTGCTGTAATGTACTTTGATTTGGCCGGCGGCGTCGTGTGCATCGAACATAGACTGCGAGCGCTACCTGGCATGAATCGGGCTTTTTTTTTTGTCACGAATAATTTTCATTGCGTCCGTTGGGAGTTAAGTTAACCCTTTTTGAGCCCCCGAACCCCTCCCTATACTAAATCCAAGTATTTTTGTCCCCAAAAAGGGGTTTCCAGTTGTAAAGGGGTTAAGTAGTTAACGCTCATCTTGCAATGCTTTGGCGTGATGTTGTGATATGATGCGACGGGCGGCATCGTGAGTGGCCCTGAGTGGCAAACAACCCTCATGACGTGATGCGGTGATGTGATGTTGTTGTGATGCTTTGATGCGGTGCTGTGTTGTAATGCTTTGGCGTGATATTGTGATGTGCTGCTGTGGTTTGATGCATTGGTGTATTGATGTCGTGTTGTGGTGGGACAGGTGGCATCGTGTGTATTGACCAAGGACAATGGCCGTTACCTGCCGGAATGGGTAGCCTACCACTGGGCGCTGGGAGTGGACGAGTTCGACATTCTCGACGACGATAGCGTCGATGACACCAGAGAGGTACGATGTCGATGACACAAAAAGGGTGCCATGTATGAGTTTGATGCCATGACTACAACAATGCCAGCGCACACGGCTGACGGCAGTTATAAATATCCACCAGCGCAAGGTCCTACCGAGAGCTGCCCTATATTGACTCTTGTTCAAGGTTGAAACATTTGTCCACATCTCTCCTGGAATACGAAAATACACCGATGGGTGGCCGGTGGCCATGTGATGTGTAACAACTTGCCGGTGCATTTTTAGGTGCTGTTGTTGTCGCTGCTGTGTGGGGTGCTTGGGTAAGAGTACCACAATGCCTCGCGCGGCAGTGACAACTCCAGAGGTCTCGAACCCCGACCCCCACACAAAAAAACGCAACAGAGTATATATGCAAGCCCTCTCGCGGTCTGCGCGTCGTGTTGGGCAAACCGCACGCAGCAGCAGCAACAACAGCGGGCGGCAGCTTGTGTATGCACAATAGCTAATATGCGCCCACAGAGTGCTAGTACTCGTGATATACAAAATGATTTGACACTTATTATTTTTCGTTCAGCCGTGCCACATAGCATTCCGAAGCACAACTCCCAATTTTTTATCAACACGCAACCGGAGAAAGAAATAACGACAAAAGCACGCCGCCGCCACGGTACGTACCGCTGTGCTGCTGCTGCTGCTGCTGCTGCTGCTGTTGCTGCTGCTACTGTTTTTGTGTTATTGTCCTGTGTTTCACGTCTCACCGGGTAGGTACCAAGTATATATAGGTATATATGTACCTGGTACTGACGTAGGTATGCATGACGTACCAGTGTACAACTGACCTTTTGAGAAACTGGAAAATAACCAAAGGCCGGCCAGCAGTTGAAATGTTGGCATTTCATACGCCCACAAGATCGAATGGCCCGGCAGCAGCAGGCAGCAGTTGAAAGTCTGTACGAGGTACTGCTGCTGTTCAAGGCGATTTTTTTTTGACGGCCAAAACAGCAGTAACAACCACAAGGAAGAAGTTCGTATTTTTGTTTGTTTATACGTTGGTGATGGGTGTTTGCGTTGGATTTGATGAAAAAAAAACAAAATACTGGAGTATTAAACACTTACACAGCTGTGATATCTTGTTATAGATTATGCAAATCTACTATATTAATATTTATACTAGATACAAGCTTGCGCTACAGGACATGGTTGGCTCTACAACCCGGGGGTGTTGCAACTACAAAATTGTGTGTGGGGGGGGGGATGAAAATCAAAGAATAAAATATCCACCGCGCACGTGCCGAGGCAAGTAACACCGACCAGTGCAGACGAGTTTATAGCTTAGCCTATCCATGATGTTGAACCATTCTGGAATCGTAGCCTTCCGCCAGCGGAAAATCCGAACCTCCCTCGGAGACAGGGTGGGAGCCTTTACCATTTATGTCACTGCTGTCACCCAGCCACTTCTTCTTCCCTGAATACCTGCGTGATCCGTATTCATCCACCCATTGAACCCGGGGATGGAAACCGTTTTTTCCCTGTCAATGACACTCTGCACTGATTAATGTCTGGAAGTATAATACTTGGAACTATTAACCAAAGTGCAATGCTTTTTAATACTGGTATAATACTTGGAGAGTAGAGTGTTAATATATTAGTAAAAATGTTATAAAAATCAAAATACACTCCAGCTGTGAGATCGAAGATTTTGTTGAAACTCATCTTTGCAAGCTGTGTGTGATACTCCGATCGCGCGCGCGTATTACGGGTTGTGTGTCCTCGTTGAGGATATAAAGTCGTAGTAAAAATATTGAAACTACCGTCAGGTGTGAGTTCGACGACGTTAGGGTCGCTACTGTATTGTTAATAGTACTATTACTGGGGACCATAGTAAATAGGACCAAATATTGTTAGTCAAAATAGGTAAATATATTGGTTTTTGTGTGTACCGTAGGTCCTATTTACTATGGTCCCCCGTAATACGTAATACCATTACTAGTAGAAAGTTAATATGGTACTATTGATAGTACATCGCTAACGTAGTGGAGTGTTACTATTTTAGTATTAGTAGTACTGCAGAATGTTAATAAAATAGTGGCATGTTAATATCATGCATTTTTTTTTTCTTCTCTTTTTTATCCTCCGGTGGATGGGGAAAAATAAAGGTTAAGCTCACCACACTTCCACGTATTTTCATATCCGTCGTGTGTCGATTTGACTCAATTGCCTTCGCAATCCAGCGCTAGCTGGAACTTTAATGTAATGGGATGTTAATGCAGTATTAAACTATTAGTATAACGGTATTTCAGCTCTCTATGTGGGCTGGCCCCTCATTGAAGGAGGGCCGTGATCAAAATCAAACACGGCTCAAACAATCTGGCCCAACGATCATACAGCAGGACCCCTACGAATATCGTACAGCACGCGTCATCCGTCCTAACGCTCGTATCATAATACATTACCCGAATATACACATCCACCCGTCTATGAAACCCGGGGATGGATCCACAACATCCCCTGATGACCTCATCCTCCATCTTTCTTCATGGTTCAGGTGTCGGAGCCGTTCGTCCGAGCGGGAATCGTAACGTTCCGGCAGCGGAAAATCCGAACCTCCCCGGAGGACAGGGTGGAGGCGCTTAACGAGTGCGTTGCGCGGTATCGCCATATGCGTGATAGTGGAAACCCTAGCGCCCCTCGTTGGGTTGTTCTGATCAACACCGACGAGTATTTCTGGGCGGGAGATCTCGTGAGCACTCTCTCGGACGTGCTCATGATGTATTCGTCCACGTGTTGCCTTCAGGTGAACATGTCCTGGTGACGTACCCTACGCCAGTTTTATGCAAAGGCTGTTATTAATAACGTATTGGTAGTACGTATGTTGCTATTGTAGTGTCCCCTTTTTATTTTTCTCCGGTATCAGTATATTTCAACCGAGATACTTTTTCTCGCCCTCTGAGCGCAGGAATATTTTTAGAAGATACATGCGTATCGCAGGTGTCAATACATTGAGATGGTGTATTCTTCCACGCGTGTACTGGCCAGGACATACTGGGTACACCAGAATTGAAAATATCGCAATAATGTCACGCGTACCGCCAGCAAATCCCAGCAGTTCGCGAGTACCAGTATTTCGCCAGTATGAATACTAGCATGTCAAGATGGCGTATTCGCCTGCCTGGAGGAGATGAGTACGGTTCAAGATATATGTCAGTATTCCTCGCGGCAACTCGATTTTCCGCAGGCGGTCCGAACCGTGTCTCTCCCCCCATTCCCTTCTCGCCTCCCCCCTACAAATCAAATACCTCCAAGTTCCCTCCATCCCCGCCTCCCGTTACCCCGCATGGGTTTCCAATGCCGTAACCAATGCCGTAACCATTGCTGTTCTTAATGCCGTACTTTCACGTTACACCCTCTAAGGTGCCGAGCGTGCAGCACGGCAGCTCGGGGTTTTCCAAGGCCCCCCGTGGGCTTGTCATCGACAACTTCTTGAAGCATGCGGACCCATGGTCGAACGACCTCAATACCCCCCCTCAGGTGCGCTTTTGTAGACCCACTGACAAGCCCATTTTCGATTCACAAGGTTTTCCAACATTTCCCGGTGGCTTGTGCTCTTTTCGGACGGTTTCGGATTTCGAACGCATTGCCGGTGATTGCTCAAGACGCCTGCGCTGTATAGAATCATTGAGATGCCATCTTTCGAATCATGAGGGTTTCTGACGCAATTCGACGGCGTGTGCGTCGTATGCGGTTTCGGACGACCTCAACCCCCCCCCCCCCCGCCCCCCCTGGTGCGCTAGTAACTGATAATTGATTTTCGATTCATGAAGGTTTTCAAAGGATTATGTCGCGCGTTAGTTTTTATGGTTTTCGATTTCGGTATTTCGGGCGCACTTGCGCACTTTGGGGCACACTTTCCAACACCCCCATCGAGGTGCGCTTTATAGGCTCATCACTGAGAAGCGATTTTGCGATCTTTGGAATCGTGAGGGGTTCCTATATATTTGTGGCGTGTTCGACGCATTCCACGGTAGAGGTGCATGCGCCAACCATTGTTTTTGCCTTCTGAGGGTGGTGGCGTGATAAACTACTCTACTACTCTATGCCTTCCGAAGCTGAAGCTTACTAACTTTGAGGAAACCGAAAGCAGGGCCCGATGACCAAATCCCACAACCTGGGTACAAAAAATGCTTGTCAATGCTTGTCATACACTGCAAAACAAGAGTGATACAAGTATTCACTCACACCATTTGGGCTTAAGAGAAAAAAAAAATGCCGTCATTCACAACACAACAGAGCGAAAAAAAGTTTTGCCTCTCTATCCTAGCAGCGCGTCTTCCACTTTTTTTCGACAGTGGCAGCGACAGCGACAGCGACCGACCTCGGAACGAATTACCCGCGTGCGTGTACCCGGTCGGCGGAATCCAGGTGGTCGTTAACTTGAAGCCTGCGAAGAAATCTCTGGGAAATTTTCAGCGGCTGAGCAGCCTCTACCACACGGAAGACTGTCCGTGTGAACTGGCGCCGGTGGCCGAAATTGGGACCCGCCGGTACGCGTTGACGCTCGAAGATCTTACGGCCAAGGCCAAGGCTAAGGTAAGGTGTTAGTGCACAGCTGTTAGCGCACACCGGGTACGTAGAAGGGGGGGTGATACGCGGTTAAATAATCAGGTTGTTTGTTTCGAGGAGAGGGGGCGGTAAACGGTAAATATTTTGGTGTTTCTAGGATCCAGGGGGGGACATGTTTGGAGCACGTGTTGACGGACATGTCACTATGGGAGAGCGTGTTGACGACGACGGTGCGGTAACACGTGATGCGGACGGCAATAACCCCCCTCCGGTGCTCCATCTCGAAAGGGATGCGTGGTCAATGATCACATGGTCAAATGACTAAGGCAAGCAACAAATGAGTACGCTCCCTCCTATTCCCCGTAACCCCCCCACCTCCCGCTCCTCCCCACCATCACCCCCCTCCCCTCCTCTCCCCCCGCCACCCCCATTCAACCCCCGGCTCCCCCCCCTCCCCCTTCCCACCTCTCCATCCCTCACCCCGTCGCCGTCCTCCCGTCCCTGTTCCCTCCCGCCCATATTTTCGCTTTTGCACGACACTATCGCATTACTATCACATTACCGTGTACCGCGTGCATAGGCGCGAGAGCCGGCGCTAGGAAAAGTGTCGTTGTACGATGGGACGGTCTTTAACAACTTTGCAACTAAGGACATGCAAGCCTGGGGCTGTGTCGTACGCCACCTGCTATCGAGAGCTGCTAGTGGCAAGCACGTTGTCACTGGAAAGTCCCTGCCTACTCTCAGCCCGCACCATCCTGTTGCCCACGGTGAGTGGTCGGGATCTGTGTGTCGCACAGATCATTATCTAGATGACCTAGATCCTATATGTGCGGTTGTGGTGTGATGTTGCGGATCTGTGTGGTACTGATGAGGAATCAGAGCCCGAAGGCTCAACCCTCACAGTCCTGTTGCCCACGGCGAGCAAATATGTGGGTTGACGGCACTCTTGACTTTTGACGCACAACCGTCAAGAACCGCTTCAATTCGTACTAAAAAACAGTATGTAGGTCTAACGAGGCCTTGACGAGACAAAACCAGACCGTCAACCCACATCTATGACAATGAGGAACTGGAATCCGAATATTCCACACATGGAACAGACCACGATCGATCTATTACTAATTAATAAGTAATACTGTAGCTCATCTAGACACTGTACCTGGCGTCATTTTCTTCATGGTGGGCTTGCTATAATATGGTCACTGATGGAGTTACTCGCGCCGTGCCTAGCTATTTTTTGTTCGTTTTTCTGAGAGTTTTTTCAATGGTAGACCTGGTATGGTTCCCCGCATATATTGAACTTGCGACGCGCCCGGGATTGGAAGCCCAGCACACGCCGAAGGGGAACCTTGTACGGTGGGCACCCCGATTTAAGAGCATCCCAGATATGAGCGTTCGGAAATTAAGAGCGGTCAACTTGGCATGTCCCACTATTTAATACTTCGTAGATTAAAGGATATGTCTTTCCCAATACAGATAAGAGCGCTTTGTAGCTAAGAGCGCGTGTGTCGGCTTGTCACGGGGCGCTCTTAAATCGAGGTACCCACTGTGTATAGCGTAGGAATCGGAATCGGAATATTCCGCATACGAGGCAGATGACGATGTACTGCTGTAAGATCTTCTGTAGGTTCTATGCCAAAGGTTGCCATAAGTTGTGCGGGGCCTGCGTATCGGCCACCGCATCATCGCGTCGCCAACGGTATTCAACTAGTCCACGCATATGTGTGATGATTCTATGCTTCGATGTTACTAGTATATCGCATGTGTGTGATGATTCTATGCTTCGATCTTACTAGTTTTTTTTGTGAGTTGATGTTTGGTGTTTTAAACGGTCTGACGCTTCGGTGTTTGTTGTTTTTTTAGATGCTTCGGTGCTTTGATGTAACATGTGATACATACATGTTTCGACACTTTTTATTTTTCGATATTTAATATATTAATAATTTTTATATTTTTCTTGCGGGAATGCGAGCCACGGATCCTTGCGGAAAATATGAAGTTGTTGCCACCGCTATGTACTTGCCGACGTTTCACTGTTGTATTTTGCTGATGTTTAGGCATTTCGAATTTCGATATTTCGATGTTTTGAAAGCTCAATTTTATAATGTTTGGGTGTTTTGATATTTCGACATTTTGTACAAGTATTACAAAACACAAAGTCAGCTTTGAGTTCGACCGCGTTAGTATTAAAAATCGATCCAGCTTTTCGACGTTTTTTGTGTTGATGTACTGATGGTTTCGATGTTTTGATATTTTGATGTTTTTATGGTTGCATCCCAGGTATGCGGGCGATGGATCCTTATGGGGAAGAGGAAGCTTCTCGGACCGCTATGTGTTTGTCGACGATTCACTCCTCCCCGGCGATGCCTGGGTTGCAATGGGGCAAGGAAAAGCGGGCGATGCTTCCGACCTGGCTACAAGAACTATGCAGCACAAGGTGATACTTCAAAAGAGCATGGGTCAAAGGATGAACGTTTTTGGCTTGATTGTAGTACAGCGAGAAAACGATACCGGGAAGGACTGATGTATTAACTTGATTATAGTACAGCGAGAAAACAAATGATGTCTTCAAGGATTAATCCGTTTGACTTGGTCGCCGTGTAGCGAGAAATCAATTGACAAGGATTAAATCAACCGTTTCGACTTGGTTATGGTGACCATCAACTCGACTCACTGTGACGAGCTCCGAAAGGCGCACCTCGAAGTCCTCCGGCGAGTCCTTGGCTTCCAGCGCCGTGCGGACTACACCAACCTCTATTACGCCAAGGCCCTAAAGAAGACGAAATGCGACATTATCTGAACTACCATGCGGAAGCATCGGCTAGTCTTCGCTGGTGCAACGGTACGGCAACACAAGGTTCGATTACCCAGTCGGATGATGTTTGCGCAGATAGCAGGTGGAAACATCCAGGGACCAGGTAGGCCACCGAACAACTGACTCAGAAAGCTGAGAGGCGACCTCGCCGTGATTCAATCCACCGAATGCTCCACGGAAAACTTCCCACGGCAGCTAGGAGTTGAAACCGCACTGTGGGTCCCTGCCGCCAAGAAGGCGGACAAGTGGGACCAGGGGATCCTTGAAGCAGCCGAACGATTCATGGCCTGGTGGTACGTAGAGGAGGGGGAAAAGAGCTCGGAGCGCCGCTGCAGCCCGAGTGCGCGACACCCAAAGGCGAAGAAGGGGGAGGGGGAGTAGATAATTCGTGGCTGAAGGCAGCAAGACGGAGACGGCAAGACAGGGCAGCAAGGCACCAGGCCGACTACTGTAGCAGGTAGAACCTGTGTGCATAGCCTCAAGCTACTGCGCCTACCTTGTGTTTTGTTCTTGTTTTTGTTGTTTGGATTGCCTGCTCCGTCTCCCCCGGAGGTGCAGTGTTAGACCATGTCGGCCGATACTGCGGTGCTACCACGGCCGGTATGCGGGTTCTTGCTGAACCGTTTTTGCCCTTTTATGCGTTTTTCCTTCTCTTCGTTCCTTTCCGCCCCCCCTTTTCCATTCTGCTTTTCCCTTTTCTGCCTCCTTTTGGGTACCCTTGGGGGCTATATGTGTGGAGGCGATTATGTCGGTATGGACACCGCCGTCGAAGATACAATAAATTGAGGACGGACCAGGCAGGAATGGTCGTAGCCCTCCAGTAGTTGCGTTCGGAACCCAGCTGCTGCTTGAGTGCTGCCCCGACGCCGTCTGTGTGGTGTCATCGGTCGTGTCATCTGCTTTGTTGCTGCTCTGTTGCTGTTTTTTGTTGTTGTATTCTTGCTTGCTTTATTTTTTAGGTTCGTTTTTGTATTGGGTACGGAGGCGATGGTGACGGTATGGACACCAATGTCATCAGAAACAGTTTGTGCGCAGACGGTTGACCATGCGGCAATGCTCCTAGTCCTACAGCAAGGTCATTGGAAACGCAAGATGGTTGCTGCCTCCGACGTTGGTTGGATGGTGTCATCTGCTTGGTCTATTTGCTGGCTGGCTGTTATGCTTTGTTTCATTTATCTCGTGCCGTCCTGTTTCTCTCTTTCTTGGGTGTCCTACATCATTGTGTTTTTCACAACCATGGAACTAGCTCAAGCCCTAACCCAATCCCTAATCGTAACCCATACCAAATACGGGTCCTTCTTTCATTGTTCTTTTTTTCTTTCTTTCTTATTACTATTGTTACCATGTTTTTTGCAAATCGTCTGGTACGCTATCTTCCATTGTTTTTTTCATTTCCCGCGTGTTCATTTGTGGCAGTGTGTATCTCTGTCTCGTCGCTTGTGACCACAGCAGAGACTGCCTTCATACCCTCTATAAATAGGAGGCATCGGCACGGGCACTCGTCATGCTGGTTGTAGATGCCTGAACTACCACTTTAATGTGAAGAACATACATGCATATCATGATATATAGAGTGAAACAAGGAGAAGATCAGGCTGATCAGGCTGCGGCCGACGTGGCTAGAACAATTATGCAACACACGGGGAGACAGCTGTTAGTGGTGAGTTATATCGTAGCTAATGAGGTAGTGCTATAGTGAGAAACAAAAATAACACAGGTTAATCAGTTTGGCTTGATTATTGTTTTGCGGCAAAGCCTTAACTCTAGTATCGCGAGTAAGCACATAATAAGGAGAACCTTTTTTGGTTGATTATACCATAACGAGAAAAAAATAAGGGCAGTAAAGATTGACAGAATAGTCTTCGTTTTTTGTATAGCGCGGAAAAAGGAAAAGGATCGCTGCTGTCGACCTGGCTCGAATACATCTGCAGCACGCGGTGATACATAGCTAGAGTAGTACAGTAGTAATAGTGCAGTAGTAGAGTAGTGAACAAGTGGCACGGGTCGATGGATTAACCCTTGTGACTTGATTGCAGTGTTGATACCGTAGGGGTCCCGCAGTAAATCGGTGGTGTGCTATACACTAGTGCTATAGGCGAATGAGCAATATGACCGCCTTGTTGGGGCAAGCCGCCTTATTCTTTACAGGTTATGAGTGCAATTCCCTTGTAATGGTCGCGCCAAGCGATTTTGACCGCTTTATATAGGGATGCTGCCTTATATGGGGATACCGCCTTATTGGGGTACCCCTACTCTAGCGCGAATGACGTGTTTTTGGTTTTGCCAGCCGTCAGCGAGTACACTAGTGCGGGCCCCTTTTGATTTCCCGCGTTGTTTTGTTATCGACTTGTTTGTATTGTGTGTATAGTGGTATCGATAGCTCAAGTTGTGGAATACGGTATTATATACACCAAGTCACAAGAGTGTTTGATGGCTCGCTTTGGCGAGACGGCCGTTTTCGGAAGTTCTGTGTAGATGAGAGCTAAATCAGAGAGTGCTGGTGGCTCGCCTTGGGAGCTACACCATGCGTAGCGTTTTGGTGCCTTGCTTTGTCGAGAAAATATTGTGGACCCCTCCCCTTCTTGTGGTATTAGTATTAGTAATAGAGCCAGCGCGCGGTGGGGGTGCAGCAGCTTCTAAGAATTTTCTGAGCTCCTAACATGAGGAGCTAGCTTAACATCTCATCCGAAACTGACTTCGAAGGCATTCAATCACGCAACCCGACCAATGCTTGTATGCGCTAGTCCTCAAGCCGAATGAACTCGTAAAGGTATCAGGCTAACCGGTAGTTACTCACCTGAGGCGCTCAACCTGTAAGAGGTAATAAATGTTTAGCCCCAAAAGTGCAACCCCTACCGCACTATTCCGCACTATAGAGGGATGCCTCAGTAGAAGCTGGGAAAAAGCCGGCCGATCGTCTGAGCGCCGTTCGCAACGTCAAATGTAGCAAAACGCGCGATTGTCTCACGTTCGGTGAGCTTGGCGTGATTTTCAGCGTTCGCAAAGGTGCTTCCATAAGGCTGCCGTAGGGGATGCACTTTTGGGTGAAACGTTATCGACCGATTATACGCCTCATGTGTGGAATTATCGGTTAGCAATATTTTTTTTCAAGCATATTTGATTTAGGGCTAACGCATAGAAATGTTGATGGGGTTGAGCGAACGAATGCCTTCGAAGTCATGTTCCGGGTGAGATTATGAGCTCCTCATGCTGGGAGCCCTGAAACTGCTGCACCCCTGCTGTGGGATGACTCTGTTTGGAGTACTTATTTTTATTTGGCGTGATAGCTGACTTCCCACAAGGTGCTCAGAAGATCTGCCGTTTGCCCACCTTTTATACTGTGACGACGAAACGGGGATCCCGTCCACCCGTGTAAGTGCAGTTGTGACGAAGTTCACATGTGCAATTCACCTAAAAAAACGTGTGTAATTGGCATGCACGCAGGTATGTGTTCATCCACTCCTTCGAAGGGACTGGAGAGCTCGAGGTGGCCGAGGCGCTTAACTCTCACGCCTGGGTTCGCTCACACACTGGCGCTTCGGCGGCCATGAACGGCGGGGCCGTGCTGACATCGTCGATACCCACCGTTGCGGAGATGAGACGGAAGAGAAAGAAGGATGTCCTTGAGGTGAGGGGGACTGCAGGAAAGGAAAAAAGTTGCAGATACTTGAAAAAGTTGTTCTACTGCTGTTAGACCATTGCTAATGGCAAGGCGATAGTTTTGATACAAAAACTTTCCACACTATTCACGTGTTTTGCTGAAGAGATTGCGGTACCGTCGCTGTGCGGAAGAAACGGTAGAAAAAGTAATCTGTTTTTGTTTGTCAAGCGGCCCAACCTTTTGTCAAGCGGCCCAATTCGCCATTTTTGATCAAAAGCCTCGGTCAGCGTTGTCCCACAACTACGATTGACCTTCCATCTCGAGACACAGACAACCCACGACCAGCCCTCTTCGTTCCGGACAAGGCCTCATGAGTGTAGGTGTCCTGTAGTCTTCCCTCAAATGCTATCAAAATTATATTTTTTGCCCGGATCGACAGTTTTTGTGTCTGTTTTCCACACACCAGCTGCCGTCTAGTCGGCGCCCGCCACACATGACCGGCGGTAGTGTGAGCAATGTACACTTTTATTAATAGTAATGTGGGTCGGAGCCCCTAGCGAGCTCGCCACGTTCACATCTCACGATGCTGTAGTTGATTTAGTCGAACGAAATATGTGGACGACACGGAATCTCGCCGCTTGTAATCCAAGTATGTGTCCTGCACATTTATATTAAGTGTATATTTCCACCTATCTATTATTATAAAAATTAAAATACACTCCAGCTGTGAGATCGAATATTTTGTCGAAACTCATCTTTGCAATCTGTGTGTGATACTCCGATCGCGCGGATTACGGGTTGTGTGTCCTCATTAAGGATGTAGGTCGGCGACTCCCCTTGCAACTACTGTGTAGCTATCAGGGTCAACAGGGTGATGTTAGGCAGTCTGTGCGCGGTAACTATAAAACCCGTTTCTGAGGGGGACAAAATCTGACAGCTGTGGAAGGAAATGCATCAGTTTATCAAGTGAATCAATCCTGTAAGTCGAATATCCGGTGAGGCGAGGGCGGAGTTTTTAAGGACGTGGGGGCCTGATTTTGATCAAAAGGGGGGCGGGAGGGGGGAAGGGGGGGGAGGGGACGGATGGGGCAGGTCTATTTGTGCGTGGAAACTATAAATTTTCTTGTGGGGGAGGGGGAGGAATGTGGCGGGGGGGGGGCGGGGGCGGGGGGGGAGGGCTTTAGGTCGCATAGATGTAGGGGTTGGCTATACGCGTGGTGCTAGGTCTAGGCGATGGTGCGGGTGGTGGGTGAAGGAGGGGCCGTTGAGGACAGGTGTGGGTGGAAATTGCAGCAATGGCATGGACGGCTCTGAAACGATAACGAGGCGATATCCAGGGCGTGGAAGTGTTTATTACTCTGGCGGATTTCGATAGTAGGTGGGGCGTTTAAGCAAGAGGAAGCGAGGGGAAAAAAAAAAAAAAACGGGGAGGGGGGCGGGGGGGGAAAAGGGTTTTCAAGAGGTTTAGGTCACATATAATATTGAAATCAAGGATTTGGTCGACAATGATGTTCGCAACATTGTGTGTGATCCTCCGATCGCGCGTATTAATCATATATGTAGGGGCCTAATATACGCGCGGTGCTGGCTCTAGGCGATCGTGCGGGGTGTGGGGAAGGGGGGGGCGTTGGAGGGGGGGAGGGGGGATTAATGAAAGCTATGTCATGGATGGCTAGAAAGATAATGACGTGATACCAATGGCTTATTAGTGTTTATTACTCTGGCCGGTTTCGATTGTATATGGGGCGTTTGAACGAACATTATATAATACATCGAGCACAACCAGAGTCCGTGCCGAAGCATCCTATCCTAGATAGACGGGATCTTTGGTCACAAATTACGCAACAGAGATACACATTGCACATACCGCAAGGTGATTTGACCACGCGATGCCGAACGCAATGGTGTGGGAGCGGAACATACGCAAGCCGGCACACCAGACCACTTGCAACGGAAAAACAAGAAGAAAGAAGAAGAAAACACGAAAAGGAAGAAAAATATGAAAGAAAATGAAAAGAAAAAGCAAAGGAACGCAGGTGGGGAGGGAAGAGGTACCCGGGAAGACGAGACATTGAGTGAAACAAGACGGCAAGCCGAAAACGACAACTAAGCAAAACAGACTGCCAGCAACAAAGCGTATGACAACACCCTTCGAGCGTCAGGGGCAGCAACCGTACTGGGTTCCGAATGCACCTACTGTAAGAGTAGGAGCATTGTCACAAGGCCAGTCAACTGTCAACTGTTTCTGACGCCGAATAAGCTAGTTTGCATACCGGTGAGCTTCTTTTCCATACGCTGGTACGATTCAGATATTCGCCACATAGTATACGAACAAATATGCAGAAAGCCAGGATTTTAGACGATTTCACCTCTTTGTTCATATTGATTCCAGTGGAAAATCTCAGCAACATTTAGACGTATGGGGTCCGGAGACAGGTAAACTTGCAGTGGCAGATTCATCCGCGATCTCCCAGGTTGCAGGTCTGAAGATTAAAGTTATTTCAACGCTAAAATCAAGTAACTACCGTGGGTGGAGCCGTGTTTTTTTAAGGGGTCTTGCTTTCTGAGTTTTTAAGGGGTCAGTAAGTATAATAGCACAGGGATAGCCTTTGGTACCAAAAGGTACTTTGTTTTCGTATGCCATCCGATATTGTACTGTGCTTACTCCAATCCGATACGAACTGAGTACTCCCACATGCAGTGTATCTTATATGCTGTTTCCACTCTCGCGCCCATGACTTCTTTACTTCCTCTACGGCTAGCAGCTTACTTGCCCGTGTATACATGCGCCTTCTCTTATTAAAATACAACCCACGCACTATTGCTACCAACGTTCCCCTACCCCTACCCTACCCTATCCTGCGATACATTACCCTGCGCTACCCTCCCCTGCCCTGCCCTGCCCTGCCCTGCCCTGCCCTGCCCTGCCCTGCCCTGCCCTGCTATACCCTACCCTACCCTACCCTACCCTGCCCTACCTACCCTGTCTTACCCTTTCCTACCTTCTCTACGCTACCCTATCCTACTGTACCCTACCCTACCCTTTTCTAACCCTGCTCTACCCCTATCTACCTGACTCGCTGTTATCTTCCTTACCTTGACCTCCCGTGCCTTATTCTACAGTTGTGTGGCTGTACGGAAGATACCCGATACGGATGCCGGCGATACTGCCCAAGGCTTAAAAGTACTCTGTTGGACAGTGATGGGGTTAACAAGATCAGGAGGCAGCTTTTCCAGGACTGGTCCCGCCGATTCAAATTCCAGGTGAGTTTTCTGCCAGTGTTGGCCGTTTTTAGTTGCTCTGCGGCATTCGTTATACAAGCTGCCGTTCGCCGCACAAGCTTTTGTCCGTCTTTCACCGTGCAAGCTGTCGTATGGTACTCGCGGCACAAGCGATTGTACAGCGCTTACCGTACAAGCTGCCGTACAGCGTTCACGGTACAATATGTCATACGGCATTGACCGCACAAGCCATCGTACGGCGTTAACCCAGGCTGTCGACCCATACGAGCTTTCGAACGGCATTCATACTATTAGTAGCTGTCGTATGGCGTTCACTGTGCACCCTGTGATACGACGCTCACAGTGCAAGCCCATCGTACGGCGCTTGCCGTACAAGCTATCGTATGATGTTCATCGTACAAGCGTACGGCGTTCACCGTACTAGCTATCGTACCTCATTCGCCGTACAACCTGCCGTACGGCATTCACCGTGTAAGCTATCATGTGGCATTCACCGTACAAACTGTCGACCCACACGAGCTGTCACACGGCATTCACCGTACAAGCTGTCGTATGGCGTTCACCGTACAATCTGCTGAACGGCGTTCACCGTACACGCTGTCGTACGGCGTTCACTGTACAGGCTTCCGTGGGTACGGCATTCACCGTACAATCAGTACATAGGCTAAACCTCTCCTGAAAAAGTACCAGTATATGCCTCAAAACCAAAACCTGTGCCCTCCCCCACCGCGTACTCCTTTTGAATTGCCGAACGGGCCGGGGGAGCCGGTCCTCGTGGAGAGAGGTGTCGGCATGTTCCCCGTCTCAACTGTAATACCTAGCCAACAAGCAAATGCAACTAGTCGGCGACTTGTAGTCAACTCACTTGCAGCCCTCTCAGGCCCTCCCCTACGTAGCCAAGTAATTATTGGTCGGCACTTACTATTAGTTTATTCAGCCAAGTAACAGCCATTCCCCCCTCCCCCCTGCTGTGTACTCCTTTTACAGTCGAACGGACCGGGGGAATCATGGTGGTAGTGGAGAGGGACGCCGACACTGACATGCTTCTCGTCGCAACCATAATACACTGTAGTACCTAGCCAACTAATGCCCTAGTCGGCGACTTACCATTATTACACTCTTAGTATAGTCCGCCAACTCACAGCCCTGCCGGAAACCCACATCCACCTCTTCAATTACCAGGTACCCATACCAAGGCTCTAAAAATAAACAAGCGCCTAAACCAAACCTCTTCCAAAGAAACACATACCCGCCCCGCCTGTGTAATCCTTTCTGTATAGCCGAACAGACACAATGAGGAACCCTGGTTTTGGTGCGAAGAAACGCCGACATGCCCCTCGTCGCAACTGTGTTACACTGTAATAATAATACCTAACCAACTAAACAACTAGTCAACGACTTACTATTAGTGTATATCCAGCCAAATCACAGCCCTACCGAATATCCAGATCCTCACCCTCCCCCCCCGCGTAGGCTCTTGTTTATTTACCAAGTTTATTTACCAAGTACCCAGACCAAGCCTCTCAACAGATACGAGTGCCCGAAACCAACCTCTTCACCCCCCGCTTGTGCATTCCTAGGGGCGAATAACGGTGACTTCTATCTCCCACAGCTTTCGTACAATGATTCACTACTGTTTACTTATATGGCAGTGCATGTTAATCACAAATCTGTTAGCTGCACAGACAACCGGAATCCCTAGTTTTGATAGAAGGAGACGCCGACATGCTCCTCGTCACAATTGCAATACATAGTAATAGTACCTACTGTACTGAACTAATAAGCAAGTCGCTCTGGGATAGGGGCGCCCTTTCATTTTCTGAGACCCTTCACTTGACGAGGATTTTAACACAAACACGAACACAAAACCCGAAAAACACGAAAGTGCAAAGTGCTACCCGATGAGCAGAGACATGGCCTATTGCTATTAAAATAGTACACAAGGGATTTTTTTTGTAGAAAAGTTTTTTTCTTTTTGTCCTCGGCGAATGGGGGAAAAATTAGCTCAAGCTCACCACCGCGCTTCCATGGGTTTTCATCCATACATGTCGCGTGTCAATTTAACTGAATTGAGTTCGCAACCCAGCGCTAGCAGGCGTATCCTGCAAGGGGTGGTATTTGCAACATCCAGTGACACATGTTAGTTCCTCGATTCAGGAGCGCCCCGTCGATTGTAGCCGGAAACATTTTCGCCCAAAAATTGCAACTTCTATGGTATCGTAGTCTGCACCACTTACTGCATCACTTACTGCTAGTACGGTCAGCCAACTCACAGCCCCTCTCTTGGTACCCTTGTTTTGACAGCCGAACGGACCGGGAGAAGCCCTGGTGCTGGTGGAGAGAGACGCCGACATGTTCCTCGCTACGAAGCAGGCGCTCTTCCCCTCGGTGTCGACGAGCATCCTCACCGTCCGCCACCCCATGTGCACCCCAGCTGTGGCGAGGTTAACCTCCGATACGGATGTCACAGCGGGGCTTCGGGAGTGGTACCAAGTTTGGAAGCAGGTGTTGGTTAAGCAGGTGCCGGAGGTCGCTGGCGACGTGTGGGTTGTCAGGTAAGAGCCACGGGGCTCACGACGGAGGGGGGCGCGCTCGTTTGTTGCTTGCCTTTGCCATTTGCACATTGACCACGCATCCCTTTCGAGGCAGAGATGGGGGGAGGCAGGAATGGCGGGGGTGGGGTGGTGGGGGAGGGGTATGCAGGTTTCAGAAGTTGCTGGGAACGTATGCGTTGTCGGGTGAGAGGGGCAGGGTGTTGTCTCTTGAGCTGGGGGCATGGGGGGGGGTGAGTGCACTCAATTTATGCATGGCCGTAGTCGTATGACCATAGGCCCTCGCATCCCTACAATGCTGGGACGGAGCACGTCGGGTTTTCACCAACTAGGCAGGCATGCTTGCGCCAAGCACGAAGCGCGGTGAGGTGTTCGGCGAGTTGCATGAAGGGTGAACTGCATTCTTCCAAGAACCGCTCGTAAAGGGTTTCGGCACCTGGTGACTACTTTCTTGCTTATGGATGACAGTGCCAATGAGTTACTTTGTTTTGTGGCGTGGCCACTCCAGAGACAGCAATGGGTATAACTATACAAACGGCCTCGTGGGTGCCTTACCATATTCACACTACGTGATGCGATCATTCCCCTTGTGCGGAGTTAGGGTTCTCCACCCCGCACAATATAATCTAACTCGATAACCATCACAGTGACCGCCCAAAAAAAAACGGTACCCTGGTCGTCCGGCTCACGCAGTGACTGGCATGTTTTACAGCGTCGTTGCCAACCGACACCAACCCCAATATACATGTAAGGAAACTAGTCTCTGGGAAGGAGCCTCATCGAAATTTGATGCCGCCCCTGTGGTACACTGTGAGTAAACTATTAGTAGCATACGACGTACATGTCGTTCGTTTTTTCCAATCACGCCCAAGACTTGCTAGGCAGTCAGAACTCTGCTGCTGCTCTGGCGCTGATAGGTTTATCGTCTTTTGGTGCAATCGTACCCTGCCCTGCCGTGCCTTGCCCTGTCCTGACTTGTCCTGTCCTGTCCTGTCCTGTCCTGTCCTGTCCTGTCCTGTCCTGTCCTGTCCTGTCCTGACTTGTCCTGTCCTGTCCTGTCCTGTCCTGTCCTGTCCTGTCCTGTCCTGTCCTGTCCTGTCCTGTCCTGTCCTGTCCTGTCATGTCCTGTCCTGTCCTGTCCTGTCCTGTCCTGTCCTGTCCTGTCCTGTCCTGTCCTGTCCTGTCCTGTCCTGTCCTGTCCTGTCCTGTCCTGTCCTGTCCTGTCCTGTCCTGTCCTGTCCTGTCCTGTCCTGTCCTGTCCTGTCCTGTCCTGTCCTGTCCTGTCCTGTCCTGTCCTGTCCTGTCCTGTCCTGTCCTGTCCTGTCCTGTCCTGTCCTGTCCTGTCCTGTCCTGTCCCGTCCTGTCCTGTCCTGTCCTGTCCTGTCCTGTCCTGTCCTGTCCTGTCCTGTCCTGTCCTGTGTGGGTCAGGTACGAGGACCTGCTCACCCAAGAAGCTGAAGCTACCTCCTCGCTGTGGTCCGTCATTGGCCTGCCCCCCGTATCTCCCATCGTCTCACCGAGCAACATTGCCAGCAGTGACGATGGTGACGTTGTCGATCGTAGTGCAGAACTTGCAGTAGCGGCAGCAGCAGAAGCATTAGCAGGAGGGGGGGGAGGGGGCGATAACCAACCCCCAACAGGCTCATCAGGCAACCCTAGGGTTAGATCGCGAGCTCTAGAGGAAGACGATAGGTCGAACCCTTTATACGTCGCGCAGTGGAAACACAAGGATCATCTTAAGCGAAAAATAAGCGAAAACAGAAACGGAAACGAAAATCGACATGGACATGGACGTGAACATGGGCATGGAATTGGAATTGGAAAAGGAATCGCAAATGGAAATGGAGGTGTTAGTGGAAATAGAGGCGGAAACAGAAGCGAACACGAAAATGGAAACGGAAACGGAAACGACAACGGAAACGGAAACGAGAATGGACAAGGACAAAGTCCAGAATTTCCGAGTAACCCAAGAGGCGGGATGGGGCAAGGACAAGGTTGGGGGGGGGCGGGGGTGGAAGAGGGGATGGAAGTGCGGGCGGAGATGGGGGTGGGGGTCGGGGTGGGGGTGGAGATGGAGGCGGAGGTGGAGGAGATTCAGAAAGAAGCAAGAAGGTTAGGAAGGCCGGAGCGGGGGAGGCGGCGGCGGCGGCGGAGGTTAATCGCGGGCGACCCGTTCTCTAGGTCCCCTGCGTCGGTAAGGAATGTGGCCATCCCGGAGGAGTGCAGGACGAGGATGGACAAGTGTGAGGACGACCCGGCCTGTGCGGCAGAATTGCAGCGGTGAGGGTGACTGAAGCAGGCGTTATACATTGCGTGGGCGTTATGTGTTAGGACCACGATAATAAAATGAGCAAGCTGCAGAAGGAAGGAACTCTGGCATGAAGCACACACCGGATCGTTCGCTTTTGTCCGACACCGCGGCTACCAGCCCGTGCCAACGCCGATTTTGGTTGGCCGCCCATTTGTATACGCATATTACATGACAACACTATTTTTCATACTGATCTCAAGTCGTTTTGTTGTGTCCTTATTACCCCCCCTTCATTTTAAATGCACCTGTTAACGTTACAGCACACGATTTCCTAGCGCCAAAGGCGTTTTTTATTTACGCCCCCCGCCCCCGGCCCCCACATATTTCGTATGCGCGTGTAAAATCACAACACACATTTTCCCAATTGAACCTTAAGGTCCTAACATGCATCTCCGCATTTCCCCCCGCCCATTTTCCGTGGCCCGTTTTGCGTGCAGTTCGGCCGTTCTGATGGACTTTTTCGGGTATGGTGGCAAGGGAGAGCTTCTACAGGCCCAGCGGTTCCTTTGGGGGAAGGTAATGCCATGTGCTATGGTAGAGCTAGCACTTCTGAGCCAGGATGTGTACGCCTGACGAGGCCCCTGTTACGTTAGATTCGCGGCTCACGGCTTGATGGTGCGATGATGCCCTGCCTACGCTACATTGCGCGTTTTTGTTCCTGAAAGTTTGCGCTCCTCGTTGCTTCAGAGTTACCTGCTGATACGTTGTTTTGGGTTTTTGTTGTTTTGCTGCGCCCTCGTTACTCCAGCGCTATCCTTTGGTTTATTTTTCGTTGTTTTGGTTGCCATCCGACAGTTCGTGTGCAGTGCGAGTGCAAGGTTCCACTTAAATATTAGAGAAATACTCGTACTCGAGTCTCTTGTATTGTTTTATCTCGTAGCTTTTGATAGGGAGTCGCGCAGCAGGATATTAGTAATGGTAGCTGTCGACAAGGTTGTGTGGGTGAGATATTCATCACTACCACACACCCACCGTCGTATAATATGACTTACCTGTTGGTATCGACTAACCGAATCGTATCGAAGCTTGATGCACGTTTTTTTGTATCGAATCGTACTCGATTGTGGTTCGACAACCATCACTAGCATACCACGCACCCACCCACACACCCACCCACGTACGCATCCACCCACCCACCCACCCACCCACCTACCTACCCACTCAAACACCCACCCACCCATCCACCCACCCACCCACCCACCCACCCACCCACCCACCCGCCCACTCACCCACCCACCCACCCATCCACCCACCCACCCACCCACCCACGCGCACCTCGTTTTTCCTTCCCGCTGCATGGAATGCAGGAAGAGCTCGTGTGGCTTGGAAGGCGCCTGAAGGCCGGCCCTGCCAGCCCGAACCTCACGAAGCCGGAAAATTTCGAAATCGACTCAGGTGACGAACCGTCGTTTATTTTGCCGCAGGCTTACGATGTATAGCCTTTGAAGTTAGTTAGGAGGCGTTTTGACGGCAGAAGCGTGGAGGGTGAAGGGGAGGGGGCGAACCGTCGAAGATTATGCCGCGGGCATATGAAGCTTAGCCGACAGACGTTTTGATGGAGAGAGGGAGGGGACGGGGGTTGACGGACCGTCGGGGGTTCTGCCGCAGTCATATGATGTTTAGCTGAGAGAAGTTTTGAAGGTGGGAGGGAGGGGGGGGGGGGTAGGGGAAAGGCTTGGCGAGCCGTCGGAATTCCTGCCGCCGTCATATGGATTTTTAGGCGAGAGGCATATTGATGGCGAGAGGAGGGGGGGGAGGGGGGGGAGGCAATGATGACCTGGCCTCGGGTGACAAACCGTCGGAGATCCAGCCGCAGGCATATTAAGTTTAGCCGAGAGGCGTTTTGACGGCGGGATGGGGGGCGGGCGGGGCGACGGGGGTGAGGAACCGTCGGAAATCTTGCCGCCGGCATATGAAGTTTAGTCGACCGGCGTTTTAGTGGCGGGAAGAGGGGGGGAAGGAGTGACAAGCCGTTGGAGATCTTGCCGCCGACACATGAAGTTTAGCCAAGAGGCGCTTTGATGGCGGGGGTCGGGGGGCAGGGAGGCGGATAAGGACCAGTGTGGCGCGGGTGACGAACCGTCAGAGATTCTGCCGCAGGCTTATTAGGTTTATCCCTGAGGCGTTTTGATGGCGGAGAGGCGGGGGCGTGGTGGTGGTAGGGGGGGGTATATGTAGTCCGGGTAGTCCGGGTATTGCATTTTGTGGTGTGAGTTTTGAAGTACGGTAGTGCTGTACAGGGGGGGAGGGGGGGGGTATTTTGTATTCTGAATTATTGACGTGCATTTTTGAGATACGTAGTAGAACTGTAGCGTTGTGTAACTGACAGGTTCCTTTGTTTTCGCTTACCCATGGGCGTGAGGCGTTTACCGGCGGGGGGCAGGGAGGGGGGGAGAATTTTTGTATATTTCGTTCGTTGTGTGTGTTTTTGAACTACGGTAATAGTACTGTAGAAATGTGGTACTAGCAACTCGTCCCCTCCCTCCCCCGGTTAGATGATCTGAGTAGCAAGAACGGAATATTGCGTGTCTGCGGCCATCAAGGGGTTCATTTATCGAAGGTAGCTGGAGATAATTTTGTTGGGTGGTACCTGGGGCATAGTTTTTAGCACTAGTTTGGTACGGTTAGTACACTGTGATGTAGCTTCGTAGTGTTATTACGGCAGGACCGTTTCTAACGAGCACCAAAAACACACAATCCGTGACCAACAATCACGATTGGTAAGATGTGGAGATTGGCGCTGTCACGTTGTTTTTACAAGAAACACGGTTTTTGCCACGAGAATACTGGCATGTTTTGTTGCGTTTACTTTTTTTCGATTCTAGGTTCGTGTCATTGCGATTCGTGAGAGATGTAGCGATTCGCTGGGAATGGACCCTTGACGGGGTATCTGAGTCGGATGAGTCGCGCGGCGCGGTGGTGGTGCGTGTGGGTTTGACGCTGCCTCGGTGGCAATGGTGACGACGATGTGTCGCGCCAGCGATGGCTTGAGGTAAACGCACTCACCAACCATTGGTACGCTTTCATGGTGGAGAGCATGTTGAGTGACGAAACAGAGTCACGATTCGGGTAGAGGGAGCGTTGGGGCTGCCGAGAAATGAGGATGCAGCTTTCTTTTTTCCGGTTTGGACTGCCATGCGACGAACGAGCTAGGATTACGTAACACGAACGAGCTGCGGCAGCGCAACATTTACGACGATGTTGCACATTGCCTGGACCCTTCGGAGATGTTGGTGTAGCTCGATGCGGCTGCGGTAGTGGTCTACATTTGGCACGCTGTAGGTCGACACTTTGATTCTACCGGGTAATATGGTTGCTGGGATTTAGCCCTGCCCTTTGTCCCTACCAAAAGTACTGCCGTGTGGCTTGATGCTTCTGCGGTTATGGAATTCTCTCGGTTTACAGCGGTGCGATTTGCCACCTCAATCCGACGGCAACCGCTGGATGTGGCTTAATGTCAACGCGGTTATTGTATTGCCTTGGTTTACCGTGATGTCCCTTAACGCGTTCACGGTGCGGTAACTGCGGTGTGTGGCTTGAAGCTGCTGCCGTTTTATTGTCGGCTTGGTCTACCGCAGTGCAGCTCGACATCTTGGCCGGACGGTAATCGTAGCTTCCGTTTGGATTGATGCTGCTACGGTTATGGTGTTGGTTCGGTTTACCGCATGACACCTTGGGCCTACGGAGACTGTGGTGTGGCTTGATGCTGCTGCGGTTGTGGCGTTGATTCGGTTTGCCACCACAGCACCCCAGCATCCTCGTGCTTTTGACCGCTTTTGAGGAAATCTTCCATCCTCAAGCGATCCCAAATAACAACTTTACGGTGTATTACCAGTTTTGAATTCTCCCTCCGGCCCTCAGGACCTTAGAGTTTGCTGCGGTATTCCCGGCTTTTGTTATATGATGGCACAGCGCACACACAGCGTATTACTTGATAAAATAGGTTGCTGAAACGACTGTCGGGGACATGACATCTCGATGTGTCTCTGGAACTGTCCGATTTGTGTTTTCGTGTTGATGTCCCAGCAAACTTTTTTTTAAAAGAGTCGTTCTTGCATTGTTTTGGGCGGAAAAAAGAGACTTCCAGTTCAAGTGTGACGAGAGTTTTCACACGGACTATTGTTGTGTTCAGTACGAGATTAGTTGCGATTTTTGTTTTGCGTACTGGGTACTGGTCTCCGGTACGTTGTACGTACCTGGAACATCTTTGTATGTGTGGCCATCACTTGAGCAGCATGTCATGAATTCAGTATCAAGTATCAGTGATTATCATACAGCAGTAGGGGTCCGGTCTGAGCAATGCGGCATCGTATATAAGGCGGTCAAAATCGCTTGGCGCGACTGGGGAGTTGCACTCATAACCTGGAAAAAACAAGGCGGCTTCCCTCAATAAGGCGGTCATATTGCTCTCTATAGCACTAGTGTATACCACACAACCGCTTTATACCGTACTGGGGAACCTCTACTACGGTGATGGTGTGGCCGTTGCTATAGCCAGCAAGACAGACATTCGATATCAGGTACGGGAAGTAGCCCTTAGGGGTGGGATCCCAAGTTGGCACGCATACGTACGTCTATAAGACAAGCGACCTTTCAACATCTAGTACGAGCGCACGGCACTACGATTAGATAGGGTTGTATTACAGCTCCTTGCGTAGAGTTTGGACACGATTAGACTAACACGCTATTAATACACTATCAATAGATGTGTCATCCCTTAGCCCTTCCCCAGCAGCCCAGGCTGCTTCGTGTGGCCGGGGCTGCGATGGTCATTTTTTTTAGTGGTGACCTTTTTGTGGTGACCTTTTTGTGGTGACCTTTCAGTGGTGCCCTTTAACCCCGGAGAGAAGCAGAGGAGACAAGGAGAGAAGGGCTTTGTCGTGTTTGTGCTCGTACCGCACACGTTCTTGACTGCAGTTCGGACACTAGATGTGTCACTCCTTTGTCTGACCTATCAAAAGCAGTGAGTAGTTGGTATGGGCGAGGGTGTGATCATCGGGGGGGGGGGGGGGTTGTCCCCGTCAAACCCCGAAGAGAAGGGTTATGTCATGTTGTGCTCGTATCGTACAGCTAGGTCCTTGCCTGCAGGACCTAGGTGGGACACTAAATGTGTCACCCCTTAGTCTATCTAACATCTAACCCGGCAGCGGGGTTTCGTGCTGTGGCCGTTGCTGCGATCGTCATCATTGACTGTCGTGGTGTTTCCCCTCTCAAGCCACAAACCGGTTTGCCTTGTTTCTTGCGCGTATCCTTCAACTTGTTTCCTCATATCATATATGCCAGGTAGTTCGGACGCTAGATGTGTCATCCTTTAGTCTAGCCCAGCAGCTCTTCGTGTTGTGGCTGTTGCTGCTATTGTCGTTTACTGTGGTATTTTTGTTCAGCCCTTCAAACACCGAAGAAGGGGGTTGGCGTGTTTGCGCATATCGTACGTGCAACACCTCGCCAATAGGTGAGCCACTACCAACAGATGTGTCGTGACTTCCTTAGTGTAACTAGTTACACTAGTGTAACTAGTTACACTAGTGTAACTAACTAACCGAACGCGCGTCATAGAATAGGGGTAGAATTGTTTGGCTTCAAATATGCCTGGATGTCGGGGCTCCTCATGTATCCCAATAATACCGTCGGAGTGTGTATTCCCGTTTCCCAATATATTGGATGTTGTGTAATACCAGGTGCACCTAGTACAATAATAGGGCATGGTAATTTTCATTGTGGGTTGCGTTTTTCATTGGGAATTTTCATTGGGATGTTGCGTTTTCATTTTTCTATCATGGCCGGGTTTGGGGTGATGTATGAAGCTCCTTGGGTGAGGTAACCCCAGAAAAAACTAGGTGCGGCGCTACCGTACTACCAGTGCTATTGTTACTAGTAGTAGTACTAGTACTATTGTTATACTACTAGTGGTAGTAGTACTACTACTATTATTGTTATACCAGGTATACTATAGCACTATTATTGTGATAGTACTATATTAGTAGCTGCTTCACCCAGCAGTTCTTCTTCGTGCTGTGGTGGTTGCTGCCATTGTTTTTCGTTGTCATGGTTCCCTCCCGCTGTACTTTGTCAAGCCCCGGACGGGTTCGCAGTGCGTCGTGTTGCACGGTTGAGGTTGTGTACCTAATTTATTGGAGATTTTCCTAGGGTTGGACGGGTGTTGGCCTTGGATTGTGATGTTCGACTGTTTCAATACTATATAATAGTATAATATGTTTTCCCACCCCAACCCCTACCCAATCGAAGCTGATAGTTCGCAAACACCTTACTGCTGGGTTAGGGGGAGACAATACGCGGCTTTTACACGGGTCATGACCCGACCCGCCGATCACGTCAGGGGATTCTCAAAATCTCGCGGGTCTAGTGGGGTCGGGTCAGCAGGTGTTTGAAATATCATGGGACGGGTCGGGTCGGGAAGGGTTGGGTCGGGCCAGGAGACTTTTAAACCTCGGGGTCGGGGCCGGTTGCCCTGACCCCACCTGACCCGTGAAACAAAACAAAAAAATGTACAGATAGTGTCCCAACTCGAGGCAAGGAGCTGTACGCGTATAGCGCCCCAAAACCCGTGCGTATACTAATTCCAAGTGATTTGTTCCCCAAAACGGGTTTCCAGTTGTAACGGCGTCAATACGCAAATACATACACATTGGTGCGCACCTACCCATATTATTGAACAAGCTGGACTGTGCAGCGCTCTTGTGCTGCACACCCTCTGGGGCTTTACAGTGTAGTACTGTTCACTACACTACAGTATACTACAGTATACTACAGTATACTACAGTATACTACAGTATACTATGGTATTACTGCAGTGTACTACAGTGTACATACGGAGAGGAAACAATGACAACCACAAACGATTGATGGCAGCAACGGCCACAACACGAAGAAGTGGTGCTGGGTACGATAGATCAAAGGGGCGACACATCTAGTACTAATATTATCAGCCGATCTGCAGCCGAGGGGCTAGCTCCACGATATGCGCACAAACACGATAATAAGCCTCTTTTTTTTTCCCTTCCGGGTTAGAGTTAGAGAGGGGGAAGAAGCGACGCCTCTTTTGCCTCGGGGGTTAGAGTCAAGAGGGGGGGGGGAAAGCGACGAGAAAAACAATGACGATTGCAGCCCCGGCCACTCACGAAGCAGCCTGGGCTGCTGGGGGAGGGCGAAGGGACGACACATCTATTAGTAGTGTATTAATCGTGTCCGAGCTCCAAGCAAGGAACTGTAATACAATCCTATGTACTCGCACTGCTGTGAGCTCGCACTAGATGGTTGAAAGCTCACTCGTCTCAGCAGACACATAGGTTGTGGTGAGAACATCCGGGTCCCAATAGAGTCGACACGCCTTAGTTCTACTTGCTGCCCAACTCAAGGCCGCACGCCCGAGGGTACTTACTTCCCGTACCTGATATCGAATGTCTGTCTTGCTGACTAAAGACTACAATTGTACCAACTAGGGGGGGGGGGTCACGGCGGTGGTGTGCCAGAGCAATATGACCGGTACCCTGTGAAATAAAACAAACAGCTCCGAGCCCAACACAAAATGACGCACAGAACCATACCGCCATCACCAATTCAACGGAAAACAAGCCTCCTCTCCTTTTTGTACCATGCTGCCCTTCGAGGCGAGATGAGAGGCCGACACAATATGACAGGTACCAGGTATCACATATCGTACCGCCAACCAACACGCAAAAACACAAGTATCTCCCTTTTCAATCTCAACGACTCCCGTTCCAGGCTATGAGAGCCCGGCCTAAGGGGGCATCCATACTGGGCACATCAAAAAAATGAATGTATTATTCATGCCACCAACGACGACTCGTTCGAGGCGATGAGAGCCCGGCACAAAGTGGCATCCATACCTTGTACATGTTGTACATCTTATCATCACTGTATCATACCACCGTCGCAGACTTAAGACCCTCGCTCCTCTCTTGAACATGTGCTATATGTGCGCTGTTCAACCCAAAACGAACGGCGCACACAAAATTCTTTACAACAGACAACCATATTAATATGGGGGGGGTCAACACAAAACGTCCTGTTGCTTCTACGAAATTGTTAAAAAAAAACATCAGAATCAACGGCCACCACCACCGACCAGTTCATCTCATTCTTTACAGAACAAGAAGCGTTATCACACAGAAAAGAGCTACGCACCGATCATGTTTATTTCACGCTGCTACACCTCAAGGCTATCCTAAGTCTAAGAAAGCTACCGACCAGTGCTTCTTTCATACTATCTCAACCCTAGCAACAGCCTAGTGCCCGTCAATAGGTTTACCAGAAAAAAAGAGCCCCAACATCGAAGCTGCGAAAATCAGCACACTCGGAAGAAAAAAAAACTACTGCTTCTGCATACCAGGCACAACTCTGCCCTGAAATACGCAAGGCTTTTCTTGGGTATTCAAAGATGAATACCGAAAAAAACTCACATTTTCGGGCAAAACGGTACGACAGGTGTTTACTATCCTCGCGATTTCCACATACTCTCTATCACGAATCGTGATTTTTTAGCCACGAACCGTGTTTTTTTTAAAGCGCAAATACAGCGTAGAACGGCCCGTACCGCGAAACCGACCCCACCACGGGTTTTAACGGGATATGACCCGACCCCCGCGGGATATGATCCGACCTGCGCATGGGGTATGACCCGTAACGCTATCCTATCCTCTACGGGTAAAGTTTATCTAGATACAGCAGCACACACGCCTGGCCCGAAATCACCACTCAGCCTACGAAGTCGAGTGACCAGACTCAAGGGCGGGCATGATTGCACCACTGTTGGAACAAAAAACGACACCAAATTATTAGTGCATGCGAAGTTTTCACAGCTCCTACGGCACACCATTAAGCAGCGTGCAACAAAATTTGAGAACAAAGCACTCGTACTCGTAAAAGACAACGGGAGAATGAAAAGCGAAAAGGAATACTATGTACGGGAAGACGATACTATATTGGCTGACTGTCCCTTCCACTGTAAAACTAGTATGGAAACGCCCATATAGGCCTTGACGCGTCTAGCACGATGATGACGGGAGACGCCGGCTTGACCCCTAGACTGACTGACCTGACCACTCCCTACCCCTATAACTATCGAATTGAGGCCGTTTAAAGGCTTTGAAGCCCCCACAATTAACGGCCTTCTAGCATACGCCTAGGCCTCAATAGTGGTTGTTCATAAGACTGCTGCGGCTGTTGCTCTCGTGAAAATGGACAGGCAGGACTATCTGCCGCTGTCAACAAAGATACGTACTATCGCAACGACCCGGCATGTCCATTCCCCCACCCAGATTGAAGCACTTACGACCGGCGGGGACGATGAACCAAAGCCGTTGTCAGAGCATCGCACGAGAAGGGTCTTGAGTCAGCACCCAGCATCGATCGGGCTGTTACGGATGAACTAATCGCCTCTCGTGCGATCGGGCTTCTTGAAAGAAGCTACACGTTCTTCAAAAAACAGGCCTTGGCAATCTCGAAACGAACTATTAATACCTGTTTCTCAAAGCAGGCCGTGACAATCTTGAAACGAGGCAACAGGGTCTCACAGCAGGCCTTGGGCAATCTTGAAACAATCCAATTGTCTCTCATATCAAAAGCAACGGTCCTAACGAACTACCTGGTGCTACCGGATTATAGCGGTGGCCGTCTCTTCACTATCTCGAGTAGTCCAGCTTAGCTGCACTCAGCTTTGCTCTTCGATTCGAGCTCGACCTCCTCCTTGACCCTAGACATGTCGTTGCCCCTGCAGCGTTGTCGTTGTTATCATTATCGTCGTGTCGTTGTTGCCGCCACAGAAAACAAAAGGAGGGGGGGGGAGGAAGGGAGGGGCGATCAAAAGCCGCAGGAAAGGGACAGAGGGACGGGGAAAAAAACGTCAAAAAGTGATGCGTGGCATGGTAGGAGTAGCAGGTTGTGGGCCAAGCGGTTTTTGTATTGTGCATTATGGGCTTCTCAACAGAGGAAGCACCCACAAGGCTTTCTGCATCCCGCTACCGTGTGGGTTTCCTAAGTTTGTTGGTTGCACACCTAGCCCACGTGCTTGTTAGTTGCACATCTAGTCCATGTGTTTGTGCTTAAACAGGTCTGTCCATCGATGGTGTGAGTGAACACACCGCCAGCCAAAAGTCGATGTAGTTTGAGGTTCATGGGGCGCCCCTCAAGCGGGGAAGTTCGGGGAAAAAGCGATGCATGCTATAGTACCCCTGCCGTGGCATGTTTTCAGTCGTCTCGTACAAGGTACAAGGTACAAGGTACAAGGTACAAGGTACAAGGTACAAAGTACAAGGTACAAGGTACAAGGTACAAGGCACAAGGTACAAGGTACAAACATGCTAAGGGGGGGGGGGGGGGGGGGGGGGGGGGGGGCGATCAAGGGCAGGAGAGGGATTGAACCGCCGAAAAAACGTTAAGATCATCATGTGGTGGGTAAATTGCGCACGTGCACAGCACTACCACTGTCATTTATTGTCGCGTCGTCGCACAAAACGGTGGGAGAGAAGCCGCAAAAACAGCGTCAGTGTGATGAATGGCGGCGGGGGGGGGGGGGGAAGCAATCAGAAGCAAAATTGTGAGGGAGGTAGGAGGGTGGGGGGGGCGCACTTATCTGTTGCTTGCCTTGGTCATAGAACCATCGACCACGCACCCCTTTTGACTCGGGGTATCGTGGTGGGGGCGGGGGGGACTAAAAGCAACTCAAGAGGAACGGAACAAGAACTGTTAAAAGTAATGTAAAATGTTGGGAAGGAGAGGGGGGGAGGAGGGGGCGATCAAACGCAGCAGGTAAGGGAAAACAAAACAAAATGAAGCCCTTCAATGTCAAGCGATCGCTCGCCGAGTGCGCAGATGTCGAGGCTGCAGACGAGAGCGTTGCGGGATGGATCGCTATGACTTCCTCGGAAGAAATACGCAAAAAATTGGGTTTCCAACATCTACATGTGTATATGGAGGCTCGGGAGGCTTGATACTTAGTATGCCACACCCAGGTCGAGTTTGCGGACAAGAGTGTGGTTAAACCTAGGTTTTCTTCTCGCAGTTAGTACGTAAAAAGGGGGGGTCCCAATCAGATATGTAAAGAGGGGGGCTGCCAGCACGTATGATGGAGGCGTTTCTACTGGGGGGGGGGGCACTCACGGAGGATCGAAGTTGCAGACGAGAGTTTGGGTATAGTACTCGCCCTTGCAGTTAGACACCGCACAGCCGATCTTCGTCGTGCTCTTCCACGCAATGGCCGTCGCGTGCAGGCCCCACGTCTCTACGTTGTCAGTCAGTTCACTGTCGACTGTTGTCAAACAAAGAGACGGTCCAGACAGAATGGAGGGCGGGAAAGGGAAACGGGGAATGGGGGAGGAGTGAATGGTTAATATGTGAGAAAGCGGTCAAATTTTATTGGTTGATGACCGCAAGTGCAGCCCCCACATTGCAAAGGTGTTGAGTCGGATCCTCGTCGACCGTTAAAACGGATCAGAGGGGGCGAGGAACCGTGGGGGGGGGGGGGGGGGGGGGGAGCATAATCTAAATTGTGATAAGCTTCGTAGATTCTACGTGTATGTGATCATGTGTTGGGCAGGATCTGTGTAGCATATATCCAACCCAAGAAACACGTGCTAGGTCATCCGAATCATACGGCTCCCACCCGGCAACCCGATTCAGACTATGCAGATCAGGCAGACCAAGGATCTGTCTGTTCTGAGACAAAGATCGAAACACAAATCGGTGGGGATCTATCGGGTTCGTTCCGATCTGCCTGTTTCAAGGGGGAGCTGATACAATCTGTCAGTTGTTAGCGTTGACGAGACGCAGAGGGCGTCATGGCGCCCTCGTCCGATTAGCAGACGCAGCCTGACGGTACCATCATCTAGGCCATTCAGATCATGTAGACAGATCTGCTCTGGCAGATGAACCAATAGGATCTATGGATCATAAATGGGGATCTGATCTGATCTTCTCTGCTGTTGTCGGTTGTACTCGTTTCTGAGACTCACAGAGGCCCGTCGTGTCGTTCTCGTGCGATCAGCAGCCGCAATGCTTCTTGGGCTATGCAGATCACATGGGTCCATGCCCTCTGAAATAGGTACATGCCAATCGGGATCAATCTAATCTGATATAATCGTATGTCAGCTCTAAGACTTTTTTGAGACTCACATAGGGCCGTCATGGCTTCCTCGTTCGAATAGCAGGTGTAGCCTGAGGAGTGACCGCAGTAGTAGAGGTTCTCGCCGTATGGGTTGTCGCTGTGGGAGATCGTGCCGCAGTTGTCGCTGTTGGTCAAGACGTCAGCGTAATCCTGAGAAAATGAAATAGGAAGTAACACAAGAACCAGAGAGCAAGATGACAAGACGAAGGATGGGATGGAAGCGGGGTTTAGTGGTGCAGTGTAGTGGCACTGCTTGCTGTCGAAGATCGTGCCGCGGTCGTCGCTGTTCGTCAAGAACTCAGCGTACGCCTAATAGAAGATAAGAGCAAGGTTAAAAACAAAAAACAAACAAGAACAAGAAAAAGAACAAGAAGGAGAACACGAACACAAACACGAACAAGAGCCACAATCGTTTTACCTGGGCAACTTTCTGGATTGTGGAATCCCACTGCAAGGGGCTAGCGCCGTGCATGCACCTGAAGAATAATTGCCAAAAGGTCGAGAAGCGGAGGGGGTGGGAGAGGTTGGTATGGCGTTGGGGGTAGGGCGCATGCTTTTCAATTCCTGCACAGGTACAACGGGTAAAACATGTACCTGATACTTCGTAGGATACTTTGTAGCTCTCGCTAGGAAGTCACGCTGTAGAGGGTGAAACACGTACCTCGCAAGATGCTGTGGCTCCCTAATGGGGACCTCGCGCTGGCAGGTATTGCTAAACTGATTGCCAACCCAACCCAACCCAACCCAACCCAACCCAACTAAAGTGCAATGATGACGTTGGACGTTGGTGCGTGTGCGTCCCAACACGATTATTAACAGTTCGTGTTCAGTGTGAATTTCTTCTTTTCGAGAGATCCGTTCTTCTGTTTCGCGCAATAGTCGGTCGTGCGGGGCAGTATGGACATCTTGAGCTGACCCCCTAAAAACCACGGGACATTTGAACGCCTCACCTCTTTCGGTTGTGGATGGCAAGTAGCTCCTCGTAGTCGCCGGCGTCCCCGCCCCCTTCGGTCGGCTGCGTTTCAGGATCTTCCGCAGTAGGTTCAGCAGCAGGTGCCATGGGAGAGCCCATGGTAGGCTGGTCGACGGAGGTAGGTTCAGCAGCAGGTGCCATGGGAGAGCCCATGGTAGGCTGGTCGACGGAGGTAGGTTCAGCAGCAGGTGCCATGGGAGAGCCCATGGTAGGCTGGTCCACGGCAGTAGGTTCAGCAGCAGGTGCCATGGGAGAGCCCATAGTAGGCTGGTCGACGGAGGTAGGTTCAGCAACAGGTGCCATGGGAGAGCCCATGGTAGGCTGGTCGACGGCAGTAGGTTCAGCAACAGGCGCCATGGGAGAGCCCATGGTAGGCTGGTCCACGGCAGTAGGTTCAGCAACAGGTGCCATGGGAGAGCCCATGGTAGGCTGGTCGACGGCAGTAGGTTCAGCAACAGGTGCCATAGGAGAGCCCATGATAGGCTGGTCGACGGCAGTAGGTTCAGCAACAGGAGCCACAGGAGAGCCCATGGTAGGCTGGTCCAAAGCAGTGGGTTCTGCAACAGGTGCCATAGGAGAGTCCATGGTAGGCTGGTCGACGGCAGTAGGTTCAGCAACAGGCGCCATAGAAGGCTCCGCAGTAGGTTCAGCAACAGGTGACATGGTAGGGTCCATGGTAGGCTGGTCGACGGCAGTAGGTTGCTCCTCCATACTAGATGTCCTAGGAGAGCCCGCGGTAGGCTGGTCGTAGTCACTAGGCTGTCCCCCCATGCTAGAGGACGTAGGATAGCCCATAGTAGGCTGGTCGTAGTCACTAAGCTGTCCCCCCGAGTTAGATGCCATCATAGTAGAATCCATGGTGGGCTGACCGTATGCAGCAAGTTGTCCGTCCATGCTAGGTGACGCAGCAGGGTCCATGGCAGTCTGGTCGACGGCGGTGGGCTGTTGTTCGTCGGAACTGGGTTCGGCAGTGGGTTGGTCGACGCGGTCTGTTGCTTCAGTGTCGGTCGATGGTGCGGGGGTGGGTCCGTCCTCCATGTCGTCCATTTGGAACACGCTCAGGGAGTTGTATCCACCTGCATGTTTGGAAATGGGAGGGGTGGAAGGTGGGAGGGGATAGGGGACGGGTGGAGAAGGCTAGTTTTTTTAATTATACGAAAAATCCGGAGATAAATGACCGGCCTAACGTCAAGCAGTAGATACAGCAATAATACTATAAAAAAAAATAAAAATGCACTCCAGCTGTGAGATCGAAGATTTTGTCGAAGCTCATCTTTGCAAGCTGTGTGTGATACTCCGATCGCGCGTATTACGGGTTTTGTGTCCTCATCTTGAGGATATAGGTCGGCGACTCTCTTTGCAACTACAGCAGTGTAGCTATCAGGGTCAACAGGGTGATGTTAGTTAGTCTGTGCGCGGAAACTATAAAACCCGTTTTTGAAGGGAACGAAATCCGACAGCTGTGGAAGGAAATGCATCAGTTTATCTAGTGAACCCTGTAAGTCGAGTAACCGGTGAGGGGAGGGCGGAGTTTTTAAGGACGTGGGGGCGTGGGTTTGATCAAGAAGGAGCGGGGGGGGGCGGGGGGGGGGGAGGACGGGCGGGGCAGCTCAATCTGTGCATGGAAATTATAAATCATATCCTGTGAGTAGTACAACCAGTAAAGAGAGGGCGGAGCGTTCGAGGGGGTGGAGGGGGGGGGGGGGGGGGAGGGGGTGAAAACATCTTTAGGTCGCAAAGATGTAGGGGTTTGCTATACGCGTGGTGCTAGGTCTAGGGTGGTGGAGAAGGAGGGGGCGTTGGGGGGGGGGGGGGGGGAGGGGGGATTGCAGCAGCGGCATGGATGGCTCCGAAAAGATAATGAGGTGATATCAAGTACAGCAACAGCTGTATTAACATACATCGGGGGTACCGCAAGCAACACCAATATAGACAAGGCACTGTTATATTGTAGGCATCGAGCTCACCGCAAGCAATCTCGTTGTCGCCGGAGCAGCGCATGTGGCAGACGCCTTCGCCGTGCTTGGAGTAGTCCTCCATGTCCGCCGAGGTTCCGCACCAGCACTCGTTCCCGAACTGTAAAAAAAGGAAACAAAAAAAACTCAAAAAAAATAATGCAAGACATCGGTATCAGCAGCAGCAGGGTGATTTGGCCACGCAATGCCCACCGCAATGAAGACAAAGGCAAACTATGTGCAAGCCAGCACACCAGACTATTGCAAGGTATATGGTGGTCAGGGGCTAGTCTACTGTTAACACAAAACAAGTTATAACGGTATCATGCAAGCATATATTCCCCGCCCATCCCCCCCTCCCCCCCCCCGCTCCCTCTTGTTCAAACCCATGCCCCCACGCGCTTAAAAACTCCGCCCTTCCCTCACCAGTTATACGACTTACAGGATACACTTGATAAACTGATGCATTTCCTTCCACACAGCTGTCAGATATGTCCCCCTCAAAAACGGGTTTTATAGTTTTCGCGCACAGACTGCCTAACATCACCCTGTTGACCCTGATAGCTACACTGTAGTTCCAAGGGGAGTCGCCGATCTATAATATCCTTAATGAGGACACACAACCCGTAATACGCGCGATCGGAGTATCACACACAGCTTGCAAAGATGAGTTTCGACAAAATCTTCGATCTCACAGCTGGAGCGTATTTTTATTTTTATATTATGTTACCAGGATCCTATACCCCGGTATGTTATAAAAATGTCACCAGTACACTGTATTACTAGGTCTAATAGTTTAACTGCTGATGTTTTTCTTTTTTTGCCCGTCCCATCATCTTTTAATAGTATCGTCGCTCTTTTTCTTTCTCTTTCTCCTGAGGTAACGACAGGTAAATTGGTAGGCCAGCATCATTTATTGCTACTAATCGTTATGGTACATACTACACGTCAGCTTTTGGACCCTGGTGCACAAGCTAGGTCCGCGAAAGGGGAGTCGCCGGCCTACTGGAGCATATCCTTACTGAGGGCACACAACAACCAGTATCACGCGCGTTTGGAGCATAACACACGTTCATCTTACATGGACGAGTTTCGACGAAACTTTCGATCCCACAGGGAATAGACTAGTAGTATAGAAGGTGGGTTTTAATTATTTACATTTTTTTTCACACGAAGATGTTTGAGGTAGATGCAGTACTCGTACGGGTGAGTCGTTGTAGGACAGCCCCCCGAGCTTTCCTTCAACGAAATCGCCGGTTTTGAAACCAGCTCCCGGCCGTACCTCCTGAAATACGGTGCCCCTTGCCACCACGACGTCATCGATTGATAGTCCATTGCAAACAAGACAATATACGGAGACCTTCACTTTATAGCAACCTTCCTCATGTCGAGTAGCCATGAAACGTTCGTTAACCCCTTCACAACTGGAAACCCGTTTTTGGGGACAACATTACTTGGATTTAGTATAGGGAGGGGTTCGGGGGCTCTGAAGGGGTTAAAGAAAAACGCTGGTTTGGGGGGGGCTATCGTAGAATCAGTCGGGTGATATATCACACGGTACGCTCCAGGTATAATAAACATTCGAAGTAATCTCCGACTACACCGGGTCGTACATTGCACGCCAGTTACAATGCCATAATTTAGTGCATCCGATTTTTTACAATATGTATGTCACAAGGTGTATGCGGATGACGACGCAACGCTAAATGAAAGCGATCGGATACCGAAGTGAAGCATGGTATATTGCCAAACGTTTGATTGCTTGAGTGTGTTTAAGATATAACGCGAATACTTTGTTCTTCATTAGACTATTATTAGTTAGATGTAGTTGCCGGTGATCATATCATAGGCCCGATGGTTACCTGGGTGGCGTAGGTGGCGACCCCCTTGCCCATGCAGTGCTCGCGGCACAGCACCGGAGTCATCATCTCCGCCTCCATCATGTCGTCCATCAGCCTTTCATTCTCCATGTCCAGGTAGCATCCCTTGTATTCGGGGCTGTCAGATGCCGGCGCCCACTCCATCCGGTACAGATCGAACTGATACACAAACAAGGCCAAGGGCGGAGAGGGCAGGGCTTTAGAATCGGGGATAATGGGCAGGGGAGAGGGAACGGGGGGAGGCTAGGGTTCAGAGTTAGCGAGATGGGGTTGGTCAGGATGTTGTGGTACAGGTCGAGCTGGTACACAAACAGGGCACAGAAAAAGGAGGATGCGGGACAGGGTGCTACTGTATGAAATAAATATACCGGTACCAGGTTACGATCTGAATGATCTACGTGTGACCGAGATGATCTAGATCGCGATCTATTTGTACTCATTGCGTTAAGGCCTCCACAGGTTTCCATTTCATCACCGTTGCAGTAACAGTCACACTTCCGAATCCCATCCAGCAAATGATCTAGATTATTAGTATTAGGATATACTGTCGAGTATCACAATATCCAATGCAGGATCTAGATGATCGATAAAAAGAACGTGATTTATCTGCAGGATCTAGATGATCGATAAAAAGAACGTGATTTATCTGTACTCACCGCGTTATCGCCTCCGCAGGTTTGCATTTTGTCGCCACCGCAGTAACTGTCACATTTGCCGACCCCGTCCCCATGACGTTGGAAATCCAAGAGACCGTCCTTGCTGCACCAGCATTCGCTACCGTTCTGAGTGGCCATGTAGGCGGAACCCAGGGCGTCGCAGTGAGTGTGGCACGCCTGAATAAAAGGGGGTTGGGGTTGGGGTTGGGGTTAGGGTGGGGGTAAGGATGGGGCGAGGAGGGAATAGGGCGGGGGGGGGGGGGGGGAGGAAGGGGGAGGAAGCGGTGGGGGTGGTGGGTAGGAGTTGGGGATATCGTGCACTCATATCATGCATGGCCGTATTCAGGTGGGGGTTGGGGTTGGGATAAGGTTGGGGTTGGATGGGTGGGGGTGTTCGTGGGGGTGGGGGTGTTAGGGTGCGGCGGGGGGGGGGGAAGGAGGAGGGGACGGTCGGGTGGATAACTCGGTAAGTTAAAAGCACGTAATAAATGCTGATCCTGTACTCTGTAAAAAAGCACTGATTAGGAAAACAACCATAGAACCGTTTTCTCTCCCTCCCCCTCCCTCTCTCTCCGTCGTCATAGAGGATGTTTCGAAGGAGAGTCGTAGCCTACCATGAAACAGTTAACAGCCGATGGTTGATCCTGCTGTGTATAAAATAGTAAAGCTTGTAGACTAAGCAAGTATTCGAAAATAAATGGTAATCGAACCTCCGGTTCTCTCTCCCCCTCTCCACAGTTTATCTGTCATTCTCTCTCTGTGTCTCACCATGGTGGTCATTTCCAAAGACATGATGCTGCTGCCGAGAATTCTGTCCTCCTCGGAGTCGAGGTAGCACCCCACGTGTTCGTAGGTACCCCCATTCTGGTCTTCTTCCGCCAGGCCTCGTGTCAGCAGAGGCCCTCGTCGGGAGAAGCCCTAAGCACACGCACCGAAGCACACACAGGCAAGACGTGAAAATTAGGTGTATGTAACGCATCAGAGAGAACAAATGTAAGATAAAAACAGATTCGACAGCGTACTATCGACACGCACACAAACACACGCGGAAAAATACCTATGATCAGAGAATGTTATAAAGATTAAAATAACTTCAGCTGTGAGATCGAAGATTTTGTCGAAACTCATCTTTGCAAGCTGTGTGTGATACTCCGATCGCGCGTATTACGAGTTGTGTGTCCTCATTAAGGATATAGGTGGGCGACTCCCCTTGCAACTGCAGTATAGCTATCAGGGTCAACAGGGTGATGTTAGTCAGTCTGTGCGCGGAAACTATAAAACCCGTTTCTGAGGGGGACAAAATCTGACAGCTGTGGAAGGAATATGTTACACCATGATGACAAGAAGAGCTCAAACACACGTGCACGCACACCAAAAGATGCGTGTTGGCAAGATAAGACATAGCATAGATGTAGACAAACAGAGTCAGGCGTTTAGGCGGTGCGCACCACACCACAGAGTCAGGCGTTTAGGCGGTGCGCACCACACCACGCGTACGGGTAGAGATATGACGGCTTAACGCCTGTCCACCTGGAAACCCGTTTTAGTGCTGAGCTAGATTACGTACGAGGTAGTCTAGACTATAGTCTATGGTTTCTGTACCTGCGTCGAAAAAAGCACGAACAAAGGAAACAACAACAACAAAAACTGAATGACTGGTACAATATATATGTGCAGGCAATCATGTCAGCAACAACAGCGTACGGTATCATACAAAACAAGCGCATGATCTATACCTGGTGAAGACTGTGATCGAGATGGCAGCAGGCTCCTTCAACGCCAGTCTAGGTTCACGCCCCACCCTCGAACGCAAGTCTGTGTCGCCCTCCAACGGACGTCGGATGTGTGTCGTGCTGTCTGCTCCACTACCTACGCATAAACGTTTGATGCCTGGTACCTACTGCGATACAACAGGCATATAATATGAAAAACAATGCCAGATTGATTTTTTTTTTTCCGCTCGTTGAAAATGACAACGCAAACAACCCCAAACAAAAAAAAAACACCCACCCACCATGACTGATTCCGGGGCTGATCCTCGAAGCAACGATTTCGCGGCGCTAGCACCTGCTGCTACCGCTGCGGGCGCCATGCCCAACACCAACACCGCAAGTCTTGACACCATGATGGATACTCGCTGCTGCCCGATGCGACGGTCGCTTTAGATCTGCCGAAAAAAGATCGAACGCCGATCCGTTTTTTTAAAAAATTAAATAATATCCTTGAAATATCCAGATATCGATTCAAAAATGATAGTCTAGTTAGTACGTGAACATGGAACGAACGTGGAAACGTGTCATCTAGCCGAGCACGGTCGGCCTCGGGGTGGGGAGGGATGAACGAGAGTGCTGCTGCTGTGCAACTAACTGAGAGGTTTGTTAGCTTGGATTCGATCACATACATACACGTTCTACGACCTCTGGACTATCGTGCGGTCAGCACCCTGGTCAGCAGCAGCTCCTACGACTTTATTCACCAGGTAGGTAGTTTATACCATAACAAGGCTTGAGCATAGAAAGAAACGATATCATGTGGTGCATACAGAGTAGATTAGGTCTACACACAGCAGCAGCAGTAAATTGAAAAAGTTGTTGCCTGTCGCCTGGCCTTGTTTTCGTTACTGCTAGAGCTTGCTTACTGTGATTGCAAGAGAGACAAGCTACGATAATCTAAAGCCTACATACTACGTTCGTCGCGGGTGATGTTCGTCGTGCAGCAGCAGCAGCAGCAAGAGCAACAGCTGCAGGAGTCACTCTTTAAATAAGAAGGAAATTATTTTTTTTCGTGGTAACGCACTATTGACAATGCCGCCAGTTACTACGGCAGTCACGATGGTGTGGGTTAGAAACAAATCATACCTGGTACCAACACAGTAACTAGTTGTACTTAAATACTCCGCACTGCTGCTGCTGTACATGTCAACAACAGCGCAAGCAAACAGGCAAACCAACGTAAGCACCCCACTGCTGTGTGCGCTGGATTAAAGTCTACTGGTACGGCGCTCTACGAAGCTCGCTCTAGTCACTCACCTGCTGTGTGTGGTTGCTAATGATGATGTTGGTTAGATCCGATTAAGGCAGGCAGGCAGGCAGGTGCCGTGAGTGGAGTGGAAAATAAGAGAGTGATCTTGGGTGGGCTGCGTTCGTTCGCGTGATCATGTTATCTTTCAAAATAGATCCGAATAGCACACGGCTGTGCTGGCCGGATCCAAACCAAAATTTTCATCTTTTTATCTTATTGTCTTCTTGGTACATCCGTTCCGAGCATCTTTTATCCCAACCGGCCCAACCACAAGATTTTTTTTAATATCCTTCGGAAGATCTTGTTCTTCCAAGAGTTGAATAGTTCTTGTAGATCCTGTCCAATCGCGAACGAATCTCGGACATTTTTATTTCCGCTGGAATTAATTCCCGGCATGCCGGAAGATCTGGCAGCTGTGGCAGCATCTGCCCGTCCAGACCTGCTCATGCGAAGAATTGAATTATTTCCTGTGAGATGACTGTCGAGTTGTAGGATACATAGATCAAGCCCTCTTCGGGCTATTAACACACCTTTTTGTTTCAGTGTACACTAGCTAGTGTACACCAAGAAGTGCGGGCGTCTAATCGCCGTGTCCTGTTACTAGAGGACCGGTCGGAACTTCGGACGCGTCAAGGCCTGTTTTGGTCGTATTGTTTCAATTTTAGTGCCGGTCAGCCAAGGAGTCAAACCGCGGTCTCATGGATGATATTGTCAATACAGCAGTAGTAGTAGCATAGTAGTTGTGATGGTGACAGACGTCGAGTTTTGGTGAAATTACAAAAACCGTCGGTCCGTGACATTTACCGCACAACATTACAATATGGTTGGAGTTGGCGACGCCCATTGTTTGAGGGGACTGTCTGACGTACCCTCTGCTCTGCTGTGCTGCTGTTGCACAGGCTTCATGATTACAAGGTTCTCCTCCGGGATGTGTCTGAGGGAGTGGCGCAAGCGCCGAAAGGAAGGCAACGAACATTTGAACGCTTTATAATATGGCGCTTTGCATTTAACCGTGGTTGTAGTGCTGGGTGATAGGGTTGTACAGAACGTTTTGCGCGAGTTTGGCTCGGGGCGTGTGCTCGGATAATATGTGCCAGCAAATGTGACATCTTGGTGTTGATGTTGAATAGATGATTGGCGACTGTGATTTCAATATAATATGTGTGGCGTAAGCATATGCGTTGGACATGAGGTTGAGGTAGTGACCGACTGAGGTATAGAGCGTGTCGGGTGGACCAAGGGTAGCAACAGATTCGCGTTGGATTCCGCCTGAAATGATGTCGTTGAACGACAAATCGAATAAGGGGATTGGGTCGTACGGGTGATCACGAGTATGTTGTAGTATTTTTGCTGTCGTGTAGTCTAATGAAGTGTGAGTCAGGGTCCCCATGCGCTTTGCGGGCTATGCAACTAAATAAGCAAGCGCCATCTATCTATCTCCTATCTCATTAACAATGGTCCACTTATTATTGCTGTTGTCGTCGCTACTGCTCTCGCTGTTGTCGCTGTTGTTGTTGTCACTATCACAGTCCTTGTCGCTACTACTACTTACTGTCACTGTCGATGTCGGTATTGCTTTAATGTGACTTGTCCATTCCCTGAGGATTAACATTCAAATACAGGGATTCTCTTCTCTTCTCAGCCATGTATATAGTCTAATTATGTACTCCGATGGGTGTATATATACCAGGTACATTTTTTTCGCCCTGAAGCAGTCACCTTTTCACCCTTTTCTCTCTTCTTTCCTTTGGCAGACCGCACAACACGATAGATAGATAGGTAGGTGAGCAAGAAGAGGCGTGCACAAAACTTTTCGGTGTATGTATGCGCGATGTTGATCGCCCATCGTTGTTGCTGTTTAAACTTTGTTGTTGCTATTATTGTTTGTTGCTGTTGTGCGGTGTTCGTGGTATTTCGTACGTCTGGCAATAATTTATGTATTTGTTTGTTGTTGTGCGTTGGTTCATCATGTAGTCTAGTCTGTCGTTCATGTGACACCGATTGTCTTGTTTGTATGTACGTACCTGGTGGTATGTTGTGCTGTGCCTTATATTCTTCTTGCTGCACCCCTCTATGGGGATACTATCAATAGTAGTAGTGTGCGTGAGAGGCTGCTGTTGTGTCCCTGGTGCTGCATGGCTCACAAAAAACAGTGCGTAGCGATATACCGGTGGTATTTACAGTAGCAATAGACTATTATAGTCTAGTCTAATGATGTGCCGCCGTTTTTTTGTGTTGGCAGTGAGGGGACGATGCTTGGGGAAGGCGGCTTCTGGAGGGTGCAGACGGCATTTCACAAGCAGAGCGGTGCCAAGTACGCCCTCAAGGTGAGGTACACGGTAGAGCAGTAGTAGTAGACTATAGTAGTAGTATTGTTGTAGTTGTTGCTGTTGTTGTTGCTGCTGTTTGTTGTTGTTGTTGTTGCAGCAGCAGCTGTTGTGGCGAGTTCGCGCGGCGGTTTTACATTTTGCGTGCGGTCTGGGTCATCTGGCTGTGTTCATTCCGCGGCGCAGGACATTACATACATACGTTTTGTCTCCTGCCTTTGTGGCACGCGCTACGCTAAAAGGGTATTGTATAGTCTATAGCGTATTTTCGCCTTTTCTTACTCTGACTGACATGGCCCCTCCACTTCGAATTTTCCGCGCCGTGTTGGGTCATGTTCTTCGTTTAACGTTCGGCAACAATGATGATGCTAAACCGCAAAACGCCGACTTTTGCTTATATATACATATTGCCCACAATCCAGACAGAATATTCCTCAAAAGTCAGGATTCCTTGTTACAGAGACTTCTCCGTAAGATCCGCTCAAATGGGCTCAGTTCAGGGTCGCGGCGCTCGGCTGCGGCGAGTGACCTCGAGGCTGCATGCGCGGGAACAGACCCGGCGAAGGCCGAGGAACTCGGGTGCGGAGAGAGCGATGGAGAGGGCGAATTTCAGCCCGAGATCGGGGTTCAATGGACTCCAGTCTGAATGATATGAAACACTAAAACTCAGGATTTCCAAATCACTCTCGGCCTTCACGAAGGCTCCTATTTATGTTTACAATAATATGCATAATTCCATGCTTGAAATACTTGTGTAAAAACGGAATCTCCTGGGGTAGCCCCAGCCTCGATCTAAATCCCCACCCTTATTTTTCCCCTGTGGACAGCGGCGGCTGGCACGTCGAGCGCGTTGTTATTGATCGGAGCGCTTTGCTCGCACCGTTCAGCGTGGCTTTAGAACAATTTGCACCAATGGTGACAGGTAGACAAAGCCTCAAAATATTCCGCAACGCCCTCTTGCCAAAACCGGTGCCTTAAGGGCTGTTTAGAGCCTTAAAACTGGCCTTAAAGCCGTAGTATGTCCAGACACGAAGTCGTTAGAAGACCGGAAACCTCATAAACAGGGGATAGGGTAGACATTCCAGACATTGCATGAAGACATTTCTCCCCCTGCGGGCCAAAAGACCATTTCAAATACATCGCCCTTGTCCACTGATTTCGCGAATTCCCTCCTAAAGGCGCATTGGTTGAACACGATACTCGCCGATCAAGGTAAATAATGCACTTACTTGGTTACTGCAACACATATTTCACTCTAATTCCGAGTAATATCCCCCAAAAAAGTGGAAGCACGAGCCTTGACGCACGCCATATCCCTGACTTCGGGCCTTATTAACCGTAGTATGCCTAACGCTGTCTGAGGCATGCCTTGAAGGCTAGAGGGCCTAGTGACAGCATAGGGGCCGACGTGCCATGCCTAACGCTATCTGAGGCATGCCTTGAAGGCTAGAGGGCCTAGTGACAGCATAGAGGCCGACGTGCCCATGGAGTAAATCCTATTTACAAAAATGAACGTTTAAATCATTAAAACAGCATGACACGTGGGAGAACAAGATCATTAATGATTCGACAACTCATTTCATACCTACCTGGTAGTTTTCTCCTTTCGTATTAAAATTTATTTCTTCCTCGCAAGTAGTCTGGTGTGCTGGCTTGCCGTATACCTGGTTAATGTCCAACCCTCGTATTCGTTGCGGTTGGCAGAGCGTGACCAAATCGCCTTGAACGCTGGATTTGCAATGAAGGTGCATCTCTGTCTTGTACGTTGTGACCAGAGAGTTCGTCCCTCCAAGGGGAGGCATCGGCACGGACACTACTTACTGCGTGTGTAGAATGTGTAGGTGGGTGTAAGTACCAGTTTCATGATAAGCACACATATTTTTTATTTTTTTCCTTTTTTGAGGCTAGCTTTCTTGTAAGGTAAGTTGTTTTCATAGGAGGAGCGGGCCGATGCTCTGCCCTGTACACATAGACAAGAGCCGCACAGGGGTTCGGTTTCGTGTTGGGTATGGGGGCGATGATGGCGGTACGGTATGGGCACCACGACCGTGGGATGACTCAGTGCGCAGGTGATGGAGTGATCAACACTGATTGCCTGGACATGTGTGCGTTGTCTTCACATTAAACCATTATTTCCACCATATATCCCCAACGACATCGGTACACCCAGAGTCCGTGCTGATTCATCCTATTAATAGAGAGATACAAATTATGTGTGTGTGGTCACAGACGACTGTTAAACAGAGCAAACCAAACAGTCGCAATTCATCAAGGTAAAGCAAATGAAGAGTCATCCCACGGTAGGGGTTGCACTTTCTGCGCCAAAAAGTCCCTGGGCAATTGAGTTCCTCACGATTGAGTTCCTCGTGTGAGGAACTGCCGGTCAATGAAGTATTTTCACGAGTAATTTTTTTTTGGACTAAGGCATAGAACTTTGGTCGGGTTTTGCGAACGAACGCCTTCGAAGTCATTTTTCGGGTGAGATATTGAGTTCCTCATGTATGTGAGGAGCTCAGGGACTTTTGGGTGCAACCCCTACCGTGGGATAACTCTGAAGTGCTAGCGCATCGGGTACGAGAAAAAAACAAAACAAGCCAGACCATGAAAAAAAAAAAGAGAAAAAAAGGGGAAAATAAACGAAAAAAAAGAAAAAGAAGAAAAAAAACAAACAAACAAAAAACGACTAGTGTTATGAAGAATGTGATGCAAAAGAAGATCGGAAAGGAAAAAAAAGGCTGCCGGAGGAACACCATACGTGCTGAAGAGGAGCAGATACCTGTTGTTGCTCATGGGCAACACAACACGAAGAAGATAACAACTGCTATTGCGCGGACAAAACAACGTGAAAGATGATAACTGCTGTGTTACGGACAAAAGCAACACTAAGAAGAGGAAGGAGATACAGGCCGGTGGGGAGGGAAATGAGGGAGCAAACAAAACGAACAGAAAAAAAAGAAAAAAAGAAGGACGACAGCAAGTCATTACTGTCGCTTTCGCGCTCCCCCCATTGAACTCAACGAAAAGAAACAAAGCAGAAACTACCACTACTCGCTGTAGAGAGGGTTCCGGGCTATAGCACACGCTCAACTTAATTAAATATATTATTAGTCGAAATGTCCGTTGCCACACAATCTGCCGCTTCGTTTCTGCATTCATCTACTACAGCTATATTGTATCAGTACTCCCCCCCCCCTCCCCCGCCCCGTTCCCCCGGTTTTCCTTGGTTGCTTCTCTTGGCGTCCTCTCTCTGCTGTGAGGCGTTGCCAGCTCTATTCGCCGTCTCGCCCCTGTGCCATCTCTTCATGGAGTGGTCCGCCGCGTCGGCGATCACCCGGTGCCAGTTCCCATTCTTCTTAGCCGCCCTTGGCCGTATATAGCACAGTCTCTACTCCGAACAGTGAAGGGGAGCTATCCGTGAACCCCTCGGTTGCTTCGAATACCCTGATGATGTCATCTACCAGACACTGGGCCCAGTCATTTCCTGGTCGGCCTCGTCCCGGGTTCACCCCCACCAGCCATCGTCCCGGACATCACTCGATGGGTCAGTCGCTCATTGCTCGTCCGTTGGACGGCTCCCGCAAAAAGGAGGCGTTGTTCGCGGATAGTAGTAGTCTCAACGCTCTCACCTTGTTGCGCCTTCTGGAGAGCCTTGGCGTACGACACGCGGTGGTCGGTGCGCTGTCGGCGCTGAAAGCCAAACAGTGATCCTTACCTAGGAGGAGGTCGTGGTGTGCGGTTCGGAGTTAGATGGGTGCAAATATCAGTTTAAAGTGAAGTAAATGCACACACCGAGAGCCCAGAGCACTGGTAAAGGGTAGGCGCTGCAGTTGGAAAACCGAATTCAAAATCATTGTTTCGACATTATTAAACATTGTGTCGCGGTTGACCTTCAATCTCGAGATGCAAGCAACCCAACGCGAATCTGCACGGCTCCGGACAAGGCTACATGATTTTATTAGATGAGAGCGTCAGCGATTTTAGGGGGATCCATGCTCACGAGGGCGAGAGGTCGCCCGCGTTGCGGTTGGTTCTTCCCTCGAAGTGCTGTGGTCGTGCTGTTTGGTAGATACATCTTGGTTAGGGGAAAAAACAGCGTCTCTTCTCAGTTTTCAGTTAATTACTGACTCTCGGTCTACAGACACAAACACATCAAGTTCAAGGCCGACTGACGCGGCTCCGGACAAGGCCACATGAATGTAAGTGGCGCCGTTGAAGTTTCTAAGTTGACCCATGTTCTGGCGGGCGAGGGCTTGCCAGCGTTGCTGTTGCGTGTCTTCTGCTGAGATGCGCAGCTGGTGCGAGGCTCCGGTTTTTCCATTTTCCGCTGGTTTTCGTCATTATTATATCATTTCGGCCCCTTTTCAGACACTTTCGACCCCTTAAAACGATATGGTCCATTGTATGGAACCTTATGTGCTTTAAATAAGGCCAACATAGATAAGGGACTTCTCTCAATAAGGAACCTTCGGGCCCCGACGCACTATGGTCCCTTAAAGGGGGCCACCTACTGCATCTTGACTTTTGGTGTTTCCGTGATTAGTTAACTGGGGTTATCTGATTATAATCAAGTAGCGGTTGGTTCATAACCACTATTATGCTCGTACCTGGTATTTGCGCAATCGCGTAATCACACAACCTTGCCCTCGTTGGTTTTACAAACAAACGCATAGTTTAACCAACTTGTACGTTGATCATGAGTGTTGACTGCATTCACTGGACTATATTGTGTTGTAGTAGCATAATAGGGGCAATATAGGCCTAGGGACCGAATACTGCTATGCAGGGGTGCCTCTAGTTCTGTAATGGCCACTCCCACAAGGGTTGCTTGGATGTTACATCTATCTCTAACATTAGTTGCTAGCTGTACGCCGGATACCTTCTGACAGAATGGAGGCGGAGCCGCTCGTTCAGGCAGGCGATAATACATGCCCGCTATAAATGAGACAACTGCTATAATCCATAACTCCCCAACAGGGTAGAGGGTATACCGTAACACTAGCCCACCCTGAAGGGCCGTATATGCACATTCATAGAAAGATCAGCTAGAACTAAATCCATCCGCAGAATTGGGAGAACGGATCGAAGATGCGGCGCTTCACAACCCACTCCCACACCTCCAACTTGCAAGGCAAAAACCAATTGGACGGGTGCAAAGCAAAGAAGGCACCAAATATCCCACATATACCTGTACGTGAAATTCAACAGGACGCATATGCTTCGAAGCAGACATCAAAATACCGAACACATCGGTACGTGAAAGTCACTGAAATGCGTAAAAAGCGAAGCAGACGTCAAAAGTCCTAAAAGGGAATACCATAACAGTATCCTTTATGTTGACTATTTTTTACTTGAAAAAGAGACGTGGTCAAGCGGTCAGTATACTGGTTCGATCAGTACTTTTTTAACTTGGGCCTGGACAACAGCCACCAATATATACTGGACTGCATCAGCATACTGGACAAGTTTATCTTGAATACAGGAACTTTAGGCCTGAGCAAGCGAGTATTTGTTTTACTTGAGGCTAGACAACAGCCACCAATATATACTGGACTGCTTCAACTGGGCGCTTTTATCTTGAATGCAGAGACTTTAAGCTTTGAGCAAGCGATGTCAACTTTTTGGGGGGGTTTCAGGGATCTCTCGCCGAGCTCAGCGAGCAGGACCGCGAGACTTCCCAGATGGCGGCGAGTGACACGTGCCGAGGCATCGCCGCGAGCGCGTGGCCGTCGGGGCCCTGAGGCGGACGTTGTCAGCCGCGGTACACAAGCTGGCTTAAAATAACTGGCTTCATGAAAAAATGAAAAAGGTCAGCTAGCTGTGGGTACGACAAACCGGTTTGTAAAAGCCCTTTTATAAAAGCCTACTTATGAAAAGATAGCCGCCTTAAAAATAGCTTCAACGCAAACTGACCATAAACGGTTTTTTAATACTATAATACCGTAGCTTACTGGTAGGTCCTTACGGGTGATGCTTCGTTTCCTTTTCCCCTGTACACGTTCCTTCACGCGGCCTCGCAGCCTCACAGGGTAGGCTAAAGTTTTGGGAGAGAGATTATAAGGAGCCGCAGCATCTCCGATTCATGTTCTAGATGGTGGAACCGGTGAATGCAACTTGGTCGATCTTCGGCACAGTAGTTGACAGGTTACATGAACTCCTGATTACATCTTCATTCCAAGAAATTTCTCAGGTGGTCTCAAGGGTTGGGGCTAGGGATGCGGTTTAAAGTCAAGTATGTGTTTCAACCATGTTGTCGAAGCTACGAAAGGGGTATACCATTTTTTGGCCAAACGTTTTCTGACCGACGACCCATGCTACTAATAGTAGTAGTAATACTAGTAATATCACTATTAGTATGACCAGTAGGGGTGCACCTACCATGTTATTTTGGTGAGGTTTGTTGATCACTCGAGGAGCTCTATGCCTCACTCAACAACTGGCTTATTCATAGAGGAGACTGAAAGTGCAACCCGATGACCGATCTCATCGTGACCGAGATACACTAAAAAAAACATTTTGCGAAACTAGAACGAGATTCCGACGGTTTGGGGGTCAGGAGTCCCGTCATTCGGAAAAACGAAATAGCCAAAAAAAGGTATACCTTCAAAACCTCTATCGTAGCACGCGTGTTTTACCTACTAATAGTACGGTACCAGGTACCAGGTACCGTGCTGCAGTACTACCACCTAGGCCATGGGATTGGTCATCGGGTCAAGCATCCATTTTTTTGACGAAAGCAGCGACGATGTAATAATTGCTGCTGTCCACTCAAGGAAAAATTGTCCCTGTACTCGTAGTGAGACGAACTGGTGATCCTAATGGGCAGGTAGGGTGGTACGGCGGTAGTGTGGTATTATGGTAGTGTGTGAGTTGGAAAGCTTCTCAAGTGAATAGCCCCGGAAAAGACCAGGATAAGGACCACCGCTACCCTAGCATGCGTCCCAAATTGCAAACACTAAACGGTCAACGGCTTTCTAAATCCGGTCCGGTCCGGTCCGGTCCTGCCCTCTTCGGTTAGGCAGTACTGGTGGTGTTTACGACTTGGATGATGTTCGATATAATGGTTGACATTCCACACTAAAAACTCTTCGCTTTAATTCCATTCCAGGAAATTTCCCAGGCGGTCGGGTTTTGGGTTAGGTTTAGGGATCAATTGTATCTCAATCGTTCGGTTGAAGCCGAGGCCAAGGCGTAAACAGTAACCAGCCCTCCGATCCCGTCTTGTCCGACCTGACCTGACCCGACCCGACCCGACCCGACCCGACCCGACCCGACCCGACCCGACCCGACCCGACCCGACCCGACCCGACCCGACCCGACCCGACCCGACCCGACCCGACCCGACCCGACCCGACCCGACCCGACCCGACCCGACCCGACCCGACCCAATCCATGCCGAACATAGCATTGCACTTTGTCAAGGTGCCAACTCAACAGCCGCCGAATTATAATTGCAACAAAAAGCAAAAAATAGGACAAAGTTTGGACGCAGTTTTGCCGTCGACGCCAGCGGTAAAAGTACCAAGGGAGGTAACTCTTATCAAAGATAGTATGACAGACACCTACATCTCTGATCAACGGTCATCGCCACTGCTGTAGAGCAGCAATATATATATAGAACTACGAGTAATTCTGCCGGTAGCATGTGACTGTAGTCGAAGATAGCAGAAGTAGCACCAATGGCGGTAGGCAACAAAGGGTGGAGTGACAACACGCATCCACAGCGCAGCAAATCACGACGTATCTTGTTACGTTTCGGCCAAAACGCGGTGTAACCATACGACGAGTTTTTTCCCGGGGACCATGCTATCTCCGGGATACGATGAGACAGGATGTGGGACGGACCCGACTACTCTCATGTGGCAATGAAACAACGCGTTGGGCTTTCTATTGGTGAAATATTAACCAAAAAACCAAATACCCACGCAGCACTAAGTCTTATCAGCAGCAGTATCCCATCCTCAGGTTTTACTGACCCCTAAGTTAAGGGCAATGTAGTGAGACAGCTACAAACAAAAATGGAGGGCGACGGCGTCATGTCAACTCTCGAAAAATACGAAATAAAATGGAGGATGACGGTTTCACGCCAACCCTCGAAGCACAAAAAAAATGGAATACGACGCTTTCGGTCAACTCTCCAGAGACTCCTGAAGCAACTCGTACGCGCGGCGCTGCTCCTCCTGTATTTTCTTCAGGCGTTCGATGAGAACGTCCTCGTCCTGCTCCATCTTTTCGATCATGTTCTCCGCTTCTTGTGTCTGAACGGTATCGGCATAGACAGGATCACGACATAAACAGGATGACGGCATAATAAGCAGGATCACCGAGGGGGGTAGGGCGTGGTGAGATTGATTTAAGGACGAATGCCACACATGGTCGGATGGAAAAATAAAAAAAACAAAATCCTCTTTTCGTTTTTTCTTTGTTCCTTTCTTTCGGCGTTTGATGAGAACTTCCTCGCCCTGCTCAACCTCTTCGACCGTGTTCTCTACTTCTTGGGTCTGTACGGCGGCGGTATAGCATCACCGACAGTCGTAGGGTGGGCTATTGGTGTGGAGGGATCTACGTAGATGGGTAGTCTATGGATTCGGTCATGGTTTGGGTGATTACAGGTCAGGTGGTAATGAATGTCACAGTCACGTCAAGGCCATCATAGATGGGCGAAAGTGTAAGTGACGGCGAAAGTGTAGGTGACGGTGATGGTCCGTGCAGGACACCCCACCTAAGTCGGCATTGGCGATGTACTCATGTTATGGATGGCTGTAGTCTGAAAAACAATGCTACGATATTGTGGTATCGTACCCTATCATGCTCTATCATACTCTATCATACCCCCCTTTTGCACCACTGGATTTGAGCCATCATCGTACTCGCACGAGTGACCCTGGCGCAGCGTAGCTAACCGTTGTATTGCTGATTCGTATCGCAAAGTGATAACTTACAACGACATGAAAGTCAAGGCACAGGGGGTCACTTGCGCGAGTGACCCCGAGCCCCTGCTAAAAAGGCCCCCAAAAAAACAACTAAACCAACCACCCCTACCGTAGCCGTGGGAAATTAAGGAAAGATCAGAGGAAAGATCAGTGGAAAGATCAGTGGAAAGATCAGAGGAAAGATCAGAGGAAAGATCAGAGGAAAAATGAGGAGAGATGAGGAAAGATGAGGAAAGATGAGGAAAGATGAGCAAAAATGAGAGATGGAGGATAAAAAAAAAAAAAAAAAAAAGATGAGAAAAGATGAGGAAAGATGAGGAAAGATCAGAGGAAAGATGAGGATAGATCAGGGAAGATCAGAGGAAGGATAAGGAAAGATGAGAAAAGATGAGAAAAGATGAGGAGAATGATGAAAAAGATGAGGAGAATGATGAGGAAAAATGAGGAGAATGATGAGGAAAAATGAGGAGAATGATGAAAAATATGACGGAATGTGAGAGAAGCGCTGTGATGCTGGACGAGGAAATATCCAAGTACATGTTGATACTTTACAAGGAGTTGCACAGGGATGTACGCTATCACCGAATGTATTCAGGGTACTGCATATAGTAATGACATGACAGTAGCAGTCGAAGCAGAAAAGCAAGGGGTCACGATAGGGGAAGATGCGGCGTCGGGGTTGATGTTTGCGGATGATTTCGTGGGGATATCAGAATACCCGAAGGCTTGCAGAAACATATGGAGAAAGCACGAGAGTGCACTAGGAAATAAATGGAGAGTGACAGCGAAGGTAAAAACGTGCGTAGTAGTTGTATGTAACGAAGATTAGGTGAATCCGGTAAAATTCAGATGGAAGTGGGGAGGAGATGAACTACCGATCTTAGACCAGTACACGTACCTTGGCGTGGAGATCTCAAAGGATTGCTCTTGGGATGCACACATAGCGAAAGTGATAGGAAAGGGTAGATCCCAAGCAGGCAAGATGGATGCGATCTTAACAGACTCGCACCTTGACACTACTTGGATTAAAATATGTATTCTGATGAATGTGACTGTACCGAAAAGTTAGAGTATGCAGGAGAAGTATGGGAAGGGAACGCGAAATTCGTCGTAAAACAACTGGAAACAGTGCAGATGACAGCAGCTAAATAGATACTAGGATGCTCAAGTACGGCGAATAATACTGTATTAAGAGCAGAATTAGGAACGTACCCACTTAAAACGAATAGAGACGTGAGAAAGTTGAAATGACAATATAAAGTAAGCAATATGCCAGAAAAGAGGTTGCCAGCCATAGCTGATAGGGCTGTATGGAAGAAGATAAAAATGGGATAACGTAGTCGAGAAAACATGGAAGGATTTAGGAGGAGACCAAGAAGAGGTACTGCGGGTACTAGGCAGAAGAAAGAAAGGATAGAAGGAGGGGAAAGGCTAGCGCTGAGAAATAAGGTGAAAGAGGATATACGGGGGGTTGAAGGAAGATATTGGAATGAAGACGTATTTGCACGGCCCAGTGGACTACGCGAAAAAGCTGAAACTGCGATTTCGAGTAGGGGATCTAGACCTATCAGAAAAAAAAAGAGATATACTTGTAGTCAGGAGGAGGACGTGGATGCACATATGTATATACATGTGCCCGTGTAGCACAACATTAGAGGGTAGGATTCACATAGCAGGAGAATGCGAAAGATACAAGGAGGAACGGGACGTGTTAGAGGAGGAGATGAGGAAAGCAAACGAATGTGACTTGGAGGAATTCGGTAGACTAGAGAGTAGCGAGAAAACGATCGCTATCCTAGGAGACAGATGGTCGACAGCGAAACAGGAAGGGGAAAAGGTAACAGTTTCTATGTCATCTATGGACGAAGCGTAATGAGCGCCTAAATGTTGGAGGTGTCTTTATCAGGAGTGGGAACGGTGCTCCGTCTCGAAAGAGATGCGTGGTCAATAGTCAAATGACTAAGGCAAGCAACAAATGAGTACCCCCCCCCTTGACATGCCCCCCCTTAGCACGCCCCCCCTTAACATGCCCCCCCTTAACATGCCCCCCCTTAACATGCCCCCCCTTAACATGCCCCCCCCCTCCTACCATATTATTTTCTGGGGCTTCTCACTTGAATAGTTGAGTTTGTCTACCTGTTCATAGTATACACTGACTTGTTAATAGTATATACTGAAAAGTGCAACCCAATAGACAAACCCGTGGCTCGGGTACTCAAAGCAAGCACTTTCGCCAACAAGAATGGAAAACAAGCATTTTTGCAAAACAAGAATGTTCCGAAGATTTTAGTATTAGGTCGGTGATAGGTTAGTAATAGGTTAGTGATAGGTTAGTGATAGTTCAGTGATAGGTTAGTGATAGGTTAGTGATAGGTCAGTGATAGGTTAGTGATAGGTTAGTGATAGGTTAATGATAGGTTAGCGATAGGTTAGTAAATAGGAGAACCTCGTCGTTCAGAAAATCGATAAGGCCCAAAAGTGTCACCTCTACCGTACTATTATTAGTGGTATTATCAGTATTATCAGTATTATCAGTATTATCAGTATTATCAGTGTCGTCAGTATCATCATTATTATCAGTATTTTCAGTATTATCAGTATTTTCAGTATTATCAGTATTATCAGCATTATCAGTATTTTCAGTATTTTCAGTATTTTCAGTATTATCAGTATTATCGGTATTATCAGTATTATCAGTATTATCAATATTATCAGTATTATCAGTATTATCAGTATTATCAGTATTATCAGTATTATCAGTATTATCAGTATTATCAGTATTATCAGTATTATCAGTATTATCAGTATTATCAGTATTATCAGTATTATCAGTATTATCAGCATTATCAGTACTATCAGTTTTATCAGTATTCTCAGTATTATCAGTACTACTACTATCATTATTATCAGTATTATTATCAGTATTATTATCCGTATTATCAGTACTACCATTATGATCAGTATCAGTATAGTGTTAGCAGTCTGCTACACTAGGGGCACGATCAATTTTGACTTGACTACATGTTACTAACGGGGAGTTTTCCCACGCTGGACAGGGCTGCACCAGAAGTTAGTCTCTGACATCTTTCTGAGCAGCCACTACTAATCACAGCAGGAGCAGCTCAATACCTCACCAAAAATACGACTTCGAAGACGCTCGTTCGCGCAACCCGATCGATTTTCTATGCGCTGCTAACAGTCCTACAAACAGTTTTCTCATCATGAAATGATCATAGTGACCGATAGTCCCAGGATTAGAGGAGCTCAACCCGTCAGAAACGCTTGGCCCGAAAAGTACAAAATACTACACCAACCAACCGGCATATTATTTGGAATACCAGTTGTTGTGTTTTACGTTGTGATGGTATTTCCTGAGGCGTTCACTGAGAACGTCCTCGTCCTGCTACACTTGATTATTCATCTATCGAACTGCGTTGTCAAGAAGAGCCCCAACTCGGTTGCGCTCGGCGTGCCCTTGCTAGCCCGTACGCGACGAGCTGCACCCGAGAAATGGTCCCGGGGTACTCGCCTGCCTTTTCCGCACTCCCTTACGACCCAGTTTCCCGACACAGACATGCATTATTCTCTCTACCACATACAATAAACATCACTTTGTTACGTTGATTTTTCGCTTAGACAGACAAGCCTATCTTTTTTTTTCGATCAGCGTTTTCTGCGTCCATTGTGGCTGCACGGCGGCGGCATAAACAGGGTCAAGGCGTAAACACGATAATCGACGGGAGGTATGGGGCGGCGAGATTTTTAGTGCAGGATGCCTGCTACGACAGCGTGGGTTTCCTGTTTTGGTTTTCCGTTGGCGTCCTTCTTCTTCATGGGAGTGTTTTCGAGTCATCGACGCTGAAGGAGGCCATGCTACACACATTTGTCGGACGGCGAAAAAACAGCACTACAAATTTGAGTCCAAGCGTAAGCCCTTTTTTCGGTCAACACCTGTTCACCAAGCCAAAGGCAGGGTGAGCACTACCAATAACACACACCTCCTTTTTATTCTCCGCCGTAATGTTTTGACTGTTGTTGACTACGTCACGAGTGGCTATTAACTCAATAAATATATAGTAGGCGATCCTTTTGGCGCGGCATACGATAGGCGATAGCTTACCATTCCTTCCATTGCGGACTTTTACACCGCAAAACGAACACAGCACCAACAGCACCAACAGCACCAGAGAGAGCCTAAAGCCGCAAAGGAAGAGGGTTTCACTCAAGAATGTGACCCCGAGCCACTCTAAAAAAGAAAAGTCCCTAAAAGGTGGTCCCAAAACTGACCCTTATGGTACCATAGCCTGGCTCTGTCATCATAGCTAATGGTACCATAGCCAATATTACCATCGCCGATATTACCATAGCCAATGTTACCATAGCCAATGTTATCATAGCCAATGTTGTCATAGCCAATCTTGTCATAGCCAATGTTACCATGGCCAATGTTATCATAACCGATATTACCATCTCCGATGTTACCATAGCCAATGTTATCATAGCCAATGTTACCATAGCCAATGTTATATTAGCCAATGTTATATTAGCCAATGTTATCTTAGCCAATGTTACCATCGCCAATGTTACCATAGCCAATGTTATCACAGCCAATTTTACCATAGCCAATCTTATCATAGCCAATGTTACCATCGCCAATGTTACCATCGCCAATGTTACCATAGACAATGTTAGTCAATGTACGCGTCGCTTTAATTTTGGGCCCAGACTGGCAAATGTTGTTTTTTCGTTTTTCTGGAGACGCTTGACCAGAACGTCCTCGTCCTGCGCAAAATGATTTCGATCAGGTTCTCTTGCATCTATCTTGCGTATGTACTGGAGAGGTATTAATGTATTACTAAAATGGCATTCCCGACAGGAAAAAAAAAGAGGGGGGGGTAGACTCATACGATACATGGCCGTAGCCTTAAGGGTCGTTCCTAAGGAACGCCAAAATACACATCATTCCTGAGATCTTGCAATTCTGAATTGTCACGTTTAAAGCAAACAAATACCGATTTTTTTGTTGTTGTCGGGAAATCTTGACACCATTCTTTTTGTGGAAAAAAAATCTAAACTATTATTGAAAACCAAGGCTCCTTCAACCTTCACAAATGTCACGGGTGGCGAAAACGTCAGCTTTTTTTTTGTCGTCACGACCACTCGTGACATTTTTTGCGTTCGTTAGGAATTGCCTATTATTGACCTAAGGCCATATTATGACCTAAGGCCATATTATGACCTAAGGCCATAGACATAGACAGGGGTAGGGCGGGTAGTGGTCCCTCATTGGTGCGGTGCCTTGACAGACGATAATACCCGCATTAAAGTGGGACCCCCCCCCGCAATAAAGTGGGACCCCCCGTAGTAAAGGGGGACCCCCCCATGAAAGGGGGACCCCCCCCCATGAAAGGGGGACCCCCCCCCATGAAAGTGGTACCCGCTCGCGAATTAAAGTAAGACCCCCTCGCATTAAATTGGAACCCGCTTCCCGCATTAAAGTGAGACCCCCCCCCCCGCATTAAAGTGGGACCCCAAACTACCCCTCGATACTACTGGCACGAACCGCATGCTACGATAGGAGTACGAGCACTCTTTGGCGAAAACGAGTATCACGTTTTGTTAACGGGGTTTCTCCAAAAATGAGACCGTACCCAGCATCGCTGGAACAACAGCATTCGTATATTTTGCGACAGTTTTATTGTTGGTTTTTATTGAGGCATTTTTTGGACGAGGACCTGCTTCATCTTCCTGCTTTATTTTTTCGATCATTTTTTTTTTGCTGAATCTTAAGTCTTGCAAGGCGGAAAGAAGGGTATACAGGGGTCACCTGCAAAGGAACAGGGGTTTTTGGCGGCGAGATTGAGTTAAGAAGAGCTCCATGCGTTTTATCATCACGATGTCGTGCCCTCCGGCTGTTCTGTCTTTTTCGGTGGTGGAGCGGAATTTTTCTCGAGTCTGTCTGACAACTACACCCACGGTATTGAGAGCACACTACATTGCAGTGGTAAGGGATAACTACTGTTTTTCGCGTGCTCAGCGGCGAGGGCTACACTGCTGCCAAATCCTAGAGAGTATCCAGCTCAAGCAAGCTTGACCTTGCTCGACAACAGCGGATGTACACCTTCATGTGTTTTTCATGGTGGCGGGTCCAGGCCATACCAGGGGTATCTTGGGATTCCAGTCGTCGAGTACTACTACTGTTTGTACGCGTTTAATACATTTTCTTTGCTCGGAGGTGATTACTGGGGCAGGAACGATCAGGGATGAATAATAAAAAAAAGTAAAGAATATATGTGAGTTTACCCCAGTGGATCCATGATATCGGTAGGTAGAAAACACACCAGCACACGAGTTTCATACCAGGTATTGGTGATTTTTTGCAGGGGTTTTCACGGGTCATGACCATCATATCATGACCATCGTATCATGACCATCATCATATCATGACCATCATATCATGACCACCATATCTTAGTAATGACCATCATATCATGACCATCATATCATGACCATCATATCATGACCACCATATCATGACCATCATATCATGACCATCATATCATGACCATCATAATGATATAGCGTCCAGAAAAAACGTACCAGGTAGTATTACGGAGGACGATAGTAACCAGGACCAAATATTGTCAGTAAAAATAGATGAATATATAGGTTTTTGTGTCCACCGTAGGTTCTATTTGTTAGGGTCCCCTGTAGTAGTAACTCCTCTCGTAACAGGCATAAAATAGTAGTGTTACGGAGATCCAGTGTTAACAGGGGTGATTTGATGCCTAGCCTATGGGGTCATAACTCTGTTAATTCTTTGTCGATAACAGTAAACGGTACCTTGGATTGGTCGCATAGCCCTTACGGTCACGGCGCAAAAATAAAAAATAACAAATATATATGATGTTCTGGCCGAGATATTGCGAAAATTATGAGAAATTTTCGGTGAATGTTTTGCAACATGATGATAATGATGATGATGATGATGATGATGATGATGATGATGATGATGATGATGATGATGATGATGATGATGATGATGAGGATGATGATGATGATGATGATGATGATGATGATGATGATGATGATAATGATGATGATGATGATACTAAGGCATTTAACCGTGTTAACAATGGATCTCCGTAACACGCGAATCCCATGTCGAATGAAGCCGTAGGTATTATTCAGATACATTGTCGTCCATCCAAATCCACTACAGTAAAGCAAGCCAGGGCACACACTCTTGCTGCATTGCAGGGTGCAACAATAAACACGATAAAGACGGCACATGGCAATATAAGAACCCATGTACGACGTACGTACGTACACATTGAATAACCGGTAACAATTGCCTTACCAGTACGAAATGTGAACAAGCGTAAAAAGTCAACAGCAGCCGTCGTCGAAGCAGCAGCGGCAGCTGCAGCTGCAGCAGCAGCTGTAGCAGCAGCAGCAGCTGCAGCAGCAATGGGAGCAGCAAGCGCCAGCAGCAGCAGCTGCAGCAGCAATGGGAGCAGCAAACGCCAGCAGCAGACCCTGGATCCTCGCGGATCGCAGCCCCCGCTGGCAGATCCACCGCCCTAGTTGTGGGCTTGCTGCCGGAGGTGGCTCAACTAGGCTGCTTGCCGGTGCCGGAGACTGCGTGGATAGCTAGCTCACTCGTCGGGTCGACCCGGGGATCTAGCGCTACGGGCATGGCTAAGTGCGGATTTGTGGGTTGCGGTCTTTCTCATTTTTCGCGCGCACGACGCATAAAAGCTGCAAAGAATGCCGGTAGAAAAAACAGAGAGCACGACATCCTGGGAAAACTGCGAGGGACCAAGGACAAGTCCAATCGACCCGACCCACATGAAACCCGCACCTCACGGGTCACTCGGAGTGTAGCGGGTCGGGTGGGGTTTGGTCAACAGGCTTTCAAATCTCGAGGGTCGGGTCGGGTCGGGTCAGGAGGTTTTCAAATAAATATCACGGGTCGGGTCAGGCCGGGTCGGGTCGGGTCGGGTCGGTTCTAAAGAGGTTTTCAAATATCTTGGGCCGGGTCGGATCGGATCAGAGGGTTTCAAAATCTCGCGGGTCGGGTCGGGTCGGGTCGGGTCAGCTAACCCGACCCGACCCGACCCGACCCGTGAGCTTTGACCTGATCCGTGAACAGCCCTGAGTTTTTGCTCGTCTATATTGACAGATATTGAGCCTGAAAAAAGTGCATTCTCATGCAGCGTTCGGCACCTTGAGTTGTTCTATGGAGATACGGCGTCGTTATTTTTCCTGCTGCTTTTTCTTCCCTCTCCCTCTGCTGCAGGAGTGGGTAGAGACGACGAATAAAAAAAACTAAACCTATAGAGTCTAGGATACTATCTGAATCCACTGCTCGTAGCTTTTCTTTGACCGAGATGGTGCCGCAATGCGTGTTTCTCATTGGCACTTTGGCACACCTTCTGTTTCTCGATGGAGATGCGACGTCGATGCTCTTCCTGCTGCTTTGCTTCTCTCTCCCTCTGCTCCGCCTCCTTTTTCAAACGCGCCGCCTCGCGCTGTTTCCGAACAACCTCCGTTCTCTGCCTGTTCTCAGCCGCCGTTCGCGCTCGTAGTTCCTGCGCCGCACATAGATACCACACGACACACACAAATACAGTACAAGAAACCTATTTAAAATGTCGTGACAACCGGGACTACCATCCCGGGCCGAGTTTATTATTGGCTAGAGGGCGCGGTCTATACTACCGTAGCTTCAGCACAACGGCTCCAGGGTTGTTATATTCGTGAGAATATCATTGGGCCTTTCATGGTACCACCGTGTTTCTTACTTGGTGTCGTCTACAGTACTATAATCGAACGATCGGAGCTGTACTCCGTTGCTCGCGAATGTAGGTTCTGCACCACATGCAGACATGCGAACATTAGACAAGGGCTACGATAAAGGTGCTAATAGCACTGATAAAGGTACGACCAGCACTGATTAAGGTGCTACCAGCACTGATGAAGGTGCTAATAGCACTGATAAAGGTAACAATAGCACTGATAAAGGTACTAATAGCACTGATAAAGGTGCTAATAGCACTGATAAAGGCACTAATAGCACTGATAAAGGTGCTAATAGCACTGACAAAGGTGCTAATAGCACTGATAAAGGTACTAATATCACTGATGAAGGTGCTAATAGCACTGATAAAGGTGCTAATAGCACTGATAAAGGTACTAATAGCACTGATAAAGGTGCTAATAGCACTGACTGACAAAGGTACTAATAGCACTGACAAAGGTACTAATAGCACTGATTAAGGTACTATTAATAATAGCACTGATAAAGGTACCAAAAGCACTTTTTGGCCGAAACATGTTCTGGATGACGGGCCCCTCTCCTTAAGCCACCCTAGCCCAAATCGTCCAAATTTCGACATTTTTTCGCGGTACAGTAACATTTTTGCTATACCTGGGCCATGAGATTATAGAGTAATCATCGGGTTGCAGTTCGATTTTTATCGAGATCGGTTTTTGGGTAGGGTGTGGAGTAGTTTATCATGTCAGAAGCTTCTAGAACCTAGAACAACAACGGTGCACCTCTGCCGTATTAATACTATTATTAGTATACTACTATTAGTACTACTACTAATGTACTACTATTAATACTCCTATTAATACAACTATTAGTATACTACTATTAATTATACTAGTGATACTACTAGTAATACTAGTATTTTTTTAATAGTAGTACTACCGTTGTGCCATTGCACGGCACAAACCAGTTATCAACAGTGGCGTGAATTCCGATGTTGCTGGCTGTTCTTCCTATTCCTGGGAGTGTTTATGGGTGCTTGATGTTGAGCCTCATACCGCACATCAAAAATAGTAAGTATTAATGAAATGAATCGAAGGATCGAACCTGGAATCTTTCGTTTGCGCGTGTAGCTCCTGCACCGGATGCAGATATCGCACGTCACACCTGGCACTCATTATTAGTGTGTGGTCATCCAACAAGACGGGCAACAAGGCTGGTGCTACGATATAGGTAGCCCTTTTTGGCAAAAACACTCGCTGAACGACGGGGCTCCTCAGCCCAAAATCGTCGTTGGAATGCCGCATTTTTTTTTAACAAATTTCGATTCTTGTATACCTAGCCCGTGGGTCATGTTGATCGCAAAGGCACTCTTAGTTTACTCTATTAATAAGTCACTTTTAGGGTGAGGTGCGATAAAGTTCATCACGCAACGAGCCCCAGGAAAGACGGTGCACCTCCACTCACTGTAGCATGCGTCACAATGCGCTATGCACATCAACTTCACCTTCACCTTCACCTTCACCTTCAAATTAAACTTAAACTTCAACTTCATATTCAACTTCAACTTCAACTTCAACTTTAATTTTAATTGCAACATCCATCATTCGTGAATGGTGTCCAGACATCGTTGGTCCTGCGATAGGGTGTTTGCGGGCAACCAATTTAGTTGGGTAGAGAAACATAGAGTAATACTACTGTAGTATGAAACCGACGAAAGCCATACTAACCCATGGCCAGTCTAATCCAAGAAAAAATAGCTGAAAAACGTCCAAAATGATTTTTTTTTCGGCCCTCAGCCTTCAAACTATGTCCTGGGTTGGGTTGGTCGGGATGACTCCAACCCAACTAGCCAACGAACTTCACCACAACATTTGAGAAACACCCAATCAGGATTAAATGTTTTTCGACGGCTTCCTTTTTTTTTCCAACCCAAGATAAATTTGGTAAAAGTCGCAAGCACCGTAGGGCCACGGGGGGACCCAAGCGTCCCCTGGTTCCCGGTTTTCCGGTAAGTCTAATATCTAGATGTTTTATCGGAACAAACACACATGGCTAGGTTAACACGCTGCGCTTAGAGCTTCGGCTGGTCGTGGAACAGGGACCCGGAAACCCATGAAAAAAAGGGCACAGGTGCTGTGAGTCTCTTCAGATCGGCGTCCTTCTGGTTCTCAGCAGAGATCCACAATTCGACTTACGAGGCACTGCAGTGGTCAAAAATTGGGGTACACAAAACGAGACAGAAACCACCCCCAACAGATCGTATGCACTTTACTAGCGGGCAGCTACAGCTCCTCACCAGCAACTACGGCCCGCAAAATTGAGGGACGCTTCTGGTGGGGTGTATGACAACGTGGGGTGCGCCAGCCAGCAGTCGTTGGGCAGCCAGAAGTGACTCACGAGGTGTTTTCGTAAGTTCTAACTTGCGAGCAGAAACACCAAAAAAAGCTACCGAAATCGCTGAAATATTTCAATTCACGCGCGGGAGCTTAATACAATGAATAGGTACATCGCCGATGAAAACACGGTTTTCACCAAAAGCTTGCTGCTCACCAGGCGGATGCTATAACTCTGTGATATGTGGGGTTTAAGGGCATAGGAAAAGAGGAGAGGGACACTCGAAAAAGGGGTGGCTAGTTATGGAGTCCAAAAAAGGATTAAGAGCACCTGAAAAGCTCTGTATTATTGGATCTTTGCTGCATTTTTTCTAAAATTTCGAAATACGGATCTTGTTTGCAGATGCCGTAATCTATTCTCAAGTGGTTTTATGTGTACGCGAAATGCCTCCATACGAGCTCCTTACTCAAAATATTCCTGTGCGATCCCCCGTGGCCTTAAGGTTGTTTTAGCGAGTAGCCCCTGGGCACAGAAGTAGCACACGACACAGACGAGAGTACTCGGTGTGGACCCAATGATGGCCCAACGATCGAACCTGGAATCTGACGTTCGCGCTCCTGACTTCTAAACAACATATTGCACTACGGACAAGCCAAGACGTCGCTGAGCTTGACAGACGAGTCAAACGGACACACGAGACGCACATTGCACTACGGACAGGCCAAGACGTCCCTGGGCCTGACCGTCAAGTCAAGAAGGACACACAAGGCGCACGTGTAGACGTATCGAGGGCCCGTCGAGCGTACTATCCTGATCAAAGCCCGTCGAGCGTGCTCTTTTGATCAAAGCTGGCGGAAATGTTTCCCCTTGACGGGCAGGTGTAAAGTAACCCCCCCATACTGACACTGGAATTATGTGTCAAATCTAAGGAGGCCTTGACGGCCGTCAAGACCAACAGCCGTCAAGAAAACTTCCATAATTTAGCTAGCATAAAGTGTACAAAGAAGCCTTGACGGGCCAAAAATCGACCGTCTGGACGGCCGTCAAGGACCCCCCCCCGTACTAAGAATATCATAGTACACCTGAAAAGGCTTTGATGGGCTAAACCTAGACCGTCCGGACAGCCGTAAATGACCTACTCACAATAAAATCGGCACACCAAGTGTCATAGAGAGACCTTGATGGGGCAAAACCAGACCGCTAAACCTAGACCGTCCAGACAGCCGCAAAGGACCTACTCACACTAAAACCGGCACAACAACTATAGTAAAGAGACCTTGACTGGCCACAAGTAGACCGTCCGGACAGCCGTCAAGGACTTCCCCACGTTAACGTTAGTATTGTACATCAAAAAAGGATTCGACGGGCTAAACCTAGACCGTCCGGACGGCCGTCAAGCACCTACCCGCACTGAAAACGGCATATTAGGTCTAAAAATACCTTGATAGGGCAAAAATAGTCCCTCCGTACAGCTATCAAGGGCCTCCCCACAAATAAAACAGCATGTTCAGTCTCGAGAGGCCTTGACGCCAGAGAGCTAGACGGTAGCTAGACGGTAGTCGACCGACATATTTGCACCTGATAGGTCATCTGCAAGGCCTGGCGCTGCTCTCGGGCGGTCTTGGCGTTAGTCTTCCTTTGCTTCTCCAGGTTGGCCTTGGTCGACTGCAAGCGCCAAACAGACGGTCATATCGACACGAGCATGTCTTTATAAATCATATTCGTCGTTATAAAGCATGTCTTTCCTTTTTGCTCAAGGCTGGTCTAGCGGTCGACTTCAAGCGTCGAACGGAAATATCGGCACGATGAAAGAACAGATGTCGTTGTTATTCAGCACGTCCTTCGTCGCTTCTCCAGGTAAGCCTCGGTCCATTGCAAACCACCGAGGAGACGGCCATGTCGGCATGACAGTACTGGCACGCGACGCAACTCAACCGCTTTACGGCTGACTCTAACTCCAACAAATTTGACCCCAAACCGTGAGTGCAGTCCTTAATGCCTCTTACCCCTTTTGGGCCTTTGGAGGCATTTTCTCACGCACACTACGATAGAGCTAGAGCGCTTTTGGCTGAAATGGTTTTCAGAATGACGAGGCACCTTGACCCAAAATGGTCAGAATTTTGCGATTTTTTTTGTCGCGATATGCTCTACTTATCACATCATGCCTTGTGATTGCTCTTCTCGGATCAATTTTCAATGCTCTCCAAATCGGTTTTGGCGGAGACGTTCGTTCTTAAAACTAACCGGGCTCCTTAGCCCCAAAATCGCCGAAAATACCATCCATTCTTATTTCGCGATATGCTTACAATACCCATTCAATTATGCCATGGGATCGCTCATCTCGGTTGCACCTTTTTTTTTTTTTTGAAAGTCGGTTTTTGGGTCATGACGGGTTAACGCTTTTACAGCTGGAAACCCTTTTTTGGGGGGACAACTTTACTTGAATTTAGAATAGGGAGGGATTTGGGGGCTCTAAAGGGGTTGAGGCGTGCGGTACACAGGCCCTCGACCGAAGAGCACCAGAAGGAAAACAAATACGTCGTGAGCTGTAACCTATACCCATAAGGAACATTAGATTGGGCGCGATCACCTCCCTCTTTTTACGGGTTCGAAATCGCTCAACCTTTTTTTCGCGCCACGATGACCTTTGGGGCTAGTCTAGGTTCTAGGTTTCCGTTACCTTCCTGTCTGTTTTTGGTTTCCCTTGCATTGCTTCTTATTTCTTGGAATGTTTTTTGGTGATTGACACTGCAGCCCATGCTCCCTGCACATTAGTCGGACATGGCAGACATTATTTTCGTTGTTTACCTAGGCGATGGGACTGCTCATCCGGCAGCAGCTTTAGCTCTTCTCCAAATCTGGTTATGGGAGAAGTCTAAATCTCCACAAGCTAGGAACCCCAGCAAAAAGAGCGGCGTCCTTGTAAAGCAACAGTGTCCCCTACAGAGTATGTAGGCCTTCGTTGTTATCGCGAGAAGGCTTCATCATTTTTTTCCTCGATGGCTTGTGTCTGTTCGAAGGCGTTGAACGTACCTGCAAGTCCCGTTGTTGCTTGTTTTTTCTCTCTGCGACGGCCCTCTCGTGATCGCTCATGTCCTTTCCGTGAGCTCGAGCGCTCGTCTCCCGTGCTCGTGCGAGGTCTTGGTTCTGCTGTTTCAGCCGCTTGATCTCCGCTGCGCGCTGCACGAAAACACGCACGGAGGGCACGAGTATCACCGGACAAGACCGTAACAGCATAATGATCCTACGATGAAGTAACCCTCTGCCACGTCATTGTTCGGTACTTCGTTATCAAGCCTACGGTAAAGACTGATGTGGCTCAAGTGTCCACTCGGTCTTGTCTCTATCCTGTGGGAATCCTGTAATGCACGACCTGACACGGACATCCCTGCCATGTTGGCTCATCGCCCTGCCACTTCGAACAGGTACGAACATTTTCAGATTGATGCCGGCGTATTTTGCTAAAAAACGGAGCTCAGCAACTTGGCCACGCGCTCGTGTGGCCCTGGACCGTTGCAAGAAGAAAGCCTTTCAGAGCAAACATATGGTTGTGGTCGGCCGTTTACACCCGTGACTGCAAGCACACGGAAACCCGTCGTGACGGGGCGTCATGTGACGGCAAAACCCGGGGGTCGAAACCCAGCGTCCCCGATTTTATTTCAATCACACGTTGTTTTAGAAAACTTGCCCTCTAGGAGGATTTTGCTTTTTTTTCCCGAAGTATGGCAAGAATACGTTGACAGTGTGGGCACTTTGTCGGGGAGATGAGTATCAGGCTCAATTTCCCTCGGATTTCGGAACGAAAAAAATCACGGGGTTTCCACAGAGGTGTGAGCGACCCGACGGGAAACAATTTATTTGAACCCTCAACATACACAAGAAGTGTGTCATATTGTCGGCGAGGGGAGCGTCAAAAACCAACAGATGTCGTTCCTCACGATTTTTGTTTCCTCTGTTTTTCTTCTAGCTTTCTCCTCCTCTGCTTGAAGATGTGCGAGGCGATTGGCCAAGAGGTGGACGTCCGCCTCTGCTCTCTTCCTTGTGTTCTTGGCCTCGAGCATCAGGTTCGCCGTCGCGCGCGCCGACATGGAGCCTGTCGATGGCCGCTTCGGTCCCATCCCCTATCAATTAACAGACGAACGGAAGTACATATTTTATTAGATTCGACAGCCGCTTGGGCCCCACCCCCCATTTCAAACCAACATAACGAACGTCTTGAGCTTTTAAGACTAGAAAGTAGATTACCATAACGCGAAGGAAGGGTGGGTAGGGGTTCAGGTGGAATATATAGATACCAAGCCGGAAGTGCAAAAGGCACGTACAGAAAGAAGGTAAAGTTCGGGCATACGCTTCCCTTTGTGGTTTCCATTGGTTTTCTGCTTTTCCCACGTGAGAGAATTTCGATGAGTGATTGACCTTAAAGCTCATGTTGCGCCGTATCAGATGGCAAACATACCGACAGCGGGGTACGAATGTCCCATTAGACTAGACTATGCAGTGCCGTTCATGATGCCCCATCCCCGTCGATGACCGCTTCGGCCCCCTCCCCCATCATGTCGATCAAACACACGGAACTTGTTGCAGACTATGTCCCACGTGAGCTTGTATCACGGTCGAATTCCAGAGCAACCACAACGGTGCCACCAAGAGGCGGGCCCTGCCTGCGTTGTTCGCTTTACGCCTCTCTCTTACAGCAGAGTCCACGCTGTGTTTACTGTAGATACTCCTATATGTGGGAGTTGAATAATGTGTCAATAACACCTGGTATGTCAACAATATGTCTCATTGAACGCATTCTACGGCGGGGGTATCACCGATTTTTTTGGGAGGCTCCTACCCACCCTACCCGATACCTTATCCACAGTACTTTACCAAAACACTGACTTTGACAAGAACCAAAGGGCAATCAGATGAACAATTACATGGTCTATGAATGGGTACCATTACGCATACCTCACCTCTAATACTGCAAAGCACAGGAGGAATTTCAACGATGTTGAGTCTGCTTTAACCCCCCGACTGAGGAGAGCAGTGTGTCGCTTCCAAGAAAACACACACAAAGTGCGACCCTCATCGTAGCACACTTCAAGCACACTTCAAGCACGTTTCAAGCACACTTCAAGCACACTTCAAGCACACTTCAAGCACACTTCAAGCACGTTTCAAGCACACTCCAAGCACATGTCTCCAAACAGCGCTCGAATATCTCACGCTACAGCCCGTGCTCAATCTAAAGGCTAAGAAAGACCAAGAAGAGGGGGTAAGAAAGCATGGCGATGGAAGAAAAAACAAGCACGAAACGATATGTGCACCGCAGTAGCACACCCATACTCAGAGGCAACGGCACCCAAGGCTGCGGTATATCATTCCTTAATCGCGTGTACACCAAGTATTACCATTAAGATGCCCAAGGTTTACATGCCGGTAGAAATTCTACTGTACAGACGTACAGAAGTGCTGTGCCTGGTGCTCCTTTGAGCGCCTCTCGATGCGCTCCCGCGAAAAAGAAAAACAGCGAATAAGTATCACAACATTGGTCCACATTGTCTACCGGGAAATGAGAGGCAGGGGGAAGCGTACTGCACGGCAAGAAGGATGTAATATACCAGATACTCGTGGGAATCGCCGTTGACTTTGGGGTAAGAAACAGTTGCAGTTGCTGCGATGAGGCGGCGGTATGTGGGTACTGCACTGCGTCGCCTTCGCGGTTGTCGTGTGCAAATGTCGACCAGTCAATGCAGAGTGGTATTTTTGGGTTGTGTATGCCAGATGGGTATTGAGTACCAGGCACCTTCTAACGCGGAGTAGTGTGTGTGTGGTGTGCCTGCAGCACAGCTTCCTCTGCGAAGTTTGACGTTTGCAAGCTGTCGTGTAAGATGTTTGCAAAGGAAAAGGGGGTCTTGAACTTGTCTCTGGGAGCCAGAGGTGCTGCTCATTGTCAACCCTACAGTCTAGTCTAGGAACTCAGGTACAACAACACCGATCGATGAACAAAGACAAGCAAGGATCTTAATTTGTAAAACCATATAATGAAGGCGTCTCTATGAGTGCGATAAGGGTCGATACTCAATTTTTCAAGCTGCGTGATACACCGACCGGTCCCTCGCTTTTACAGATGTACTCCGGAGTACTATTTTTCGAAGATATGGCTCCCATGGATCTATCTTGTCGGAGTGCACATCAACATCAACATCAAATTACTGTAGTATCAACATAATAATGGTGGCAGCTGAATACCAACACTCTGTCTGCCTGTATAGTCTACATGTACCTATACGTACTTCATCTCAAGATATTGTAGCAAGTTGTTAATTGACCAGTCTTCTACAGCAGTGTTGCAATGTCGGCTGTGCCAACATCTCAGAGTATGTGGTATTAATAGTGCCTTCAGCACGGCTTCGCCAGCGAAGCTAATAGACTGTCGTGCACGATGTTTGATTCAAGATGTTTGCCGAGGGGTGACTAGGGCTTGAACATGCCCTATGAGTGGCAGAGGTGTTGCTAACAAGTTTAATCCTTTGTGACCCATCAAGTGCACCGACCAAAATAAACGGTGAACATCCTCTACAGCAGCATTCGTAGTGTGATCGCGCCGCCGCTCCAGTGGTGTTGGCAGCGCGTCTGTCGTAACAGCCACGTAAGGAAACTTTGTGGTCATGTCCATAGTCCAGCAGTTTGGGTTTGTTTTGTGCGACCGACTCCGTATCGTAATCGTCATAATCATCACACTCTTCAATGTTTCCCGTCATTGTTTTCCCTCTGGGTTGTTTTCTCTCCGGATTGTTATGCACCTGTCTCACCTTGACGGCGCCCATCGAAACCTCGTCGTCATCCTCAGCGCCGTCCTCGACTCCGCTCCCTGTCACTTCAGGTTCGATCATGATGGTTCGGCAGCCGTAGCAGCTATACAGCAACAAGGCAGTTGGGAGAGCGCCGACAAGAATGATAGATCCGGGGAATAGCCTCAACGAGTACTCAAACGCTCAAATTGGCTGAGCACAGGGCCCACACAGGCACATGTCCTCGGAGAAAGACGATAGGGTTCAAATATCTCGTGAAACGACCGAATTGAGATATGGAGGCGTGAATGGTTCGGGCGTTTGTGGGTGGGTTGTGATAAGATATGACGGCGTTATTGGTTCGGGTTCTATTTTTGAACGTTTTTTTCTGCGTGCGTGTTCTGTGTTCTGTGTGCGTTTGCGTTGCGTTGCCCTGCTGCTGTTGCGGGCTGTGCTGAGCTGACAGAGACGAGAGTAATGAAGCATATCCTATGCCTCGTTGTGTGGGCTCTCCTTCCGTGCGATTCGACTGCTTTTGTCCCTGGAGGGGGTACGGCCTCGTTTTTTGGGCACAAAAAATCGTCAAATTTTGAGAGACCTCGCATTCGTCAGCGGCAGTCACATGCCGACGGATTGCAGCATGCCCGTCGTACGATGAGCTCTACCACGATGCAGAGCGAGGTGGCAGAGGGGGTGGGTGTCGAGACGGAGGCAGTCGATGACAAGAGGAAGAAAGTGGTCGTGGTCGGAGCGGGGTGGGCCGGGCTCGCGGCAGCTTACGAGCTGTCGAAGCAGGTGAGACAAGAGTTTTGAATTTGATTTGAATCAGTCATTATAACAACGGCAAGCCAGCATGTCAGCAGCTCTCGTGCTGACACAGGGGCTTCAAGCGATGCGAAGCGACCAACCCGGTATGCCTGAAAGCAAACGCACACACCACGAAAGTATTGGGGTGTATCGTGTCGTGGTTCAGAGCTAACACTGCTGCCTGTGTCGATTGATGCTTTGGCTTGAAGAATTGATCGTGACTCACAAGGTTGCCGCAACATTTTTTGTTCTTCATGCCGTCTTTTATTCCACCGCATTTATGACCAGGCTGCTGTCCAATACCTGGCACAGTTAGCAGCACAGTCAGCCTGGTACCGCTGCAGTATAATGTTTCGAAGAAAAAAACTTTGTAAAAACGTCGGCGTTGTGAGTTCGATAAATTTAGGGTCGGTACTCATATTTGCAAGCTGCGTGATACACCTGTCGCTCGTTTGTCCTCGTACGGATGGATATTATACAGGGCGCCAGATAAAAAAGAAACACCGGCCCAAGCTGGATTTTTTATTTTATATAAATATTTCAAGGACGTCAGCCGTGAGTTCGACGAATTTCGGGTCAATACTCATCTTTGCCTATTTGAGAGGGTGCCTTCTATTACCTCCAGCGTACCGGCTCGCCGATTTATTGTTTTCCTGTGCATCTCATTTCTTACTCATAGTGTCGGTTTATACGTTTCCTGTGCTGTATACGAATGAATGCCGGTTGAAGATCTCGTACGACACGGTAGTTTTGGTCATCAAGGCCTCGTTACCTCGTCATTTTGTTACTTGCGGGTAATGTTCTAGTTTTTGCACGCGGAGTTCCTTACCAAGACCTTTTTAGACGTACAGTAGCTTAGCTCCTCTATTGCGCCGGCATGTGCTATTAATAGTCGAAAATACCAGCACTACATCAGCAACCGGCACTATGGCGGCCACAACTTGTTGTTCCCATCTGTGGTCAGCGATTTCACAGGCACTACTTCGTATAGCGGAAACCGACACCAGTCAACCGGCACTATAGAGGGATATCTACTGTAATATATAATTAACAGTTTTAGTGTGGGGAGTTCCTTGGACGGATTACCCTCAAGGGGCAAGAGTACCGTCAACCGAGACATATTTGGCTGCTGTGCTGCGGGCTTGTGCGGCGTATCTGTGTCGCTGGTTGCTGGGTCATCGTCACCTTGCGAGCTTGCGAATGAGTTGATTAATGGAAGCCCATCTGTGTCGTCCCAGGAGTATGGAGTGTGGACTATGGCGGTATTGGGTGCAGCATACGCGTACTGCTTGCAGTCCGTCGTACGCTGCTCAGTACCGGCTGCTCAATGATAATCGTGCGTCGAACAGGGGTTGATGAATTTAGAATGCTCGTTCAAACGGAAGCAGTAGGTGTAACTCGCAAGCAGTATTGAAGAAAATAATAGTAGCAGACCAGCAACAGACCAGCAGTAGAGTAGCTCTTCCCGCCGACAAATCGAAGACGCAATTCTTCGTGGTGAACAGTCATGGACATGAATACATACGTTTTTTCCCGTTTTCACCCCAAACGAAGTGACAAACATACTGCTGAGACTGCTGCCGGTAGCTCTAACGGCATGCATGGTGTTCTTTTTCCGGCAACAGAACAAGGACTTCGATGTGACTTTACTCGAAGGAGGCAAGTCTGTTGGAGGGTTGGTGGCAGGATGGCTCACTCCGGGCGGGAGGCCGGTCGAGGCGGGGGTGCACGGCTTTTGGTGAGCATGACGAAGCAGTGGTAGCAGTAGCAGCAGTGGCAGCTGTAGTGGCAGTAGCGGGAGCAGCAGTGACAGCTGTAGCGGCAGTAGCGGGAGCAGCAGCAACGTTAGTAGCGGGTAGCAGAGGTACCAGTGTTGGTAGCAGCAGCAGTAGCAGGGGTAGCAAGAGTAGCATTAGTAGCAGTAGCAGCAGCAGGAATAGCAGCAGCAGTAGCGATAGCGGCAGCTGCAGTACCAGCAGTACCAGCAGTACCACTAGCAGTAGCAGTAGCAGCATGTAACAGCGGTAGCAGCAGTAGGAACAGTACGAGCAACAGTAGCACGAACGAGAGCAGCACGGTAGCACTAGCAGCAGTAGCAGTTGCATTCCCAGGAGCAATGCTGCCGTCGATAGATCACCACACTAGCGTCAATCTTGAGTGTTTCACACCTGGCATGCACTGACCGAGGCCTAACCTAGAACTGTTAATGGCAATGGTATTGACTTTTAGGGTCAATGTTCACCTGGTATGCGTATCATAGATATATGTATATATCAATTAAAAAATACCTTGGTACACCACAGCTGTAGATCGAGGATTTCGTCGAAAATCATCTTTGCAAGCTGCGTATGGTATAATATGACACTTCGACCGCGCGTGCTACGAGATTTGTACGATAAGTCCTCATGAAATATATAGAGCAGTGCCCCCCCGAAGTGCTATTAATAGTACCAGGGTCAACAGGACCGTTTTTTTCGAAGCCATTCAGTCTACGCATCACGGTTCTGGTGGTTTCTCCCCCCCCCCAAAAAAAAAATTCCGACGTCTTGTCTGGTGGGTGAAAACCCGACGTGCTCCGTCCCGACGTTGTAGTAGGTATCCGAGGGTCTACGGTCATACGACTACGGCTATGCGTATAATGAGTGCACCCCCCCCCCCCCCTCCCTCCCTCCCTCCCTCCCTCCTTCCCCTGTTGCTCCCCCCCCCCTTGCGTACTCGGACAGGTACCCGTACCGGAACATCTTTAAATTGATCGAGAAGGAGCTGAATATCGACCCTTTTACCCCTTGGACACAGTCCGCGCAGTACAGCCCCGAAGGTCTAGAGGTGAGTCGTCTAGCCTTAGTGTCATTGCTAACAAACGTAAAACATGACGATTCTTGACATTTTTCGAGTTCTGAAATGTCACGTTCTCGAAAAAAAAAAAATAACACTCTTGATATTTTTTTTGTTTTAGAAATCCTGACATCTTTTTTTCTTATGGAAAGTGTGAAAACGATTCGAAGTACGGATTCCTGACAAGTGTCACGATTCGGCGAAAACGTCGCGTTTGTTTGTCACGATTCCTCCTGACATTTTTTCTTGTTCGTGAGGAATTACCCTCTTGTAGCGTATATCACATAGCACGCATCATAACACCCCGTCCTTGAGACGTTTTTCGGAGCCTGTTTTCTCCAAAACACACCGAGGGGAAGACAAACAATAGGGTGCTCGCTTTTTCCAGTTTCTGCTAGGTTAGAAAAGCCTGATGAATATTGAAAACCGACGAATATCATAACCCAAGCTCAACCAATCCACAAACACGTTCGGTTAGATTTCGTTTTTTAAATGATAGCATAACATGTTTTCTAATCCTTTTTTTTTTTTTCTTCTTGAGTTGGGCTGGCCGTGGGTTATTTGTGACGTTGGACGGTTTCGAAACTATTCTTACCTGGTTTGTTGCCCAACACCTTCCCCATCCATTTTGGTATCCCGCAAAAAACCCAATGAAAACGTTCCCTCTAGAAAGATCTCGTCTGGGGGTCTGTCCATAGACGCATAGGGAGGCGTTTTTACCCCCCCCCCGTTGTCGAGAAAGCCAGTGCAGATTCATCGGAGGGGCATTAGGGTGTGCTATGTTGTTATCTTGCGTGTCACATAGAATTCATTGTGCTATTTTCGCCTCTTTTATTATCCCTTTAGCTTGATATATAAGAACGTAACTGTATTATTGTAGCATGTGTTTCCTCTAGTATGCTCCTTATGTTCGAAAGCATGCCCAAATATTTTACTGTTTATTGTGCTCTTAAACACGCCTAATTATGCCAATAAAGCTGCTAGCGTTATGGACGTGTGCCTGTGCGTGCTGACGGGATAAGCATGTCATTGCTGCGCCAGCAGAGGCGTTGCGATGGCGCATTTTTCATTGGTGCGGAAAGATTTGTGATGGGTTTTACCAGCAGCAGAGAGCTGTGCTTTCATTGGACAGTTTGCATTAGTGCAGGGGACTTATCGTGAGGTTTTCAAACAGAGGGGCGTTTTGATTACCTGGTTCTTCGGGGTGGAGGATTGATCGTGGATTCACCAGCAGAAAGAAGCGTTGTCAAGTCTTGTTTCATTGGTCGAGACTATTCATGATTGCTGTGCCAGCAGCGGAGTTTTGATTGCCTGTTTTGCTTGTCGGTATTGTTTTCTCGTGGATGCACCACTAGAGGCGTTTTGACGTCCCATTTTTCGTTGACCTGGGTTTATCGTGGGTTCACCAGCAGAGAGGCTATTCGATTATCCGTTTCATTGGTCCGGATGATTAATCGTTGCTGCACCAGCAGATACATTTTTTCTTGACTGTTTCATTGGTGTAATTTATGCCCTCGCACCGTGGCGGCTTCTGTTGGTTTATCCAGGTCATATCTCCGATTTTCCAAAACATGCCTCGACTTCCGTCGCCGATGGGGACGTTCTTGTACCCCAGCTTTCTTCGGCTGCCATGGAGCGACCGCCTCACGGCGCTGGGGGTGCTCGCTAGGTTAGTGTTTCATGTATACACGACCAATGTTCTTACATTGATTTTTGGTTGCCTCCTTGTATTCCTATGTTGGCGTTTGTTGCACGCCTCTTATGATGATGTTAGTGTTTGGTGTACGCCCCTTGCCCACCTGTTGGTGCCTTAGTTTCAAAGCCCTTGAAAATATCAAACCTTGCGATCACCTTTTCCGAACTGAACCCACAATTGAGGCACTGCTACCTCTGCGGCAAGCACGATTCACTAGGTATTCCCGTATCAATACAAACCGTTGGTGATAGTAGTAGCAGATCCGATGGGACAGAGAGAGGACTCACGCTCGAGAGGTAATATTTGAAGGAATTCAGGCTGAGATTATTGAAAAGTACAAGGAGTTGAACGTAAGAAGCACAGATTAAACGGGGCAACACGATGGTTGGAATTAGCGCGCATGCTGTTATCCATTCGTTAGGAATGCGCCTAAAATGTTGTGAGCCCCACCCCCCATTGAGCAGCTCCGTGTCTAACTCCAAGAGTGAGTTTGATGAACGAAGTGCAACCCGATCAACAGTAAGCGATTCCATGGCCTAGGTATGTAACTATTCAAACCGATAAACACGAATGACATTCCAACGATACGGGGCACTTGTTGAGTCTAATTGAGAGCCCCGTCAGCGAGAAATGTTTTGGCCGAGAAGAGATACTCGTACCCCTATCGCTGCACGCCTCATCAACACCATGAACTCCATCAACACCATCAACACCATCAACACCATCAACACCATCAACACCGTCAATACCGTCAACACCGTCAACACCATCAACACCATTCCGACGATATTGTTGAGGAGCCTCGTCAGTCAGAAATGTTTTGGCGAAAAAGAGGTACTGTGATCCTATCGTAGCACACGTGTAGTGCTTGCAGCCCCTGTTACTCTACCCCATACATCTCGCCGAACACCTCACGGCGCTTTGCATTTGGTGCGCGCAATTTCTGCCTGGTCCGTGAAAAGCCGATGTGCTCCGTGCCGGTATTGTAGGTATGCGAGGGTCTCATGCGGCTACGGCGTTGCGTCAGATGAGTACACCCCCCCCCCCCCCCCGTAGTCGATATACACTAACCGCCGCTTGTATCAAATGATGCTCGTTCGTTCCTGTCGCCGTCATGCCTTTCCCGACCCGCTTGCCCAATCGATCATTGTGGTCAAATCGATCAAATCGGTCGAATCGGACAAATCGATGAAAAATCGGTGACCAATCGGTCCAATCGGTCTCCTCGGTCTACTGGGACTAATCGTGATGTACGAACTTCTACCTGGTGGCGTACCGAAGCGTGGTGGACTGGGACAACACCCCAGAGGCATGGCGGAAGTGAGTTGGAATGCACTTGTACGCGCCAGCGCTTGAGAAGCTGGGCGTGAAGGAGCTAGAGCCTCGACTGTTGCAACACCCAACGCTAGATCTGCTGAATGCTGAAATCGTTGGGCGGGATGCACCCACGGCACAGACCTGCCTTGATGAGCCTTATATAGCCTTTTGTAACCGCGTCTTGTGTGCGGAAAAATTACTTGGAGTTCGACTGTGATGCTTTTTTTGTGGCGGTGAAGGCGTTAAGTAGTGTCGCGTAGTGTATGCTGTGGTTGGAGTCGTTTGTTATGGTACGATATGACAACTCTGTTGTTTCTGTTGTTGCTGTTTTTTTCACTTGATGCCGGCTCTTTCAATGGATGCTTCCGTGATGCTCGCCGCGCATGCCGCAAGAGCCCCGCGCTGTGCGTTGCGTTGCGTTGCGTTGCGTTGCGGTGCGTTGCGTTGCGTTGCGTTGCATTGCGTTGCGTTGCGTTGCGTTGCGTTGCGTTGCGTTGCGTTGCATTGCGTTGCGTTGCGTTGTGCTGTGCTGTCTTGTGTTGTGTTGCGTTGCGTTGCGTTGCGTCGCGTTGCGTTGCGTCGCGTTGCGTTGCGTTGCGTTGTGCTGTGCTGTCTTGTGTTGTGTTGCGTTGGGTTGTGTTATATCGTGTTGTATTGCTTTGCGTTGCGTTGTGTTGTGTTGCGTTGTGTTTTGTTCTTGTGTTGCGGCACCTTCAAAAACCCATTTTTTTCCGACACAAACGAAACCCTTATTTGTTTATGTGGTCATACTGAACAACTGTTGTTCTGTGCCTTCTCCAAAAAACGTTTTTAGTGCGGCATCTTCACCATCCATTTTTTCCTCATCTACTTAAAAAACGTGGTAGTTCGTACCATGCTCCAAAACTGTTTTACGGCATCTAACGTTCACACCCTTTATTCTGCAGCTTTTATCCCTTCAAGACCACACTTAACGTGAACAATATCTATCTCTATCTTCAGGCCATTTGTCCAAGAAACGGGGGTGCAGTCCTGCAGGGGTAACTGTTCAAAAACGTTTTGTTTGCGTCCTTCAGCCTTTTCGTGTTTGCATCGCAATATTCTGCGGTAGGTACGATAAGTACACGGCCAGGGAACTTTTCAAGATGATGGGGTGTTCGGAAAGGCTGTACAAGGACGCATTCGAGCCGATGCTACTGGTCGGCCTCTTTGCGCCGGGGGAGCAGTGCAGCGCGGCAGGTTCGTCGGTCAGTCGGTCGGTCGGTCAGTAGTTGGTCGGTCATTGACTCCGCCGGTATCTACGGGTCAGTTTGTTCGTCAGTCGCCATTCGAGCGGTTGATCGGTAGTCAGTCATTCCGCCTCTTATTACTGGTCGGTCTGTTCGTCAATCGACCATTGGTTGCGTCGCTACCTGCTTGTCGGTCTGTTCGTCAGTCGGTGGTTAGTTAGGTCTCTAGGTCGGTCGGTCATTGATTCCGCCGCTACCTACGAGTTAATCTGTTCGTCGGTCGGTCGGTCGGTCGGTCGGTTTGTCGGCCAATCGTTGATTCCGCCGCCAATTACTGGTTGGTTTCTTCTACAATTGGTCGGTCGATCGGTCGGCCGGTCATTGATTCCCCCGCCACCTGCTGGTCGGTCTCTTCGTTAATCCAATACTTACATTGAATGATCCGCGGCAACCTAAACCAATACTGTAGGATATAATAGATCGCTGTCTCCCCTGAGTTATGAGTCTGTGATTTTGTTTTTGTGTTTTTGTTTGCAGGTGCATTGGGCATGCTTTACTTTTTCATCCTCGCACACCAAGCAGACTTCGACGTGAAATGGTGCCGCGGCACAACTGGTGAGATGATCTTCAAGCCGTGGGTGAAGCGGATAGAGGAGAACGGCGCCAAGGTGCTCGTGGAAAGGTGAGTGGCGAGAAAATGATCGAAAAGGTGAATGAACCAATCCCTCGCTCCGCTCGCACAAACTTGTCGATACGTCAAACCAGGGGAGACATCTAACCACCCTCGACTAGTAGGCCTATCGCCGAAAGTTCTTTATTTTAGCCTCCACTCCGACAAATCAAGCAAGCCGACCGATCGAAAAAACACCGATTCATCGGCCTCTATGATTTAGGTTCCATCGGTGGTGTTCTCCACTTTACAAACCTGGGATCAAAGACTACCGGTAACCCATTCGCGTCCACGGACAGCACCAGATGGGTAGTATCGGGGTCTTCCCTGATGCGGAAAGCATCACTGCCGTGTCATGCTCGGACGAAATATTTCAGGCCGACGCTGTGGTATCGGCGTGAGCATTAGCGGCGTGGAGTGCATCGTTGGGACTGCCCCCGTGTTAACACTATCGTTAACCCCATACAAATAGCCCTATGTTAACCCTTCTTTCTTTTCTATCCCATTTATAATCCTCGCACTACTCTCGCGCTCCCTCCCAGTAGTAACTCAGATCAGGGGTCACATAGCGAGCGGGGGGAGCCTTCTGCCCCCTCCCCACTACGGTACGTGCCTTTACTTCTATCGCGAGAATAATTCAGCATTTTGCTCCCTCGTCGACTCGCGTCCCACTGTATGGGGTCTTGTGTTAACCCTCTGTTAGCCGGATGTTAACTCTGCTAACCCTGTGGGTGTTGTCACCGCTGTACTGTAACGATATTGACCCATTAACTTTTCAGAACTTATGGTTATCAGCCCATTAGCCATTAACCCTCATGAATCGTTAACCCTATCGTTGACCCTAACCTACCGAATAGGCTTGTAGACGAATCATTTCGCTGCCGCGTGCAGCACCAACACAGGTGAGTGACCGACATAGGGGTTTTCCCTTGTACGGGAGGCGTTACTTCCGTGTCATGCGGGGACGAAACTTTTCCGACCTGCCCGGCAGTGTCAGCGGTTGTGTTGCGCCTATGTTGCCCGTGTTTACCCTGCAGTTATAGAATTGACCCTATTGGGTAAGTTAATAAACAATGGAGCAACCATTCGCATCCGCGTGCGACACCGGCGCAGGCGGGTAACCGACATTGGGGTTTGCCCTGATACGGGAAGCGTTACTTCCGTGTCATGCGGGGACGAGACGTTTCAGGCCGACGCTGTGGTGTCGGCGGTGGGCATCAACGGCGTGAAAGGCATCGTTAGGGCCGCGCCCGGCCTGTCCCGGCTGCCGTTTTTCTCCAAGATGATGAACCTCAGGTGAATAATGTTGTAGTGTGGCTCAGGTTCTTGTTTACAGCGTGTTGTAGCTCAAGTATGTTTGTGTTGTAGCTCGTGTGCTCATGCTATAGCTGAGGTATTTCTATTGCAGCCGGTGGCTCGGGTGTTCGCGCTATTCGTACGGTTTGCTGCGGTGGTGTGGTGTGTATCACTTGCACACCTCGGACAGATCATGACCTAGATCATTTACATCATATAGATCATATAGATCATATAGATCATGTACATCGTATATATAATACAATGTTTCCCTTCGGGATGTATGTGTGTAACGTCAAATCCCGGGGGCGTCGGCGTATGAAAAGGGAGACACCGGTAACACACGTATACATATATTCCCACCTATGATGGTGTTACGCGTACTCACATAGATAAACCCCACTGCTCTTCTTAGAGGAAACGTGTGGCATGAGCTATTAGTGCATTGCTCCAAAGAAAGAGTAGTACTAGTAGTAGTAGCAGCAGCAGCAGTAGTAGTAATCAGCGGGAAGAGAGTGATAGCGGTGGGTGCACATTATACTGATGATGTACGCGCAACCGAATTATTACAAGTAGTGGTCAGGGGATGCTGTGTTCGTATACCGTACGTGGAATAGTTGTGCTCGTTGCTATATAGTAGTATGCGTCACATTCGTGTTTGCACTTGGTGGTAATGGATAGGGTTGACCAGCCAATATCAGTCGCTCTTGGATGTTGTACAATAATTAATTGGTTGGTGGCAACAATTTCGGCATGTGTGGCGTACGTGTACGTGGTTCCGTGAGTTGAAGGTAGTAGTGTTTAACGCATTGGTACTGTGTTTGAGGGGAACCGAAACCTTGATGTACTCCCCGTTTAGCCCCCGGGGCCCGTAGAAAGTAGAGCTAGATCGAAGGTGTTCCCGCGTGAACCCGCGACTACTTGATGCATGTGGTCAGAAATGTATGTGTGTATGATATGTGTGTACGATAATAGCAACATACCCAGAACCGATCCACCCAGCCAATCAGATGGCGTCCTGGACGCGTGGCGAACGCTGAAATAGAACTGTACCCGATTTTGGCCTGAGCTTGGCTATCGTTAATAAGCAGTTATATATCCTTGAAGCCTACCCATGGTTCCACTCTGCCCCCCAAAAAAGACGTGGCCTGGTCGAGACTCGCGTGCATGCTGTGCGCACGATGCCTGCCACCCTTGCCGCGCTCGGAGCCATCTTACAACCTTTCCCCGCTCTATGTCCCTGTAACCCCGTCTCCCGCGCGGAGAGATGCAAGCCGTGCCCTGCGGCGCTCGTTCCAATACTCGGCTGCTCCCGGCCTCTACCTCCCAGCCTCCTCCTGCTGCCATCGCTCTGTCCCGAAATATAATACCGGGATATATATTTTTGTTGAAGTAGAAACGGTCCTTACATTCGGACACGTCTAGTTACCCCGCAAGAGAAAAAATAAACACACCGAGTCAACCACGCCCACAGACGCTTTCGCTCCTGCCTCGACGAGCGGCCGCCCGCGCGGCGGGAGAGCGCAGGCCGGTTTACCCTTGTCTGCACCCATGCCCACGCACCCACGTCGAGATCCGGGGCCGAAAAGGCCGAGGGCGGCTCGCCCCCAAACCCCACACTAATCTGATCCACATGTGCACTGCTGCTACTACTGCTGTATGCTGCTGCTACTGCTGCTGTTGTGTTGCTGCTGAGGTTAATTTAGTCCGGGTAGTTGCTGACACTGCTGCTATGCTTCTGCTGAGGTTAGATGATTAGCGGGCCATTTTTTTACGAACAAAACAACGAAGAACAAAAAATTGTAGAAGTTTATCAAAATATCAAATTTTGAAAAGCAGGTTGGGGTGTTCCAAGTGACCTGCTCGTCTCAGGGAGGCGGAACGCAATCCCTTGCCAAACAGAGCCAGCTAAGCGACGTTTAATGCGCCGAGCGCTGCCACGGAGCTCCGCCGAAATCCAGACATGCTTCATAATTTACCCATTGGCAGGCTAGCTTGCCCCGCGGCCAAAAGTGCGAGAAGAAACACTCGGCCGACGGAGAGCAGCGATCAAAAATATATATTATCAAAAAATATATGTATATATCATATTTTGCATATACATCTAGATCACATAGATCATATCGATCATATAGATTATCTACAGTAGATCCTGTATCTGCCGTTCGGAAATATTGCGCATGATCTGTGTATGTGGAGTACAGATCCAACCCCGGAACCATGTGCTAGACCATGCAGATCGTGCGGCTCCCACCCGGCAACATGAACTAGCCCATACAAATCATCCTGCAAGATCTGGATCATCATCTGGGGATCGATTACCTGTCCGACGTGTGATTTTTTTCTTGTACTTTTTCCTACGGCGTCAGGGGCATTGTTAGGGATATTCCCGCGGGCTGTCGTGTCTGCTCTATTTCTCCAGGATAACCAACCTTAGCGAAAATGTCCTACCTTAGCTCAGGTATTTGTGTTATGGCTCTGGTAATCACGTTACATGTACGAGTTGCTTCAGTTTGGCCTATTTATGTTGATGTTTAGATATTTTTAATATTGCTAACGTAGGGTATTCGTTCTGTAGCCCACGACTTTAGCACTATGCTGTACCAAATCCTACCAGGTATGTAACAGCCAATAATGGCCTGCCGACATAATAAGAAACTGGTCCTCGACGCCAAATTGACGCGACTTTCTTCAGGAGGGTAATGGATCCCTGCTGTACGTAGCTCAAGCTCACTCACCGCTGAGCAGTTACTGGTACTGCAGCCTTCCTATTAACAGAAAAAAAACTAACTAGCCGGACAGTTGGCATCGCTGCAACCAACTGTAACACGTAGCGATCTAATACCTAGTCGGCGACTCACTATTAGGTACTATCACTCACGAATAGTACAGCCAGCCAACACACAGCCGCACTGTCAGGGGAATGGTCAATCCTTGGAGCCGATATTTTCGTTTGGCGTTGATTCGCGTGACCCGTTTTTACGTGTTGTGCCGTGATTTTCCTTCAGGTCTGTGGATGCCTTGGCGGTGAGACTGTACCTGGACAGGAGGGTCAGAGTTCCCTACCAAAGGTGAGCCAGTCATACAAGGCGTTTTTTTTGGGTTGGGGGTTGAAGCGTGCTATGATAGAAGGAGCACTTTGTTTTGTCAAAATGTTTCTTCTTGGAGGGGATCCTCGTATATACTATACTGCTGTAGCCTGGTTAGGTTTACACACACGTTTCAGAGGCAAATGACATACAAACAGAGTCGCCAACATCCAGGGGGGCGATTGATCTATCGTATCTTGAAAGAGTAATACATCTGTAACAACGCGCGGCGGGAGCATCACGCAGCTTGCAAATATGAGCATCGACCCATCATATTGATCGAACTCGCAGCTGGTGTATTTGGAATAGTTTTACTACACTATCGTCGGGAATATTGTGCAATATTGAATAGTAGAGTGGTGAAGCATGAGGCGTTTCGACGATAGTGTAGCACTCATGTTTTCGGGGACGAAATCGTAGGAGTTAGAATGAGATAGCTTTCGCAATATACACAGTAAAAGGCTTTAGATCAGCAAGAAACACCCCCCCCTCACTCCCCCCTCTCTTCCCCCTCACCCCGCCTCTCACCCTTCCCCGCTCTCCGTCCGCTCTCACTTATTCTTCCCTCCCTCCCCCCTCCTCCCCCCCCCCCCCCCCCCCCCCCCCCCCTCCCTCTCTCCCCCTCCTTCCTCCGTCTCTTTCAACCAACACTACCCCTGCTTAAATCCCGGACGTGGCGCACCTCTGGCTATTTGCCCTGACGGCTGTTGATTGTTTTTTTAGCAACGCCTGCTTCGGGTTCGACAAGACGACGGGCTGGACGTTCTTCGACCTAAGCACGATGCACGATTCCCTTAGTCAGAGCGCGGGGACCGTGCTTGAAGCGGACTTTTACCATGCCGATCAGCTGCTCCCGCAGTCCGACGAGGACCTTGTCGCCAAGGTCAGCCACGGACTACATGATTATGTTTTGTTTGATATATTATGTGCTATGTATACGCAGTACAGTGCATATATTTTATCGTTTAGTTTTTGGTGACTACGGTGTACGACTCCCTTGGCCAAAGCGCCTGAACAGTGCTTGAGGAAGATTTTTACCACGCCGATCAGTTTCCCCTATAGGCCGACGAGGACCTTGTTGCCAAGATCAGCCAGGATGCTGTTTTTTTTTTACATCCCCGGCGAAGGGGTAACATGGAAGCTTAAGCTCACCGCACTTCCCCCAGGGGCATCCGGATTAATCTCTCCGAAGAGTATTGCTTGTTTCTTTTCCCGAGCACGTCGAGTGTCACCAAGAGCGTGATGCACTAGTGCACGTGATGCACGTCCAACGGAGTCAACCCAACCGCACTTCCACGTATGTATCGTTTGTTAGTTTGATCTCCGTTGCCAGAACAACGGCGCCGCAATGGCCTACGGACGTATGAGTACGTCGACCCGCCCTGATTCCCAGTTCGGGATCCGCTGCAGTCCACCGACGAAGACAAATGTTGCCTTTTTTTTTTCGCGACGCACTTTACTTGGCGTCGTCTTCCAGCCACCTGCTACCGCTTCCCCCTTTTCTCCCATAAAATTTACCTGTGGGGATGGATAATCGGTCGATCTTCAGCCCTGTAGCTTGGTAGGCAACACCTTCACACTTGACGTCGTCGGGAACAGCGGTTCGAATCTCGCTCCCAGCGCTTCTTTGATAGACATACTTGCGCATGCGTCCTAAACATATATCTCCTCTCGATCCCCAGGAATTGAAACGGAGCTTAGGTATGCGCATGTGAACGAATACGGAGATCTGTCAACCGATTTGGAACGGGGCTTAGGTATGCGCATGTGACCGAATACGGAGATTTGTCAACCGATACCTCCCAAAGATCTCGCCATTCCGAGGGCAGGGTACTGTTGTGTATGGATTACCCTGGGCGGGGTGATGGATCGACATTTTACCCCGTAAATTAGGTAAAACCTTCACAGTCCCATCTCTCTTCCTGTTCCCGTCGCTACTGTACGTTTGGTCTCGGTTTGCCTGTGCTCGTAACAGGTTCAACGCGACATCGCAGCGTGCGTGCCGGCGGTGGGGAGAGCGAAGGTATGACCGTCGGTGACTTCTATGCCGGCAGAGATGAAAGCCTGCCAGGTTTGCCTTTGGAGAAGGTCTTTGTTGTCACTGGTTTTGGGCGTTGGGTAGGAATATAAGATGAACAAACTTTTTTTAAATCTAAACTATATCGCTTTTTTCCGGCGGCTGTCCAAATTCTGCTCAGGTGATTGACTACAGCGTCGTGAGGATCGCACAGGGGGTGACACACTTCTCTCCCGGATCGTATGAAAGCATGCCAACTTGTGAAACCCCAATACCCAACATGTTCATGAGCGGGGACTGGGTCATCAGTCACCATGGCAGCTTCTCACAAGGCGAGGACCACTTCATGACGAAGCCTTTTTTTTCTCAATTATTGTCTTTGTCGTCGGTTCGTTTGTCGATTGTGTACGAAGCCTTTTTTTGCTATATTATCGTCTTTGTCGTCGGTTCGTTTGTCGATTGTATATACGTAACAGTCACCTCCCACCCCTCGCGTGGCGTGTGTAAGGCAAAGCATCCACGAGGCAGTCATGTAGTATACCCATTGGTGTCTCTGGAAGTGGCCACGCCGCTTTTTTTTTGTATTCGTTCGAAATCGGCTGTTCGCAAGAAAGTACGTAAAAGGTGCCGAAGTCCGCCCCACAAGTGGTTCTTGATAGGGTGCACCTCACGCTTCATGCGAGTCGCCGAAAATCTCCTGGCGCCTCGTGCTTGGTGCAAGCGATGTCTCTTCTTGGTCGTTGAAAATCCGACCTGCTCCGTCCCGGCGTTATAGGATGCGAGGCTCTATACCATATGGTCATACGACTACGGCCATGCATGCATGACATGAGTACCCCCCCCCAGCCGCCCACAGCGGGAAGGGGATATGAGAATCATAGTAAGCAAAATATTTTCATGTCATACATGAAAAAACAAGTGTTGGAGATGTCTCTATTAGGAGTTGGAACGGTGCACCGTCTCGAAAAGGGTGCGTGGCCGATGGTCAAATGGCAGGCAAGCAGCCAATGAGCACACACCCCCCCCTGTGCATGGTCGGTGAAAATCTGACGTGCTTCGTCCCTGCATTGTAGGCATGCGAGGGTCTATGGTCCTAAGGACTACGGCCATGCATAAGTGTGATATGATTACCACTCCCGCCACCCCCCGCACGCAATGCCTGCCTGGTCGATGAAACCCCGACGTACTCCGTCCCGGCATTGTCGGGATGCGTGGGCCTATGGCTATACGACTGTGGCTATGAGTTAAATCAGTATACCCTCCCCCCGATCGCCCTGCTGTGTTCCCTCTTGGCAGAGAAAGCGTTCGTGACGGGCGTAGAAGCTGTCAACGCGGTGGTCAAACGCTTGGGGGTTGGCCAACCTGTTTCCATCATCCCTCTAGAGGAGGACGAGCCACACATCAAGGCGCTGAGGGCCGTCAACGGCAGGGCAAAGCGAGCGGTCAAGGCCTTGCCCGGCGCAGGATGGCTGCTCCCATGACGGAGGTGTTTTCGTCGTGGAGGGGGAGATGAGGGGGGGGGTCCAGCGGCCCAGCAGCAATGCTGCCGTCTTTATTTTTATTTTTATAACGACACACCTCAGCCGTGAAATCAAGGATTTCGCCGACACTCTTTTTTTGTGGTTTCACAGACCAGGGTGCGCGATTGGAGCGGGGTTTTTCGACCAATGAACGATTGAAGGGAGGGTTTTTGGACAAACCATTTTTTCCTTAAAAAAAACAACCCATTAAGTGGAAGCTACGCGGCATCTTTTGTCGGTTTGTTCGACTCGATTGACGGGGCGGCGTCACAACGGACGCAAGACTGCTCACAATATCACACACCAGCGTGGCACTGCTGTGGTAGACGAGGTACGAAATACCTACCCATCTTGTACGCGTGTGGCCGGGTTATGACGAGGCTGGGCGCTGCTTAAATCTGGCCTTGTTCTGATACGCAACCCTCTGATTTTTGACCGCAAGTTTTCTGAAAAATTCGGTTGGGCCAGGTTGTGTTCGCCGTGGATGTTGCATCCATCAGTTGGGACCCCAATTCAACTCTGAATGTATTTGTTTTTTTTTTTCGCCTGTTGCAGCGCAATATTAACGAACCAAAAGCTGCTGAGCATGTCACACACGGGCGTGGCGCTGTGATCTATTATCTGGTACCAGGTTAACCTCCTCTTGTTATCTGGCTGGGTTATCGCCAAGCTTGGTCTTCAGCACAAAGCGGGCCTTGTTCTGATATGTCACCGTCTCTCGTTAAAGCACAGTGGTTCTAAAAGATGAGCACAGTTGGTCCAGGTTGTGCTCGCCGTTGATCTTGATTCACCAGTAGCTGAGGCGGTCGACATTAGCCTAAAAGATCTTGATTCACCCTCACTCGTAAGAGGCCTCTTCGCGGATCGGGCACAGCTGCCAGCTGCACCTTAGCCGATGGCATGAGGAGAAGCGTCATCGGTCGTCAAATTTCACATCCATACCTTTCGGTGACGATATTTTACCCCGATGTAGAGAAAGGATGAATGATTAGTTGGTGTCATCTTGTCGGCGATGCCAACCAGCTTAAACCAGCTAGCTGGATTAACTGCCCTCTATCGCTCTTATGGAACAACATGCTGTACTTGGAACAACGTGATTTGGGTCCTGTTCGCGGTGTTGATAACCTCTTTATCTTGACTTAGCGTATTTTGCCAACACCCTGTATTTCTTGCTGACAAGTGGTGGCGGAGTACACGACCGATCGATTCGATGTTCTGCTTCTTCAGCAGATGAAAGATGCGGGTAGAATAATTCGTAGCATGAATGTATTTGACAGATTTCCCGGAAGAAAGACTTCAATTTTAGAAGTCAAACCAGTACCGTTCATAGCCAAAACATGTCACGAAGACCAGATAGCTAGCCTTTCGTTTACGTGTTTGTTCCCGGCAAAAAAGTTGCAGCGTTAGGCGCAAACCAAACACAAAAAGAACGGGAGAGCATGTCAAGACAGCAACACTGCAAACAGTTTTTTTGTCGTCGTCGTAGTCGTTAAATCCACAAGCACACGTACGTGCAGTGTTAATAGTTTTTGCAGCGTAACCACACAAGCACGTCTTGCGGTAACCGTACATAGCTTTCTAATCGGGCGTGGGGGGGGGGGGGGTGTACTCAAATTGTGCACGGCCGTAGTCTTATGACCATAGACCCTCACATCCCTACTATACCGCGACGGAGCACGTCGGGTTTTCACCAACCAGGCAGACATTGCTTGCACCAAGCACGAAGCGCCCGTGAGGTGTTCGGCGAGTCGCATGAAGGGTGCACCTCATCCTTCCAAGAACCGCTCGCAAGACCGACGTCAGCACCTTGTGCGCACTTTCTCGCTTACGGATGACAGCGCCAATGAGTCACACTGTCTTCTGGTGTGGCCACTCCAGAAACAGCACTGACTGGGTGTTAGCTACCATGGTATCCAACTGCCTCTTCCTGATGGTACCACGATAACGGACGTGTGCAACAATAGAGGTATACCTTATTTTGGCAAACATGGTTTTCTCGATGGCGGGGCTCCTTAACCTACTAATACTATCGTCGGGGGAAAACATAAATAATAATGGGTCCCTCTTTGTGCATGATTCTCGTTCCATACCTAGGCCATGGGATGTTTTCATCCGGGATCAAAGCGGTTTTGTTCATCTCTTGAATCAGTTTTTGGGAGAGGTCTTAAGCTCCTCCTAAAGTTAGGGGTAGTATTAAGAAAAGAAGTGGTGTTGCACCTCTATCGTAGAACGCGTCCGAATTAAAAAATATAAATACCGAGCGCAGAGATTACGTCCCATCAGCGTGCTGGCACCCGACACCACTCGACTCAAAAATTAGCTCCCTCGATCACGCCGATGGGTATTTTCATTCCCCGCCCCTGCCCTTTTCCTCCTTCTGATTGGCTTGATTTTCCTGATTTCTCCCCGAGGGACAAATAAAACCGAAAAAAACAAGACCGTGACCTACTCTACGTACGCGTCAACATCATCGTGTCAAGAAATATGAAACAAACCTTCGCCCGCGTCAACAACACAGCGTATTGTATATAGAGAAAAAAGTCGACAAGAAAAAGCAAGTAAAGTAAACTTCGGTACCGACCTTGTCCGCCCATCCGTAAAAGCGAACATCTCAACACCAACGAACGCAACACGAACAACAACCGTTGACTTGCCTCCTCGCAGCTACTACTGACTGGTACTGCTGGTGCTGCACTGTACCGTACCGCTCTGGACGGGAAATTAGAGTAGTGGGGGTGTCCGGAACTGTGGTGCCGGGGTGTGCCTGCCAACAAGAACGGCAGTATACGGGGCACCGGCACGGTTAGGTATAGAACTGATGCCGGTGACGTCTAGTATAATACAGCGGGTTCCACTTGTGCCAAGCGATTTCACCGGTATACCCGACACCGGCACTATTGGATATGGTACTGATACTGGTACCAGCATAGCGGGTTCCACTCATGCCAAGCGATTTCAACGGCACTATACCGGCAATACAAATAGGCACTATGCCGGCAAAATACAAATCGGCACTATACAACCCGCACTATAGGGAGACACCCACGGTATATACCCACTGAACAGGAACGGTCGAGGGTATTAATATGAAAATTCTAAAGATCCTTACATTTCCGTCCAGAGTGGAACCACTCACTGCATCAACCTTCCCAGCTACCACTGTGCTACCGGATTTACAGTGATGTACGGCCGCATCACGGTATCCTCATAATGGCGCGCTCCTTGCCGCCTACTTGAACGTTCACGTGCATCCCACTCCACTCCATCGCCATTGTCATCAACATCAATCAATCATCAATCGTCCACATCACATATAAAAACCTACCTGCCTCGTCATCATACAGTCTACCGAAATAACACCGTCACAGACAATACTCCTACCAACCACACCCTCCGTAAAGATGCACCAGGTATCCCCCCCCCCTCCCCCCCCCCCCCCCCCCCCCTCCCGCGTGTTTCGAGCAAAACCCCAGCGAGCATATTGCTTACTATCGGAATCCACCCGGCTTAGCAAAAAAAAAACGAAAGCGAATCAAGCCAACCCCGTCTTGACCCTTTGCTACACCTGGTGTACCTGATCTATCCCCCCCTTGCCCCCGGGAGCATGTTGTTGACAATGATGAATGCTTGGCGGTGGCAGTGCAGGGGGAAAATCTTGAGAGATGTACCAAGCTCGGATTCACGCCTGCCATATACGGTAGCCCCCCCGCCTATAGGTACCTCCATCGTGCTGATTGAAGGTACAGCACCGCGAACGGTACCGTGAAAAAAGGTAAACGGTGAGAAGGGGTCGGTTTCCAGCACGTCGCCACTCCCGTGCACGCGAGGCCCTCTATAGCCCCGCTCTGAAGCATGAAAGACTCTTTAGCCTCCCCTTGAAGCACGCAGGCCTCTAGCCTTCCTTTAAGGGACACGACTACCCCCGGCCTTCGCTTTGAAAAGCACGCGAGACCATTCAATGTTAGCCTCCCGAAGGAAGCGCCCGAGACCCTCTAGCTTTTCTTCGAAGCAGGCAGGAAACCCTTTTGTCTTCCTTCAAGGCGCGACAGTCCCTCACAGCCTTCTGTTGAGGCACGCGACATCCTGAACCCTTCCTTGAAAGCACACAAGGCCTTCTAGAAGTCCTTGAGGACCCTGCAGCCCCCCTTCGAAAAACTCCAGACCCCCAGGCCTTCTTTCGAAGAACGCGAAACCCTCTGGCCTGCCTTGAGGCATTCAAGACCCTTAGCCGCCCGTCATGACACGACACATGCGCCCGTGCATATAGTAGCGGCCCTCCATAATCAGAAACGGGGATAGAAACGGGGATACTGCCGCGACGGCGCAATACTTGCGCCCGTGCACACAGTACTGGCCCGCAAACTCGTTGAGTACTCGTTAGAACTCCCTGAGTGCTCGTGAATACTCGTGAGAAGACTCCGACCGGCGTAATGGCGCGGGCTAGATTTTCTCATTTGAGATGGGTATGTTAAACACGATAACTTTATACTGGTACTAATTAGCCACGACCCAATTATCTTTTAACCCCGAGCATCTCAGACTGGGCTTCCTTCTCGCGGGGCTCAATCTTATGACAGGGCCAGTACCATAGCATAGCACAGCACAGCACAGCAAGGGCGTGAGTGTTCGTGTGGATGATACGCGTGTGCTTTTCTTGTCGACGGAAGCGCTCACCCGCCAAGCTAGGTATGCGTTGCACCGAACCAGCCCCAACTGCAAGAAAAGTTCAAAGTCAAATCCCAAGACCGTTGTCCACAACCACGCGGGGCGGTGCAGTTTTAAAGGGGGCAAGTCCTCGTTCCGCCCCCTCCCCCCCCCCCCGCCCGACTGTCTCTTCCGCAACCTGCCCGTCCCCATCCCCCGAAAAAGGCGTCTAATGCAACTCCCTCCTCTGCCCCCCCTTCCCTCCCGTTTGCCTGCGTGTGCCTGCGTGGGGTGACTTATCCTATGCGATCCCATGCCTATCGCTAGCCCTATTCGTACGCAAATGTCGGGCTGAGGCGGTTTTACCCATCGATGGCGTTGGATGTTGTCGGCAATGACGATGGCCGATCAAACAACAACAAGGCAAACGGCTTAACGATGTCTTAGCCGTGCCGCTGTAGACACTCAGGCACGGTTACCACACGGGTGCCACAACGTCGGTGCAAGCATATCGCTACGACAGCCGGCAGACACACAGGCACAGTGATCACCACACGGGCGCCACAACATCAGCACAACCACATCACCAACACAGGCAGCACCACAGGCGTAGCCACAACCACACCAAAGGCAGGAACCACGTGGAGCTATCACCACACGCGGAACAAGCACCCCACGCGAAGCAACATACGCGAAGGAACCAACACCGGCACAGCACAACACCACCACACGAGCGAAGCAGCACACGCCGAGCACAACACGCTATGCAACAAAGGCGCGGAAATCACTCGCGAAGCAACAAACGCGAGGCAACATGCGTACCGCAAGAGCCATGCGTGGAGCAAGAACCACCAGCGAAGGAAGAACCACCCGCGATGCAAGAACCACCCTCGAAGCACGCAACACAAGCTCAGCAAGCACCACACGCCGAGCAGAAACCACATGCGCAGCGAGCAACACACGCGAAGCAACTCATGCCACGCAACACAGTTGCAACACGCACACGTCCGGCGACAAAAAAACGGCCACAGAGGCGCAGCAGCAACACAGAAGGTACACCAAGCACCAAACGCCTAGCAAGAACCACACGCGCAGAAACACACGTACGTGAAGCAACGCATGCCAAGCAACACGGGTGGTACAGCAAGACAGCCACACACGGGCAGACCCAGCAGCACAGACCCAGGCAGCAGCACAGGACTGGCAACGTCTCCAAAAAAAAAAGGAGGCCCATATGCAACCAGGAAAACAAACAAAACATGTATGTACTGATGCCTGGCAGTACCAATACCTCGAATACAGTCTTCGCGACCGGCAAAACCACCCCCCACGTAAGCGGTGCAAAAGACATACAGTAAGTGGTCCGTCCCTCTATAGCGCCGCTTGAGTAGTGTCGATTGCCTGCTATAATGCCTGTGCAGTTGCTTGGCACAGATGGCAACAAGCAGCAGCGGCAGTATGCGGAGTAGTGCCGGTTGCCGCTACAGTGCCGGTATTTCACTCTATAGTGCACACACCGGCACTATATGGGGACCACTACCGTATTGTAACAAGGAGACACAACAAGAGCATATAAATATAGTACACCCCACCTCAACAAGGCCGGTCGAGTAAACGAAGCAACGCAACGTAGCTTGATGAAAACATGTTTCAAACCGTGGACAGCCTTTAATTCAACCCTTTCAGAGCCGCAAAAAAAATATATCCCAAACAAATTCCAAGTATTTCGTCCCCGAAAATGCCCCCGTCTTCGAACCACCAAAAAATTCCACACTACTTCCAAATACTCGTCCCCCAGATAGACAAGACTCTTTCGGAATCGCAAAATATCCCATACTGATTCCAAGTAGTACGTTCCCGAAAAATGACCCTTTTGGAACTGCAAAAAAATATAACACACTCGCGATTCCATCAAGTTTTCCTGCGAAGACGATCCCCCACGGGAAGTGCAAAAAAAAACCATCCCACCCTCGTAATTCGAACAATTTGGCTCCGAAAACGTGGGTCAAGTTCTAACGCAAATTAACCCCCCTCTTCAGCCACGAGAGCGTGCTTTCCTTAGCCACTACGTGTTTTTTCATCGGCTACGATCCTTTTTTTTTCTCCCCGATACTAATATATTTTGCAGCTATTAATACCCGGTAGATATTTATGCACCCCCCCCAAACCTCGCCAGCATGCATGCCTCGGACGCCGGCGGCTTTCTCGCTAGTCGGGACTACATGCCCACCGGCACGACGGGACGCACCCGCCCTGAAAAACGCCACACAGGGCCCCATAAGCCCCATCTCCGCTGGAGTGTGCAATTTTACACAGCCGCCAAGTCTTTCCAGCGACAGCATTCCCCACCCCCCCCCAAACCCCTCGCCGTCCAAGACATCCACTGGACGAAAATATAGGACCTTTGGGGCGCTAACATGAACACCAAACGGTCTTTACGTTTCCACCCACAGCGGTATGCGCTAATATGGTGCAACAAGGTGAAAAAAAGACGCGTCGACCACGGAGAGCAGAGCGCCGCAGCGTGTCACACATGGAGGGCGTTGTCGAGTAATCGGGAGTTTTGAAAAAGCGTCCGGTGCACCCTAGGCTAATGGTAGCTAGCTACTGTGATCCTCAGCGGCGCCGACAAGGTAACTACTGCTGTCAGATGGTCGACGCTACAACATAGATAGCCAATGCACCCGGCCCACAGCTAAGGCTACGTGCTGTTGCCAGATCGACTCCACAGAGCCAATCGACCCAACCCAAAGCTAATCGTAACTACTGCCATTTCGACCACCACGACATCCAATGCACGTAACACGCAGCTGAATGCAAGTAGTGCTGGTGGATCGATACAGCGTTGATGCAAGTCTGCTGCCCGGCCAACACCATAGCAACTAACGCACCCACCCACCCTCGACAACCCCTGAAACTGAACCATGCCCTTCAATGATGCGTGTCGAATGCTTGTCGCCGGCGAAGGAGGACAGCCGATGCCGCCGATATCTCATATCTCCCCTGTCTCCCAGAACGCACCGCGCTGCTGCTGTCCAAGCTACGCCTCGCGCCATGCTGCCCAGGCCACCTCAAGTCTACTTCTGCAGACTATAGCAAGCGTGTTGCTGCCGAGAGACTGTATGACATCTGATGTTGCGAAGACTAAATCACGTCTGTTGCCACCCAGACCATTACGAGTTTGCTTCTGCTTGACCTACCCATGTCGCGTTTACTATTGCTTAACCTGGCCGTACCGCGCCTCTGTGTGTTTGCCCCGGCCATATCGTGTTTTCTCCTTCCTGTACAGACCGTGTCGCGTCTGCTTCTGCCTGTCTAGGCCATAACCGCTCTGCTTTTGCTTGACCTGGCCATATCATGTCTGATCCTGCCTGTCTAGAGAATATCGCATCTGCTCCTGCTTGCCCTGAATACATCGCGTCTGTTCCTGCCTGCCTAGAGCATATTGCCGCTGCTCCTGCTTGCTACGTCGCGTTTACTCCTTACTGTACAAGCCTCGGGTTACACAAAACACCCCCTACAATAAAAGCTCAGCCGCCGTGCACGCTTCCATCGCGGAGCTCTACTACAGCACCGTCGCCCCCAAGCCCACCCCTTCCACCACTTCCGCCTCTCTGATCGTGATTGCGCACAACGCTTCCATCGCAGAGCTCCCCCGCAAACTCCACTACAGCTGCCGCAAACCCCATCCCAGCTCCCACCGCCACCGGCGCCCCTCAAGGGCATCCTACACGAAACGCTCAGTCGTCGAACACGATTCCATCGCCAAGCTCCCTCACAATCTCCACTACAGCCACCGCCGCCCCCGTCCCCGCCCCCGTCCCCTTCCCCGCCCCCTCCTCCACCCCCGCCTGCCCCCACCCTCATCACCCCCTGCCCCCGCCGCCGTGGCCACCACCGGTACCGCTAACCCTCTTTGGCACTGCCCCCGCGTTTTAAGGGGACAGCGTAGTTGGAATGAGTGTTGCTTGTTTTCCAGCAATAACGGGGTTAAGGACACCCTACAAAAAACGCGCAAGCGTCATACACCGCTTCCGTTGCAGAGCTCCGCCACCAGCTCCGCGACAGCCGCCGTCGCCGCCGACCCCGCTCCCATCCCTCCCACCGCCCCGCCGCCGACGCCGACCGCCGGTGTATCCTACAAGAAACGGGATAACCTCACGATAAGCGGGATAATATTCCAAAAGGAACGGGATATCCCGCAGGAAACGGGATAACCAGCAAGCAACGGGATTACCCCTCAAGAACCGGAATACCGATATATACCATCAGAAACGGGATTATCCCACAAGAAGCGCTCAGTCGTCATAAACGCTCTCGTCCATGAGGTCCATCAGCTTCGAGTCGGCGCGGACCTGGTCGAGGTCAACGGAAGCCTTTACATCTTCCCGGGCTAGCCGCTCCGCCTGGGTTTCCATCAAAAACAAAATGCGGCAAAAAAACGGCACAAAAGCGAGGGTTACCGTCGTTGTAATAATGTCGCCTTACAGCTGGAAACTCGTTTTCGGGACAAAATTACTTGGAATAAGTATAGAGAGGGGTTTTAGGGCTCTAAAGGGATTAACTCATACCGTGGTGCCCGGTATTTACTACGGGATCAATGAGGCCTCTCTGCTGCGATCAGACGGAGACCCACCCAGGGCTTCTACCCCCGCGACGATTCGCCTCTAATCAACGCGGCACCTCGACATGATTTTCCCTAATAACTTTTCCGCGGTGTGGTGAGGTTGACGTAGATATAAGAGTGACCATCTGTTTGTACAGCAGGAGGATGTCTCCAACCCCGGGGGCGAATTTCTTGCGTCCCCGCCTTTTGGTTCCAAGATTACCGCATAACACGCAAGATTCCTCACCCCCTGGGAGGCAGTTTTCTTCATAAGTACATGTAAGACTCACGATGACAACGGCAGATTTCGAAACATGCACACCTCGGACAGATCATATACATCATATAGATCATATATATGTCATGTAGATCAAATAGATCACCTACAGCAGTAGTTTCTGTACCTGCCGTTCAGAGATGTTGTGCTGGATCTGCATATCACACCCCGAACAACAGCCTATTGAATATGCCTACTGTATTGAATGTCAATAGGTTGGGGTATTGCCTTGATACCTTTTGACGCCTTCGATAGGTAGGTGTATGTGGAGTACAGATCCAACCCCGGAAACATGTGCTAGATCACGCAGATCGTACGGCTCCCATCCGCCAACAAAAGGTATACCATACGTGTACAGATGTTTCCTGAAAGCTCCTAACACAGATCTTTCCTGAAATATCTACATCAAGCGGGGATCGGTGATCTGTCTTACGTGTGGAATATTCCATCGATGTGTCTCTAGACGCGTCCCTTGGCGCCTCTTCCCATTATCGATAAAACCAGGTCAGATATACGATCAAGGAGACATGCTGTCTTGCGTGTCATACGATATAAAATACACACTCTTTCGGGCTGGTCGGTTTAACTGGCCGGGCTACTTCCGCGGCAGCTAATTGTTTTTCTTTAGTTACTACAACAGCGTTTCCCTCCTTTTCAACTTGCGACACCGCCGGGTTTTCAAGCCAAACACATGCCGAAAGGGAACCTTGCAGAATACACTCACTACACCGTCGTTTGGGCTGAACGGTGTTGTTTGCCGGGATACCTGCGCTGTGGCTATTTTTTTCAAGTTAGCCTTCAACAGCTTTCCCGTCCTTCCAAACTAAAGACACCCCCGGGACTCAAGCCAACCACATCCCAAGGGCAACCTTGCACCTGGTACGGTATTAGTATTCGGGAACCGAACCAAAAGTAATCAATTGTATGCTCATACAGGGGAAAGAGGCGTGTTGGTTCTATAATGTGTGTAAACAAGTGAAGTTCATCGCCGCAACGTGGCATTGTTGGGATTTATCGCGTGGCCGGCAACAAGGTGATTTTGTGCGTCTAGCCTGTGCGCGTGGTATACATGAATATTACTTGTACTACTGCTGCGCGTACAACCAGCGTCTCGAGATCTAAAGCCCGGGCAATAGCCGGTCCTGCTGTATTGTCATTGAGCCGCCACATGCTTGCATCTCGTTTGGTTGCGCGAGCGCGAACGAGGACCAGCAAGCACGTCAGTTTGTGTTTTAACGAGCCGCCACATGTGTGCATCGCGTTTGTATTGCTCAAGCGGTGCAATGATAAACTGTATAAGCACGACAGTTCGTAACCAGCGCAATGTACGTGTGGGGTTTTGTAAGAACTACTTCATCTTACCACAACAACAACAACAACAACAACAAGCGTTGCCGTTACTAGTCAAATTACCGTCTGGAATGACACGCCGCATCATACCCGGAAATGTAAATGCCACCCATAGAGGACCAACGCCCGAATGGGTAGGGTGGACCGTAACTGGACCAAGTCCGGCGGAAGGCCATCTCCCATGGCCAGGGGTTTTGTTAGTGGGTGAGCTTGCGCAAGTCCCACACTACCCGGAAAGATGACATTCCGGGTGGCTATCTCCACCGAAACTGACCCTCAGGGGACAGGCCGGGTCGACATACACACGCACCCGTATACAACGGCAGCTTGCGCTGCCGGGGTTGTAACGAAGACCACTGATAGGGACAGCTTACGCTATACCTACAATGGGACTCGAAGGGTGCGCCAGCTAGCGTTGGGCTGCGAAAGCAACTGAGTTAAATCGACACACGACGCGTATGAAAATACGCGCAAGTGTGGTGAGCTAAAGCTTTATTTTTCCCCATCCGCCGGAGGATAAAAAAAAAAAAAAAAAAAGCCACCCATACATGCCAGGGATCAGGTATGTGCATACCGCCTTGTCTTCCCCATACCGTACACTGGCACCTTCGCACCTCCTCCTTGTCTTTTCCATGTACCCAATACAGTAGTGGTCCCTGTACAGTGCCGACATGTGCACTATACAGGGAAATACCGGCACTACAGCGGCTGCTGCCACCACTGCTGTATCCCGTATATGCCAAGCGATTTAACAGGCATTACAGCGGGCAACCGGCACTGCTCAACCGACACACTAAATATTACAGCGGGCAACCCAAGGCATTACAGCGGGCAACCGGCACTGCTCCACCGACACACTAAAGAGGGACCACTAAGAGGGACCACTAATGCGCCTGTTGCCTTTCCCATACCGTACGCACCGTTTACGAACCTCCTTTTAGTTCTCCCCAAACCGTGTACTTCCTCAGGCATCGTATACCGTACATGCCTCTTTCTTGTCTTCCAGATACTTCATCTCGCGGTTGTTCTTGCTCAGCGCCACTGACTGCCCAACTAGAAGCAGCACCACCAACACCACAAATAAAAACAAAACAAATAAAAACAAAACAAATAAAAACAAAACAAATAAAAACAAAACAAATAAAAACCATCACCGCAAACAAAAACGGTAAACTACAGCAACAAAAGGCCTTGCTTTTTAGTCACCGTACGAGCAACCGTCTGGAGTGATAGCCCGCAGCCCGTCGCCTTGTACCAGCAAAAAAACGTACCTCCTTCTTGTCCTCCAACTCCTTCTTCTCGCGGTTCTGCTTTTCCAGCGCCGCCTTCTCCACTCTAGCCTTCTCCGCCGCGCGCTCTTGGCGGAGCTTCAGCCCCTCCTCCATTCGCTCCTTCTCCCTCTGCGCCTGCTGCTTCAACCTCTGCTCCTCCAGCGCCTAAAAGGCGTTACGGTTGGGGGTTAGGGTTCATCGGAGAGGTCAGATCCACAATTGACGATACAAGCGTGACACTATACGGCGGCGCGGTCCTAGAGACCGACTACTTCAGCATGCCATGCAGGGGTGCCTCTGGCTCTGCACTGGTTACTCACACTAGGGTTGCTTTTGGACCTTGTGTCTCTTGTATAAGTCTCTCGCTGCCTGCCTGATGCCTTCTGGCAAGAACGGGGCGGAAAATATTATTCAGGCAGGCGAAAACGCCTGCCAGAATATGAGGGGACACTTGCCACAAATCATAACGCCGCACCGGGGGAGAGGGGGTACCATACCATGACCATTTTGGGGCAGTTCCTCACAGGGTTAGAGGGTTTCAGGATTACACACATCGGACAGGTTAGATCCCCATAGCTTTAACACATAAGATATGTTTTGAGGCTGCTACAGGCTGGTTCACGTCAAAAAACCCGTATGTACCCCGGAGAATGTCCACGCCGTTTTATCGATTCAGACCGTGAAATTTTGCCCACGGCTTCCATGAGCCCTTGCGAAGACCTCACCCGATGTGTGCGTTTTTTTTTGTTTTGCCTTATTTGTCGCCAACTCTTGCAATTGTCAAAACACCACCATACCTACATGAAACACCAATACTTAATTTAATGAATAGTTGAACATGTAGGTTTTTCCGGGGTGGAGGGGGTACTTTTTCGGCTTCTCAGAAGACGTAAAATTAATTAATTGTTGTTTTTCGGGAGACGACGCTCCACAAACACATCAACGCCTCCATTACCTTCTCGCTTGCAGCCCTCGCCTGGTCTCGGTCCTTCCTCTCCTTCCTCAATACCCCCATCAAACACAACATAAATCGCCGTTTTTGACCGAAATATACGAGTATAAATTCCCAAACGCAATACATACATACTGCAGTCGAAACACCGCTATACACCCAATCACGAAACACCCAAACATGAAACGCCAAAAAATAAAACGGAAAACACACACACTCCTCACCTTCTCGCTGGCAGCCCTCGCCCGTTCTCGGTCCTCCCTCTCCTTCCTCTCCGCCTGGGCCTGGGTCCATTGCTCGTCCATCGCGCCGCCCGACCCGTCTCCCCCCGACCCCTCGCCCCCACTTCCCGACTTGCTCCCGTCCCCATTAGCATCCTCATCGTCGTCCTCGTCGTCATCTTCGTCTCCCAGGTCAAGGTTGAGATCCGCCTCCTGCTCAACCGGAGTTGCACGTATATGATAGGCATGTATGAAGGGACTTACGGTTAGGGCCTGTATGGTGGGCATGTATGCGAGGCCTGTTTGGCGGGGGGTAGGGCTAGGGTTTGTATGAGGGGTGTGTACGGGAGGCATGTTTGGCGGGGATAAGGGTCCTCGTGGTCGTCTTCGTCTCGTAGATCGAGGTTGAGATCCGCCTCCTGCTCAACCGGCGGTGCACACGTATGGGAGGCATGTCTGGCGGGGATCGCAATGCATCGAAGGCATAGGCATGCATGCGAGGAATGTTTGACAGGGTTTTCCATGTATGGGAGGCATGTTTGGCAAGGATTGCCACGGGGTTTCCATGTGTGGAAAGAATGTTTAGCGAGGTATGCCACGTATGTCACGTATGAGAGGCACGCTTGGTGGGGTTAGCCATGTATGGTTGGTTCCTGCTCCGCGGAGTTGCACGTGTGTGGTAAGCATAGGCATGTTTGGGTATGCTCATGTCCATTATTATGCTATTGACTAGCAATCCTTTCGGCATAATTGGGCGTTTTTAAGAGCATCAAACGTAGCATAATTGCTCTTGGGGGGGGGGGGCTTACGAGCAAAATTGGGGGGAGAATGTGTATCAGTTTACCTTAAGGTTGGACGCGGTGGCCTCAAGCGTGAGTCTGGAGCTGTCGACCCTTCCAAAAGCCGGACTGCGAGTGGGAGGAGCGTCAGTCTTCTTCGATGCCCCCTCGTCCCCGTTGATCGAAGCACCCTACCAAAGGAAGGTACGATGTGTTACGATATCATCAAAAAGAGGAAGGCGACAAAAACGACAAACCGTACAAGCCATGGCCACGACAATCATACTACCAAACACATTAGAACTGCACCCGCGTTATCAAGGACCAACTACTTGAATTTCGTGTGGGGACATGTTTGCAGTTTGTGTGAAAGGGTTGATAGTTGCATATTATCAACAGAAATAAAATGGACTACTAGTACTTTTGTTACGATTTCGATACCACAACGAGGGACGAACAAAAAATGCCAGGAACAAAAAGCCTTCCAACAGCAACACGTACCAGCGGGAAATCTTAGCACAAACGAGGGGTGAGCAAAGCTTACCAAAAACAGATATACAAGGTACCTTCGAGCCCGCAGAAGCTCCCGAACCCTCCCTACTTCTCTTGGTGGGTGAGACGTCACGACCTTCATCGTCCTCCTCGTCATCGTTGTCCGAGTCTTCGCGCACGCAGCATACGGTAGTGAAGCGAAGGATAGCGCAGCGTAAGGTAGTCCAGCGTAGGGTATAGTGCAGCGTATGGTATTTTCGCGTGGGGAAGTGCAGCGTTGTGCAATGGGCGGTGTCGATAAGAGGCGTCGCACAATCGCCACGAATCAAGGGCGTGACCATCGAGCGAAACGAGGGGGGGGGGGGGGGGGCATGCTCGGGAATGTACATGTTTTGCTAGGCAGGCAGACGGCCGGGGTTTAGGACAACAAAGAGGCAGACAAGGATCATTACACCCAGTTGCACGAGGTCTTCGGCCGACTACATAGGAATAGCAAATGCAACAAGAGCAGCAGCAGCAGCAGCAGCAGCAGCACAGTAAAAATGGTAAGCTTACCACTAAGGTCGCTTCTTGATCGCTTCCTCGGCCCGCCGGAGCTAGAGCCCGCCCCTTCCACGCGGTCCCTGCAAATCAAGACAACGAATCAAGACAACAAACAAAAAAGCAAAACAACCAATCAACTCCGTGCAACACGCGGTCTACGCGAAGCAAGCCAGCGAAACATTAAACAAACGATTTTCAACACGGTCTCTTTCAAAACAAGACACCAAACAAAAAAACAGCAAACCCTAAACAAAACGCATTTCAACACGCCGTCTCTGAGCAAAACACAACAAGACACCAGAACAACAACAACAACAACAACAAAACAGCGCAACAAGAAACAAAAACGCCTTCCTCAACACGGCACAGCCTTGTGCCTCTTCGCACGGGGGAAGCTACTACAGCAGTCGTAACGACTCTCTCTGGACTCATTAATCGCGACCAAACCAAACAAGCTGGGCCTTACAAACCACTCATAAGGCACACTTAGTGAGGAAGACACCTTTCCTTAACTGACAATCACAGTCCGGGTCAGCAAGGGAAACGAGACAATTCGGGGGGCGGACTTACTCCAGGTAGCGTGGAAGGCGTTTTTTCATAAATAACCCTTACTTTTTCGTACAAAAACGAACCTAAAGGTAGCAACGAGGACCGCCGACAGGGACAGCTCGCGCTATCGCTATAGTGGGAACCGAAGGACACGCCTGCTAGCGCTCGATTGCGAAGGCAATTGAGTTAGATGGACACACGACGTGTATGAAAATACGTGGAAGTGTGGTGAGCTTCAGCTTTATTTTGCCCCATCCGCCGGGGGATGAAAAAAAAAAACAACTAAAAACGACAGGCCTGTGTATCACGCAGGTTGCAAAGATGAGTATCGATCCTAATATTGTCGAACTCACACCTGACGCATTTAGAACAATTTTGTACAAAATAGCCCGAGACAGTATTTAGGGTTCAAAATAGACGGCCGTGCCGCACAAGCACCGCGACTGTACGGGTGTCTACACGCACGCCTCAACACAGCTTTTGTAACATGCCGGCGCGCTTGGGTGAGTATCCTGGTTTCGCATTAAAAGGACGATACTACCAGATGATCTTCTGTGGCCTGTGGCGTGTCTACCAGCGCGTCGCCGATGGAAGCTGACCATGATCCCTCACAGGTAAACTCTGGAAAGCTTCACAAACTGTGCAAAGCTTCAAGCCCATTCTTCATGAAGAAAACCCATGATTTCAAAGGTGACCCAAACCTACTACTGAAGTAGCAGGTACCGGTATGTGGGTTAACGCCCTTACCACTGGAAACCCGTGTTTTTTTACAAATTACTTGGAATTAGTATACCCAGGGGTTTTGGCGCTACAAAGGGATAAGAGGAACGCCAACTGTAAAAGGAAACCTGAGAAGCAAACTTGCCCCTTCACAACGGCACCGACGTATTTTGGGGGCATTACACTCGGGATTAGAGTGGATTGATTAGATTAGGTCGTTATGGAAGCAGTAGGGCTCAGGGGTGAATAGGATTCTCACCTGGACTTCCCTTCCCCAGCCCGACTCTTGCTGCTGCCGGCAGAAGATGACTCGTCAGCTTCTGCGGGGACGGGGTCGTTTTTACTGTCTTCTAGGAAAAAGCTGACCACATCCCTCAATTGTCGCTGCCGCATGTGGTTTAGCGCGTCCATCTTCAAAAATTGAAGCGGCAACGAACAGAACAAGATAAAAACCGAAGGGCACGTGAAAAAACGCAACAGCCGAAAATAGGAAGGGGCGATAATAAGCTATTGGGAAACCAAAGGAAAAAAAAGGGTTGGAGGTTCAACGCGTCCAACTGTCTTAAGTGGAACCAAACACTGCTGACACTGCAACCACACCACCTTAGCCCCTATTACTACTATAGCATACATCTACGAACGACCGGAAAAACGAACTACTACCCCTACCCCTACCCCTACTGCTACTGCTATTGCTACGGCTACAGCTACTGCTACCGCTACGGCTACTGCTACCGCTACTGCCACTGCTACTGCTACTGCTACTGCTACTGCTACTGCCACTGCTACTACTATCACTACTACTACTGCTACGGCTACGGCTACTGCTACTGCGCGGACTCACCCTTATCTCAGCCCCCTTGCCACCGTCCACAATAACCCGGTCCTTATCCTCAACGTACGCTTTCGCGAAGCTCCACAGGGCGTACACCCTCGCCTGCGCCCGCTCGTTCGTCGGGTTCGCATTCCCCACCTGACATCGAAAACATGACGCCAAACATAGCACCACACATAACATGAAAGCATGACAAAGCACGACGTTCAACATAACGCTCGTCAGGTTCGATTAACCAACCACACCATCAAGATACAGCGGAAGCGGGAGTGCGCGCGTTTGTGTGCGTGTGTGGGGGGGGTGGTAATCATTCGTCGCTTGGCGGGCGAGGGGGGAAGGGTTGCGGTTAGGGATTGGGGCTATTAATAGGTTAGGGGTGATAGGTAGGGTTTGCATCACCACCTGCCATCGACCAAAAAAAAAATGAAAATACCGTCAAGTTCGATTATCCAATGGCACCACGACACGACGGGGGGGGGGGGGGGGGGGCGGGGGGCGGGAGCGCTGGGGCAGGGGATTGGAGTTTTGGTAAGGCGATTAACGGAGGAGTTTGGGAGCGCAAGCACGAGGGGTTATGTGCCTCCCCCAAAGCTACACCGTCCACTCCTGTCCACACACACCCTCAACAATGGACGTCCTTCGCCAACTGCTCCTGTTCCTCAAGCACCGTTGACATAAAAACGCCTAATATCGCCACCGGATAAGCCCCCCACCCTCTGCCTCCTCCCACCCCCCGTCTCCATCTCCCATAGCCTTGCCGCCGCCAACCCCCCAATCACAAAAACGACATCCCCCCACTCACCCTAAATAATTCGTTGACGTCCTTCGCCAACTGATCCTGCTCTTCAAGAGTCATTGCGGGCGCCGCACCAGCCCCACCACCACTAGCGGCGGCGTTATCGCCCTTAGCCCCTCCCCCCCCTCCCACACCGCCTCCACCACCACCACCACCCCCAGCAGGGACAGAGGATGAGGGTGGGGTCCCGAGCCTCTTTCCCGTCGCTACAGCAGCTGATGCGGAGAGTGGGATGGACGCGGCAGGGGTCGATGGAGTAGAATTGCTCTTGTTTCCCGCCGTGGAACCCGAGCCGTCCAGCCTGCGTCCGAGGACGAACATATGAGAGCAGCAAAAAAGACAGGCAACTGAGGATAGAAAAAAACTATTTTCAAGTGCGAGGTCGTACATGAAGAAACGCACGCACTATAACAGCCGTTAGGGTTATAGGGACACAAGTCTAAGGGATCAACTGATAAAACTAATTTACTGTCAGAGACGACAAAAAAAAAGGGGTCAACAAAAGAACAAAAACCGGTGAGAGCAAAAAAGAAAAAAAGGTTTACATTCTAAGGACCGTTCACGAGCTGACCAAAGGTGTCTACCGCTCTCGGTACACCAGTGGTCCGCTCCGAAATAAGGCGGTGGTGTGCAAGGCCCCTACTGCCGCCTTGTGGGGGGCAAACGCCTTATTCGACAGTAGGGCGAAAACGCATCGTATAGGGTTTGTTAGTTACAAGCTGAGGGTGTCTGTACAGATGTGGAGGCCTCACTTGCCCTCAACAGGGCGGTATACCGCTCTATTGAGGGACCGGGCGTGAACAAGGGGATCACTGCCATTGCGGGTTTCAGGCGTGCCAGACGATTTTGACCGCCTTATTCAAGGATACCGCCTTACCCCCTTCAGAGCCCTAAAACCCTTCGCTATACCAATTCCAAGTAATTTTGTCTCCAAGAATGGGTTTCCAGCTGTAAATGCGTTAACAGTACCGCCATGCCATATTCAGGTATATCCTTATTGTATAATACGCTAACGTCGTGGTAGTCATGTCCAAATGGATCTTTGTAAAATATATTCGTTTTAACACCCCCCAAAAAAGCTGCGACTCCCGAGTTCCACTCGGCCTCCCGCGGCCTCGCGGTGCCGCCACGTCCCATCCGCACAGCAGCCCTATGACGTGCCGGCGAAAGAACGGGCGGCGGTGCCCCACCTCGGCGAGGGGGGAGCGTGGAAATTGCCCTCGCGGGGACGGTTCGCTTGGCCCCCGGCGTGGCGGGGAATAGTAAACAATTGCAAGTCCCGCCCAGCCCGAGAGCATCGTGACCAACGAATCGGCTGCTGCTCGCCTGTCAGGTGTATTGCTCTACGTACTGCCGCATTGCTGTACTGCTGTACTGGGCAGGTCCGTGGGTGGGTGGTGGGTGGTGGGTGGGTGGTAGATGGCGGCTCGCTCGCTCCCCGAGATGGCCGAGTATCGTCAAAAAATGAACCCCCCCCCGTTTGTTTCCTGTTTCATACAAGGTCCTCAAGAACCAAATAACTGCTCCCCGCGTACCACATGTACTGCTGTACGTACTGCTGCACTGCTGTACTGCTGTATGTAGTAAAGGTTTGGTCGGTGGGTGGGTGGAGGGTGCACTGCGTCGTCCGTGGTGGGTGCGTTGGTGGGCCGTTCCGTACGTGGGAGTCTTTTTTCCTCCTGTGGAAGATGAACCTTTTCTTTGTTTCTAAAATACCGGCCTCCCACTGGTGCTTGGGAGTACCACCGACGGAGGTGGCAGCTCACGCAACGAAGAGGCCATTAAACACGGACTCCCCACTGCTGCACCCCTCTGTCCTTTACGGCAGTACGTACTGCTGCACTGCCGTACTGCTGCCCTGTCATTCTCTTGCTTTTTTAGTACTCACATACAGAGAATGATATAGCACCAATTTGTTTTTTTCTGCCATACCGGCCGGCAACTGGCAAACTTCGGGAGTACCACTAGCAGCACTAATAATACTGGTGCATGATACATGCCTAGGGTTGAACCCATGAAGAACCCCATCCGCCTTTTTTGCGGGGACAGACTACTTGCATTTAGAGTGGGGTTTATTTTCAGGTAGTGAAGCGCTCACCCACGAACGGCGCGATGGTTGGAGTGACACTCCCTGCAACGTCAAAGTAGAAAAAAATAGGGAATGCAATACCTGGGGGAAGGAAAACGACGGTGAAAAGAGGCTGAATGAACATGCTCTCACTCGAAAACGCCTACATGTGTGTTTCGAAAACGGACTCCCCGGGAGGTGAAAGTAGGGGGAAAAAAAAAAATAGGGAAAAAAGGGGGACTGAATCGAGCGGGGTTCTCACCCAAGAACGCCGCGGAGGTTCGAAAGGAACTCTTTGGGAGGCAAACATCAGGGAACTAACAGCTGGGAGCAGGCAACAGAGGGGGGGGGGAAGGGTTGAATCGAGATATGCTCACCCCGGAACGCTGCCGTGGTACGAAAGGAACTCCCTACTGCTGTAGGAAGTTCAATTAGGGGAAGGGAAACCGTGGCTGAGAACAAGCAAAGGAGGGGGGGGGGAACGGGTGGGGGGGTCGAGATTTGCCAACCCAAGAACACCGCGATGGATAAAAAGAAAGTTCCTGGGAGGTGCAAGCAGCGGAAACAGTTCATCGATTGAAAGCAAGAAAAGGAGGGGAGGGGTAAAGGAAGTCCAAATCGAGAGGCGCAAACGCAAGAACGAAGCTGTGGTTCGAAAGGAACTCCCTGGAAATAAAATTCGGGGAACTTGGGCAAAGGGGCTGGATCGTGAGAGTTTCTCTCCCAAGAACGCCGCGGCGGTTCGAAAGGGGCTTCCCGGGGGGTGCACCTAATTCATGCATAGCCGTAGTCTTGAGGTCAAAAGAGGGTGAAGTTAGGGAGCATATGTTTTTGTCCCTGTTGAAGAGGGAGGAAAGGGGCGGAGTTGAAAGAGGTTCTTACCCAAGAACGCCGCGGTGGTTCGAAAGGAACGCCTCGAACTTTCCGGAGAGGGAAGCCGCGAGGGCGTGTACGGGGTCCGTGTCGGGGTTGAAGTCCTTGGCGTTGAAGAACACCAGTCGGACGTCCGCCACGCACTCCATAACGGTGCTGGTATACCAATAACACCAGCCGTAACGAACACAACATCGGAGAAAAAACAAGAGGGGAAGAAGAACAACAACACGGACGACCGATGTAATACGAAGCTTGCAAAAATGAGTATCGACCGTAAATTCGTCGAAATTACAGCTGACGTTAGAATAATTGCATAAAATATGTCATGATCTAGAACAACAAAACAAGAGTAACAACAAAAGGGGGAACGAAAACAACTACCAGGTACATATCATGGCCAAGAACCAGAGCAACAACGCCCGTCGGACGTCTGCAACGCACCCCGTACCGGTCCCGAACAGCACACGACATAAACAACAGCAAAAAAAAAAGAACAGCAAGAGCACAAACAAAAGAAAAAGAACGAGCACAACCACAGCTAGAGCTGGAGCAAGAGCACGAACCCCACCCCCCACCCCACCCCCACGCCCTCCCAGCCCAGCCCACCCCCAACCCACCCAACCCACCCCCACCCAGCCAATACTTGGAAGTCGATCTGCATGGACGCAGTGGCGAGGCTCATTGGAGATTTTCATGACGTCCGCATAGCAGCCCTTGAGGCCTCGGACAGAACGTGGGCGAACTAGAACAAGAACAAGAACAACAAAAGGAACAGCAAGAGCACACGATACCCGCCCTATCCGACCCCACTTAAGCCCCAAGCCAGCAAGCACAAGCACCCACCCCACCTCGCCACCTCAGCCCCCGCTCCACCTATACTTCCCAACCCACCTCCCCACCTCAGCCCCCGTCCTACCTATACTTGGTGTCGATCTGCATGGCGACAGTGCCGAGGTCCATGGGGTTTTTGATGACATCTGAGTAGTATCCTTTAAGGCCTCGGAACCTGGGTGGTACAGGGAACTGGAAAACGTTGTTTTTGTCGCTCTTCCGAAGCATGGCAAGGCAGTCCTTTAACGTCCGCACGTGCATTCCCGGCAGCCCGTTCTTGCTAGGCCTGCACGCGCCGAGTGTTTGGGGGGGGGGGGGGGGGGGGCACATTAGCGTTAGAGGCTACAGCTACCTGAAAGTGGTTATATATAACACGCTAGACGTACACGCGTCGGGAGTTGAGGGCGGGGGGGGGGGGGGGGGGGGGGTGCTCAGTTTGTGCATAGCCGTAGTCGTATGACCACAGACCCTCGCATCCCTACTATGCCGGGACGAAGCACGTTGGGTCTTCACCAACATTGCTTGCACCAAGCGCGAAGCGCCGTGAGGTCTTCGGCGAGTCGCATAAAGGATGAACTGCATCCTTCCAAGAACCGCTCGTAAGACGGACTTCGGCACCTTGCGCCTACTTTCTTGTTTATGGATGACAGCGCCAATGAATTATACTTTGTTTTCTGGTGTGACCACTCCAGAGACAGCAATGGGTATTACTATGTAACTGCCTCGTGGATGCCTCACCATATTCACACTACGTGATGCGATCATTCCCCTTGTGCGGTGTTAGGGTTCTCCACCCGCACAATATGATCTACTGTAACTCGATAACCATCATGGTGAGAGCCAAAAACTACAAAAAAAAAAATACCCCGGAGTAAACGGTACCCTGGTTGTCCAGCTCACGCAGTGATAGGCATGTTTTACAGCATCGTTGCCAACCAACGCCAACTAGAGGTCTTGGGGGGAGGGGGGTATCAGGGTTGAAAGGCCAGAGCTTCGGAAGGGCTAAGCAAACGTTTTTTCAGGGTAGGCCATGATGACCCTTTACTAAAACCGCCTAGCCCTGCAAGCACCAAGGGGAGTCACCATGCGTAGCAATGCGGTAGAATGCAGTGCATTGTAAAAGGGTTAGTTGGTGAACCTTTTCAAAGGCCGTGCATTTCCAGCGGCCCGTTGTGACTAGCTCTGCGCGCGCCGAGGAGACACAGCACTTAGCGTTGCGGAGCAATGCGGGACAATGGAGAGAGTTGAGGAATAACATTTTCGGGTCAGAGATACACGAGTGGATTGTTTCAGGCTAGGACTTTTACACAACAATTGTTTTCGTCTTTACAAACGTTTACCGCAACGCCGAAACCACACGCTGCGCAGTACTAGTTCAGAAAAATATTTCCCCCATACAGTATCACGATCAATACCCCCCCCATACCATCATCTATACAAAAACAATTAAAAGTGGGGAGATACGGTGGAGAAAAACAAAAAACACCCAAACCTCCCCCCCTAAAACACGCAACCAAACTATCAACTCCAGCCCTAACCCTACCCTGGCCCAACTTACGGTGGCGGCAGCGGAGCACTCTTAGCCTTGCTCGACGATTTCTTCTTCGTGCCGCCCCCGCTCTTAGGCCTCGAGCCCCCCCCAGGGGTCCCCATGCCCGCCCTCGGGTGCGGCATCCCGAGCGACTTGGGAGGAGGGGGTGGAGGGGACGCAGCTCTCGGGTTAGCGGGCCTTGGTAGCTTTGGGGCCGGCTCACTAGGGTCGGGCTGGGTGGTAGTGCCGGGGATCATCTGCAGGGTATAGATTAGCACACATATAAGCCACGTAGAGAAAGAAGTTTTAGCGGTGGTAGTGATGGTAGTGATGGTGTTAGTGATGCTAGTGGTGGTGGTGGTGGTGTTAGTGGTTAACCGTTGTAGTGGTGGTGGTGGTGGCGTCAGTGGGGGTAGTAGAGGGGGCGGCGACGACGGGAGCAATTGTAATATAGAGCCGAGCGAGCCTGACAGGACAGCGATACACGAAAACGCCAACAATAAATATTACCGGGGGGAAAAAAAAGGTTACAGAACAGTAACAAAGGGTACGCCACAACGAGGGAGCAATTGGTAGCCGGCCGCGACAAGTCCGGAAAGTCAGAAAAAGAAACCGAACAAAAAAATGCAAAATACCGGGGAAAACATTGGTATAACTGAAAAAAAAAAAAACGAAAACGAAACAAAGGGGAAAGAAGCACCTTGAAGATTTCCATTTTCCCGCTCTGCGTGACGGTTCCCACAATTTCGTTTTTGCCGAAGCGATTCTCGCCGTAACCGTAAACGTTGTAGCCGTGGTTGGTATGGCCGCGGAACGTTAGCGTGAAGCTTTCGTTCACCCTATACGGCGAAGGGGGGCGACGGGAGGAAACCACGGCATGCGAGGTGTGTCAGCATTGCGTTAACGCCTCTACAACTGGAAACCCCGTTTTGGGGACAAATTACTTGGAATTAGCAGAGGGAGGGGGGTCGGGGTTCTATAGGGGGTAAGCGGCGTTAGTGTCGAGTTAGGTCGGAATATCATCGAGGCCACGTCATCACCAAGTAAGTCCGCCTCGTCTTAGAGCGCCATTAGGTCCCCGACTCCAAAGGCTAACACCTAATTTGCGCATTTTTGTTTTTAGTCAGCCATAACCATCACAAGTATAGCATTGCACTCCCGATGTGGGGACAAACAAAAAGGAACTTCGACTATTAATAGGAATGTTTGGGATGTTTTAGCACTTGCAAAAGTGTTAAAAACACAGAAGTCACGACTTGAAGTCATTCTAAGGTAGCTTTAAAAAACGTCATGCCTACAACATATTTGAACGCCTAATAAAGACTATTCTCAACATCTAAAACCCTAGTTTGACGCCAAGAAATAACACTACGTAGCCTTCAATATAATACGAAGCACAGATGGCCTATAAAAATAAACAAAGCTAGAACAACGATTTTTCAAAAATACAAGCCCCACAAGTGCAACGTCACAGCTCACAGCACACAGTATCACCACTTCACACGCATCTGTGGTACTTGGCACACTCAGCAGTGGTAGACATTGCTAGTAGACAATAAAACGACGTCCCTGCAGCTGTTCTATCAACAATACGTTTTACACTTCGTATCCGAACACTTTTCACTTCATGGGTGTAAAACGTCATTGGACACAAGACGCGGGCGCTAAACGCGATTTTTTTTTGAGGTGCATGAACAAAAAGGAAATGCATATTTTCATCACGTCAGCCTTCAGAAAATATAGCCTTAACTGAAAATAAAAAATACTTAGCCTTGACCCCTTTAGAGCCCCCGAACCCCTCCCCGTACTGTATCCAAGTAATTTTGTTCCCGAAACGGGTTTCCAGTTGTTAAGGGGTCAAAGGTACCGAATTTGTATGTTGTGAGATGCATAAATTACGCATCTTACTTCTCTAATTAGCCTCAAAACCGCGAAAACACTAGCCTTTCGAGTTGGTGCTCAAGCGTTATCGTTGAGTTGGGCCGCGTTATAGTCGAGTTGGGCCGCGTCCCCCTTGAGTTAGGCCGCGCCATCATTGAAATAAACCGCGTCAGCGCTTCGCCGGGTCGCGTCAGCATCGTTGCGATAGGCCGCGTCGTAATCGAGTTAGGCCGCATTATTGACGAGTTAGACCACGTCATTGTCGAGTTAAGCCGCGTCAACATCGAGTTAGGCCGCGTCGTCATCGGCGGGTTAGGCCGCGCTATTATCAAGATTGGCCACAGCATAATTTTGGTTGCGTAAATGTCGAGCTAGACCGCGTCGAAACACCGAATAAAACCAAGAACTTACGTTTCTGTCTGGAAGCCACTGGTGAGCTTAAAGTAGCCCTGATAATGCCCCGCGAAGACGGGCATGCCCATCTCCTCCTCCTTAACAGACTCCATCCTTACTACCTTGAAGTCGTTCGTATGGCCGCTCTTGTTCACGTCCGCATGCGTCATACCCCAGAAGCCCTACAGCGTCCACACACGTCCACACACATCACGGCGGCGGGTCAGCAAAAACGAAAACGTAATACGAAAAAAAAAAAAAAAAAAAACATACAAACGAACAGAAAACGAAACATGGAAAGTGACAACAATAACAGGTGAACGAACAAACGGAAAAACGGAAAAATTACGACGAAAACTAAAGGCGTTTAAACAAAAAAACGGCAAACGAAAAAATAAAAACGGAAAACAACCAATACGAAAAAGCGGAAAACGAAAATGAAGAGTAAAAAATCAAGAATGAACTGTTTCGCGAGAGCCACCCTATGCTCTAGGTGTACATACCTGAAACGTCGGCTTCTGTGAGGCGTCGACGTAGATCTTGCCCTTCATCATGGGCCTTTGCATCGGCGTTGGATGCATTGGTGTCTCCATCGCTCAGCCCGGCACCGTTCCCTCGTTGCTGCTGCTGCTGTTGTTGGTAGCATGATGCGAGGCGATAGCGGGGGGGAGACGGGGTGGTGATGTTGTTGTTGTTGTTGTTGTTGGTAGCACGGTACAAAAGCGATTGGAGGGATGCGCGCGTGCGGGCGGGGGGGTAATCAATGTCAGGCATGGCTGTAGTAGTGTGCCAGACCATAGACCCTCGCATCCCTACAATGTCAGGACGTAGCATGTCGGGTTTTCACCGACCAGCAGGCATCGCTTGCACGGGGAGAGGGGGGACCAAGGCTCGATTCTCACGTTTCACAAAATGCCAAGAAAAAAACACGGGAGCCGGTTTCGTTTTCACGTTCGATTATTCGGCTTCGCGGAAACGACGGAAATTCAATCGAACTTTCGCTCCGATTGGCAGCCCTATTTACGAATGAGAGTTGCACGACGTACCGGGCGCAGCGTGATATTCTTGAGATGTGCTTGTGCTCTTCACAAGAAACCGTTCTTCAAATTGGAGACCAACCTGATTCCAGGAAAAGTCCATGGTTCTGCACTGCTGTGCTTTTGATAGACTCGAATACGCAGGGTGGTGAGGAATGGTGGGGGGGGGGCGGCAACGCTAGCCCTAACTCTGAACCTAACCCAACCGATGTGGGTTGACCAGTGCTAGGATGCTGTGGCCAGTGAAGTGCGGCTGTCGTGGGTGATGTGGTTTGGCCATCGTGGGTGCGGTGCTTTGGAGAGGACGCACCACCCGCAGAATTTTCTCGTCAAAGAAGCGTGGTTGTTTCTACATGAACATCCAACACGCCCAGTGTCCGCGACGATTCGTTATCCTAGACAGTAGATAGAGGAAGCCTCTGTGGTCATAATGTACGAGACAAGAGATACCAGTTCACTAGTTCACCAGTACACCAGTACACGGCAACTACACAAGTGCGGAGATCTGACATACCATGCCAAAAGCAGTGGATATCGAAAATCGTCCGACGCTGCGCACTGAGCCTGCGCTAGCATTATTAATAGCGCAGCATGATCGTACTCGTGTTGCTGCGCAGTCTCATGTAACGCCCTTACAACTGGACTCTTTTTTGGCGGACAAAATTACTTGGAATTAGTACAGGGAAGGATTTTACGGCCCTTTCGCACGACGTTTTTCTCGTTTTTTTCTTCATGAGTGGGGCCCAAAAGGGCTTCGAAGTGCTTAAACCTGTCTAGTACTGCAAAATGCATCCCATAAAAATGTACCAGGTAAACATTTATTTCCCGAAAATCGTCGTTGGGGTCTCAAAAGGTGTAACTTAAAAGTAGTGTACACTGTAATGGAAACGTGCCCAATCATCAAGCATCAATGATGGATGATGAATGATGAATGATGAATGATGAATGATGAATGATGAATGATGCATCATGACGCACCATTCGTCCAACTGATGGGGTCCTCTCAACTCGAACCCACGGCATATGGTCGCATCACAGTCAGACAGCAGTGTATCATCCATCACCCCTCACGAGTCGCCTCTTTCCTTGATTTAGGAAAGAATAGCACGCAGCGCAAAGAGACCGCACATCGGACAGACCATGATCTACCGTAGATCACCTATGAAAAATACATCATTTATCTGTCATTACGATATGTCGTTCAGGATCCGTGTAGCGCAGATCCAACGATCAAACGCGCGCTAGATCATGCAGATAAGCCGGGTCCCACCCGTCAACGCGATCTAGATCCTGCAGACCAGGTCATGTATCTAGGTGTAGATCAGGGATCTATTCGCATTCGCCCTGAAACACATACTGTACAAAGATCATGAACGGGATCTGGTCTGCCCAATGTGCGAAAGAGAGCAACCAGCCCGTGCATGGCATGCGGTCCATCTCCTCATGTCAGATACTGTACTCGTATCATATGACGCAGTCTATCGTCAAACATTGTATCACACCATACCAAACCGACCCATTAGGTGGTACACGTTTGCCTTTGCTTAACCTACGCTTTGTTCTACAAACTGTAGCAGTCAGGACACCACCGGCCGCCTCATAAGAAAGAGTCCCACAAGATACATAGCGCACAGAAAATGAGGGGAAAAAAAGAAACTACGGGTTTCATACTCAAGTTAGTGCAGGGACACACCCTTTCTCAAACAACAAATCTAGCCTAAACCCAATACCAGTCTGAGCCAAAATATAAGCCACGTTAACATTTTCTACATAGTCAGCAAAAGTGGTTATGTTTAGACCCAGACTGGTATATTCGTCCCTTATCAGAGGGTCGGCATTGTATTACTAACTGCAGTACAAAGACTCCCGGATTTTTACAACTTTTAGCCTGCCTTCTTTTTTCCCTGTTTCATACCAGATACTGGGTAGCCTGCACCGCTGTACAGGATACACAATACAGTAGGTGGCCCTATACAGTGCGGGTGTCCGATATTGTGCGGGTGAAATCGTTTGGCACAATATAGACCCCCCTATAGTGGCCGGTTTTTATATAGTGCGGGTGCCCGGTATAGTGCGGGTAAATTTTCGTGACACATACCCGCACTATATAGGGCCACCTACTGTAGCCCTGTGGTAAAGGTTACTCAAGTTTGGTGCCACACGAGTCTACGAAAGGAACACAAAATTAAGTTCCTCCCACAGGTTACAATGAGTGGTGGATGATGCTCTTGTCTAAACTTACATACTGGGGGGCGTTCCTCGTAGGCGGCGGTGCACATGCTGTAGCGACCGACGTACCAGGCACTCATCTCGTACTCGTTACAAAGTATGATACCGCCGGTATCATACAGGCTATGGGTTCCGATTACGAAGCCCTATTCAAGTACAAGGAGCTGCCAAGGCACGCCGCAGGCGGTTAGATGTTGTAAGACGGCTTAACGCAAAGTTTAAACATGAACTCCAAAGGTCTCGTCCCCTAGAGGTGGATACAGCCCTAAAGGGGTGACGCATAGGCAGTAAGCCACGTCGAAGGCAAAAACGTGCTACGTGTATTGTATATCCATGTGATACAACAGATTAGGGCGTTTGCGATACACCAAGTGTGGTTGGGCAGGAGAACATATTATACTATTAACAGCATTGAAACCGACGGACGTCACACCCCAAGACCAACACAACGCACGAAAAAGCAGGTCATAGATATGTAGAAATTCGAACAATGTATTACGCAGTTCGCAAAGATGAGTACCGACCCTAAATGTGTCGGACTCACAGCTGGCGTTGTTAGAATGCTTCAATAAAATCCAAACAACTGTATTTACGGTAGAATATTTTTGTAAGCTAGGACAACTTTTGGTGGGTTGGGTTGGCCTTGAGCTGTGACGTGCGACGGTTTCAACACTAATTATAGTATGATGGGTTTTCATACCCCAGCAAGCGGTATCCCGCAAGCACCCTTGCAGTAACGACCATGTAAGGCAACCCTAACATGGCTTTCGATGCCAAAAATGTGCTTTCGTGCCGTCTTAGTGCGTCTGCGCCCTGGTAAAATATACCTGGTACAGTATACCAGGTACGTATAACGCTACAACAGTTAGCAGTGGCCTTTGCGATGTTCTCAACCCAAAATCTACCCAAAAATCATACCAGCTAAAGTACCAACTACAAGGTGCTACGCTCCGCGGGCGGCAATCGCCGCCGGCTACGCTCGCCCAGGAAGGAAAAGCAGAACAAATAACGTGAAGCGGTCAGGGGGCCATGATTGACTGCTGATTGCAGGTGGCGCAAAGCGAAGATTTTAAAATGCCAGGGACCTCGCCACCATGCTCCAGGAAATAACGCCAACGCCATATGAATTAACACACCGTGTGCACTTGGTATCTTGCTGTTGTTGTACTTACGATGTTATATGTCTGTGTCGAATTTCTGGCCACAGAGTTTTGGTCTCTCCAGGATGACGAATCGGCAAAAACAGCAATACGACTGCTACACCGGCTTAGAGGAGAAATACCGAGAAACAACCTCTCCAGGTCATCACAGAATTTGAGGATCGATCCGTAAAAAACGAAATACCGACAAACGATCTTTTCAAATCGGCGACTTCGAGGATTCATCCGGAAAACATAGATTCTCCGTCGGCATCAAGAGCTGAGGATGGTCGAGAGGTGCGAGAATACAACGAGGGCGACCTCCGGAGCTGGGTAGGAGTCAGTAACAAGGTCTATAATTCGATTTTCAAGGTGGTCGGCACATTTTCTCAGCTTATCCAATACGCGCGGCGAAGCCATGCTCGGGTCGGAGCCTTAGCCTGAGTTAGGGATTGGGTCAGGGTTAGGGTTAGGGTTGTTAGGGTTGGGTTGGGTCGACGCCCTGTCACGATGTGTACAAAAAAAAACGCCTCAAACACAACCAAAAAAGTTAAAACCTCTATATGTCATATGGGTAGCAGCTGCTCTTTTGATTAGCATTTGCAAGTGCTTGGGCCCTGCGGTCGTCGTACTTACACGCATGTGCAGCAAGGGGAAGAAGTAGCTAGGTTGGTTTCAAGGAGCTCACTGTTTGAGCAACCTTGACTTTCGTGTCGTACATTTACGTTTTGGTCGAAGCATTTTTGCACTGCTGTTGAAGGGAAAACACGTGAATGCCCCCGCAGAAATACACGTTGACAAACCCTAATATCGAATTTATGTTTCCGTCCCGGCGCCAGCCATCAGCCCTCTTACGTTCGTGTACACGTATAACAACATCGGCGTTAATTTAGTGCTATTATATTACCATGGCACAACAAATTAGATCCGACCATTCCTTCCACTGTCCGAAGGTCTTGGAATCGCGTTAACTGAGCGTTGCGCGTCAGCGCAGAAACCCTGTATCTGGTACTATTTGTGATTCGAAGACCCGCAAAGGCACCACGTACATAAATAGTGGTGCAGTGGATTACCATTACTTCTGTACTGGTAGGTTCTATATACTCGTACTCAATGAGCCTGTCAGGTTGCCAGCAGATTTGATATCACGCGTATGTTCAAGAAACACGCACTACGAATTTCATAACGGGAGCAGAGAAGCGGTTGCTTCGCTCGAACCCAGCATATTGATTGCCGACACAGCAGCAATCTGTATAGCATCTGCCGATTGAGGCTTCCAGTGCGCAGCCTCACATTTTAGACTACGTACTGCAATTGGGTATCGCAAAGGACATTAAAAACAACTAGCGTCAACCAGCCTTAAGCCACTGTTTATGGTAGGTAATAGATTTTCAGTTGATTCGTTTCGCCGCCAAAATATCAAGATGCCGATATAATAATTCCAAACAGTGTGTATGGTAAAAACGAGTCTTGATGCAGAAGCTGACAACAATGTTCAATATATTCAAAGGCAATGTTGGTGGCACGATTTCGATTCCTCGTGCACGCCACTGTATGGTAAAAATTCGAATGAAGTTTGGGTGAGACGACGACCCCAGTCCGGTAGCCGATGCAGGGTATAAGAAACAATGGAAGTATGCGTAGGCACAACGGCTGGGGGAGGAGGCCTCAACTAATCCAATCCTTACTTTAAATGATCGGTGAAGCCGCAGAAGAATACTAAAACAGTAAAATCGGGTTTCCATAAGATGAGGCATCCATGGTACGGAGGTGGCTCCATGTTTTGGAACCCGTGGATTACTTGGAGAATCTAGGCCACATCGATCATTGTGCTTGTTTCCTACGAACCCAGAGCCAGAGAAATACGTTGTAGGAGAAATACTGACCATCCCACCCACCAAGCTTATGAACGCAGTAGTTTCTTGTTTTACAACCCAAAGCACACATACACGCGCCGCAGCGCCACAACACACTACAGGCCATGGCGATCGAGGCGTGCGACGGTCAAGCGGCAGCTGCTCGGCCAATGGCCCAGGAGGATGCCGCATCTTTGCCATTTTACTGCTGCTTTAGATGTGTGAACGAGGGCTAAAACGCGAATTAAAATCGAAACATCTGGATAACAACTACCCTGTCCCGACCTCCGCCTGAGGTCGGGACGAAATACCCCTCTCCGCGGATTTTCCGATGTCGGAAATGTCACAACCAACATTCGTCTCCACGTGCAGAGTACTCAGATCTCGCTTCGGGCGAATTTTGGTGAGATCAACATCTATGAACTACATCGGGGAACCATAAACAGCGGCCACCCCCTTTAGAACTGCACCCACGTTTTAAGGGATGAACTACTTGTAATGAATGTGTATTAATAATCATTTTTACAGTTCTGAGAGGGTTTCCCGAACCCCGGTTTTAGGGAGTTCTTACGTATAACGGCGGTACATTTCCGCACAAAACTGTGTGCAAGGCATCTTAGGCACAATATAACATCACCCTCTGCTGGGAAAGATTCCCAAGTCAAAAAGTAAGGCATCCCGTAGCGGCCGGGGCTTACTAAGCCCCGGTGGCGTATCAGGTTATCCTCGAGCCTGTGTAGCGAGTTCGAGTCCCCCCCAGTGCACACTCGTACAAATTCGTATAACGGAGATCCACTGTTAACAGGATGGAATTAAACACAAAAAAGCGAAGTACCACCACCTTTCAGGCGACCTCTCCTATGCTACGACCGTGTCCGATTAACCCCTTTACAGCCCCGACATCCGTCCCTATACTAAATCAAGTAAATTTGTCCCCAAAAAGGCTTTTCCAGTTGTGAAGGCGTTAAGACTGTATGCCTGGTACGACCAGCGAACGAATTAAACTTGAGTCAAACGCTATAAAACAAAGGTGGGTGTTTTTTTTGCTCACTTTGTTGTTTCATAAGTCATCCTGCTACAACAGTGGATCCCCGTTATACGAACTTGATCTTGGGCACAAATTGACTTGCGGAAAGCGCGAGAGCGTGAGCTAGCAACATCCGATGAAAAAAGGACGAGCACTGGGATTGCTAAACCCTATGCGCGATAAAAATTGAAGGCAAGAACCGAGGGGAACAAGGGACACCTTTGACCACGGCTTGTCCAGAAGCTGCAAAGTTGAAGTGTGAAAAAACAAAAAACAAAGAAGCAATATGTACAAGTGTATACGATGAGGTTGAAGCGAGGGGTGCGAAGTCCAATCGCCATCCAAGGAAAAAGCACATTCACGTTTGATGTAGTTTCAGTAGTACAGGTCCCGCAGCAAAAGGCGGTGCACCAGACACCAGAGCAATACCACCGCCTTAATGGGGAAGTCGTCTATTAATAAATATTTCAAGGCTATTGAGCGCAATTTTGACCGCTATATATCGGGGTATCGCCTTGTTCATGAGAAACCCTATTTGCAGGACGGGCCTGCAACGAATTCTTGCAGGACGTGCCTGTGATTGACCACCTGCCGCTTTTATTGCCCGCGTTTTTTTTTTGGCGAACGCCTGCCGAACCGCGGGGAAGCCTCGCGAGGGCACTTTTAGCCCCATGTACCGGTCAAACGGTCAGGGGTCAGGTTGGTGTTGGGGTTAGGGTTAGGGTTGGGGTTGGGTGCGGTCTGTGCAGGTACCTGGGACAAAAGTGTGCCAAAACGTCCTGCAAGAATTCGTTGCAGGCCCGTCCTGCATATAGGGGCTCCCCTTGTTCATACCGTCTTGTTGGGGGGACCCTACTGCCGTCGCCATGTCCAAGAATTGTTTTGTTGTTCTCACATTAACTCGCATTATCAAGTCCGTGGTCACAGGACAGGCTCCAGTCACTCTGGAGCTGAGGAATACCCCAATTAAAAAAACACAAGGTGATGCCATTTCTTATGCAGTCGGATTTGTCAGTCGAAAACGGCCTTTTTCGACTGAAGCCCAAATCAGGCTTTCTTATACAGTCGAAAAGGGGCTTTCTCGACTCTACTTTTTGCGACTGAGGATTCCGACTGGCGGATCCAGTAAAAAAACTCGACTTTTTCGACTGGATCCTCCAGTCGAACAACTCAGTCGAAAAAGTTTTACACGTGTTTTTTGAACCGATCGCATCGCTCATCCCACCACCAAACACACACCCACACAGCCACACGGCCACACACCCATACCAGGTACCACACTGCAGTATCATACAAGGCGCTGACGCTGGCTTGGCTATCCCTGCTGTTGATTCTCGCAGAAAGTCAGCGTGGCGTATTCCTAATCGCCAGCAGCGTGTATCACACGACGGCAGCAGCGCGTGGTCTCGATCCCATGCTGCCAACAACGGCTGCGCCTGCTGTAGCTTTGGCGGCTGTCGGCTGAGTGCAACTCCACGAACGTAGCTTTGGCGGCTTTCGGCTAAGCCCAAAGCCACCAACTCGCTGGGACGAAGGTTCGTCGAGCCGTTGCTCGCGGAGCTTTCACAGAGCTGCCAACCGATTTCGCCTGCTGTACAGCAGTACTCCCTCACACCAACCGCCTCTAGCAAGAGAACAAAAACTATAAAATCGACTCGACTGACGATAAGAAGGACCAGAAAAATCCAGTCGAAAAAAAGTCCAGTCGAAAAGGGCCGCTTTCGACTGGCGGAATCCGACTGTATAAGAAATGGCCTGACACACGGATATATCACAGCTGACGCAATTCATGCCTCCGCCAGGAACATACAAAAGTGAAGTCCAAGAATCGTACTACACACCAGGTACCAGCTACACGTCCAAAATATATTGTACAATGTTAGGGCCCGAATTAACGAGGAACTTGCCCAATCGAATTTCGATATTTTTTTTTAGAATTGGATTTTATTTGCATCTGATTGGTCAAAAAATGAATCGCCAAGCAGGCATTCTGAGAATTATTACGAAGAATCAAATTCAACAAAGAAAAAAAGACATTCTCGGTCGAATTTAGTCGAAAATCGAAATTCAATTTGGGGAGTTTATCCACCTAGACATGGCTTGTTCTGTGTAACCGAAGCCCCACGCGAATTGGTGCCATGTCGTCGGCTGATTGAGAGGCGAGAAGCCATTGCGAGAGGTAGGACCACCGGAGAAGCCGCAGCGCGGTCTCCGAAGGTCCTTACCACAGCGTAGACCGCCTGCGACACTTCGAAAACAATCGAGACCGCCGCAAACCCAGCTTTTCGTCGCCCTGCACCTCGAAAGTTAAACGACCAACTACCACATGGTGACTTCGCTCAGAAGTTCGACCGCTATATCCCCGTCGCTGCTGCCCGTGTCGGGCGGCGGGGTGGCGCCAGCCCATCCAAGAGACGCCTAGAGCCATAGCCTGCAAGCCTCTGCCGGCCAAAACAATCTGCCGCTAGCCGCGGCGCTCCGGGGAGGACGCGAGCCATCGCTCGTCTTCGTCGTTGCCCACGGGTGTTCGTTGACCCTTTTGCGTTTTTTTAATTTTTTTATTTTCTAGAACGCACTACGCCATTCTTTCATGAGAAGCAGAGTTGATTTTTTCGTCTATTTTTCATGAAATATAAAAAAAAACGAATTACGATTTTCCGTGTTCTTAGCCCTTACCATGGTACCGGTAAGTTTTGGTTGAACGTACGACAGACGAGTTACAGCAGTCAGTATGCTATGTACATCGTATTGAAACGCTCAATTATCGCGCCGGCAATGAAATGTGTAACCACCTTGTGGCAAACCGGTTATACAAGTGCAACTACTCTATATTAGCAAAACATACATGCACCACGCAGCTTGCAAAGTTGAGTTTCAACTATTTAATCGGTCGTACTCACAGCTTATGTTTTTTAATTTTCGTACTCACAGCTAGAATGTTTTTTAATTTTCATAAATAGTGAAACGTACCCGCATTAGACGTAAATATAGAGAACGTTAGTTTATCAATAGAAACATAACACGGTCCTTACATTTCCGCCCAAAGTTGCACGTACTCGATACTGGTACCAGCCATCAATCCCGCACCATCCGGATATATAAAAACCGTTTGTTGACTAATATTAATACAGACACGGTCGTTATAATTTCGTACATGGTCAAAAATACACACGGTGTAAAACGAGGCGTACTATGATATCAATCAAACAAAGCAGTTGTGATTTTTGATGCATGACAGTCTAATCTAGCGTCGTCGCTTCTAAGATATCATATCATGCGAAATGCGCGTTGCTGAAGAGAAAGATGGCCACGTGTGAACACGCACAGCTGGCTAAGCGGTGCATGCCTGCGTGTGAAGCGCGTCGAGCGAGGGTTAATATACGAGTATACTGGTAGCTGGTAGGTACTAGACAGAGGAAGAGGCGCGTATTCTTTTTTCAAGGTATTTTTCGGCGTGCTTCGTGTTCCTTGAACGATCATACTCGTCCATAGAAGGATCATCACAAACCGCGGACTGCAATCAAAAAGCAAAACGACGACGGCAATCGTATCATATGGCACGATATGGATATACCATACAGCGAGCAGCAGCACAGCTGCCAAAGCAGCAACAGCGGCAGTAGCAGCAGCAACAGCAGCGGCGGTATGACAGCAGCAGCTAGCTGCTGCTGCAGCGACAGGGCAGTTGTAAGTTCAAAAATGAGGGGGAATTTGAGTGCAAAAAACGAAAAGCACCGAAAACTGAAAAAAAGAGTACAAAACTAGGCACCTGGAATGCAAGCAAGATGTAGGCCATGCCTACCTACGTCTCTTTCGCTGCGGCGAAACGACTTAGGATTCAAAGGAGACAAGGCTGACTCTCCAAAACTATACAATAGCCAAGGCCCATCTCAGAGATGGAAGGACCTTCATGTTCGGTTCTGGCAGAGACCCCTACCGGATCGGCTCTGGCATGAGCATTGCTCAACACGCGAGCTCGCCACGAGAGCTTGTTTCTTGCTTCGTTTCCCCTGTCTGCCTCTGTGCGACTCAAAAAGCAAAACGTTTTCTGGTGGCATGTCCGATGTAAACTCCGGCGCTGTTTTCTATCGTACCCTCAACCACCAAGGTGCACTCAACCCACCTTGCACGAGTATTAATTAGCGCCGTCCTTTCCCTCCGTCTCGTCTTCTCCCAGGGCGCTGCGACGATAGCCCCTCTCGCGAGGAAATTGGTGTTCAATGCTCTGGGGTAGCGGGTGTCAGGTAGGGTTTCAAGTCAATATAGCGTTATTTGACGGACACGATGGCAGTTTCATCCCCTCATTTTGGGAACGAATACCGCGGGTGCCTCGCAGTGAAGCGGAGGGTTAAAACGTCTGAACAATAGTCCAGTGAGAGCGCTTTAGAGCTACCAGTACCGCGGAGCAAGCGCAAGCAGGAGTCACACTCGAGCCGGGACCGAGTTAACCGAGCTTGAGGGCTCATAGCCAACGAGAGAGGAGGTTTTGGTCCAAGAAGAACAAGAAGGGAACCAGCCCTCCGTCCTATTTCCCGGTGCTCCTTTCTTCTGTTCGAAGCACCATGGGACGCGTCGAGACCTGTGAGTTCCGGTACTCGGTCAGGAGTTTAGTCCTCAGGGACCCTCGAGCGAAGTGTTAGGCTTGATATGATATGCCCGGCTTTCAGGAGGAGTACGAGAGGATTGTCCAGTGGTTTTCTTCTCAAATACAAACATTTCGTAGCACTCAAAAACAAAGCAAGCGAGCGAGCTGGGACGAACAACGAAACGTCCCAAAAGGTTCTTTTGATCCATACATGTATACGACAATTGACGGAAATATAAGGACCGTTTTGTACTGATATTGATATCAAGAAGGTCCTTGTATTCTCGGGTGGAACGGTATGCCTTCTCCAAGAGTTCACACTATTTTAGACGTGATGGCGTTTTAGTATGGAATTCCAGCCAGAGCCAAATTAATACATCAGGCTCTTGTCTCCCTCCGTGCGCGTGTTCTTTGCCTCCATCCATCATCCGGCGCACCCAGTTTCCGCAACAAAGTATATGGAAAAAGTATGTAATGGATTTTTAAACAATGCCTCATCCTAGAGAGAACCTCTGTGCTCACAACCTACGGGACAGAGATAAACATCGCACATCAGCAGGTGCAACAGTAGCCATTAGATTTGGCCATCCTGTCCCGAACGCAGTGTGCGCAAAACGCAGAACATGCACTAGCCAGCAACCCAGATAGATACCGGTATCCTGCAGAATGGTGGTATCATAAACTTCCAGTTTTGGAGCAAATGGTGCGTACCAGGTATGTACCTGGTACCTGGTATGATCTCGGACAGCAGTACGGGTTGCATGTCCTGCTCTCTTTGTTGTGCCCTTGAACAGAAGCCAGCATCAACTTATCTTGCACCGCACGCACCGCACGCATGCGCACCACTCATCTACCTCCCCTGCTACTAGCAGTGCACTAAACTCAGCAGCAGCAGCAGCGGCAGCAGCAGCAGCGGTCTCTGGCTCTGCCTGGCAGGCCCGCCCGTACTTTTGCATCGCCATTTTGTGTGGTATTCAAAGTCTGTGGACAAAAGCAGCACACAAGTGTGTCATTGTGCATGAGTCATGAGTCACTATTAATACTATTCCCGTATCGTCTATCGTCCGCATGCGTAGTGATGGGTACTATGATACGTGCAATATTTATATACGTGGTAGTCTTTCTTTGGTGGCAAGCGGTATACTCGGTTTCCCAGGCGCGAGTAGTGAGACGTACGTCGTATGCACCAGTACTTTTTTTTTTTTTTTTTCTCCTCCGGCGGATGGGGAAAAATACAGCTTTAGCTCACCACACTTCCACGTATTTTCATACGCGTCGTGTGTCGATTTAACTCAGTTGCTTTCGCAGCCCAACGCTAGCTGGCGCACCCTTCGGATCCCATTGTATGTAGTTCTTTCATATGTTTCTGGTGGAGGCATGAATTGCGTCAGGTGGGATATATGCGTATCGGAGTATCACACACAGCTTGCAAAAATGAGTTTCGACAAAATATTTGATCTCACAGCTGGAGTGTATTTTAATTTTTGTAATATGCGTGTACCACCTTGGGTTGTTTTCTGTTTTTCCCTTGGGTATTCCTCAGCTCCAGAGTGACTGGAGCCTCTCCTGTGACCACGGACTTGATTATGCGAGTTAATGTGAGAACAACAACAGCCAGCATGGACTTGGCACATCATAGGCTGACTCCCGATTTCACTTTTATATGTTTCTGGTGGAGGCATGAATTGCGTCAGCTGTGATATACCTGGTACGCGTATATCCTTAATGAGGACACAACCCGTGATACGCGCGATCGGAGAATCACACACAGCTTGCAAATATGAGTTTCGACAAAATATTCGATCTCACAGCTGAAGTGTTCTTTTATGTTTATAGTATGCATGTACCACGTACCAGGTACCACCTTTGGTTTGTGTTTTTTCCCTCGGGTATTCCTCAGCTCCGGAGTCACTGGAGCCTGTCCTGTGACCACGGACTTGATAATGCCAGTTAATGTGAGAACAACAACAACAACAACAACAACAACAACAATTCCCGTACCCGATGATTCTTCAGAAACTTCAAGACAGACTGCAGAGTGAAAATGTGAAAATTGTACTCATAATCACAGTAGCAACAGCAGTGGATGGCGATGGCCTTACATCCTTCTCCCAAAAAACTGTCAACACCAAATCTGGAGGGGTGTAGGTTGTATCGAATTATATGCAGAATACACGGGGGCGACGTGTCACGCTATGTATAGCGGCACGCCTAAAAGCTGAGCGTGTGAGTATCGTGACTTTGTCAAGATCTTCCGATTTTCGAATACCGACTTCCTGTTTTCTTCGTTTAGTTTTTCACTTTCAACCTCGTTTTTGTATGCCGGGTATGTATGAAGGACTACAATAACATCAGCCGTCGACGCACAGAAACAAACTACCTGGGAACTGTTTTCGAGGGTTTGGTTTCGGAGCGCCCGCAATGGTAAAAACGTCACCACATCTTGGTTGGTACAGCATATCGCCGACCGTAGCAGATGCCTGAACATTCCACGAACATTCGTTGTTGTGTATTGGCATTTCCTCCTTTCGAAAGCAGGCGGCAGCAGCGGCAGGCAGCAGCAGTGAAATGCGCGAAAAATACGAGCTCTCGAGAAATTGCGCGAACTTCAGCTCTCGGGAAATTGTGCGGTCCCCTTTCGTCGGTTTTGTCGTCTATCGCTGTCTCATCATGGGTATCTACTATCTACGACTAATTGGGAGCAGTTAGACATACCATGGTGGGCCGGGTGGGGTGTGCGGGAAGTAATTCGAGTGTTTGCGTTAAAATATTTAACTAATAATTCTTCCATCGTGCCAGAAGAAGGCCAGATTCACTCGGGCATGCTTTTGGTTGTGTTTGCGGTGAACAAATCGCAAAAATGGCGTACACGGCCTCCATATCACAGGCGGGGAGCGGGAAGGCTACATCAAATTTTGAATTAGACATGGTGCGGTAGCGCCTAGACTCACCGACAGGAGCAGGCCCAACACAACACCATCAGACAAACAGCAGCACAGCAGCAGCGCAGCAGCAGTAGTAGCAGCAGCAGCAGCACCGGCGGGGGCGGGGGCGGAGGTGGCGGTAGCGATGGCCCCGCCAGATGAGTTGCGGCACAGCAGCTCGGCCTGACTCGATCACCACGATCACCGCGCCATGCTTCCCCAGCTACTCTCTGGTGCCTCTGCATCAATGTTGGGTTGTGTCTACCGCTGCCAAGCACAACGCACAGCTATCAGTGTCTGCTGCGTGCTGCCGTGTGGGTTGTGCCGTTGTACCTGGTGTTGGTAGGCCAATCGTATGATCTGGTCGTTATTGATGGAAGTTCACTCTAAATCGTTCTGAGTGAAATTGGAAATTTCATGTTTTTGGCAAATTCCTCCTTCAAATTTTAGTTGGCCGGATTATTTGCTTGAATTTTCAGATTCAATTCGTTGAACGCAAACACTGGATTATCAGTAGGTTTACTGTTTGTGTTTTCGCATTATACCGTTCTTTCTACCCAACGACATCGGTACGCTAAATGTCGGTGCTGATTCTTAGGGCCCGAATTAACGAGGAACTTGCCAAATCGAAATTCATTTTTTTTCAAAACATGAATCACCGAGCAGGCATTCTCAGAATTGTTACGAAAATCAAATTCTACAAAGCAAAGAAGTAAACCAATACTTATTTGGTCGAATTTAGTCGAAAACCGAAGTTCAATCTGGGGGGTTTGTGCACCTAGGCACGAAGATGTCAGGAGACGTGCAACCGGCGAGCAGTCAGTCAGTCAAGAAGAGCGTCCGTCAAGGCATTTCCATCCGTCTAGCCAGATTTTCCCCTATGCCGGCTCGGAAACGCCTTATTATTTTGTGGAAACCCCCTATTTTCTTATTTTCTATGGCTGCTGGCTGCTGGCTGCTGGCTGCTGTTTGCCAGCACCAGCGCGACAGCAGCACCAGCGCTGCCTAGGCGGACATAGACAGCCTGCAGCCAGTAAGCATAAGCATCAGATCACCATGGACGTCTTTCTGGGGCTGAGGAAACGTTCTCCCCCGGCCTCGAGTGAGGTTCTGCGCCGCTTTTTCGAGGTGATCCCGGAGCCAAACAAGGCGGCGAGTGCTCTCAACTCCCAAAGGCTGTGGCTTGGTCCAACTTCCGAACATGCAACCAATCATTATTTATTTTTGATGCGGTGATCGGCAGGAAAGCGGGTAGTGAACAGCAAAAATACTGGTGATGCAAAACGCGACCAACACACCACAACACATCATCAAGGAGTAAGAACTGCTGTAGATCTGAACTCCGAATGAGAAAAAACAAACTGAAGAAAAAATATGGCGGAAAAAAAACCAACAAGGAAGTACAGATTTTCAAAAACATGGTCAGGCGTTTTCCAAAAACTGGAATAATGTCTTGTAGTCCCCGGGTTTTGCCGTCAAGGCACGTCAGTCAAGACATTTGCCTTGACCCCGTCCGTCAAGGGGTAGAAGGGCCGTCTCCTGACTTATTTGCCTAGGCATGGCATGTTCTATGTAACCGAAGCCGGCCACGCGAATTGGTGCCATGTCGTCGGCTGATTGAGAGGCGAGAAGCCACCATTGCGAGAGGTAGGACCACCGGAGCAGCCGCACCGCGGCCTCCGAAGGCCCTTAGCACAGCCTAAACTGCCGACAACGCTTCGGAAACAATCGAGACCGCCGCAAACCCAGTTTTTCGTCGCCCTGCACCTCGAAAGTTACACGACTAACTACCACATCACGACTTCGATCAGAAGTTCGACCGCTATATATATATATATATATATATCCCCGTCGCTGCTGCCCGTGTGGGGCGGCGGGGCGGCGCTAGCCCATCCAAGAGACGCCTAGAGCTAGACTCCTAGCCGCTGCCGGCAAAAACAATCTGCCGCTAGCCGCGGCGCTCCGGGGAGGACGCGAGCCATCGCTCGCCTCGGTCGTTGCCCGCGGTTCGTTGACCCTGTTGCGTTTTTTTAATTCTTGAACGCACTACGCCGTTCCTTGATAAGGAGCAGAGTTAAAATTTTCGCGTATTTTTCATGAAATTAAAAAAATAAATCGACTTACGATTTTCCGTGCTCTTCGTTAATCCGGGTCCTTGAAAACAAAACAAGATGAACAAATTCTCTCAGACTTTGAGACTCGAGACAGATGAAACCAAAAACAACCGCTATTAATAAAGGCAAATCAAGTGAAATGCTAGCGTACCGGGCACGAGAACACAGCAAACCAAGTCAGACCATAAAAACAAGAAAAAGTAAGATAAGAACTAAAAAAGACCAAAAACAAAAATTACAAACGACTGGAGTTCTGAAGAGTGTAATGTATGCAAGATCTAGAAGGCTGCAAGAACAACAGACGTGCAGAAGAGGAACAGATAACTGTTGCACGGACGAAACAACACGAATCAGAGGAAGAAGATACCAGCGTAAGGATGGGGGAGGGGGGGGGAATTAAGGGAACAAAGCGAAACAAGGCAAAAAGAAAGGAACTAAACAAGCAAGCATTCTAGGTGCCACAGGCTGCCGTCATCACCGCCGCTTCTGCGCTCCCCCCATTGAACTCAACGAAAACAAACGAAGCAAGAAGTACACTACCACTCACTGCCGTAGGGGTTCAAGGCTGTATCATACGATTAATAGTATTACGAGTACTAATCATAGCGCACGTTCCGCTTATTTGTCGAACAATACCCCGCTACCCGATCTACTTCTTTGTTTCTGCATTCGTCGGCAGCTGTATCAATACGGCTGCCCCCCCCCCCCCCCCCAGCCCCCCTGGTTTCCCGTTGTCGCTGCTTCTGGTGTCCCCTGTTGCGTGGCGTAGCCAGCGCTTCCCCGCCTCGCCCCTGTGCCATCTCATCAGAATGCGGTCTGCCGCGTCGACGACCCCTCGGTGGCTTGGATTACCCTCATGTCTGCTAGATATCGGGCCCAGTTCTTTTCTGGTCGGGCTGGTCCCGGATTCTCCCCGCCAACCATCGTCCCGAACATCACCCGATGGGTCAGCCGCTCATTGGTCGTTCGTTGTACGGCTCCCGCAAAAAGGAGGCGTTGTTTGCGAATGGTCGTCTCAATGCTCTCACGTTGTGCCTTCTTTGAGAGTCTTGACGTACATGAGGTGGTCCGTGCGTTGTCTGCGCTGAAAGCCATTGGTCCTTAGGAGGAGGTTGCGTTGTGCCCGTCGGAGCTCAGCGAAGGTTCCTGGCGAAGAGTCCAAGTCACACCCATACAGCAGTGTCTCCATCACCTCGGTCTTTAGCAGGCGCATCGTTAGTACTACTGCTTTCCCCTTCCTCTTCCTCAGCATTGTCGACGAGCACCTAGATTATTATTTTACCAAGAATACACTCCAGCTGTGACATCGAAGATCATGTCGAAACTCATCTTTGCTATAGTGTCAATAGGATTGTCTACACGTGTTGGCTGTGATCATTATTGGTCTTTCGAATCGGTATGTATAAAAATATGTATGCGAGATGATTGAGCGAATCGACCCCACCTCAAACTTTGCGGTGATGATTGATTATGCCCCCAGTATGCGGCAAGGGCAAAAGAGGGGTTCCAAAAGCAAAGAAAAACTTTCCAAGACTTGCGCAGGCATTTTCAATACGGGTGGCTGTAGTTTCCGAGATATTCGTTTTTTTTACTCGCAAAGTGCCCTCCCTCTGCAACGACGCCAGTACGAAGTACGGCGCCACAGCAGGTAGCACAGACTCTCGTCACGCTTGCTAGGCTCCTTCGGAGGCAGTTGCCCAGCATTTGCTGAAACACCTTCGAAATGCTGCTACTGCTGCCGTGTATATGTAACACGTAACCGCTGCTACAACTCACACATGAGACAGATCGCGATTTAGATTATCTAGATCCGATAAATGTCGTCCGGGTATAATGGACATGTTTCTGTGTAAATCCAACCAGGAATTATGTGCTAATGAGTAGTTAATTCGTATGATACGGCTCTTGCCCGGCCGCGTGACCTGTAGGCCATGCAGATCATACACGCCAGGGATTTGTCTGCCATGCAGTTCGTTTATGCCAGGGATCTGTCTGTCCAAAAAGACATGTTTCATACCAGGTACCTGGCATAAGACAGAACACGAGGATATGATTTCGTTGCGTGTGACCGTCAGATTTCGTTGCGTGTGACCGTCAGTTATGGTCGACCATAATAGCCGATAAAACAATGTGAATGTTGAACCCTGTGCGCGACCAAAATGAAGGCATGCACGGGGGGCAGAAGGGAGGACACCTGTGACCACGGCTAGCCTAAGCTGTCCAGAAGGTCGATGAGGGTATTGAACTTCTCACAGGTATAGCCTGTGTTACGACTCGAGGTGGAAAGTGAAAGTGACGATGCAACTAAACAGAAAAACAATATCAGCCCGCGCAGAAATTGTTGGGAGGAGGAAATACACGACATGTACCCCGTACTGTGTTTGCGACGTATACATGTCTCGCAGTTTGACCACACAGCTTGTTTCTCTGGGGGGTGAAGCTCCGGCCCGGACACTAAGGGTGCTGGATGTAGATGGGGTAGATGGTTGGAAATATACAGCCGTTTGATGTGAAGAACGCACACACTAGCTAACGCACATGCTTCATGCGTAATAGAACTCTGCCCCGTGTTGGTTCTGCCATGACACGCCTTCCCGTCGGCAATTGGTGCCACGAAACGCCCTGCCTGCCGTCGGTAATTTGTGCCGCGAAAACCTTTTTTTGTGACGTCGATGATCTTGCACCCGCGAGCTGAAGAATCAACTCTCCCCTTCGACCGAATTCAGTGGGGGGGGGGCAACAGTGCCGGTCGAACAGTGCCACTGCTCTTTGTAGTGCCGGTCAAATCTCTTGGGCATAACTGATAGTCTCTCAGTATAGTAACCCTATTCCCAGTAGTGCTGCTCCGCGACAGGTTCCGTAACGTTGACCCCACGGATTTTTCAACCCTCCCTCCCTCCCTCCCTCCCTCCCTCCCTCCCTCCCTCCTTCCCCCCCTCCCTCCCTCCCTCCCTACCCCCCTCCCTCCCTCCCTCCCACCCCCCCTCTTCCCCCATCCCCCTCCCCCCTTCCCCCCTTTCTTCATCGCTTTCAGGCTCGAGGTTATGCATCGGGCTTTCCATCCCAGGCATGATTTTTCTGACAATCGTTGGCATCTTGTTCGACAAGCAGCCCTTGTACACCTCCGTAGACGTCGATGACCCCGAAGCCGCAGCGACCGAGTGCTACTTCGCAGGTGACCACCGCTCTCGCGTACTGGTATCACTTTTTGCATAGGAGTGATGAAGAGCTTCTGGTTTGGACGGTGCCCAAAAGCAGGGACCCCTTTCGAGCTGCGTGAAGCGTCCGCACCAATGCCCTCACGTTGACCACGGTTACAAATGTTCTGCTGCGTGAGTTCCAACAGGCAGCTATGCTCTCTTTTTTTATGATGTGCCGCGGAACCTGACCCCCCCCCCTTTCCCCCTTCACGTCCCGGCTCTGTTAACTTCGCGCACTGTATCTCCCCTTGGCCTCGCCCGCGCTAGCTCTACGCTCAACGTTGCTCTTCTTGGTCGCGAGATCGTCCGTTTGGTTCTGTCGACGTGGCGCTGAACCCGCCCTCCCCTCCCCCGCCTCTGGTGCTTCACATGTTGTGTTGTGCCTTGGCCTTTACCGACCCGCTTGCCGTTCGACTGCTATCTCTCCCCAGCGATGTTCTCCGTGGCCGCGAGTTTCTTTTCCATCTTGTTCTGGTGACATGGCGCGTCACCTGCCTCTCCCCCCCCCTTTTTGTATGTTTCGTTGGTCCAGGTCTTGCCCGATCATTCTTTATTGTTCTCTCTGTGTAGCGTCGCTCTACATGGCCGCGATCGGGGTTTCGTTTTTTTTTTTGTGAAAATTGCACTAACTTGCCTTTCCCCTTCCCCTCGACCCGCCTCTATTTTATAAAAAATATTTCAAAGCCGTCAGCCGTGAGTTCGACGAATTTCAGGTCAATACTCATCTTTGCAAGACCCGCCTCTATTTCCCCGCTCGTTTTGTTTCCCTTCGCCTCGCCCGATCACTTTGCTCTCTCTTCAGCGTTGCTTTACTTGGTCGCGATCGGAGCTTCGTTTGGAGGCATCTGGTACGAAAAGTCGGGGAGAAGGCTCCTGGCCACGACAAGGGTGAGCTCCCCGTAATCGATACCGGTGTTTTTTTGTTTTTTTCTATAACTGTGAAACGTGTGATGGTATATTTAACGGGTGCGGTGGTGTGGCAAGGTACTCGTTTGAATGATCCATCCGTCGGTACCCGACGGCGACGTCGGTGAGAGCTCGAAACTTCTACCGTGGTACCTGGTATGGTGTAGTAATTCCCTGGGTGTTACCCTTATGAATGTGGTGCGATAGTTCGGGGAGAGCGCTCGTAGCCCCCACGAGAGCGGGAGCTCTCCACACCAGATGACGGTGGGTTGTTTTTTCTATGACGTTCAACAGGGCTGTGTTTTCTTCTCCTTTCAATGGGGCTGTGAGTTGCCTTGAGTTTTGTTTTTGTTTTGTGACCTAGCTCGCTTCTTTTTCCAGCTTCTGGACATGTCAATCAGTGGTCACCGGTCAATCGTCCCTTCCACCCCCCGCGTACGTGCCTTCGTGTTTTGCCGCACAGAAGGTTCATTCCCGTCGATGTCCATCGCGTTTTCTCTAACTCGCGCGTTCGCGTTTTCCGCGAGGCACTTTTTGCACAAGAAAAGGTCCCTAGGCGCTACTGTAGGCACTACTGTAGGCACTAAATGGCCGAGTGGCGGTACTTGTAGCTATTAGCTGACTCCTTGTCGCCGACTTAATTGGTGGGCGGTGTGGTCGTTTTTTCTGTCTCAGCGCAGGGACGATCTGTTTTTGGAAGATCGGAGGCAGCCAATCACCGTAGGCTGTAAGCGGGTGGTTGTTTTTTTATCGATATAGCAACCCCTTTGTATTGTAAGCGGATGGTTGGTTTTTTATCGATATAGCAACAACCCCTTTGCATTTTTCGGGGGGGAAGTGTCAAAACAGAGTGACGAGTACAGCATCGGCTTCACGTGGCAGCCCGAACTCCTGTGATGGGGGATGCACGGTAGGAGCATTACGACACGCGCATCAGGCTGACACTCCTACGGCTACTGTACTATGTGTATATGTTGTAGGCCAGAAGAAGCAGGGTGGTGGTCGATGACCGCTGTGCCCGACCCGAACGCTAGCCCCGACCATAACCCAAACCAGAACCAGAACCAGAACCAGAACCAGAACCAGAACCAGAACCAGAACCCTTCCAACGTTCATGGGGTGACTTGTGGTTGGATGCTGTTGCTTGTGAAGGCTCTAGGGTTGATTCGGCCGGCGTGGATGATGTGCTTTTAAATGATGCACCAGCCGTAGAATTTTCCTCGATGTTTCTCCCTACTACGTGCTCTTGGAGGCAGCACTTGCAAGTTCCAAACTGACGCTCCCGGTAGCCTTTTGCCGTGTCCTTGACACGCAAAACATACCAGATGGAAGTACCAAGCACGTTACGATTGCTTGCTGTGGTCCGCTCATTATTTTCTGGCTGTCCAAAACGCGCGGCGAAGCCAAGCTCGGGTCGAGCCGTAGCCTTGGCTCAGGTAAGGGTTGGCCCGACGCCCTCTGGTGACATGCGACAAAAAGAACGCCCACAAGCGCAACGAGTAGCGAACAAATCGAAACGTATTCGGTATATACTTGATCGGATATGTTTTTGTGTGCTAAGACCGGTAAAAGCACCTCGACGCTCCTCAGTTGCAGTGCTCCGTACCTCGCATAAAAATATTACTCCGCAAAAAAAAAACGCACGCTGCACCGGTTTAGAACTGCCGCCGTGTTTTGGGGACAATACTCTGGGGATTAGTGGACTGTTGTTACTGCTGTAAGAAGCAGTAAAACCTGATGAAGAATCAAGAATCAGTCGCATGGGCTTGGTTTGTAGTAGGTGACGTAGCACGTAAATGGGCTTCCGACGATGCTGGATGGTTTGTAAGTGTAGTTGTCTTGATGAGGATCTCCGTGAGGGTCAGCCAGAAGAAGTACGGACGAAAATCGTCACCACCGCTTTCGTAGCTCGCGTCGGTATCGCTCTTCATCCATCCCGTCTGACCATACCCCGCCCCTCCCCTGCCCCCACCGCGCGGTGTGCCACCTCAGGAAGAACTCCTCCACGGGGGCGAAAGCTTCAGCCTATTTGTAAACCCAACACGCCCTTATATTTGCATCCAGATTGGTATGCCAACAAGATCCCTACAATGCACCGCCCCTGATCCTGTACATCATGGTCACAAAATCCCGTCCCTGACGATACTCCGCCCCTCCCCTGTCCCCACCTCCCGTCACGCCACCTCAGGATGAACTGCTCCATGGGGACGAAAGTTCCGGCCTCCTGGCATCCAGCGATTCAGGGTACGGGTCCCTGGCGCGCCTCTCGCAGATGCCGCTCATGCCGCAGGGGTACTCGAGAAGCGACGAATACCAGGAGGGCTAATTGCATCAGCGCGGGGCGGCTTTTTCGAGCCGGGGGGGGGGGGCGACAAAGTATGAAGAGCTCGAACTAACTGCATTTGCGCGGGGCGGTTGTGGGGGGTTAATCTTTGGCATGCACGGTCGTAGTCTCTTAAGACCATAGACCCTCGCATCTCTACAGTTCCGAGGTGGAGCACGTCGGGTTTTTACCGACCAGGCAGGCGTTGTCTGCACCCCTGGTGGAGCAGTTAGGAGCAGCTCTATCTGCTACAGCACGGGGCATCGTTTGCGGGGGGGGGGCGACTACTATGATGAATTTAGCTTTGGGGGGGGAGTAGCTGGCGTAGCGGTCGTTTGCCTCCCCCCCCCCCTTTTATCTTGTTGAGTTTGGGGAAGCTTTTGTTGGGGGGGGCGGGGGCGGGGGGCGGGGGCGGGGGGGGGTGTTGTGAGGAGCTTTATCTGCAACAGCTTGGGTTAGATAATGGCTGTTTTATCCTCTCCCCTACCCCCCCCCCCTCGCCCCCTTTTTTTGAGGGGTGGAGGATGCGTAGCGGCCGTTTGTCCGATATGTTGGGGAAGCTTTGGGGGGGGGGGGCTTAGCGTCGTGACCGTTTTTTCTTTTACCCGACGTGCTCCGTTCTGGCTTTGCACGGACGCGAAGATCTATGGTCATACGGCTACGGTCATGCACGAAATGAGTGTCATCACACCTTTACTTGAGGTGGATGTGAAGCACGTCCCGGCCGTTTGTCCCTTCTCCTCTCCCTCCCTCCTTCCCCCATTCATCTTTTGTTGAGCGGATCGTGAGGGGTAGTAGCGACCGACGCGGGCTCTCGTTAACCTCGTTAGAAGCGCACACAATGGTTTGGGGAGGAACTACTGGGATAGTTGTGTTGGATTTTTTCTTCTAGTGGTAGAAAAGGGGTTGATGTGATATGCCGTCGGCAATCAATAGGGATTAGCTTAGGATGCACCCTGTTCTTGAAGATGGCGCCGCAACGTTACTTGCTTTCAGGACGGTTCGGCGAGGAGCCTCTTTGGTCGGGGTGCCGTTTTGGCGCACGTTACGGTTAGTGGCGACGAAACGTTTGGTGTTATGCCGCATTCGTCAAGTTGCGCCGCGTTCGTAACGGGAGCGGATGGACCATTTTATCATTTTGTCCCACGCCCGCTCTTGGATTTTTTTATTTTTTTCGTTTTTTTCCTTCGCTTGTGTTCGCCGCTTTTTGATAGTTTTCACTCTTTTGACTATTGTTGCCGCGATAATATAGTCAGTTCATCACCATTGAAATCATTGGCGAAAGTAGCGCTAGTTGGCTCTACAAGAATGGAAAGCCTCGAGGCGTTGTTTTCTCGCTGCGAGTGGGCTCTTTATTCTTGAGCCTCTGGCAGCTGTGTGGTGCTTTTAGTTCTATGGTGACGAACTGACTGTATTGGTTGCCGCGAAGATAGAGCCAGTTAGCAGGGGGGTCTCGCCGCGAGTAGGCTCTTGCTTGTTTAGCCTCTGGTAGCTATGTGGTGCTTATGGCCGTTGCTTCGTCGGTGGCGGGTGACTCGTGGTGACTTTTCGGCCGGTTTCGTCTCGTGACGAATTGGCTGTACGAAACAAAAATTATTCAGGCGTATTTTTTTTCTCGCTGCAAGTGAGCTCTTGCTTTTTAGTCTCTGGCCGCTGTTTGGTGCTTATAGCCGTTGCTTCGTTGATGGCGGATGACTGATGGCGTGTTTTTCGACCGTTGATAGTTGCCCGCTTCGGTGTGGTGTGGTTTTTATTTGGTGTGCGGTTGGCGACCCCGCGGGCTTTGTCGCGTGTGAAAGGGAAGTAGTGTTTTTCATGCAGCAGTGTACGTACGTGTTAGCTCGATCAATTCAAGGGTTTTTAGCAGGTCCTGACGCAACCCACGGGTCGGGCCTGCAAGTTTTGACAAGCTCGCGGATCAAGCCGGGGTCGGATCAAGACGTGTTCGACATCTCAAGGATCGGGTCGGGTCGGGTCGGGTCGGATGAGGAGGTACTCAATTCTCGCGGGTCGGTTGGGGTCAATGTCGGGTTGGGGTGTTTTCACGATTTCGCGGGTCGAGTCTTGTCGGGTCAAGAGGTGTTCGAATTTCACGGGTCGGATCGGGTCGGATCAGGATGTTTCAAGTGTCACGGGTCGGGTCAGGTCTGACCCGACCCGACCCGACCCGACCCGACCCGACCCGACCCGACCCGTGAGAGATGGTCGCATCCGAGAGAACCCCTGCTCAAATCCAGCTAGTTTGGTCATGCCCCAGCAGCGGTTTATTTTTTCAGCAACTCTTGTGAACAGACGTCGTTCATTCGAGAAGCAGTTTTCGTGTCTGCTTGTTTTATTATTGCAGCACTCCGTATTACCAGCTCTGGTTAATTCCGGCCGGTCAGAGATCTTTGTTGCAGCAGTGCGTCCCGATTTGGTTTGGCCCAACTGGTGCAATCTCGCCGCAGCAGTACGTATGGACGTTTGTTTACGCAGACTTTTTTTGCCCGTTTTAGGTGGTGTTGGTGGTGTCGCCGATTCCATGGGACCGCTGAGGCGGCATATAGAGAGCTAGACATGGATTTTTTCCAGAAGTTTTCACGGGTCATAACCCCACCCGCGGTTGGGGTCAAGAGGTTTGTAAAATCTGGTGGGCCGAGTCCAGTCGGGTCAAGAGGTATCCGAAATCTCACGGATCGAGTCCGGTGGGGTCAAGAGGTGTTCCTGAATCTCACGAGGTGGGTCTGGTCGTGTCAGCAGATCTTTCAATCTCGCGGGTCGGGTCGTCGGGTCACCGTGACCCGACCCGACCCGACCTGACCTGACCTGACCTGACCTGACCTGACCTGACCTGACCCACGGCAAGTCCGACGCCCGAAACTCTCTGGAAAAAATGGTGTTGGTTCGATGGGACAGGTGCGGGGCGGCATAGAGCTAAAATTCTTGAGTTATGATAGTGTTGGGTCCGTGTGACAGCTGTGAGGTGGCATAGAGCTAAACGTCTAAACCGGGTACTTTTTCTATGGCGAGAGAGTTCTCGGGGTTGGAGGCGCCGTATCAGAATTTCACTTGCAGTTAGTAGTGTACTATAACAACAACACTATTGATGGTGCATTATCAACATGCATTATCGATAGGGGTGGGGGTGGGGGGGGGGCTGGCTTGACTTCGGTTGGGAGTCGGCGTCTCGGAGCTCGGTTGGTGCGTAATATTGATCGTTCATGCCACGCAATTTGTCGTGCAAACTCTTTGGATTGAGGTCCGCCGATGAGAAACACACCGCCCTACCCTAACCCAGCAGCCCGCGTCGCGCCGTGTGGCTGAACTGTAACCGTTCTTTAGAATCGTCCAACCTGATGCCTCACGTTATATATCGGATGATCTCAAGTCCCATCCGAAGGAGATATAAACTCCGTCAGATGTCGCGTATCATACCCTTGTGAAGCTGTCTGGGCACACTCTTGGGCGGTCGGCGATCGATGCTAACGATGACCAACCAGGGGACACGTTAAACGCGTATCATACCCTTGGTGCTTATGAAGCTGTCTGGGCACACTCTTGGGCGGTCGGCGATCGATGCTAACGACGATCAACCAGGGGACACGTTAAACCTTTTTTTGTTGGACGCATATGTATGCTGCGATAATAATACCCTGCATGGCAGTTGGATGGTAGGGGAAGATCCTGCTTGTTCTCGGGCTCCTTTCTTGGTAAAACCATGCCACAGGGGCTCCACACATACATCACCCAAAAACTCTTTTGAAGAAAAGGGAAACTGCAACCCGATGATCGACCCCGTCTCCCACTAAAAACGAGTGTAAAAAACACATTGGAACGGCGGCGATATGGCGTGGTACATGGTATAGTTCCCCAGATAAGAGTAGTCCTGAACGTGAGTAGTCAGAAATATGGCTTGCCAAAAGGTTCAGCCTCTTGTCATTGTTAGTATAAAATTAGGTAGATATACCACTACTACTACTGTACAGTGAAGTAGGTGTAGTGAAATATATATTGCAAAAAAATGAAAATACACTCCAGCTGTGAGATCGAGGATTCTGTCGAAACTCATCTTTGCAGGCTGTGTGTGGTACTAATATATTATAAACAACGAAAATACACTCCAGCTGTGAGATCGAATATTTTGTCGAAACTCATCTTTGCAAGCTGTGTGTGATACTCCGATCGCGCGTATTACGGGTTGTGTGTCCTCATTAAGGATATAGGTCGGCGACTCCCCTTGCAACTACAGTGTAGCTATCAGGGTCCACAAGGTGATGTTAGTCAGTCTGTGCGCGGAAACTATAAAACCCGTTTCTGAGGGGGACAAAATCTGACAGCTGTGGGAGGAAATGCATGAGTTTATCAAGTGAATCCTGCAAGTCGAATAACCGGTGAGGGGAGGGCGGAGTTTGTAAGGACTTGAAGGCCTGGTTTTGATCAAAAGGGAGCGGGGGTGGGGGGGGGGAGGGGGGGGGGGGGACGGGGGGGGCAGCTCATTTGTGCGTGGAAACTATAAATCCTTCAAGGGGATGAATCTGACGGTTTTGGAAAGAATACACCAGTTCATCATGGGGGGGGGGGGGGAGGACGGGCGGGGCAGCTCAATCTGTACGTGGAAACTATACATCCTTTAAGGGGATAAATGTGACGGTTTTGGAAAGAATGCACCAGTTTATCATGTATATCCTGCAAGTCCTACAACCAGTGAGTAGAGGGCGGAGTGTTCGAGGGGGTAGGGGTGGGGTGGGGGGGTGGGGAGGTGGGGGGTGAGGGAGGGGGGGGGGGGTGGGGGTGGGGGGGGCGAAAGGGCTTTAGGTCGCATAGATGTAGGGGTTTGCTATACGCGTGGTGCTTGGTATAGGCGATGGTGCGGGTGGTGGGGAACGAGGGGGCGTTGGGGGCGGGGGTGGGTGGGAATTGCAGCAGCGGCATGGATGGCTCTAGAAAGATAATAGGGTGATATCAAGTGCATGGAAGTGTTTATTACTCTGGCGGATTTCGATATTAGGCGGGGCGTTTGAGCAAGAGAGAACGGGGGAAAAAAAAAAGGGGGGGGGGGGGGGGAAAGGGTTTTCAAGAGGTTTAGGTCACATATAATATAACTAGTTGCTAGTTGTGTTGAGAGTCCCCGACTAACTTCAGAAACTATTCTCGTCGTGAAGGAGGTTATCATAGGGGCTAGAGGGTGTAGTTTGTGTTTTTTCCGTTGACACTCGACACATACATGACATACATGCTGTACACGGCATAAATATGATGTTAGCTCTAGCTCAAAATTCCCCATCTAAAGTAACAATACCAACACTTACTCACCACTATGGTGGACAAAAAATAGGACCCCTCCCAACAAAAAACTCACCCGTATAGTATATTACAAGCACCAACAACGCAGCTTGCGAAGATGAGTATTGACCTGAAATTCGTCGAACTCACGGCTGACGTCTTAAAATATTTCCTAATAAAAAAAATGCATAGAAGTATGTCCTGCCGACGACGCCAATTGTGGGACGGTAGTCCCTTCGCAGGTTTTCTCTTTCTCAGATGGAGGTGTTAGTGTTAGTGTTAGTGTTAGTGTTAGTGTTAGTGTTAGTGTTAGTGTTAGTGTTAGTGTTAGTGTTAGTGTTAGTGTTAGTGTTAGTGTTGGTGTTAGTGTTAGTGTTAGTGTTAGTGTTAGTGTTGGTGTTAGTGTTAGTGTTAGTGTTAGTGTTGGTGTTGGTGTTAGTGTTAGTGTTGGTGTTAGTGTTAGTGTTAGTGTTAGTGTTGGTGTTGGTGTTAGTGTTAGTGTTAGTGTTAGTGTTAGTGTTGGTGTTAGTGTTGGTGTTAGTGTTAGTGTTAGTGTTAGTGTTAGTGTTAGTGTTAGTGTTAGTGTTAGTGTTATTAGTGTGGAGACACACCGAGGTGGGTTATGTGCGCATCCGCACGCTCGAGGGTCAACAAAGAGGAAACACCTCAGAGTCTGCCTCGAGGAGCCAGGATGATCTTGAAGTATTATAGTGATAAGGAGGCGGTACAATCTAGGGAATAGGGACTGGTATCCACATATATATATTTAAAATTAAAATACATTCCAGCTGTGAGATCGATTTTTTTTTGTCGAAACTCATCATTGCAAGCTGTGTGTGATACTCCCGATCGCGCGTATTACGGGTTGTGTGTCCTCATTAAGGATATAGGTCGGCGACTCCCCTTGCAACTACAGTGTAGCTATCAGGGTCAACAGGGTGATGTTAGGCAGTCTGTGCGCGGAAACTATAAAACCCGTTTTTGAGGGGGACAAAATCTGACAGATGTGGAAGGAAATGCATCAGTTTATCAAGTGAATCCTGTAAGTCGAATAACCGGTGAGGGGAGGGCGGAATTTTTAAGGGTTGGGGAACCTGGTTTTGGTCAAGGTGGAGCGAGGGGGGGGGGGGGGGGGGGGACGGGCGGGGCAGCTCAATCTGTGCTTGGCAACTATAAATCCTACCCTGTAAGTCGTGCAACCAGTGAGTAGAGGGCGGAGCGTTCGAGGGGGTGGGGGGGGGGGGGGGGGGCGGGGGGGGGGGGGCGAAATATATTTATTAAAATCATGTCGCATAGATGTAGGGGTTTGCTATGCGCGTGGTGCTAGGTCTAGGCGATGGTGCGGGTGGTGGGGAAGGAGGGGGCATTGGGTGAGGGGGGGGGGGGGATTGCAGCAGCAGCATGGATGGCTCTAGAAAGATAACGAGGTGATATCATGGGCGTGGAAGTGTTTATTCCTCTGGCAGATTTCGATGTTAGGTGGGACGTTTGAGCAAGAGGGAGCGGGAAAAAATGAGGGGTGGGGGGGGGGGGGGGGGGAGTTTTCGAGAGGTTTAGGTTACATAAAATATACTCGGAGTAAAATACACTCCAGCTGTGCAATCGAAGATTTGGTCGAAAACCGTCTTAGCCAGCTTGTGTGTGATATTCCGATCGCGCGAATTACGCATACATGTAGGGGCTTGCTATACGTGTGGTGTTAGGTCTAGGCGATCGTGCGGGTGGTGGGGAAGGAGGGGGCGTTGGGGGTGGGGTGTGGGGAATGAATCAAAGCTACGTCGTAAATGGCTAGAAAGATACTGACGTCATATCAATTGCGTAGAAGTGCTTATTACTCTGGCCGATTTCGATTGTAGGTGGGGCGTTTGAACAAAAGAGTTGGGAGAAAGAAGAAAAAGGGGGGGGGGGGGGGGGGGAGGGCGGAGATGAGTTGGAGCTACGGCATGGATGGCTGGATGGATAATAAGATGATATCAGCTGGCTGGTAGTGTTTACTACTCTGGCAGATTTTGATTTCAGGTGGGGCGTTTGAACAAGAGGGATCGGGGGGGGGGGGGACACTTCAATATGTGCGTGGAAAGTATAAATCCTCAAAGGGGACAAGTCTGACGGTTGTAGCAAGAAGACATCCCTTTGTATCACCTGCCTGATATTGTTTATTATTCTAAAACATTTGATGTTAGATGGCCAGAAAGATAATGAGATGATATCAGCTGGCTGGTAGTGTTTAACTACTCTGGCAGATTTTGATTTTAGGTGGGGCGTTTGAACAAGAGGGATCGGGTGGGGGGGGGCGGGCGGGACACTTCAATATGTATGTGCGCGGAAACCATTCCTCCGTAAAGGGAACAAATCTGACGGTTGTAGCAAGAAGACATCCCTTTATATCACTTGCCTGGTATTGTTTATTATTCTAGAAGATTTGATGTTAGATGCGGTATGTATGTGGTCATGGAATGTCACCACCATTGAGCACGAGAGGGAGAAGCGCGAATCGTCAGTGTTTCGAAAGGAACGCTTGGTGTACCCGCGCTCAATTGCGTTACTTCGTTAGTCATGCTTCGTTTGGCATAGGTTGGGAGGCTTTCATGCAGACGGTATGTACGAAATACCCTACGTAATAGGTTGGTAGTTAGTGTGGTCTACCGCAATGTTAACACATCTGTCTGTACTTCATTTTCACATTATTATTGGCCCAAATGTATGATTTTACGCCCATGATTTTCACCGCGCCGATGTGGGGCTCTGAGGTCGCCACTTCTAAGACAGAAATACATCTTGCAAATACAACAAGCGAGGTGATGTGGGCATGCGATGTCACCACTATTGAATACGAGGGTGAGTTTACTTCGTTACGTATATGTGGCATATGCTACTGCGTTTGGTAGAGGTTTTCAGGCGACCATGCAGACGGCGGGTAGGCACGAAATACCTTGCGTAATAGGTTGTTGGTAGTGTGGTCTACCGCAGTGTTAACATATTATCTGTCTGTACTTGGTTTTCACATTATTATTATCTAGTGTACGATTATACGCCCTGTTTTCTCCCGCTGTCGCCGAAGATAGATGTTGTGGTCCTGTAGATGTCGCGTCCATGTCTGGTGCTCTTGTTAGTGGTGCTCTCGTGAAAACATGCCCTGGAGTGTAGTAGTAGTTGTAGATGATCGCTGAGCGGTGTTCCTTTCCTTTACGTCAAGCCAGGTAGTCTATATATGTCAACGCAAGCAACCGCTTGCTTGAAAACGACAAATAAAATTCCCTACGCACCTGATACAGCAGTTGTGAAGGAATTAGTGGGGTATTAGTGGAAACAAGGCCCGAAGATTGTTCATTCAGTGAACCGACGGTCAGGAACAGGTTATCGAGCAGCGCTACATTTTTTTTTTTTTTTTTTTTTTTTTTTTGCACACTTTTACTTTCCAGCTTCTGGACAAGCCGTGGTCACAGGTGTCATCCCTTCTCCTCCCCGGTTCTTGCCTTCAATTTTTATCGCGCATAGGGTTCAGCAATCCCACTGCTCGTCGATTGTTCATCGAGTGTTGCTAACTCACGCTCTCGCGCTTTCCGCAAGTCAATTTGTCCACAAGAAAAAGTCCCAACGAATTTATACGAGGATGCACTCGGCGGGGCTCGAACTCACGAAGAAACTGACCTATAATACCAGGCTCGAGGATAACCTGATACGCCACCGGGGCGACCGGTCATATATATATGCACGCCGCAGAAGATATTCACGGGCAGGTGCACATAGTATACATACATACGCTAAAAAGGGGTTTTGGTTGTTAGTCCTTTGTTTCATGTATTATTATGTGTGTGTTGTTGTATGCTTACCCCCCCCACGGTGATGATCTTGATTGCACCCCGCCCCCGCCAGAAACACCCGCCCCTCCCCCCCCTAAAAAGAGTGTAGATAGTTTTATGTACTTCGAAGTATGGCATTAGACTATATACAATGTATGCATGTATGTGTGTGTTGTGTGTGCGTGCACAGGAAGGAGTTGACAAAAGGAAGTTGAAAAGTAAGTCTAAATAAACAACAACAACAACAACAACAACAACAACAACAACAACAACAACAACAACAACAACAACAACAACAACAACAACAACAACAACAACAACAACAACAACAACAACAACAACAACAACTGTTTAACAATAATAATAATAATAATATCATATTTTTTTTATTGGAGACAAAATGCAACCAACCCCGCGACCCGTGCGCACGAAGGACCACAACACGATGCATGCATTCATTCATAATTATTAGTTCTGCATCATCAACAACAAACATTCAATCACACAATTAATAATAGCAGGCCCTTCTTACTACCTCTGGCATTTATTTATTGATCACTAATACTACTATAAGTCTACTACTACTACTACTACTACTACTACTACTACTACTACTGCTTGCTGCTTATTATTGAGTTCTCCATCTTCTATCTGATCTTCTATCGACGTCAATCATGATACCATTTTATTTTATTTGTAATCCTCGCTTTTTTTGTACTCTCTCCATCCTGATCAAATCAACCCGGCCCGGAAGAAGTTTTACGTTCTGGATCATCAGCCGTGTTGTGGTCACAGGTAATAATAATGTATGTAGTAGTAATAATAGGTGCCTAGACTACTAGTTGTTAGTAGAAGACTATTATTATTAATAGTCCATATATATAATATATATCCTATTTTTTATAATACATCCTTACCCCCGGAATACTATATGTATGTATGTATGTATGTATATAATAATATATCATGTTGTTGTGCCTTCTCATTATTATCATTGCTTTTTTTTCTGTATGTATGTATGATGTATGTAGAGTATGTATCGCACATAATAATAATAGATTAGACAGGGTTCTTAGCTTTATTTACTATTATTATTATTATTATTATTATTATTATTATTATTATTATTATTATTATTATTATTATTATTATTATTATTATTATTATTATTATTATTATTATTATTATTATTATTATTATTATTATTATTATTATTACTCCGTATTATTATTATTATTATTATTATTATTATTATTATTATTATTATTATTATTATTATTATTATTATTATTATTATTATTATTATTATTATTATTATTATTATTATTATTATTATTATTATTATTATTATTATTATTATTATTATTATTATTATTATTATTATTATTATTATTATTATTATTATTATTATTATTATTATTATTATTATTATTATTATTATTATTATTATTCCCACTTTTTTTTTCAGTTGTTTTACCAGCGATAGCTAGGATACTATTATTATTATTACTAGCTAGGTGCTTGGAGCGTACGGACGTGATGAGCTCAACAATAAATAACTAACGACGAACGCCTCCTCCTGTCTGTGTGCGCTCGTTCGTCCGTAGGTTTTCGCTACGTTATTTCTCACTCAATCAAGCTCTCTCTCTCTCCTTGCACTTACTTTCCGCTCGTCATTTTTTTTACTCACAACAACGAGGAAGGAAGCAAAAAAAAAAAAGTGAAGTCCCTTCTTCTGTACCAACCAGCACGAAAATAACTAACAACGACGAACGCCTCCTGTATGTGTGCGCTCGTTCGCCCGCAGATTTTCGTTAAGTTATTTCTCACTCAATCATTCAAGCTCTCTTCTCGCACTTTCCGCTCGTCATTTTTTTACGCACAACAACGAGGAGCAAGAAAAAAAAAGTGAAGTCCCTTCTGTACCAACCAGCACGACGAGCAACCAGCACGACGGGGGGAGCTCGGGAGGGTTCGAACCCGCATGGTTGACTTTTTTAGCGGAGCGAGATTCAATTCTACGACGACTATTATTTATGTAGTATGATACTCCTTCTACTCCGCCCTGGATGGAGAAGAGGCGACAGCAGCAGGCAGCGAGGAAGGAGGTCTCATCGACACATACATACGATACATAATAATCAAAACACAGCAGCAATAATTTATTAGTTATTTTTATTGTTTTTTTCACTGCTGCTGCTGTTGATGAGATTGATCGGATTATTGATGAAAAAACTGCCACAAAATTACGTTGTTTGTTGAAGTTAAGATTCCTGTCTGTCTGCGTTTCCGTCCGCAACCACAGCACGGCTCTCCCCCGGCCCAACAGCACGATGCTCTGCAAGAAGAGCTCAGCAGCATCGCGTTGACATACATAAAGTACGCGTATGGCAGCACAGCAAAGCAGCAGCAGCAAACATACGAAATAACCTCAACCACCGCCATTCAAATGATTCATTTTAGACCCGGGGAAATTTACAGACATCCCCGGTATAAAGAAATGTGTGGAAACCCTTTTCGAAAATAAAATGCTCCTTCCTGCTGCTCCTGCTGGGGGCCCTGCAACAGATTTACCCTGTGCACCCTACCCTCTTGCAGTAATGAGTGACGATACACCAGCGATGGACCGACCGGCAGCGGACATGGATGCCGAGGAGGAGATGATCCCTTTTGAGGAGCCTCAGAAGAATGGTGAAACCGGCAGCGAGGATGTTGCTGAGGATTCTGCTGCTGCTGCTGCTGCTGCTGCACCCGATGCCGATGCTGCGGACGCTCCTGCTCCTGATGCTAGCGCAGATGACGCCAACATGCCAGAGGTGGATGCTGCGCCACTAGAAGAGGACCCTGCCTTGGTTGATGCGGTCGCTGCTCCTACTACTAGCGAGCCTCCTGCAAAAGAAGAGGAAGCCGCCGCAAAAGCAGCCGCAGAAGCAGCAGTTGATGCTGCTCCAGCAGATGATGAGCCTGCGGGCACCCCTGCTGCTGCTGCTGTTGCTGCTACTGCTGCTGCTGTGCCCGAAAGCGAAGATGCAGATGGTGCTGATAAGAGTGCCCCAAAATCTGCTGCTGATGCTGCGGATGCCCCTGCTCCTGCTGTTGCTGCCCCTACCACTGGGATAGAGGTTAAGGACTTGCCGGCGGCTGTAAGAACGAGGATGGAGGAGGTGCTGGTCGGGGGCGAGCACGAGTCGATGCGCGAGGATGCCAGGCTGGTCAACTTTCTGGGGGAGGTGGCCGAAGCGCAGGTGGGATTTTGTGCTTTCGTCCTGCTACGAGTACAGCAGCAGTACTACTATCTGTTGCTGCTGCTTTACTGCATTTACACATCATCTTACACGTCCCGCCAAGGATGTTCATCACTAACTCCAAGTAATTGTTTTGCAAGAACTTCGTGGAGGATCGGTTGGGCTCTCGTGTTTTGTGAGGCCCGTACGTACACACACCCTTCACTAATTCCAAGTAGTTTGTCCCCAAGTTGTCCCAAGAAACGCCGGTGAAGCTCTGAACGGGTTACGCACCACGCACACGAAAAGTATCCTTCACTAATTCCAAGTACTTTATACCCAAATACGTTGCTTCAGTTCTGTCTACTGTTGATAAAATAGACTTGAGGTTTAGCATCAGGTTGGTACCTGGCGGTGGTATTCTTCTGTTGCTGTACTCGTAGTTTTTTGCAGGCCAGTCGTCGTTCGTTTCCCTTCCGTTGCGGGGGGGCAGTTCAGTGCATTGAACATCGCTCGTGAAGACCTAGCCCTACAGAGTGCCTGGTACCGCACTGTCCCGGGACAGTTCGGGGTCCCACTTTGGTGCGGACTTTGTCTGGCGAGGCACCGCACTCACGAAGGACGACGACGATATTGTACTGCTGCTGTACGTCTACGTACGTACTGCGAAAAATACCCTTCACTAAACCCAAGTACTGCTGTAGTTCGTGTCCAAAATCGTGGCTGCGGTTCTAAACTTCTGAAGTTATCGTATACGTACCTGGTACAACCCTTTTAGGGCCCCAGCTAGCACTTACCCAACTTTTAATTTTTTTCCTGCTCTAACTCCAAGTGTTTTGTACCCATGTTGGGAGTGCTGTGCTAAATGGGTCAAGCGAAAGGTTTAAGTCAGGTGAAAAACTATTTGTCACAACTTCATCCCACTGAAGTGCGGCCGCCGCACTCAAGCGGGACCGGTCCCATTTTTTGTGCGGCCACCGCACTCAAGCGGGACTCTCAACACCTCCACATCACTGCGTGCAGAACAGCAGCTGTACCTACTCGCAGGGCAGCAAGTGCTCAGGGGTTAGGGTAAGGTTTTGAGCGCCGTGGTCGGGAGGTATCGATGTACCGTCACTCAACGCGCAAGTTTCGCCACAGGTCGGTTCCCTCGAGAGTTTTGCAGAAGGGCAGGATGACGTTCATCAAAGCGCATGCTTCTAAACCAAGCGCGGCGGATAGGCACTTTCGAGTTGAGGAGCTCATAATGAGTGTAGCCAGCAGTGGTGGACGGTGACGTGGAACGTTATTGCCTGTGCCTTATCCTCCAATGAGATCGTACTATGGACGCGGGATAGCCGTGCATGAGGATGGATGGATGCATGTATTCGTGTTTAGCAACAGCGCTGTAAATACTGCAGCGCAAACTTTGATATCGTACAGCAGTAATGAGGGGGTAACGTCTGAGTCAAACCAACGTTTCTGAAGTATGCTGCTGCTGCCGTCATCAGCAGTTTATCGTAACGGGGGTATTTGGTAGCCCTGATCGCTTTGGTATTCCTCTTGTGCCTGAGTAGCTCTCATCCATGTTGTTTGCGCGCCTCCGCTACTGCTACACAGGGTAGCTGATGTTTCCCGATGTATCCCACTTGAGTGCGGTACCGCACTGATGCGGCATTGATGCGGGGTCTAACTTGAGTGCGGACATCGTTGTTTGGCGACCCACCGCACTAAAGTGGGACTCCCACTGTAGTCTACCTGTGATACGATAGTTTTTTGGGCTAGCTTTTTTTGTTTTGTTCTCTTGCTGTTTTTTCGGTTTAATTTCGTCGTTTGGTCCTTTCCGTTGTAGAGATTGTGGTGTGCTGTGCTGTTTCTTGTGTCTGGGCTGGTGTTGGTGTGTTGCCTGGCTTGGCTGGTTGTTGGTCTGATATAAATCCGGTATTTCATGGTTGTTGGCTGCGATTTTCGCTTGCTCGACGACAACGAAACAAGACAAGTTAATTAAGCCGGCGGCTGTCAGCTGTCGTTCGTTACGGGAACGCTTCTTTCATACCTGGTACCAGGTATGATATAGAGAAGCGAGAACGAGGCGCATGGGGTACGTATTATACAGTACACCCGTTTGAGACATGATTATATCTTGATTATTGCACAGCGACCAAAAAAACGACGAATGCCACATTTTTAAGTGTCTGCTATTACGCGTAGCGTGAGCGCGCAGCGGTACGAGTTCGATCATGCTGCGCCCGTTCCGTAGATTCTTACTCTTTGCATTGCTGTATGATTGTCGTCCGGACATCAATTTTCGTCGTCAACCAGCAGTGGCCGATGCTGATGCCGTAAACACCAATTTCCGTCTTCTATTTTTCCCTATACGAAGTATGATACTACAGTATATTCCCCCCCCCCCCTCTTTTTTCCCGCTCCCTCTTGCTCAAACGCCCCACCTAACATCGAAATCTGCCAGAGTAATAAACACTTTCACGCAATTGATATCACCGCATTTTCTTTCTAGAGCCATCCATGCCCTTGCTGCAATTCAACCCCCACCCCCACCCCCAACGCCCCGTCCTTCCCCACCACCCGCACCATCGCTTAGACCTAGCACCACGCGTATAGCAAACCCCTATATCTATGCGACATGATTTTTTCGCCCCCCTCCCCCCCCCCTCCCCAACGTCCTTAAAAATTCCGCCCTCCCTCCCCGGTTATTCGACTTACAGGATTCACTTGATAAACTGATGCATATCCTTCCACAGCTGTCAGATTTTGTCCCCCTCAGAAACGGGTTTTATAGTTTCCGCGCACATACTGACTAACATCACCCTGTTGACCCTGTTAGCTACACTGTAGTTGCAAGGGGAGTCGCCGACCTATATCCTAAATGAGGACACACAACCCGTAATACGCGCGATCGGAGTATCACACAGAGCTTGCAAAGATAAGATTGGACAAAATCTTCAATCTCACAGCTGGAGTGTAGCTTGCGCTGCCGGGGTTCTAACGAGGACCACTGCTAGGGTCAGCTCACGCTATCACTACAGTGGAATCCGAAGGGTGCGCCAGCTAGCGTTGGTTTGCGAAAGCAACTAACTGAGTTAAATCGACACACGACGCGTATGAAATACGTGGAAGTGTGGTGAGCTTGAGCTTTATTTTTCGACCCCCTCCGCCGGAGGATGAAAAAAAAAGAAAAAGTATAACCAAGCCTGCGAGCGGTTAGTCATTTTGGAAACCCCTTGACTGCCGTCGCCTCCACGTCTTGGGTGTTGGGTGTTGTGGATGACATGCTTGTGTTTTTTTTCTTCATGTTGGACCATTGTTGCTGCTCTGCTATCAGGGGAGGTGTGGCAACTTCCTTTCTACCCATCAATATCCAGCGCATCCTGTTTCCGTGCCGATTCTTAACCATCCCACCAGAGAGATAACTGGTACTGCTGTACAGACTCTCACGAAATGTAATTCGAGACGTAAAATCATGCATCGTAAATGCGGTATGTACGCGAGGACTTTTTGGCAATGCACCGCCAAACGTACTGGATGCGAAAAGCGTAGCATCCAAACGCCAGCGACCCAGACAGATTGAAGGAGAGATAAGACAGAAGTATATACGAATCGTACTTGTAAAAAGAAAAAGAGCAAAAAGAAAAAGAGCAAAAAGAAAAAGAGCAAAAAGAAAAAGAGCAAAAAGAAAAAAAGTGGCGCATTCGACCCTTACGGGAGAAGCGACATCAGCGTCCACACGTTGGAGGTGTCTCCGTCAGGAGTAGGAACGGTGCTCCGCCTCAAAAGGGATGCGTGGTCAATGGTCGAACGACTAAGGCAAGCAACAAATGTGTACACCCCCTCCCCCTCCGCAACCAATGATACGACTCCCTCTGTTGATGGGTAGTACGTGCAGGCCGGGTTTGAGTGTGTTTCTGAATTTGTAAGCAAGGTTTGGAGAATAGCTCTGCTACGGCCAGTGTTAAGTCAACGACGTGTCCGGATTATCCACCCGGGGTACTGTGGCGATAAACTTACGTCCCCTACGTTTGTCCATCACGTTCGATCCACAAAACGCAAGGGCACTTGAAAAATGCCAACTTGAAGGAAACAGGGATGGGAGCTTATCGAGCCCCATTTTCCGCTCAACTACTTGCAGATGCCACGGAGTTTCTTCGAGGAACCGGGCTGGATGACCCCTCCGTGACTGTTCCTGTGTACAAAATATTCATCACTGCTGCCTCTGATCCACGCTGGAATTCTTTTTCACCACACTGGGACCGCCAGTCCCGCAGGACGGACGTTTAACCTCGTTGGCCTTTGGGACTTGAGACGGGAAAAAAAGCCGGGAAATATTGACGATTGCAGCATCTGCCGCACGAAACCGCCAGGCCTGCTGGAGTAAAAGACGTGCCCGAAGCGCAGCGTAGGGAGTTGTGTCACATGCTCGCAGCATGATGTGCTTGCACTGTTGCTGACTCTTCCTATGATACAGTCGTGAGCCCTCACTATGAATGGTGTGGTCCCTTGCCAGAGGACGATACCGGCACTGAACTGGGACCCCGCACTATCGCGGGATAGCGCCGTACAGTAAGTAGTACTCTGTAGGACAAGGAAGATTATAGCATGTGATGTCCACCGCACTAAACTGGGACACTGCACTAAAGGATCGCACTAGCGCGGGGCCACAAGTGTAGAAGAGTAGCAAGAAACACTTACCGCGTTTTAGGCCGTCGTATGTGGGTCCTGAAAAATTCAAACGTACTGTTGTTTTGGAGAAAGGCCTTCTGCCGAAGCTCTCAGAGAGAGGCGATAGTTCCGCGCTATTTGCTGGTGGTGATAAAATTCATTGTTCTAAATGGAAAAGTCGGAAAACTATAGGTCTCATAGTCCCGGAAAAACACGACGAGTACGAAGGAAAAAACTGTTTAAAGCGAAACGAAAAATTGCTCAAGTTGCACAGCGTCGTTATCGAAGCCTTGCTAAAGCCTACCAGGTAGCATTTATGAACGTGTACGATAAGGCCTTCTACCGGCGCTTCGAAGGCCAGGTGGTGTTTTCACGCTGTTGCTGGTGGCTACGTATAAAACTCCACTGTTCTAAAGAAACGGGAAGCCAATTCATCTATTACGGAGGACGATAGTAAATAGAACCAAATATTGTTAGTAAAAATAGATGAATATATAGGTTTTTGTGTCCACCGTAGGTCCTATTTACTAGGGTACCCCGTAATAGTGGTCCTCCAAGAACACCACGAATCCGACGGAAACCCGTTTGAAACAAAACGAAAGGTTGTTCAAGTTGCACGGCGTTACATACTATATCCAAACCTTACTGATAGTGACGAGAAGCTAGGAGAAGGCCTTCTGTCGGAACTTCAAATGCGAGATGGTATGATCGTGCTGTTGCTGGTGGCTACAAATCCCTTCTTCTAAAGAAGACATCGGAGAACAATGGATCTATTACTAGGAGTCCCGCGAGAACGCCACGTTTTTTCTTAGTTCTTCTCGTCCTTCTTTATTGCGGTTACTCTGGTGTGCTGGCGTGCGTATGTCGCGCCCTCGTATACGTCGAGTTCGGCCCTGCATGCCCAAAATCACCTTGCTGTATTTGCAATGTACTTCTGTTTGGTACCTGGTAGAACTCGTATCTATAAACCTATTTCCAACTCTTGACATTTTCCTAGTCTAAGTCCAAGTGATTTGTCCCCGTGGCGGGAGTGCGGTGCTAAAAGGTGCTAAAACGGCTAATAGAAGGAGGCATCGGTACGGACGTACGGACACTGGTTGTGCTGGATGTCGATGGGTGGAAATATCACTTGCATTTAATGTGAAGAATACACACCACGAATCCGACCGAGAACCCCGTTCTGAACCATTTGAACAAGTTCAAGTCACACGTCATTATGTCCAGGGGTATTCCTCAGCTCCAGAGTGACTGGAGCCTGTCCTGTGACCACGGACTTGATTATGCGAGTTAATGTGAGAACAACAACATGTCCAAACCGTGCTTCGAGCTACCGCTGTATGAACACCGGGATGTATGCGAGTGCAAGTGCAAAGCCGCAAGGGGTTTATTTTTAAGTTTTCCACCGCAACAACATTATTGCGATACCGTCCAGCAACTATCTGTGTTTGCGATATGTGCAGCTGGATGTGTATCTCTGTCTTGTCCTTCGTGACCACAGAGGTCGTCTCTCTGGAAGGCATCGGCACGGACACGGGTTGTGCGGGATGCAGATGGGTGGAAGTAGCAGTTTAATGTCAAGAACACACCGGAGTTGTTTGCAGCAGAAGCTATCTATCATACCAGGTGTAATACCGCGCTTCCCATTATTAATAACACAATCCTGGGTGTAAAGACTGCTACAGCAGTGTAACTTCAATCAGTTAAGTTGGGTAGTTCAAATTGAACCAGTGACTGCTGCAGCCGGTCGCCCTGGTGGTCGAATGGTTACCCTCGAACACTACTAAGGTTGGAGTCAGAGGTTCAAGTCTCGGTATCGAGATTTTTTGTTTTTTTAGAGACACTATGATAACTGCCGAGAGCGCTCTATAGCGTGGGTGAGCACAATTCGACGCGAGTCGACGATGGAAGAAAGTGCTGAACTAATCTCGAGCGGTAAAAATGAAGGCGCGTACCGTAGTGGGGAGGGGGGAGAAGAAAGAGCCTGCTTCATCGTTACCTCTAGGGAGGGAAAAAAAAGAAAGAAAAGGGCGAAGATAATAGATGGGACGAGAAAGAAAAAGAAGGAAAAAAGTTACCTGACCTCGCGCAAGGACTGCTGGGACCTGGGACTACCAGGCGCGAATATGATAGGATGTAAAATTATCGTTTGCTTGAACTTTCAATTATGGAGTTATCTCTGCCTCGTGGTTGTAACCACAGAGAGCTTGCATTTCTCTAGCATGAAAAGTCAGCACGGACACTAAATGTAAATGAAGGATGCCGATTAGTGTTAGTAGAAAAACGGGTTAATCGAGTGTTTGCGTTAAAATAATTCACTAAAAAAAATTCCATCATGCTAGAAAAAGGCCAGGTTCATTCCGGCATGCTTTTGGTTGTGTTTGCGGTGAACGAATCGCGGAAAAGGCGTACACGGCCTCCATATCACAGGCGGGAAGCGGGGAGGCAACATCAAGTTTTGAATTTAAACATAGTGCGGTAGCACCTAGACTTACCGACAGGGGCAGGCCCAGCACAACAGCAACAGACAAACAGCAGCACAGCAGCAGCACAGCAGCAGCAGCAGCGGCGGGGGCGGGGGCGGAGGTGGCGGTGGCGATGGCCACGCCAGATGAGTTGCGGCACAGCAGCTCGGCCTGGCTCGATCACCACGATCGCCACAACAGCAGAACAGCCAGTTTTTTATTAATTTTTTTAGAAACGAACTCAGGAGACACCAACCGCAGCCGCAGCACAACAGCCGCCGCACAGCAGCAGCAGCAGCAGCAGCAGCGGCGGCGGCGGCGGCGGCGGCCGTGCGGCGTGGGTGGCGGTGGCGGTGGAGGCTTCGGCGACAGCGTTGTGGGATAGTGACGGTGTTTGACAAAATCAGCACCGAATACGACATCACGCAGCAGCAGAGAACGAGGTCACACCGTGGAGAGCGCGGGAGCGTTGGCTCACTAGCACGTACCCCTGAGGTTGCGCGTACGCGCCATGCTTCCCCAGCTACGCTTTGGTGCCTCCGCATCAATGTTGGGTTGTGTCTACCGCTGCCAAGCACAGCGCACAGCGATCAGTGTCTGCTGTGTGGGGCCGTGTGGGTTGTGCCTTCGTGCCCTCTAATTGTGGTGCCGTCGTGCCTGGTGTTGGTGGGCCAATCGTATGATGTGGTCGTTATTGATGGAAGTTCACTCTAAATCGTTCACTCAAATTGGAATTTTCATACCGTTTTTGGCAAATTCTTCCTTCAAAGTTCGCTCGGCGAGATTATTTGCTTGATTTTTTAGATTGAATTCCTTTAACGCAAACACTCGAATGATTCAAAGAACAAGTCAACAGGTTTTGAGAACTTGTCTTGCGACCAGTAGACCTTACCATGTATTCCACACTATGGTTGGCGCACACTACTAGTGCTACTACTGCTGTCTACGAGACGAAGAGAACTATGATAGCCCTAAACATTGGTTGATTTGGGTGGGGGTACGGTATTGGTTAGGGTTTTGCGGCGGCGTACCCACTTTAAGACCACCCTTTGACAAGCCAACGTAGACGGTCTTATCTCTGTTTAGGTCTTACCTGACTTTAAGTCCCGTCTTTCCTGGGATATGACCGAACACGGTATTCATCCTATCTCGTTTTGAAACACGTTATTATTGTGGGATATGACCGAACACGGTCTTGAATCGGCGAAAACGAACCGTCACGCACGCCATTGCTCGTAACCGCTATATACGCGACCTGTTTGAGTTGAACGTTGCACGCCACCTGAAGCCGGTCCCCACGCCTCCGAGAGGCACGCAGCATACCGGCAAGAGCGATTCGGGACTGCTACACAGATGTGCAGGCGTTATTTTCCCGAAATAGACCGGGGTTGAGAGATATGAGGCCCATCGGTCTTATCCGTTTTTTTTTCCTGACTAGCCGATCTCCCCGGTCTGATCTCCCGAAAGGTCTTGAACGGGATGGTCTTGAACTGGGTACCCCATCGTGATTATCGTATTCGTATTATACGTTATACCAGGTAGTTAATACCTGGTGCGAGGTAATCAATAATTGGTGATAATTACCTGCCGTCAACGGATAAGTGGTAGAGTGCCTTCCTTGTGCCAACAGGCTAGATTACCGTACAATATCGCGATGAGTTTAGTCGAGGACAACTACTACTGCTGTGTGCGATATATAGGTCTTACCCTCAGCCTTAACCCTGACATCAACCCGATCAAGCGCCGTGTTTAATGTTTAGGGCTGGTCCTATTCGTCTCGTACACGCGATGAATCGGCCAGTTGTCGATTGCCTGATATGTGGTAGCTCAGAGAGTGCCTGCGCCGCCGATGGTATAGCAAGTGAACGGTGAACCTCGGGCCTACTAGCAGTACGTGCTAAGGTCGGCATCCCGGGTTCGAGCCCCCCCGGAAAGCTTGAGAGGTGAGGTAGCAAACATCGATGAAAGTTGACGAGCAGCGGTACTGCTGAACCCTGTGCGCGGTGAAATGAAGGCACGTACCGGGAGGGAGATGGAAAGACGCATGTGACCACGGCTAGCCTAAGCAGTCCAGGAGGTGACTGAGGGCAAAAGCTTCTCGGCATACAAGTTGAGCTGGAATTAAAAAATGATGATAAAACATAGCGTAACGTCTAGTGTGGTGAGCTAAAGCTTCATTTTCCCCCATCCGCCGGAGGATACTGGCGAGAACAAGGGCAACCAGGTGGACGTTGACGAAATTTCTCGTAGGGTTCACTCTCAATTACTAAAGATCTTCCAGGGTTCCGGGATTCTCCACGATCAACGATCTTATACACCTGGTGCTTGGTATGATGGTATCGTGCTTGTTTATATTTTTGATAATCACTTTTGCTCTCCAGCTCAACTCGTAAGAGGTTTCACCCTCAGCGACCTTCTCAGTTCTGGACAAGCCGTGGTCGCAGTTATATTTCCTTCTCCCACCCGGTACACGCCTTTCACCTTTTTATCGCCCACAGGGTTCGACATTCCCACCTTTCAGCGTTTTATGCTCGTCGATTTTCGTCGAATTTTTGCTAACTCACGCTCTCGCGCTTTCCGCTCGTCAAGTTGTACCCGGGAAAAAGTCCCCACGATCACGAGTATGCACTCGGTGAGACTTGAACTCATGACCTGGCCGTAAGTAGGGACGAATTTCACCTATTAATAGTACTCCATCGATAACGCATGGTATTATATCACAACCTACTGTCCCTGGCATACTGCTGTAGTAACCTAACCACTTGTACTCCCGGTTTGACTTTTCACCTTCGACTTCCGACTTTCGACTTCCGACTTCCGACTTACTTCTTTCGTGTGCTGTACCTGCTAGTTACTACTGCTGTGATACTGTCTGTATTTTTTTTGGTATATTTTGAGATGTGTAAGTTTTTTTTTTTTCTCTTTTTTTTACGTACGAGGTCGTATGGTCTGGCTTGTTTTGTTGTGTTCTTGTAACCGGTACGCTAGCACTTCACTTGCTTTATCTGGATGAATTGCGAGTGTTTGGTGCACTCTGTTTCACAGTCTGTGACCACATAATTTGTACCTGGTATCTCTTTGGAATGAAGAATCAGCACGGACTCTGAGTGCACTGATGTCGTTGGGTAAATTATCCAGAAACAACGGTTTAATGTGAAGACGTGAAGACAACACACACAAGTGTGTGTGTATTTTCGTCCACTCCTCAGGGCCTTCCTTCTCTCTTCCTCCTCGGCATGCACCATTTGTACGAGTACGAGTTTCCCGTTTCCACGAGGCTGATCTAGAGGATTTAGAGGATCTGAAGGATCTGTACGTGGTTCCGCAGCATGTGCAGTACTGATTCGCGGGGTGTGGCCATATTGTCATGCGCGTGCCCGAGTCTACGATCACATTGCACTCTGATCTGGCAAAACCTGTTTGATCTGTACAGTTTTCCACGTGATGATCTGTAGATTAAGCATGGTCTATGCATATGCCTCCAACCCTAATCTCTACGATCCTCCACAGTTTATTTTGTTAAAGTACCCGGAATAAGGCTATCGGAATTCGGAGATCGCTTTTTCCCGGTTCGAAGCTAATATGTCAGGAGACGGCACTTTGACCGCTTGGCGGACGGCAATTTTCCGATAATTTGCCTTGACTGATGCCAAACTACTAGTTTTTTGTGTGGAACGATCGGTTTGACACCCTTGACTGACCGCTTGGCGTTTTCCCTTGCCTGACCGCCTCCTGACATCTTTTGGTCAGAAATGTACCCGAAGTGTGCTTGGATTTAGTTTGGAGTCGTTATTGCAGCGGTTGAAAGACGTTGCCTTGGTATTGAGTTGTTCATGCGCAACAAATGTAAAGCTCAAGCTTTGCTCCGTGTTGTCATACAGCTAGTGTAGTGCTCCCTCTCTATTGCCGGTATGCGCACTATAGAGGAAATACCGGCACTATATCGGCAACCGCCACTACTCGGCACACTGGCGCTACTGGTTGTTCCCATCGAGGCCGAACGGATTCACAGGCACTATAGCGGTCAGCCGGCACTGCTCAGCCGGCGGTATAGAGGGACTGTATATGTCAATATGTTAGCCCTTTGGGGATATCGGAGGGAAGTACAGTAGAGGCGTCGTAACTGTTGTCGAAAGCAAGCGATGATTGCATGATTGCAGCATCCGCAACTCGAAGCAAGCAGGGCTGCCATTACTGCGGTTACTCCCGGTATTATAAAGCAGGGGTAGGGGTAGGGGATGGAATTATTTTGCCGTGCGATATTTTATATGTATATTTCAAGGACGTCAGCCGTGAGTTCGACGAATTTCGAGTCAACTTTTTTTTTTTTTTTTTTTATCCTGGGGATCCGGGTAAAAAAAGCTTAAGCTCCATACACTTTCGTTTGTGTACCAGTTTTCGTCCATCTGCACAACGCAGACTTTGTGTCAACCTCGCCCCTCCGGTTTAGTCAACACTATGAACTTGCCGGCCTTCTTTGGCTGATCCCTATACGGTGAGTTCGGGTCAACACTCATCTTTGCACGCTGCGTTGTTGGTACTTATTATATGTATTATTACAAGGTTCTTCTCCGGGAAGTGCCTAGAGGAGTGGCTCAAGAACGAAATCCAAGCATACAACATCTGACTACCTGTGGGCAAATAAGAAGTATCCTCGTACCCGGTGGTATTGAAAACTAATTTTTTGTCCGCAGCTCGAGAAGCGGAGTGTGGGGAGGCGCCCTCCCGGGGACGGTTCGCTCTCTCCCCGTCGTGGTGCAGAACCGTAAAGAAGTGGAAATCCCGTCAGTACGTGTCCAGCACGAGTACTCGCACGACGAAGACTTTTTGTACGGGCGACTCTTATGCATTGAAATTTGAAAAATTGCGTGGTGAAAAATAAATGGACGAAAAGTGGATGTTCAACCGGTTAAAAAAGAACAGCAGTTGTTCCGTGCGCGGTCTTTTTGTCGTGTTTTTTTTTTTTTTTTTTCTTGTTTGTTTCGTATGGGAATCAGCCATTTCAGAATAGACTCGTACTCTTCTTGTCTTGTTGAGCCAGATATTGAACTTCACGACGAGTGATCCACGTCAGGATGGGCAATCGTCCCCCTTCACCACCAGCTCGTAGCAGAAAGTGCACGGAATAAGGAACTGTAGGGCTTCTACTGTCGCTGAGGTAGAGAAGCCCTCTGTGATGGAAGTATCATCGCCTTTATCCACTGCATATGTTTGCTTTTTTCCACGGCGTATGTTTGCTTTTTAGAGTGAAGAAAAATCACGCTGGGTTGTTTTTTTATCGCCGTCCGATTCAAAATGGTCCCCTCGAGGAGACGAATTTACTTTGCCTAGCGAAGTTCGAGTACAAACTAAACCATCGGTTTGCTGTTGTACGTATATTATACTGCTGCACTGCTGTATGTAGCGCAGTACACCACGTATGGGTATGCCACACGCGCATGATGATGTTGCCTGCTGTTGCTTGTGCTGCTGGGCACGGTTGTAGCGTTGTCTGTGTTATCTGCATGTTCACTGCTGTTGTTGTCTACGCATGTCATGTATGTGAAGGCTAGGTGTGTGCTCGCGGGGGGGGAGAAACACAAATTCATGATCGGAAACTAAATGTAGTACTTCGAAGTATGATAAGAACCATTGATGCAAAAATCTTTAATCCAACGTTCCCCCCGGTCATAATATGTTCGTCCAGAATTGCGATGCCGCCCACAACAGCAGCCAAAGACAGGTCGTCGATTACATATACGAAGCAGGCCTCGAAAAAATCAACTAGCCACAGCAGCATTACGGCGCAGATGTATGTGCCACACATGCACGGTGTTACCTGCTGGTGGTGCTGCTGGGCGGCATTTTTTTCACGTTGTTGTGCTCTGCGTGTTGGCTGGCTCATGGCAGTGTTCACGAGAGGGCAGAAAACAGACCGAATGCTGATGTTACCTCTAGGTCTGGTACGCGCGAAAAGGTATAATACCATAAAACAGGTACCTGGTATACCCTTTGTATGCGCGCACGATGCTGGATGTTGCGGAAACCCGAGGATTTGCCTTATTCATGCCCAAGGCCAAGAAGTTTAAATGGCTTGCCATGCGCGACACACTGCACGGATCGCACCCAAAAGTGATCCCAACGGCCGAATTGTGCCCACCCCATCTGACGGTTCGGATGAAGGTGCGAGCACGAAGAGGTGTGCCCGAAAAAAAACAAAATGGCCATTATACGTAAACATATATGGAGCCATCCCACGGTAGGGTTGCAGCATGATCGATCAGTCCCTGAGCTCCTCACATGAACTCAACATCTCACCCGATACTACATGACTTGGAAGGCATTCGTTCGAAAAAACCGACCAAGCTTCTATTACTTAGTCCCAAACTAGAATGTACTCGTGAGATTATTCCATTGACTGGCAGTTCCTCACTTGAGGAACTCAATCGCCCAGGGACTTTTTGGCGCAAAACGTGCAACCCCTACCGTGAGATTTATCTATGATCATGTGATATCATATTATAGGCTAGTTGATATTATATCATAGGCTATTTGATATTATATCATAGGCTTTGTGATATAATATTTTAGGCTACCTGGACCTGGTATGTGACATCATATTATAGGATATGTGATATAATATTATAGGCTACAACGGCTCGCATGCCGGCGCCCATGCTTCGGGTAGGGCAGGGCAGCACTTCGACAAGTTAAGGCGTAGCTGTCCGATTTGCATCCATTGAAATTTAAAGTCATGCCAAAGATTTAACACAAACATGTGATTATGAAGGTCATAATTTGACAGAAGAAAAACGTCATATAGAACAAAGAAGGCAAGGATGGGCGAAACACACTGTTGTTAAATGCGCCGTCAAGTAAAAGTTGGCGTGTATCAAACAAAAATATACCGAAAAGAGTATTGAGAACCTGCTTCGCCTCTAGGCGAAACGAAAGAGGACTTTTGGCATCAATAAGGAGACTGCACTGCTGTCCCCGTGGCAATGGAGGTTCGAAGTCGATAGGATGCAAAGTCGGTTTGCACCAAACGTCGACATGGGGCCATGGCAGCCGGCGAGGTTTTGGAAGAAGGGCTTTGTTTATTACCTGAAGGCTGTCACATTGATTGGTCTGCGTGGTCACGGGCGAGGAGGAAAACGAAGAAGACGAGAGCGATCTCTCGTTGCGGCGGCGTTGTCTAAGATGGATGCGGGGGTGGCTTTGCTCGTACGGGAGGTTGGCGTAGCGCTTCTTCTCTGTTTTTACTCGGTAAGGCGGGATATGTGTATCTGCGGTCTTTGCTTCGCGGGTGCTTTCACGTTGTCGAAATCGGTATATGTGTGTATCTGCTGTCTTTGCTTCGCGGGTGCATTCACGTTGTCGAAATCGGACGCGTCCCCTGAACGAATAATATCCGGAGTGTCTCTACTATGACGACTGCTGACAGTGCCGGGCGTATTTTCTACTTAAGATACTAAAATATTATTTACGGGTAGTAGTATTTTTTCGTTTCGAACTATGCGCATAGCGAAAAAGGTCGATGTTTAGTATTTGCCATTTCCGACGGAAAGTCCAACGTCAGAAAAAAAATAGGCGCAGACACTCTAGTATCTTCTTTCAGGATGCACTACTACTGCACCAAAAATAGGTTAATCTGTCGATATTTTTTGTCTGGAGAAGAATGGACGCATACAAATAAAAAATTCCCGGAAAAGGGTAAGGGTGCTGTGTGTGGTAGTAATAATATACCTTTGCAACATTTTTTTTTTTTTCATCCCACTTATCCTTGTACCACTCTCGCGCTCGCTCCCAGTAGTAACTCAGATCCGGGGTCACATAGCGGGCCTTCCTCCTCCCTCCCCACTTCGGCACGTGCCTTCATATTTGTCGCGAGAAGAAGTCAGTATTTTCTTCCCTCGTCGACTCGCGTCGAATTGTACCTACCCACGCTGCTGGGCGCTCTCAGCAGTTGATCCCTTTTTTGTTTTTGCACTTTTGCAAATAAAGTCAAATCTCATCGTGGTGGGAATCGAACTCAAGGACAAACAAACGTTAGTAATAGGTCAGCTTCTTCGTGAGTTCGAATCTCCCCGAGTGCGTACTCGTACAATTTTTCGTGGGACTTTTTCTTGTGCACTATTTGACTTGCGGAAAGCACGAGAGCGTGGGTTAGCAACACTCCATGAAAAATCGACGATCAGTGGGTGGTGAACCCTATGCGCCAAAAAAGTTGAAGGCAGTAACCGGGGGAGGGAAGGGAAGGACGACATCTGTGACCACGGCTTGTGTGTCCAAAAGCTGGAAAGTAGAAGTGTGCCGAAAGAAAAAAAAACTCTGGAAGAGATTATCAATCAGCAATCAGCAGCAAGGAGCACGTCAAGTACGAAGTAACACGAACTTATTTATCGGTTACGTGCCAACACGACCGCTTGCACTTGATCGGCAAACGACCACAGCAACAACAAAGCACGCCATCCACACACCGCCTATCTAGTTCTCCAAAGAGTCTTCTCGGGAAAAAAAACGCGAACAATGCGATACGGGGACGAATGCATGCCACCACTGGTTTCTTCCCTGGATACTGTCTACTTACTACCACCTTTCGAGCGGCGCAGCTTAACAACAGGAGGAACTTGTATAATACAACCCTCGAGGCCCCGGGGACGCAGCCACTCGCAATGCTGCTGTGTGGCTTTTTCTGGCGCAGTAATCGTAATCACTACTACCTCCTCCTCGTTTAGTCATGCGTGCGCTTGCCGCGTCTATATCCATGTATGTACATGTACCTACCAAAATTCAATAAACAAATGCACTACTATAATCCCTACCGCAGTACCATGGGGACTTTTTTACAGTAATGTTTTTGTTTGTTTCGGGACAAAATATGACGCCAATTTGGAAATAACTTCTTGCCAAGTTTTATTTTATCAACCTCTCTTTACATAACTGGAGAGTACCGTTCAAAATACGTTTTTTTGCGCGCTTCTCGCTTGGACGGCGGCCTTCGAACAGAGTGATTTGACCGAGAAATGCTACAGCACTGCCCACTGAGCTATACGTAATCACTTGACTCAGTAGCTCAGTGGGTAAATACTACCACATATATGTGTTAAACTACCAAAATAACCATTCATATGTCGTCAGCGCGCACGCTTGAAAAAATCAATATGAAGTCGGTGAGAGTCGAACTCACGACACATAGCACTACCCACTGTCACTTGACTCAGTGACACCCACAGTTAGTGAGTGGGTTATGCAAAAATAAATGTAAATATACATGTTTTCGAGTTCGTTAATTAATTATCACCGACTTTGTAAGAGCGATCTCCGAACTCTCCCCTCTCCACGTACTGCAGTTAGTAGTACTCAGAAGGACACTAACAACTATCATAATCATTCATGACGTCTCCAGCGCGCACGCTCCTGAATACCAAATGTGATCTGGGTGAGAATCGTACTCACGACACATCCTTCGTTGGCTATATAGCTCTATACCCACTGAGCCGGAAGGAAACGACACACAGCAGCAGTTATCGTAGCTACGATAGGGCAAGCGCTTGGAGGCGGGCATGAAAAGAACATCGTCGGGAAGAAATTTAGATGCCAATTTGGAAATATTGTCCCTTATTTATTCGTTAAAGCTCGACATATGCCAAGATCCGAGAATAGCTCGGGCGTATACCGTCCGAAAAAAAAAAAAAACGCACTTCTCGCTTGTCTCGCTCAGCGTCTATCCGCGTGCACGTCGAGGTGCGGAACGGATACGTACGGCAGGGCGAGAGGCGTTGGAGCCGCCCCCCGAATACGGCGCTCGAACGAAGCTATTTGACCGAGAATTCCAGTTCCGAGAATCGCATACTGAGGCCGAGACGGAAAAAAAGTCCTGACCGAATCCCCGAAAAAGATGATGATCATAGATATATTGATGTGATACCACATTATAGGTCATGTGATATTATATTATAGGCTACCAGTACGTGATATCATATACCAGGTAATAGGCTGTGTGATACATGGTATTTTGATATCATATTAGGTTATGTGATATGTTGGCCTAGACTTGCTGGTCCTTGGAAAGTTTTTAAGTAAGCAAACGGAATTATCATCTCTGCTAGGGTTAGAGTTAGGCCTATTAACCCCTTTACAACTGGAAACCCGTTTTTGGGGACAAAATTACTCGGATTTATTGTAGAGAGGGGTTCGGGGGCTCTAAAGGGGCTAATAGCAACCCCATACCTGTCCGCCGTCCGCCAATATAGCGTATACACAAAATCAGTCGCAAAATCGCAGTTGCGATTTGTTCACCTACGGGTAAGACCCCCACTCCAGAGCTGTTCGGGTATTTTGCGCACTACCAACATCGGATGGGTGTGGTTGGGTAGGAAAACATATACTGGTAATGCTGTTAGTAGTATTGAAACCGTCGAACGTCGCAATTCGAGTCCAACCCAACGCACGAAAAACCAGCGAAAAAAAATAGTGAAGATGTACCTGGTACGTTTTTTTCTTTTTTCCTTTTTTTGTATTTTCTGATTTAATGTTGGGTTGGTTGGCCTTGGGTTATGTCATTCATCGGTTTCAACACGGTACCATTTTTTGCATTTTTTCCAACCCAACAGAGTTAGAAAATCGCAAACACCCTTCTTTTTTTTCTTCTTTTCACATTTCCTTTCTCCTTCTCCCTCGCTAGACGTAACTCAGTAGCCGGGGTCGTTAAGCAGGCTCTTCTCCCCCGTCCACACCACGGAACATGCCTTCACTTTTACCATGGGAAGACTACTGCTGTACTGCTGTACTGCTGTACTGCTGTACTACTCTACTGCTGTACTACTGTACTGCTGTACTGCTGTACTGCTGTCTTACTGTAACTATTCCTTCCCTCGTCGACTCGCATCGAAACCCTATTGGCTGTTGGTTATGGGTTGTTGGAGTTTGCCTTGTGACCGCGGACTGGATGGTGGCGATGACGTACCCGTATTGTTAGAGCAACAGCAACATCAACAGCAGCAATGCGGACGTGGCAGCTTGGTTGGGATAATCGTATGGTGGTACAATGAATGGCACCATCGCTTGGACGTAGGGTCATGGTCATGACATGACCATGGTTCACGCGGTACATTCGACATGATAGACACCTTCGACGTGATGGTCGCAGAGTACTATGCATGGCATCGTCTTCGATGAGATGGTGAAGTAATTAGCGGTACAACGATACGCCTGCTGCCCGCGTGTCGTACATCTACGTCTCCTATAAATGTAAACGAAGCACCCCCTTAGCCCCATCCTTAGCCCGGGCTGGTTCGTGTTGTAATCGTCAGCCATGCCCAACACGTTTTCCTTCCGAAGTCCCGACGAGGTTTATTAACAATTTAACCCGTTGTATCTACGTTGTATGCACTATATGGGACTGCGCTATACAGGGATCACCCAGTAAAGCGGTGGAGTGGTATAGAGAGCAATATGACCACCTTATAGGGGGAAGCCGCGCTATTCGTTCCAGGTTATGAGTGCAATTCCCTTGTAATAGTCGCGCCAAGCGATATTGACCGCCTTGTATCGGGATACCGCCTTATATAGGGATACCGCACTATTGGGGATTATCTACTACTGTACGTGCAGCCCGAGTTTCCGAACCGTCCTACTTGTACAGATCGTACCGTATCGTACCTGGTATGTGTTCTTCACAAACTGCTATTCCCACCTGTCTACTATACATCCAGCACAAGCAGTGTCCGTGCCGATGCCTCCTATCATCGAGGGACGACCTCTATGCCTACTGTAGTCACAAACTGCGAGACAGAGATACGCTTTGCAAACACAACAATGTGATTGGCCGTGCAATGCCCACCGCGATGAACACGCGGGCGAAAGAATATATGCAAGCCAACAGCACGCCAGACTGTTTGCAACGACAGAAGAAAAAAAGATAAAACAAGAAAGAAAAAGCAAGAAAGAAAGAAAAAAAACAGACGGAAAATACCGTTGGAAAGAACGAGGAAACAGACGGAAAATACCGTTGGAAAGAACGAGGGAAACAGGACGGCACGAGGAGAGTGGAAAACAAAGCACTTACAGCCGGCCAGCAACTAGGACCAAAGCAGATGACACCATCTAACCAACGTCGGGGGCAGCAACCATCTTGGGTTTCGAATGATCCCCCACTGCAGGAACGGTAGCACTGCCGTATTATGTATCCCCTACGCACGAGACAGAGATACGCTTTGCAAACACAACAATGTGATTGGCCGTGCAATGCCCACCGCGATGAACACGCGGGCGAAAGAATATATGCAAGCCAACAGCACGCCAGACTGTTTGCAACGACAGAAGAAAAAAAGATAAAACAAGAAAGAAAAAGCAAGAAAGAAAGAAAAAAAACAGACGGAAAATACCGTTGGAAAGAACGAGGAAACAGACGGAAAATACCGTTGGAAAGAACGAGGGAAACAGGACGGCACGAGGAGAGTGGAAAACAAAGCACTTACAGCCGGCCAGCAACTAGGACCAAAGCAGATGACACCATCTAACCAACGTCGGGGGCAGCAACCATCTTGGGTTTCGAATGATCCCCCACTGCAGGAACGGTAGCACTGCCGTATTATGTATCCCCTACGCACTGTTTCTGCCGACAGCAGTGGTGTCCATACTGTCATCATCGCCTCTGTACTCATTACCAAAACCAAGATAGAGTAATGAAGCAAGCTAAAACACAGCAAAAAAGCAGATGACACCACCCAGACGGCGTCGGGGCAACGCCCACGCTGGGTTCCGAATGCAACGACTAGAGGATTCCCACCTGGTCTGCCCTCTACTTGCCGCGTCTTCGACGGTGGTGTCCATACCAACAGTATCGCCTCAGTAGCCGACAAGGGCACCCAGCAGGAAACAGAAAGGGCAGAGCAAACGGAAAAAGAAAAAACGAGTAAATAAACGGACGAAGGACGGGGAAGATGGGGTGGAAGGGAGAAGGGGAGAACCGGTTCAGTAACAGCCCGTGTACCGGCGGTGGTATTCCTGTACCGCAGTATGCGTTAATGGTAGTATTGTCTTACAGTAGTATCGGCTGACACTGCACTCCGCAGGAGATGGAGCAAGCCATCCGAAGAACTAAACGAATACAGCACACGAGGTAGTGGCAGTAGCTTGAGGTTTACGTAAACAGTCTCGATCTGCTAGTCGGCCTGATGCCTCGCCACCCTGTCTACCGTCTCCTCCTTGCTTTCTTGAGCCGCGGTTTATCTCCTCCCGCTACCGTGGGATAAAGGTGGTCTAGGTGGTCGAGGTGGTTGAGGTGGTCGAGGTGGTCGAGGTGGTGGACACAGACGGCCGAACAGGAAGGAGATAGGATAAGCAAACATATTTGGTGTAATATATGGAAAAATCGTGATGAGCGCCCAAATGTTGGAGGTGTCTCTATTAGGAGTAGGAACGGTCCTCCGTCTTGAAATGGTCAATGGTCAAATGATCAAATGACTAAGGCAAGCAACAAATTAGTACGCCCCCCCCCCTTAGTTTCCTTTGGGCGTCACGCATCCGGGCTGCGCACGGCGAAGGAACGGAGGAACCTTTTTACTATTGCCAGCTACTGCTGGAATAGTGCACGTACGTACGTGTCCGGTTCTTGCGAGGGCTTTGAGTTGGTCGACTATACTCGCCACTTGTTCGTTGGCTAGGTATAGTACTGCATTCAGTTCCTTGCGGTAATGTGCGGAGTTGAGGAGTTTCTGCGTCGTTGCAGCTGACGGGTGCGTTTGTAGCTCTACTGCACAGCAGCTACACAGCAGTAGGTGTGGGGTTGGTACACAAAGACTATTAATAGGTCAGTTACGTAGCTGATCTTTTTTATGAAAGAAGCATTGCGACAGTTGCGGGTGTAACGCCCTCTCGCCCCCCCGGGTGAGGGGCGTCCCCCCCCATGAAGTGTACCACGGCGAGATCCTCGGTGGAGGCCACGGCGAGATCCTCGGTGGAGGTATTGACACCAAATGTTACCATGTGGTACGTAGTATACGCCGGCAATTCTGCCCACCAACCTGCGCATTCCAGCCCCGCCACAGCCCTAATTATTACGGGAATGTGATACAGTAGAGGTTTCCACTGCTAACGGCATCACGGTTCAGGACAAAAAATCACGATTCGTGACATTTGCAAATTGGCGTTATGTCTTGTTTCACCCTTTCTAAAATGTGTCCCTTTCTTTCATCACGAATCATGACGTCAACTTGTACAGATTTGTTTTCGAGATTGTCATGGCGACAATTTATTGTTGATGTTGCTGATGCTGCTACGTGGTTGTTCTTGTCATTGCTTCTCATGCCCTTCTTTTTTGTTTCTTCCACCAGACGCTGGCGGCTATGAACAAGTACCAATGTTGTTGGTGTTCTTGTTGCTGCTGCCGCCGCCGCCGCCGCTGCTGCTGCTGCTGCTGCTGCTGCTGCTGCTGCTTCTGCTGTTGCTGTTACTGCTGTTGGTATTTCGCACGTCGTTCTTCGGTTTGTTTTTTACCCACCAGGCCCTGGCGGATTTGAACGAGTACCATGCCGCGGTGTCCGAGACGAGCGTGATGCTGTTGATCTTGTTGGTGGTGGTGGTGCTGCTACTGAGCTGTGGTTGCTGTTGTTGTTCTTGTCGTAAATGTTGCTGCATTTAGTTGCTCCTGCTGCTGCTGCTGCTATTTCTTACGTCGTGTGTGCGTGTTTTTTTACCCACCAGGCTCTGGCGGCTTTGAACGAGTACCATGCGGCGGTGTCTGAGACGAGCGTGACGATCAGGAATAAGCCGGCCTACCTCATGGGGATCCTGCGCAAGTACAAGCAGGGTCAGCGGGCGCCTCTGGGGAACGGGGCGACGGGAGGCATGGCGACCACGCCCAACGCCATGGGCCGCATGGGGGTGAGGACGCGTGCTGCGTTAGAGGTATTAAGGTATACCTTTTTTTGGCGAAAATGTTTTCTGGATGACGGGGCTCCTCAACCTACCAATACTATAATCGGAAAATAAATAAATAATAGGCCATTTGTTTTGCACGATTCCTGCTGTGTAACTCGGCCATAGAAGTTTCCATCCGGTAGCAGTTTTGGTTTTCTCCAAATCAGTTTTTGGGAGAGGTCGTAAGCTCCCAAAATTAAGGAGGCCTCAGAAAAAAAATGGTGCGCCTCTAACGTAGCACGCGTCTGAGAGCGGTGTTTAGGTCGTTCCATACCCTGAACAGCTTCAATCCTGTCGAGATCTAGCCCTTGCACATTGGTGTTATACCCACCCTTTTTATATTGGTGTCGACACATGTCGCGTACGTTCCGTAGGCTACTTGAAGCAAAAAAACTGTTTTTTTTTTAGTCGGTTGTTGTGGGCCTGTTGCTGTGCCATCCTTGCACTTGAGTCTTAGCAGAGTCTCAGCAGCAAAGCCCCCGTCCGTTCAACTCTTTTTGCCTTTGTCTTTGCCTTTGCCTTCGCCTTCACCTCTACCCCTTTACCTCTGTTTTACCTGCTCTACTGCTAGGCGGGGGTAGATGGGCTATCACCTTCCATCGCGAAGCGTTTGGAAAAGCTTTATGCGGCAAACTTCATCCAGAAAAGCGACGTCGATCAGAGGTAAGCGTTATCTGCGGGCGATTGCAGAGGCACACACCGAGGTATACTATTCTGTGTTATTAGTATTAAGTTTACGAATAATTTGGTGTAATACAATAAAAATTCAGTCTGAGGCGGTAATCCTGTTTGTTGACACTATTTTCTTCAGTAAGAAATCCAACCTGTGTCAGCATTCCTATTTCTTAGACGCTATGCCTTAAAAATGCAAAATACGGCCTAAGCCAGCATTCCTGTTTCTTTCTATAGGTATCCGGTGCTGTTGTCGTTATTGTTCATCTCACGTTAACTCATGGCCACAATCTCGTACGTGGTCGCAGGACAGGCTTCAATGCCACTCTGGAGTGGAAGAGTACTAGGAAAACGTAAGAATAGGCCAAGCTATGAACTCGTCTGCGCAGGTCGGTTTTCTTTGCCGGGTTACTTACACGGTGGCTAGTGGCTTATTGCTTTTTCTTTAGTTTTTACAAAGTTTTGTCCCCCCTTTTGACTTAAGACACACCGGCGATTTCAAGCCGACCTCATTCCGAAGGGGAACCTTGTAAAACACACTAAATACGACGCATAACTGAAGCACATCGTACTCCAACGGCAGACAAGAAATAGTTATGAAATTTACGACTGTGCCTGGTATCTACAGTGCGTTTTGATACATGCATCACATGGTGGCCACCAGACGTCAAACTCAAAAACCTACGTACCGGATGTTCTTGTCTATTCGAATACCTGGAACACTTTTTTGTTGGTTGAGCCGAGGCGGCCCCGGGGGGAGAAAGAGACAACGACACACAACAACCCCAGAGACCAGAATGGATGAACAACAAAGCGGAGGACTGTGATGACCGGATGAATTAAGAGGGCTGCCCTAGCGTCACGGGGATGCCGTTTTTTTTCGTGTGATGGCGTAGGTGCTTGGTCTTCTTCCGAGACTTGACGCAGGAGGAGGCGGAGGCCGCGATGGACGAGTTCGGCCACAGCGATATCACATCCATCCGTAACAAGAGCGCGTTCCTCATGTCCATCCTCAGGTATAACGGCGGCACACCAGCTGTAGCGGTCGATCTCTTGTTGTTGTTGTTGTTGTTGTTGTATCTGTTGCTGTTGCTGTTGCTGTTGCTGCTGCTGTTGCTGCTGCTGCTGGTGGTGGTGGTCATGGTCGTCGTCGTCGTCGTCGTCGTGGTGGTTGTGGTGGTGGTGGTCGTAGTGGTCGTCGTGGTCGTCGTCGTCGTGGCCTTGGTCTTGGTGGTCGTGGTCGTGGTCATGGCCGTGGCCCTGGCCGTGGCCGTGGTAGTGGGCGGTGCCGCTGTTGTTGTTGTTGTTGTTGTTGTTGTTGCTGCTGTTGCTGCTGATTTTGGTTGTGGTGTTACTGGTGTTGGTGTTGGTGCTGGTGGTGTTGTTGATTTTGGCGCTGGTGTTGCTGTCGCTGTTGTTGTTGCTGCTGCTGTTGTTGTTGCTGCTGCTGTTGTTGCTTGGGTTGCTGTTACGGTTGCGCTTGTTTGTTGTTCTGTTGGTGTTAACGTTGTTATTGCTTCTGGCGTTGTTGCTGTCGTTGCTCTGCTTGTGCTCACTCTACGTGTGCCGCGTCTTCTGGCATTGATTGCTCTGCTTGTACTCTCTGCTGCCTCAGGCGACATCACGAGGCCAGCAACAAGATGGCAGGGGGAGGCGTAGGAGGACGGGGGGTCAGGATGGGGATGGGGGGCGGAGCTGGAATGTACGGCCCAGGGGGGTACGGAGGCGCCCCGGGTGGCTACGGCTACATGGACCATGGAGCGGGGGGACCACCTCCGTACGCGGTAAGCCAGCTACGAGTAAAATGGCGTCGTTATTTTAGAACGTCGTGTTCGCTTGTACTTGGCGTTCTTATTTGTTGCCCCTTTTTGTTGTTATAGATGAGTATATTGCACAGGGGTCGACCGAGGCTATTGCGCCGCGTCGTTGTTGATATACGGTAAGTTTCTTGCTGTGGTATTAATAGATCGCTGGAAACGCTTTGCATTGCTCGTTTTTTTAGTCTGTAGAAAATTAGTAAGTTTGAACTCGTTTGAGCTGGTCGGCATTGCTTGCCCGGTTTCTTGCGCGGTGGGCAAACGCTACTTTGCTGTTTCTTCAGTTTTCAATGTATGTCTTTTATGTTACATACACTTGGCAATGTATATATTTTTATGTTACAAACACTTGGTACCTGGTACATAGCTCAACTCGTAGAAACCTTGCATTCATTGTTCTACCCTATATAGTGCGTTTCCGTTCTCGCACTATATGTTTTTGTGATGCTGTAATAGTTTTGTGAAGCGCGTAAACATTGCATTGATTGTGCGGTTGCTGTGTTGATGGGTGCAAATAACAGTTTTGTGAAGAACACAGTACATATAGTACCCTCTGGTACCTCGTATCAGCCAGTTCCTCCGGGTGCAACTAGACGACATATCACGAGCAAGCTCTTGAACTCACATCGGTTTTGGATGCGGCCAAAAGTGGATGGATGGGATGAATAAGGGCCACTGTAGCCGCCCTCGCGGCCGAAATCGGATCCGGGTTGGTGGTGGACTCATGTCAAATGTCGATGCACAGATGTACCAACACAACGGAGGAAAGTAAATTTTGTTACATTAGGGCACCGTGTTCGCAAACGTTATCGGAATTGTCTCATAGGCACCTGGCCACAGCTGACCGTTAGATACGGAGAGATTTCGTCGCATAGCTGTCGCTTCGTCTCATCGCTCTCGCTCCGCTCCATCGCCTGCTCCTCATTATGAACCAATGCACCTCTTTGTTTTCTTTAATTTAGGATAAGTTTTGATGTTTTGTTTCACTGAAGACCAGGGCCGGGTGTCCACAAAAATGTGTATCGCTCCCATGGCCGGGGCAGCGTCGCTGTGCGTGCGTTGCGTCGATCACCGCCCTGAAAACAGCTACTTTAGCAGTTCGCATTATTTCCGGCATAATTTGTTCGCTCGGTAACATCGATTTTTCAAAAAGCATTTTTTTTGTGTTAACCGACGTTTGAAACCCATGCTCGTACGTAGCCCACCAAGGGCTGTGAAAGCACACGTTACCGCACCTGCCTCGACGAACTCTGAACAACTTACAGCAAAATCAGCTCGAGATAGGTCGACAATTACGTGTGTGTGCGTGCACAGGTCCTAGGACTCTCCGGACTGCCGTTGGTTCCGTGTGAGTCGTGAGCTGTGGACAAAAGCAGTTATGGACCGGTAGGGTGGTTGGTTGTCTTTAATTAAAAAAAAACACGCTTGCAGGAGTGTTCCACCTGATTATCCTCTTTGAAGAAGCTTATTTTCCTTGAAAACGCTAGCCCACGGACGTCGCGCGTATGTATGTTGCCTCGCCAGCTCGGGGAGTGCTCGGCAACCGTTTCGGAAGGTCAAATCACCACGAAGAAAGCTGGCGATTTTGCGCGGAAGACTGGAAACAAACGTGAATACACATGCGCGAAGATACATATTTATTTTCGCAATTTATTTTCGCGCGTGTGTGTTCACGTTTGTTTCCAGTCTTCCGCGTAAAATCGCCAGCTTTCTTCGTGGTGATTTGACCTTCCGAAACGGTTGCCGAGCACTCCCCGAGCTGGCGAGGCAACATACATAAGCGCGACGTCCGTGGGTTAGCGTTTTCAATTTTTTGTTTTTCTTGTGATTTCAAGGGGGAAAAAACTCTTCATAGAGGATCAGACAGAAGGCTCCTACGTCGTAGGGTGTTTTTATTCATTGAAGACCACCCACCAATCACCCAGCCAACCAAGCAGTCTATCACCGCTGTTGTCCACCCGTCCATTCACGGCTCTCGACGTACCCAGAACCAACGGCAGTTCCGACGGTTCCTAGGACCTCCGGTGCCAACCTCAACCCAGCTGTGTCCCTGGGCCTGCTGTTGGGCGACCGCATCTCCATCGAACGCTTCTGAAGACTCTCTAATGTGATTAGTCTAACTTCGAGCGTTTCGTCCCTATACACAACGGAGAGTGCTGTGCAAATGCAGCAGTATGGCCATGAATACTGTCATGCTGCTATTACTTCTACTACCGCCGCTACTACTACTGCTACTACTACTAGTAATACTACTATTAATACTACTTTTGGGGCTGTTTGTTATGGAAGGGCAGGTAGTAATACGAAGTAGTATTAATAGTATAACAGGAACATTAATATGGCGTGTCTTAAGTCGGAAGAGATTATTTCGGTCGAAAACCTACACCGCCGCTGTTTACCAGGGACTAGTTGGCATTCAATGTGCTACCTGGAATGTCTATAGTCTAGTGCTTTAGAATACCAGGTATAGAGTACCTCTGTTAACTTTCAATACTATAAACTGATTTAGTACTATTAATACATCGTAAATATCAATTTGCGAAAATCTTGTCGCTTTTGCGGTCCGTATCCGCCTATGGTACCTACCTTACGGGCGTGCGCGGACTCGCAGGCGGGCATCAGCCCGCCGCGGCGAAACCCCTGTGGACATGATGTGGACATGCACAGGCAGCGGCAGCACAGCACGAAGATGTGGTATGGTGGGGTGACAAATGGCAGGCTCCGACATAAACAACTCGCCGCAGGATAACGAGGACACGCCATGCGCACATACATGGTGTTGCCTACTGCTGCTGCTGTGCGGCAAGTGCTGTGCGGCAGGACCGCATGTTGTCTGTTGTCTGTCATCTGCGATCTTCGCAAAAAAAAAAGGAAAAATACGCGCGGAAAAAACTGCCTCTCTAAATCTTACGTACGTACACGGGGATAGGGGATGCGGAAACCCCAACCCCGGGGATGTTGCGGAAACTATGGCGCGATCAATGGTAATGCGCAGGCAGCGGCAGCGCAGCAGAAATATGTGGTATGATGGGGTGACAAATGACGGGCTCCGACACAAACAACTCGTCGTGGGATAGCGAGGACACGCCATTTTGAGCACATGCATACATGGTGTTGCCAACTGCTGCTGCTGTGCGGCAGGGTTGTATGCAGCGTTGTGCTCTCCGCATGTCGTCTGCTGTCTGTCATCTGCGATCTTCGCAAAAACAAGCAAAACAATTGCGCGCGGAAAAAACTGCCTCTCCATATCTTACGTACGTACACGGGAATGGGGGATGCGGAAACCCGGAAACCCGGGGATTCGCCTTGAATATGCCCAAGGCCAAAAAAATAAAAAGGGCTTGCCACGCGCGACACACTGCACGGATCGCGCCCAAACCTCGGGCAACGTGACCCCAAGGTCCGAACTGTGCCCACCCCCTCTGACGTTTCGAATAAAGGTGCGAGCACGAAGAGATATGTTCGAAAACAGAGGCAAAAATGGCAATTATACGTATACATGTAGTAGTTATTGTGTTCGGCGAGGAGACATTGATGCGTGTCATGTAGACCGGATAACCCTTTTGTTTTGTGTCCCTACGTGGCGCTGCTGGTGTTGATGTATGTCGGCAGGACTACTACGGAGGGGGCTACGGCGGGGGGTACGGCCACCCGCCCCCGGTTTTCAACGCCTACGGCCAGCCCATGGGGGGCTATGGCCCTCCCCACATGGGCATGGGACACCCTGGGTCTGCCGAAATCCTGCCTCCGAATGTTCAGCTTCGGCTCGACCACTTGGTTTCCACGGGCTTTTGCTACCCGGGAGACATCGACGACAGGTCCGTTGCTTGTGTTCTTGCTCTTATTGTTCTTATTCTTGTTATTTAATTTGTTTGTTTTTGTACTTGGTCTTCGTCTTGCGCTGGTTGGGGGCTACAACCCTCCCCACTTGGGCATGGGCCACGCTGGGTCTACCGTGATTCTCCCTCCGAGTCCCTAGCTTTGGCTCGACCCACCCGGTGTCCACTTGGTTTCGCTACCCGGGAGACTGATGACAGGCCCGTTGCCGTGCACCTGGTACGTTGTTGTTGTTATTGTTGTTGTTGTTGTTGTTGTTGTTGTTGTTGTTGTTGTTGTTGTTGTTGTTGTTGTCGTTGTTGTTGTTTTGTTGTTGTTGTTGCTGTTGCTGTTGCTGTTGCTGTTGCTGTTGCTGTTGCTGTTGCTGTTGTTGTTGTGCTTGATGCGGTTGTTCTTGCTGTTCTTGTTCGTGTTCGTGTTGGTGGGCTTGTTATCGTTGGTATTTTCAAAAATTATCCTGACGTCGTCTTTTTTTTCAACAGGTGCCGCAAATTCTTGCGCGAGGTGCCCGAGCACGTGGCCTTGCAGGCCATCGACGAGTTCATGGCGGCGGATCGGCACAACATCCGGAAGCTTTCCGCCTACTTCATGGTGAGCTATATATGACCTATATCCTCAACGAGGACACGCATCCCGTAGCAAGCGCAATCGTATTATCGGCGTATCGTAGTGTCGTAGTATCGTGTATGGTGTTATCGTATTATCATGTTATCGTACCATGGTATTGTCGTGTTATCACGCGCGCCTTGAAAGTCGAGTTTCGACGAAATCCTCGATCTGATAGCTGGAGTGTCTTTTTTTTTTTTTTGTACAGTATGGTATACTCGTACCTCGTAGCTGTCGCTGGTACATTGGGCTACCCGGTTTAACCGCTTGAGAGCCCCCGAACCCCTCCCTATACTAAATCCAAGTAATTTTGTCCCCAAAGCCGGGTTTCCAGTTGTAAAGGCGTTAACCCTTTTAGAACTGGACGACCTTTTGGGGACATTTTTTGTCCCCAAAAAAAACGAAAACACTTGGACTTTGTGAGGGACTTAAAATACGTATCTAATTCGAGTGCGATTCTAGGGGTAGTAATCTCTCGGCGATTAGCTATCCTGGGAACAAACTGACAGTCTCGGCAGAGTCGACCAATGAGGATGGGCCACGAAGAGTGGTGGTGCGGCCGTGTCGGTTCGGGATACTCCCCGTGTAAGGGCGCCGCAGACACTCCTCATCTAGCGCAAGGCAGCCACGAGGCGCCAGGGAGGAACCATGGACGACGTGGAGGAGCTAGGTACAGTCACAACACACACCTGCGACTTGGAACACTCGGCCGTCCTACGGGGCAGGAACTTGCTGCGAGAGAAAGGATGTGGTCTGGCGGCGATTAGTGGTGCGGCATTCTTGCAAGGTGGCTTGGAGATCAAACAAGCGCTCCCCAACGGATACTGCGCCCTCCATTCGGTGTCCCTGGCCCAACACAACTCGTATGCGGAAAGCTGCATACTGGCGAACTGCCGGGCTGATATCGTAGATGAATGCGTTCAGGCGGTTTTGGGGAGCACTGGTCAACTGGGACGGCGGGAAAGCGGTGCCGCAAGAAGCGGAGGAAATGCTGGCAAAACTCGGTTTTTCACGGTGAAAGCAACAGATAAACTGGGGAACGACCGACAGGTGCGCAAAGTAGATGATGCATACGAGTAATCGTATTACACTTTCCATTCCCTCGGCGACAACTCTCCATGTACAGTGTGTCGCGCGTTCTGCTGTTCGTACTATTGGTGTTGATTTACGTGTAGATGTGATGACGGTGCTGTCAGTGGCAGGTTGTCGTCGTGCTGCTGTGAGCGGCAAGTCGTTTGTGCTGTGGTGAGCGGCAGGTACTTGTGCTGCTGTGTTACTGCTGTTAGTTGTTGCCGTTTTTGTAGAAAAATGTGATTGACTGTACAACAGAGTGTGGTAGGATGCCCAAGTAGTGCTGTAAAGTTACTAACGGAAATGTAAGGAGCGCTACAATATTTATATTTTCTCTGAACAATCTTTATATTTCTGTCTAATTTGGTCTTCTTTCTGATGTTTGTAGGCATACTCTTTGGCTTGTACTCGTGTACGTAAATCCGGTGTGGTCGTACAAGTACATGAGCTGGTGGTGTTGTCAATCGGTACGTGCTCATGCTGCGGTAGGAGTGCTGTTGTTGTACAAATGTGTCTGGTGCCGTCAGGGGGATGGCCTCGTAGTGTGCACCCAGCAGTGATGGTGTAGAAACGTGTAGAGAGCTTCTAGACGGCCTCGTGGCTTCTGGACAGCGTTGCAGTTATAGCTACTGCCATGAATGTAAATGTAAGGAACATTTACATATCATAACAAATAGTAACTGTCCCTTATATTTGCGTCATTTGTTATTTACTGCTATGGGTGTAAACACAGGAGTGGGCATACCGAGAAGTTGCTTGTACTTGTGCGTACCCTGCTATTGTTTGTATAAGTACTTGTGTAGCACGCACTGATGTTCCTACCCTTGGTGTGGTTGTACGCGCAGATAGGGTGATGGTGCTGCTGTGCGAGTGCTGTTGTCGTAGAGATGCCATTTCATGTCATCAGTCGCCAGGAAGATACCCTCGTAGGGCTGTATTGATATGGGCAGAAACATAAAGCTCGATTTCATATTAATAATAATAGCAAAGGGTCCTTGCAGTTTTGCGTTCAGTATTGTGATCCTGTGTTTACACCTACCTGTGCTACTGGTGTGGTTCCTACTTGTAGATGTGATCGTGGCGCTGTTGTATGATAGACGACAAACATGTGTAAAAACGCGAGGCCAGGGCATCATGCAAATTCGAAAGATGAGTATCGATCGAACTCATAGCTGGCGTATTTTGTTGGTTGTCTTTTTATAAAATAGCTGAAGCGCAGTACCGGCCCGCTCATAAGAAAGCTCCTTTGAAGAAAGTCAGCCTTCGATTTGTAAAAAATTGAGAAAGTGACCAGCCTGGGTGGCGAATGCCACACTGATTTCTGTATGTTGGGGCGGTGGTTGGCTGAGCCCGATTTCTGGTTTCTTATGAGCAGGCCGGTACTGTATGATAGCTAATGTATTTCTCAGCTGGTATTGTTGTATATTTTGTTCGTGATACTCCGAGTATTTGTTTATAAACCATTAGACTAGACTAGACTAATTTGATTGAACTCAAAGCTGACGTATTTGAAACATTTTTTTTCAATAAATACCCTAATATGGGTAAGATTGCCATCGATATACAGTAAGATTTTTTACTATTGCCAGATTTATTCCCCTCCATATGGGATATCTAGTGGTAGTGCGCAGAATTATGACGTACCGAAATCGCCCTTGGTAAAGTTGTCCTGGTGGTAACATCCTGGTATTTTTTCATCTGTCTTGAAGAATACATCTTATCTATCCAAAGGGTTATTGCTGGCAGCATTCAGTCGGCAGGAGGAATGGAACAGTTTCAACACGACCAAATTCCGCAACAATCACGAGTATAGCCCTTCCTCGTCACGCGCACACACCGAATGTGCTCGTGTCAGGTATAAAGAGGCACAAAGGTCTGACTACGACGTAGTGCAGAACATTCTTCACGTGTTGATCAGGAGGTTGCCTATGTAGTCACTACTTTGGAAGTCTTGCGCTGCACTAACATCTACAAAATATTAACACTTATATCTCCCGCACCCCTAACGCGTTATTTATGAACCACAGACAAAATATATGAGGCAAGGGAAGAGGCCGACGAGGCGGTCGCGGAGAGATTGGGAGGGGTGGGGTGAGGGGGACGACGAGAAGGGGGGCGAGAGGGAAGACAGTATGGGAGGCGAAAAGGGGGGCGAGGACGGGGAGGCCATAGGAAGCAAGAAGGGGAGTGTGGAGGGATCAGCTGGTATGTCATCTAAAGACGATATTGACCAACGCCGGTGGTTCGGCTCAGGAATAAAGGGTGCGGATTGGGCGGAAGGGTACAACGGCAGGGACAACGAAGGCGACGAGAGCATAGACTGCCGCCGTTCCGAGTGCGAGGGCACAGGTTTCGACTACGACGTATGTCATCGAAGAAGGGAGGGGGCGGATTACTCCGAGCAATTTCGACCGTCGCCAACAACGCTCAAATCTCTTCCGCGATTCGACGAGAAGAACCTGGGCCGATTCACTGTGGATGTCATCGGCAAGTTGGCGTTAGGACGGCACGCCCAAGGACCGGCCTGAGCTCAAATTCTGCAAAGCCTGACTCCCTGCGTCCCCTGTTGATATAAACCTGCCGACTTATCTAGAAGAGTAGGTGCTACGCGATGCAAAATGCGCGTCGTCGGCGTTTCTGTTCTTGATCGGCGTACACGTCGACGAGGGTCCATGGCCGGAGGAGACTATTAGGGGTGGAGGGGGTTGGGGGGGGGGAATGTTCTTGAGTGCACCGAGGTTTGGCTGCTGTCAGGATATGGTGTCATTTGCCAGATGCGGTTGTGCTTTCAATACTGTCGGCATGGTGCGTAGGTGGTGCGAGGGGTTGCACGTGAGTTCATATTCACTCGTGGGATCAACATACGGAGACATGTAATTTTTCTTGTCCTTTGTGTATCGGCCTTTGCTATGGGGACTACCTGGGAGGCAGACAATCATCGTTTGCAAGTCCTAGAACAGCGCCAAACATGTCAATCGGCTGATTAATCACAAAAAATGCGTGTTCGCGCGGTAGCGTTTGATAGGTTTTGAACTTTAATTACCACGATGTCCGCTACAGCTGATAGCGATGCAGGAATGATGCACGAGGAGCACCCAAAATGCCTATGAAGTTAAATTATTTAACTTGCTATTCATACGCCAGCGTGAGAAACGATTTTTTGGGTGCGCAACGAGTAGGCCTAGACACCGTTACACATTGGCAGTTTCGTACAACTCAATTGCAAGGAAGGGGAGTGATAAAAAAACTACTCGACCCTTCCTGTGACGCAGAGCATGTGTCTACTAATATAGGGATACGGAGGGCATGACTCACTTTCTCAAACACATAGCATGTCAAACTTTGAATTGAAAACTGGCGTTTTAGAGCAAATATGTCGCATGTCGGCACTTTCACCCCTTGACAGACAGCGTGAAGGAAACTACCTTCACAGACAGCCTTGACAGAAAAAATCAGGGGACAGTATCGAAAATCCCCGCTTTATCAAAAACGCCTGACAATGATGTATAAATTAGTGTGTTTTCCTGCGTTTTCCTGTTTTAGGCATCTTGATACGTTTCCGAGTCCGATCTACAGAAAGATGGGAATTGAACTGCAGAATATCGATGATCTCAAATTAGCTCATATCAAACGAGTAAAACAGCCGAACAAAAACAAAAAATATCAGGGGTTTCCACACATATTATGATTTGTTTTCTACCAGGGAGGTTAGGAATATATGTCTAGACGGCTGGATATGCATTGGCAGACAGCTTGACACTGACATGTCTCCCGACGTCTTTTAGAGGAGCAAGACGGCTACGTCTAAAAAAAATGCAGGTGACGCGTAGCCAACATGTGAGGGGTATGACAGGTCACTTATGCACCGACAGAGAGACTTGACGTCATGTGAGGGGTATGGGTCGCGGTCACAAGACAGGTCACTTATGCACCGACGGAGAGACTTGACGCCAGCGTTGTGACGCGTGAACCTCACTCAGCATTTTCGGTCAGACAAAAGTTCGTGGTGTATGTGACAAGTACATAAACAAATGGTCGGCGGCGTTCGAAACCGTCGAAAAAAATTGGCGTGCGTGCGTCCGCATCACCGGCACGGGGTCAAAACGCATAGTAATCAAACCGCAGACGGTTCTTCTTATAAATAAAATAAGCCCCCCTCATCCGTCGTCTCAAGCGCCACCCCACCCCAGTTTCAAGAGCGACAGCACGATGCGCCTCGCGATTCTCTCAATATACTGATGCGAAGCATCGGTGCTACTTGAGGGAAAACACGGCGAGGAAAACCACCCTGTATTCCGCAGGTGGCGATCGAGCCCAAAATAACACGCGGCGAGTTCATATTGCAGGTTGGATGATAACAACGCAGCCCACACCACCGTACGATTGCTCATCATGAACTAACACCGCGCGTCATGGAACACTGGGTGTCCAAACAAAGACGAGACGCAAACTGTGTAGGATTTCCAGTAAATCGGCGTCAAACCTTCATTCAACACGACGCGCAATTGCTAACAAAGAAGCCAGCGCTTGCGGCAATCGCCACATCAACTGAGTTTCCTTTGTCGGCATACCGTCACTGCCAACCTCCTCGCCCCACCAACTTGACGTGCGGACAACCATAACAAGACATCGGCAAATACAAATATAATCCATTTCGTAGAAAACGTTGACCGCGACGGGTCAGCCGAAATTTTACGAATTGAAGGCAATCCCCACCCATTCGTCCACTACCCCATTCCCAGGGAAAAGAGCTCAGCAAGCTTGGGCGGAGCACTCCTTGCGCTCGAGTTGCACGCCAGCCCCAAACGCGTTTAGCTCCTTGGACGCGTCGAAGCACGCCTGAGCGCCAAGCGACGGAAAAGAGGGGTACGGCAGCCGTGTCAGCAGTCAGTTTGCCATGTATTCGAAGAGCGAGTATCTGCCCGGCGCATCGACAATACTAGCGAGCGGGGTCTTTCTATGCGATGTACACGGGTGGTATTTTGACACTCTCGTACCGCTTGCCAGCAATATGCCTACTGCCGTGGCCGTCAAAATACAGCTACTCGCCCAGCTCTGGACAACTGTTGTACGCCCATGCAGAATTATACTCCAACCTACGTTGCTAGGCTCTTTCGTGTGGTTGATGCTGTAATCGTTAGTTTTCACTCAAGTTTACCCTCTGAAGAGAATAGCTGCAAGACTTCGGTAATATTAGTGGACTACTGCTACTGCTGCAATCCTACATCATTCTGCTACGGTACTTATACCTCAAGGTACCGTACCGGTAAGTGCTATCAGGTTTGCTCCATTTCGCGGTTGGTGCGAACTTGGAACTATAACCTACGCCTGCACTCTGCACCACTACCAGGTGGAGTTTCGGTCGACTACAGCACTGCGCGCTACAGGAGTACAACATGGAAAACGTACGGCATTGCGCGAAACTATCGTCGTGAATATCTGTTGGTGCATAAACATGAAATTAAAACAGTCGTTACATATCTGCCTTGTGTAGTCTGTGGCAGCACAAGTGTACGTATGTACCTGGTATGCATGTACGTACAACGATACCACGATTATCATACCAGCTATGATACGTACCACTCGTAGTTACAACTACTCACGCATAGGTACATCATGCCTGGGGCCTTCCGTCATAGTGGCCCTTCTACTCACAACGGCAGCAACAGTACCACGCTGTCAGCATCCTTCGTCTAAGCAGTGTACCTGGTGCACAGTTTTCATATGTGATACATTATTACGATGCGCGAGAAAAAGCTCCCCGTCCTAAATAAAATCAATACCAAGAGGTATTGATAGTGTCATACAGGTAAGTGCGAGTACTGCTGTACTGCTGTGGAACTTGTTCCACGTATCACTATGATATCACGTCCAGCAGCTGGCAGAGACGCTAGCACCAGTTGTATGATATAAAATGACATAGTGAGCACTATGACATGAGCCTAGTCATGTTCTACAAGTAACCCTTTACGGCTTGGTGCCAGTGCTACTGCACTGCTGCTGTACAACCAACACGTACGACTAGGGTATATGGGTCCCCTTCTAGGCTTGTCCCCGTTTTCAAGCAGCTACACTCAAGTACTGGTATTATGTACCAGGTACCAAGTAATACTTACTCGTACTGTACTTGTACCTGAAAACAAGATGGGCAACCTCTTTCCATTGGACAAACTACTTGGAATTAGACTGGGAATACACTACCACTTGGAATTAGAGTAAGGAAATACTAGCAGCAGTACTCGACATGACTGTGAGGGTGTGAAATGGAAGGTTGTGGCACGAGTCGAGCGGAGCCTTCACCGGGCCTTTGAACGACACCCTACCAGCGCCAACAGCAGGTACTTCCAACCCTAACAGCAGTATAGGCATACCCTGAATCATCCTAAGTTTTACCGCAGCAGGTGTTCCTTGCGCGCGGTTCTATCTCACTCGATCCCGGGAACATAGTGCTTTGAAGTCTCCAAGCACGCAGATGGCGGCAGGCAGCAAAAAGCAAACAAATTTCAAGGACACACGCACCTGGTTACACATGACGTTGTAGGTGTGCTGGACGCCCCTGCGCTCTGCCGTTGCCGATACGTCGTCGAAGCAGATTCCCGCGATCACAGCCGCCAAACTGGCCCCGCAAAGCCCAGGGTGTGCGCTAGCAGCCGCCTTGCGCTCCTTTGAGGACAAGCCACCGGGCAATGCCTGTGGGTGTTCCTGATGCTAGCAAACACGTCGGGCGACCGCGGTTGCGGCATCGAACGCAAATTCCCTGGTCCTGGGAGCATGGTGTTCAGCAACTTGCTTCAGCTGCTGATGGATAGCGGAAGCATCTGCGTCCTCGAAGGCTTCGAGGGCAACGACGTCGGGGTATGCCTGCTGCGCCATGGTGGTGCTGGTGTGTAGAGACACAGACTGGAGCCATGTACTTGCACAGCAGCAAAAACCTTAGTTTGGAGGTTTTTGACCCCCCTTGACCACCCAAGTTCGCTTTGCACTTTATTATCCAGTCTAATTTGTCCCCAGATCTGGGGACAAATTACCTGGAACCAGGTTTTGGGGAGTTATTTTCTATACAAAATTTGTTTTGCCGATTTATGTTTGGCCGTGCGCTTCGCAGGTCCTTTCGCTGCACGCGGCTCGACTTTGCCCCAATGAGCTTCGTTCATTTAATTTTAATTTTAGGTTTGATATTTTTTCAACGATTTTTTAGTGGGTTCTAAAAGGGTTAAGAGCGTCTGTAGTAAGAGAAAACGTAGTTAAGAGCAGTCACGTCGGCTTTGTCACGCCTTTAAAACCTATACGATGCCCTATCCAAGATAAGAGCGGAACGGAGATAAAAGCGGTAAATCCGGCCCGTTCCCGGGGGCTCTTAACGCCTCAGCAACTGAAACCCGTTTTGGGGGACAAATTGCGTGGAAATAGTGCAGGGAGATGTTTGGGCGGTTCTGAAGGGGTTAAATGGGGCCCCCCACTGTAACAAGAACTTGCCCTGCAGGGTGTTTTCTAACTGCCGTCAGCTTATGTGCGTTGATCATCGGCTGACGCCTCAGGCAACTCGAAGAGGGGTCCCTCTTTGTTTTTTGTAGCCGCCCTATCGAAGTGCACCCACGCCTGACCAAGGCCACAAGTGCAGTAAGAGGGGCCCTGCTTTGAGAGGCCCGAAACGGCTTGGGCGAATAGAGTCGCCTCCATTTCTTTGTGCTTTTTCGCGTTTGCGATACGCACTGCCGTGGACTTGTTTGCTAGGCTGCGCCGCCGTCAATACTGTGAAGATTTTTTTTTTAATTTGACGGTGGAGAGAGCTACTGGCGCGAGTAGCCTAAACACAGTAGTCAAATGGAGGGTACCCCCCCGTACCGTGCCCTTGGTAGTTTTCGGGGCCACGTTACTTGAAATTTGTGTGGATTAAGTTTTGTAGTTAGCCAAAGGGTTCCGGTGAGGTGTCCGATTTAAGAGCGTCCATAAGAGAAAACGGACTTGATATAAACCCTGTCTGCGCCACAACGTATTCCAGACTAATCCCAAGTAGTTTGTCCCCAACCGCGTGTGGTGCGGTTGTAGAAGCCGCTTGTCGCGCAGTGGGTGTGTGCCTGACGCGCCGGTACCGAAAATCTACTGGTGTAAAATACTCAAGCTGACATGAGAGCGGCACGGAGATAAAAGCTGCGACACCGACCTTTTCCGAGGGGCTCTTAAATGGGGTACCCCATGGTAACCCTAGCCCGTGCAGCACTGACCGTCCGCCGCCCGCTGTTACTCTCGACCTACCGATGTTACGGACAGGGTGTCATCCGCAAACACGCCGAGAATTTCCGGAGTGGTGCCCCAAGTGCGGGGGGCGGCTACCCTCCCGGCGGGCCGGCGGGGGCGTACGACGTGGGTGCCAAGCGGATGAGGGACTACAGCTACGAATCTCAGTGGGCAAACAAGCTGTCGAAACCTGCCGGGGCAGGGCTGATGGAGGTGATGCATGTCCCCAGCTGGATGGAGTGTTGGCTTCGTCCAAAGTATATGGTTGATCTCTCTTTTCTTTCTTTCTTCTTTTTTCTTTCTTCTTTTTTTTTTCTAATCTTGTTTGTTGTTGTGTTTTTGAGTTGTTGCATGTTGCCTTTGGTGTGTTACGTATTTTTGTGTGTGTTTTGAGTTTTTTTTTCTTGCGTTGAACAGTTACTGTAGTGACTTTGGTGACTTGAATTCATTAATTCGTGCATTCAATCATTGTATCACTCCTCTTTGTTTTTTGCCGTGCTCTTCTTTTTGGCAGCGTCTTGCTGGCGCTCCACAAGATGTACAGGCCGGGGTGCAGAACTTGCTAATGAAGGGCATCGCCTCCGAGTGGGACTTTGACACCCGCGTCTCCAACACTCTTCTGCAGGTCAGAAACGGCTGTCTGACTTCTGCTTGCATCGCCCAAGAGTATGTTTTTGGTCCTTGTGCTTGTTCGTGCATTGTTTTGTCGCTCGTGCGCGTGGTCTTCTTGTTGTTGCTCGTTGTTGTAGCTGTAGCTGCAGCTGTTGCTGTTGTGGTTGTTGGAATGGTGTTGGTGTAGGAATGAGGCGTGCTGCGATAGGGGTACAGAACCTTTTTTAGGCCAAAACTTGTTGTGACTCACGGCGCTCCTTGACGCTTTTACAACTGAAAACCCTTTCTTGGGATAAATTTGCTTGAATTCAGTCTAGGGAGCGATTTTGGGGCTCTAAAGGGGTTAAGTAATGACTATTAGACTATTGCACAAAACATAACACAAAATAATATCACACACAGCTTGCAAAGATGAATTTCGACAAAATGTTCGATCTCACAGCTGGAGTGTATTTTAAGTTTTAGAAAAAAAAAATAACTACCAAGTGTATATCGTTGGAAGCCGGTGAGTGCTTTACACTACTGTAGTATACTATTAATAATAAGAGTATGCTGCAGTACTCCTTGTCACCAGATGCTAAGTACTCAGTACTTGGAAGTATATATCGAAGCCGTGGGATTAATTGTCGGGTCGGGCGTATTTGTCAAACTCAGTTTTCCGAGGATATGTAGACTTCCTCAAGCGGTGAATGAAGTGATGAATGAAGTGATGCATCGATAAAGGAGCCCCAGCAACTTTGGATGCGCCCCGCCCGTAGCGCGCCGTCTGACCTGTTCTTTGTCATTTTTTCCCCCTGAGCCTGTCACGTGCAGTATCGTGGCCGATAACTTGACGTGAAACTTGTGGTATACCTTGGCCTGATTTGTCCGGCAAACGCGCTGTATCGTGACCGGACTTGCCATGAAATGCGCTGTATCGTGGCCTGATTTGACCTGAAAAACGAGTTTGTTTTTTTTTTTTTGCAGCTGACGGAGCAGCAGGCCATCGAGGCAATCGAGGAGTTCGCATCGTGCGACATGAGCCGCATCCGCAACAAAAGGTCAGAGAGAACCCTCAGCCGCTCCTTGCACCTACCAGACGTCGGGATAGAGCGACCGATGCCTTGAGATGCATGTGTCCGTGTCAGGAGTACACGAAAGAGTTTTTTGTCGACGACGCGCTTTCTTTTTAATTCTCAGACACGGGAGCTATATATGCATAGTTTAAAGTCGATTTGAAAAAACGGAAAGAGAAATGCATTTCTAATATTATTAGTGGTGCAGAATCACACCCCACCGGCTTGTTTGAAGTTCGGACTTTTTTCACGAGTGTGGTATCGTTTTTCACATGCCTCTTTGTATACAGTGTGTGTTTGGTTATCGTCGCTTTTGCTTTGCAGCTCAACTATTAGTAGTACCCATACATGCACTCTGAGGCACTCGCATACCACACTTGATCATTGGGTAGTATATACTCGGGTTATCTGCCTCGGTATTTTGATATATACTCGGGTATTCACCTCGGTATTTTCGGAGTCTATATGTAGAAGACTACCCGGTAAACAATAATCTTGTTTAGGCTGGTCGGTGTTGTTTGCCCGGGCACTTGCGCGGTGGCTTGTGGCTAATTGATTTTCCTTAATTTTTACAAGAGCATTGTCCCCCTTTTCAATTTTGCGACACCCCCGGGAGTGCAAGCCAACCGCATACCACCGTGCTACACACACTCACTCGCAGGATTGATATTAGCCTTCGATGCTTGACATGACGAGCTCGGTCCTACCTTTTGCCCCCGTCCTCTCTACCCACCCCGCACGAATGTGCATCCAGCGCCTACTTGATGGGGCTGTTGAAACGCTACAAGTCAGGCGCGCCCCCTCCCCCCGGCCTGGCTCGCTGAGGAGCAACGCCTACTGGTAAGGTCGGCAAGTCGCTCGGATGCTAGTGGCTCGCGACTTTTTTTTGCTTTTTAATGTTTGGACAGCGTGTGTTGCTCGGATGTCTGAAATACCCCGTGTAGTTTTTTTTTAATGAACGTGCGCGGCCGGCATATGACTCGGCTTGCAAACCCGAGTATGAGACATTTCATTCAATCGGTAGAGCTCGCAGCTGGCGAATTTTGAGAATACATTTATTAGAATTTTAATGTGCGTTTTTTTCCCCCTTTAAGGTTGATTACACGGGATATTGTGTTACGGGACAGTTTTTCTAGTGTTCTAGTGTTCGAACGTGTTGTGATCGAGCGGTTGGGTTTTTGGTTACACGGGGTTACTGGTTACGAAACGCCTTTTTTTTATGTTCAAACGCATTTTTCAACGAACCGCTGGGACGGGTTACGCACGAATTTCGAATGGTGTAGTTTGTTGTGTGTTGGAGCGACGTGTGTTGACTGGTAGTCTGAAGTCGGTTACGAAAAGGTTCAACCACTGTCCCTCACTAGGGAATATCCCAGGAGACCGTGGTTTAACCCCTTGACCGACCGCCCAGCGCACACTAACACTAGCGTATAGATGTCAAAAGAGGCCTTGACGCGTCCCAAGACCCTAGAAGGCTGCGGTTTGACCCCTTGGCCGACGGCCCCCGTACACTAAATGTAGCATAGTAAGGCCGAAGGAGGCCTTGACGCGTCCAAACTATCCTAGGAGACCGCGGTTTAACCCCTTGACTGACCGCTCACCGCACACTAACACTAGAGTATAGATGTCAAAAGAGGCCTTGACGCGTCCCAAAGACCCTAGAAGGCCGCGGTTTCACCCCTTGACCGACCGTCCCTGTACACTAAATGTAGCGTAGTAAGGCCTCTGGCCAAAAGAGGCCTTGACGCGTCCAAAAGACCCCAGAAGGCCGCGGTTTAACCCCTTGACCGACCGCCCCCGTACCCTAAAAGTAGTGTATTAAGGCAAAAGTAAGCCTGGACGCGCTCGAAAGATCCTAGGAGACCACGGCTTGACCCCTTGACCGACCGCCCCCGTACACTGAAGCTAGTGTTTTAGGGCCCTTGACCGACCGCCCCCCACATTAAAGCTAGTATATTGAGGCCGAAAGAGGCCATGTCGCATCCAAAAGATCCTAGAAGGCCGCGGTTTGATCCCTCGACCGACCGCCCCCGTACGCTAAAGGTAGCGTATTAAGGCCAACATGGCCCCGTTGACACGTTCTTAACCTTTGTAGAATCGCGCTCACCGTTTTGGGGACAAATTACCTGAAATTAGTATAGGATACTTTTTGCAGTTCTACAGAAGCTAAACGCCGGTCTTGTATTGATAGCGCATCAAGGCGAAGGTAGAGCTCTTTGTTGACGCGCCCCTGTTGAACAGTCTTGTAGCGGATTATGTAGCGGATTTTGTCAGTACGGTGGTATGTGCACGTTCGGGTTAAGGGCTTGATTTTTATCAACATGACGAGTGTAGTAACGACATTTAGTTGTTTTTGTTTTCGGGCGCGAAAGACGGTTCGGTGCGGCGCGGCGCGTTTGACGGACGAAAGCCGCCTTCACGTTTGGTTTGCGAAGTTAACGCAGGATTTAGTTTGAAGGCTCACACCAACACGCGCGCGTCCCCCGTGACTCTCCGAGAATATGTTGCAGTCTCCGAAGCTAGGGTGCATATTAGCTGTTTGTTTCACTCCAGATATGGCAATATCCCTGTGCTCACGCCTCTCCTTGGGTCCGCAACGCTCCCTCGCGGCAGCCTAATTTTCCCTTTTCGCCCACCCCGGTATTTACGCGAATTTCCCGCGTGTGAACATATTTGATACGCTAGCGTGTTGGACGCCGCATACGCCGGTTTCCCCGCGTTCGCCCATTTCGCCCATTCGTCGATTTCGCCGCATTCGACGATTCCCCCACATCCTCCGATTCCCTTGCGTTCTTTGATTTGGCCGCGTTTGAAGATTCCATCCCATTGGACGATTTCCTCGCATACATGGATTTCACCACATAGGACGTTTCCCCTGCATTGGACTATTTCGCCGCATTCGACGGTTTCGCCGCATTCGACGGTTTCGCCGCATTCGACGGTTTCCGAATTTCCCCGCATACGCCGATGTTGCCGCCGCCGCCCCACGCCGCGCGATGTTGCCCAGTTGGTCGCCGTTACCCGTACCCCGGTCGTTTTGATTTTCGCCACCGAACGCCCCCGCCGCCCGCTACCGCTACCGCCGCGCCGCCGCCCCGCTCCGCACCGATAGAGAACGATCAGACGGAGTTACGACGCGCGGACGGATGCTGTTTTTTGCCGGCCCTGACGAGGGGCGCGCACTCGCGGTTCGATGTCGTGCGGTACACACACCCTGCTGGCTTTCGTCAAGCCTATCTGATCGGTCAGACCCGACTCGGCCCGTGACCCGACCCGACCCAGCCCGATCCGGCCCGACCGACGGGCTGCTCACACGGCACGAGAAAATTTGTGTCGACAACTTACCGACGCGGCACGAGAAAATACGTGTCGCCGATTTGCTTGAAAATGCGTGTCGTCGACTTGCCTTTGCTTGCTCGCTTGTTGCCCCTTAACCTGCACTGAACAAGCGACGACGTACGCGCGCGCCTGTGTTGTCGACTTGCTGTTGCTTGCTCGCTTGCTGCCCCGCGCCCGCGTGCTGAACGAGCGTCTGCGCGCGCGCGTGCCACCGAGCGAGCGATCGACCATTTGATTGATCGCTTACTTTAGATGAGAACGAGGCTTGCGGCACTTTTTACTATTCTTTGTGTGTGATTTTGCCTTATCATTGCTCCGTGTTGGCCTGCGGCGGTGTTATTGGAGGAGGGAGGGGGACGCAAAAATGCCCTGGGCTCAGCTTGGCTGAGGTGGTAACGGCATCTGGCTTGGCCGCTACGATGGGCTATCGTTGAGCAAGCGAGAGAGATGTGTAGCACCGAACACTCCGTGCTCTTTTTTATTCGTTTTCGCGTTGCGTTTTCTAGATTTTTCTAGATTTGCCCATCTTCATTATGTGATGTCGCGGCGTTCTGTCTCGGGTGCCTTGTAGGACGGCTACAACAGAAGTACAAGGTACGTGCACTTTCGAGAAATATTTGCAGAGTTAAGGCACGGTAAGGTAATCACCATAAAAAATGCGTCGAGTACAATTACCGTCACGTACGGAGCGGGACTGGGGGGGGGGGGGGGGGGGGGTTCCTGCACTGTACTCTTGTGCACGGGCGAGGGAACATTTTTTTGTCCGGGACATTAGCGGGTGATTTGCATGTAGTAGATACTGACGTTTCCGCCGATAATCGACACGCAAAAAGTTCCATACGGGCTGTGTCCCGGAAACCCAGAGATGGGTTAAGTTGTCCTTGTAGCGTCGCCCGTAGGTTTTGGCATGGTGCTGTAGCTAGCACTATCGGCCCTCTTCTCCTGACTGCTTTCTTCCGTTCTGCTGTTGTATCGTAGGTCTAGAATTCCGGTTTATCTATAGTAATAGTTATCGTTGTCGAGAGCAGAGTTGAATTTTTTTTTTTGCGAGGTGCCACCTTAGCCGTGGCCTGTGTTTTTCGTAGTGGGAGTCTGGTTGCGTCCCGTAGGAAGGTTTATTTTGCGCGCTTGCTTGGAGGAGAGCAGACGCGCAACCAGAATGCATTGGTTTTGTTTACAGCGGCCAAGCACGTAGCATCATGAGGCCTACGTCGTAGTATATCGTGATGGTGAGAGTGCTCGGCGCACTGCTTTTTTTTTATGCTTGCCCCATTGTATGAGGTGCCAACAGCATGCCCCCGCGATGTCTTTGGATTGTACCCGGAAGGCATGGATCGAAAATTCGTTGGCGAGGTTTAAGGTACGATTTAGGGAGTGTTGGTGTTGCTGATCGTGTAGCACGCCGCTTTCGCGCGATCTAGCACCGTTGCCTGTTTGGGGAGGGTAACCGCTTTGAATTGTTCTCCATGGGCGGTGGTGCACGGCTCGAAACTTGCAGTTCTCGAACGGTGTAGGGAAGTTAAGCTTCCTATGAGGAAGTTAAGTTTTCTGCGAGGGAGTGAAGCTTCCTTCGTTGAGGTTTCTGCGAGGAGGTTGAGCTTCCTGTAACGAAATTAAGCTTTCTGCGGGGAGGTTGAGCTTCATGTGAGGAAGCTAAGCTTCCTCGAGAACGTACAGCTTCCTGTGAGGAAGTTATGGTTCATGCTGGGAAGTTAAGCTTCCGCGAAGTGCCGCGGATACGTTTCGCTCGCGGCAACCGTAGTAGCAGATGTCCTGGAGAGTTTCGGCCTTCGCGCGATGATGCGCACGAGGTTTGGCCGCGGTAGTGCAACGATGTCGTGTGGACGTCCTCGATAAGTATGCCATCTGAAGTGCGTTTAAAAAAAATCCCGGTAGTTCCAGGTGTATTGAGGGTCATTCCTGAGAAACAAATTAATGTCACGAACCGTCACGAAAAAAAAAGTGATGGGGTTTTCGCGAATCGTGGGATTTGTCACGACTTGTGGCAATGAAAAGTTTTTAGAAGAAAACATGAATATTTGTGTCACGATCTGTAACGTGAAAAAAGCATCGCGATTTCGTTTTCGAAGACGTGCCGCAACGCCAGTCTCCAACTATTATCAAGAATCCTGTTTCGTTTTCGTTGGGTAGGAAATATACCCCTTGAAGGCTAATCGTACCGAGCGATGGGGCGCGTTTTTCTCCCCTGTTGGCGTTGATTGCCTGTTGATCGCAACTCGCAGATTCCGTTGCTGATCCCGTCACCACATGAATCTTGTCTCGTACGTGCCATAATTCGCCCCGAACTTTGTGCTAAACATTTGTGTCGTCAGTACTGATGGGGCCGCCTGGAACTTGTCTTCACCTCCAGCCGGTAAGTGCATGCAAGGGGAGTATGCGTACTAGAGTAGTGTAACAGGTGTCGAGCCCCGACAAAGGGGGAAAGCTGGTGATATCGTTACGAAGTCTGCGTCCTTCTTTCTCCGAACTTGAGCGGACGTTTTTGTATCAATAGTCACTTGGCAAGATTCAGGGAATTTATCTACCTGGTATTATTGTGACAACGTGTTCATCCAACAACAGATTAACTTTCAAAGCCGCGCGCTGTCGAATCCGGGTACTGCAGACGAATGACGCACACTTACTTGTCTCTTACCGACACACTCTCTTGATTCGCTATATTTTCGGCTTTGTGTAGCATACCTGTTTCTGCGCTCGAGAACTACAGGGTTGAGAACAACGGTACATGAATTGGAACACCCATGGGTGGAAGTAGCCGTATCGAAAGGCGTCCCAGTTTCACCATGTGAGACGTATTGTCGCGTGTCGGCGGACGTCGTCGTTCGTAGTCCAAACTGGTCGTTCTCATTTGTGTGTCGCGGAAGAGGCTAGTTCGCCCCGGATATGAAACCTCAGCTTTGACCCCTGGTTGGGCTCATTCTGTCGCAGGTTTGGCGTTGAGTACGTGTTGCCCTCTGTGTGTGCCTTCCCTTCGTTGCCGTACCCGTAGCGGCGCGTTCTCTCTGTTTACCTCTCCTTCGGTCGCCGTACCAATGGCGGTGCGTGCTCTTTGTTTTTACCTTTACTTCAGCCGTCGTGCCGGCAGCGGCGATTGTGCGCAATACCGGCGCCCTGATGGAGAAACGAAAGTTAAATCGACACACGACGCGTATGACAATACGTGGAAGTGTGGTGAGCTTGACCCCTTTACAACTGGAAACCCGTTTTTGGGGACAAAATTACTTGGATTTAGAATAGGGAGAGGTTCGGGGGCTCTAAAGGGGTTGAGCTTTGTTTTTCGACCCCATCCGCCGGAGAATTGGCGTTAGGCTAGATTTTTTATTTCAGAGTGTGCGACACTAACCGCAGTATAACAGCTGCCGAATTTGTCGTTTCCAAGTACTCCTTGCGCTAAGATTCTTGTGGGACAGTTTCTTATGGGAGGGCAGAGAGTGCAGGGGATCCAGAACGTTGTCGTGAGGCCCAGGGAGCGGCATGCGCAGCGTTTTCTCCCGCTAGCTTCGTTCTCCTCCTGCGGAGGGTAGTACTGTCCCCAGACCGCCGTTAGTGCGTGCGCTAAACGAGGCGGCCAGACGGTTCGACAGAGACAAAACCACTACCGCCAGTGGGGAGAACGGGACAGGCGAGAAGAGAAGCCTGGGCGGACAACGAACAAAAAATAAACACGTACCAGTAAGCATGGTACAACAACAACGACAGCTGTGTTGGGGCATACGAGCGTGTAGATATCCTTGCGATAGCGGCACACATGTACGGTACCGGCCCTCGGGTGTGAAACCGAGATGCTGGCCCGCGTTGCTCTTGTTATTTGATGAAGGGCGCGTTCCACATCAACTTTTCCAAGTATCTTTGTCATGGTGTTTACTCTCTTTTGTTTGGCTGTTATTCCTCAAACGGCTAATTTTTTTCCTGCCCGCTGTTGTATGTGCGCTCGCTGTTCCAATTACGGGCGGAATCCTTTGTCGCCAAGTGTCTCGAGCAATTGTATTGACACGTACAATGGAATGCTGCTGTTTGCTTTTGTGCTACAGTCCACGACACCGTGTATCGTACAGGATTGCTGGTCCAGCGGGCCCAAGGGGAGATTTCCTACATGAGAAAAAGTCTACTTCGTAGACTAGACTAAGTTTACCGTTTTGAGATTCAGAATAACGCCTTCCGATGTCGCCAGTGTCTGCTGAACGAGACATCGCAATCCACGTCGATTACGTCTATCCTCTTCCGTTCTCGCCTCGTGATGACCCCTTCAGTTTTATCTACCCCGACCGTCACAGTTATTTCCCTGGCAAGTTCGCTGCCGCATCCCGGTGGCGGAAGTGGCGATGGCGCTGAAAAACGTTGGGTTCGCTCGCAATATAGTGGTGGGAACTGCCGCGGTTGTGCGGCAAAGTGCCGCACATATTCAAAACCTTCATGAGCTCCATGTACCCCGAGTAGTACCCCTGAGGAACCGCACCGTGCTGCACCGCCGGCAAGCCGTACTCGACACGCATCTATATGTTCGAACTCATGGTGCACGGCGGCTGGAGTGGGTTGGTGCAGGTCGGCACGGACGGGGTGGCGGTCGAGAGTAGTGGGTTGACCGCAGTTTTTTTACCCTGATAACTTCCACCTCAGGACCCCGACAGCCACGCGCTCGCGGCGGTGCCTCTGCACATGTCACCCGCCGCCATCTGGGAAGTGTCGCAGTCCTGCTCGCTGAGCTCCGCGGGTAATCCCGGAGTAAATCCCACAAAGTTTACACCACTTGCTCAAAACCTAGTCTATAGGGCCTGTATTCAAGACAAATCGCGCCCAGTGTACTGATGCAGTCTTCTGCGTGCAGTGTAGTATACTGGTGGCTGCTGACTAATCTCAAGTCAAATATATGCTGAGCAAACTTACTGATCGCTCAACCAAGTCTCCTTTTTCAAGCCGAAAACAATCACACCGCCTGTAAAGATGCTTTTTAATAATAATATTTAATGGCGATGGCAATCAGCACACACAATCAATGTACACGCTAACTAGATAGACTAAATTGTTAGTACTCGTAATAATGCTTTTTTCCCGGAGGCTTGTTGCTTGTTTACGCGGTTTTGCAACTAGCGCGACTAGTCAACAGAGGAAAGAGAGAGGTACCTATATATATATATATGTAGTCAAACAATCAATCACGGAACGGCCCAAATAATTTAAAAAACAAATATTTTTCGCCAGAACACAGATAGATGATCTTGTACGATGTATGGTCCGTCCCGACAAGTTTTATCAAGGCATGACTGTTGTTACTGTTCAGGTATTAGTGGGGTATTAGTCCGTTTGGCCAAGGTTAACCAATAACTGACCCAAACTAAGCCTAATAACACTCCCCCCCCCTGAAACGGCGGGATAGCAGGTCGGCCGGATATACGGGCGGGCCTGTCGATATCCAAGCGGTTTCATTTCCTGGGGATACCGGGGAAATTATTTTTCAAGTTCGACATGGGGAAAAGTCTTGACAAGTTTATTATGGTGGACGTGGGATTTGAACCCACGATCTCAAAAACCCATGGTCCTGCCGACGACGCCATTTGTCAAGGTATTTGTGGGGTATTAGTCCGTTTGGCCACTTGCAAAAGGTTAACCAATAGCTTACCCAAACTAAGCCTTATAAAATGTCCCCTAGCCACTTGTTCTCGCTCAATTTTGAGAGTTGACACGTGAAACAAAGTTGGCACAAATCGCGGGGTCGAGAGGAATCGAAATCCGGTGTGCAAAAAATAATCGATATTCATCACTTTTTGCGAAAAATTACCCTGAAATTACCCCTAAGCGGCACATAATTGCCCTGAATTTGACAAAATTACTCCGCAATCGTACACTGTCGCCCCGTGATCACATGTAGATGCGCTGGATCATTACCACCAACAACAGAGTCATCAAAAAATACCAACCAACACCGCCGCCCGGTGGTGTTGCGGGTGGTGTGTGGGTGAGTACACAGACAGGCGGAAACTTCGGCGGGCGATATCTCGCTCAAGTTTTTTTTTTTTCTAGAAATAATAATGAAAAATAAAAGACGGTCCCGGGTGCAGGTCCAGTTCGCCCGAATCCGACGAGTTTTTCACGATCTATCGTTCCAATACTCCCCAAAAGACTGTACACTGTATTGGCGCTATCTATCTGGATGACCTTGTATGCCCTTTCCTCGATAATAAGTAACAACAAGCGAATCCAGACAATAAATAATGTTGGGTTGCCGTGGGCGCCTCAGCGGGATCTGTTTAAAACCGGTGTCAAAAAAATGAATGGGCCCCACACTCGACCAAATAAAAATAAAACTACGATCGATGGAAAATTTCGCAAACTCCGGGCAAAATCGCGCTTTTCTCACCGCACGCGAAAAAAAAAAGGAACGGCTCCGATCGAAACCTCCGCCTGGAACAACAGAGCTTTCCAGAAACGATGTTTTGATTAGGACCAGGGGGTACGTCAGTTAGCTACTCGGAATTAATTCACACGTGATTCGGGTGAAACGTCCACATATGGGACAACCCATGAGTTAGCTCAGTTACTTTCTTAAAACTCACACCCCCTGAGTGCGCATAACTGAGTTATCGTCTTTAACTCACCATCCCTCAGTCAGTAGTGCGTATAACTGAGTTATTATGCTTTTTAACTCATCCCAGAGCGCGGAGTGTGCACAACTACTACTGAGTTATCGTCTTTCTTTTTTATTAACTAGTCTGCCGGAAGTGTGCGTAAGTAAGTTAGCCATCGTCTTGATCTTTAACTGACTCCCGCGGAGCGTGCGTAGCTGAGTTATGGTCTTCAACTCACCATGCTCCCTGAGTACGTATAACTGAGTTGTTGTGGTCTTTGACTCACCATCCCTGAGTGTGTGTAACTGAGTTATCGTCCTTAACTCACCCGCCGGAAGTGTGCATATATATTATATAATAATAACTGAATTACAATATTTAACTCATCCCCGTGGAGGGTGCACAATTGAGTTATGCTCTGCAACTCAGTGTGGTTTAACCCATTCATGACTGTTGTAAGGCTTAGTTTGGGTGCTATAGGTTAACCTTTTGCAAGTGATCAAACGGACTAACACCCCCACCAATGCCTTAACAAATGGCGTCGTCGGCAGGACCATGGTTTTTTTGGATCGTGAGTTCAAGTCCCACATCCACCACAATAAACTTTTTCAGACTTTCCCCATGTCGAACTTGAAAAATATTCCCCCTGGTATACCCAAGAAATGAAACCGCTTGGATATTGACCGGCCCGCCTGTACATCCGGCCGACCTGCTATCCCGCCGTTTCAGGGGGGGGGAGTAGTGTAAGGTTTAGTTTGGGTAAGTTATTGATTGGTTAACCTTTTGCAAGTGGTCAAACGGACTAATACCCCACTACTAGTACCTTAACAGAACTCATCGTGTACAAATGGAACTTATCGTGTACAAGTGGAACTCATCTTGTACAAGTGGAACTCATCGTGTACAACAAGTGGAACTCATCGTGCACAAGTGGACGTAAGATGAATATCACCACAGTAAAACAACTCGTAGTTCAAGTCAATGAAACGTGACTTCCAGTTTTTTTCGTGCCTGCTACTGCTACACGCGCGGGAAACAAACTGCCGCAAGTGCACTACGATATGAAAACAAGAAGAGCACAAGCAATGGTTCTGGACGAAAAGACGTGCGAAAATTACAATTCAAGAACAACGAAGTAAGTGAAAAATGGCCACACATCGGACAACTAACTCATGACGAGTTAACTCAGTTATGTTCTTTAACTCACACGTGTCACCCCCTGAGTGCCCATAACTGAGTTATCGTCTTTAACTCACCACCCGTAAGTAAGTGTGCATAACTGAATTGTCCCCTGTAACTCACCATCCTTGAGTGCGTATAACTGAGTTATTACGGTCTTTAATTCACCCACGCGGAGAGTGCACAACTGAGTTATCGTCTTTAACTCACCACCCGTAAGTAAGTGTGCATAACTGAATTGTCCTCTGTAACTCACCATCCTTGAGTGCGTATAACTGAGTTATTACGGTCTTTAATTCACCCACGCGGAGAGTGCACAACTGAGTTATCGTCTTTCTTTATTAACTAGTCCGCCGGAAGAAAGTGTGCATAACTGAGTTATCGTCTTTAACTCACTCGCGGGGAGTGTGCCTAGCTGGGTCATCGTCTTTAATCTCACCCCCCGCGAGGGTGCATAACTGAGTTATGGTATTTACCTCACAAGCCCTGAGTGTGCACAACTGAGTTAAGTTCGTTAACCCACTGCTGAGTTCTGAAGAAATGAGGTAAACTGCGTTTACCCGAGTTGAGTTGTCCGATGTGTGAAAACATCATAAAATTGGCCCGGACGGACTGTACACGCGAGACGCTATCCACTCGAAACCATTGATCGTGTTTTCTCCATAATATACTTACTTGCAACAACCTAGACGACATGGCACACACAACCGAACCGAACCCAACACAGCAGCAGCACCACCGCCGCCGTCATCGCCAACGTCGGCGTCTTCTTGGGTGTGAGCCGTTCTGCGAGGTGTGGCAGTAGTAGGCAGCAGAGACATTGCGGCTAGCTGCATGCTGCTGTGCAGCCCGGTGCTGTGCTGATGCCCCCAGCCTGCGGCTCTGTCTGTGGGATGATGCGCTGCTGATACTCCGTGAAAAATAGGAACTCCCATTCGCTCGTAATGATCAGGGTTTTTCACGGGTCACGAGTCGGATCAGGGGGGTTTCAAAACCTCACGGGTCGGGTCGGGTTGGATCAGGAGGTTTTGAAATCTTACGGTCGGGTCGGGTCAGGAGGCTTTGAAATCTCACGGGTCAGGTCTGTTCGGCTCAAAAGGTTTTGAAATCTCGCGGGTCGGGTTGGGTCGGGTCGGGTCAGAAGATTATTACAATGTCACGGGTCGGATCAGACCCGACCCGACCCGACCCGACCCGACCCGACCCGACCCGACCCGACCCGACCCGACCCGACCCGACCCGACCCGACTCGACCCGACCCGACCCGACCCGACCCGACCCGACCCGACCCGACCCGACCCGACCCGACCCGACCCGACCCGACCCGACCCGACCCGACCCGACCCGACCCGACCCGACCCGACCCGACCCGACCCGACCCGACCCGACCCGACCCGACCCGACCCGACCCGACCCGACCAAACCCGACCCGACCCGACCCGCCCAACCTGCGAGGCTTGACGTGACCCCTGAAAAGCCCTGGTAATTGTTCACACTGATCTTTAGGGGGGGGCACCTCGCGCTTCGGCCACTCTATTTTCAAGTCAAAAGTTGACTATTTCAAGTAATTGCTGATTTTTCAGCAGTCAATCATCTGATGATGACCCGATCGAAGAATTCAATCTCTGAATACGCGAGATGACATCGACTGGAAACTGGTGTGTCCGTTAGACATGTACGTACAATAAATATTAATATCAATAGTCTTTACTGAGAAGCCTCGCGCTTTGACTATTTAATAGCCGATTTTCAAACCAAACTGATTATTTCAAGTCAAAGCTGATCCTCCAGCAGTCCATCATCTGACCCCATCGAAGAGTTCTATCCCTTGAATGAAGACTTGAGACTTTCGAAAAGCTACAGATGATAAGGGACCCTGCGATAAGGGAAACTGATATCCCTCAATGTATGAAACCAATACTATACCTAAGCTGGTCTAGTGTTTTGCCGTGTTTAGAGGTGGTCGGCCTGGTCGTCGACCGTGTAATTTTCAGTGGGGAAGATCTTGATGTATCCAACCATTCGATGAATTTTTCGTTTTCCGACACGAAGAAAACGACAAACTATTAAAAAAAATGGTGGGGATAATGGCGAACAAAGCAATAACACCACCAAACTAGCGTTGGGGAAGTACCCATGCTGCGCTCCGAATGCACCAGGATACAGTCGGGGCCTCGCGTTGGTGCGGTACCCTTTAGTTCTGGGCTCCAGTCGGTGGAGTAATTTCGTCTTCAACAATGTGCGACGGCGGGGAGGGACCTCGGTAAGATATACGTATAGAGACAAGACCGTGTGCTCTCCGAAACCGCAGCTATAGGACCCCATGAGCAAAGCTTGCTTGCTCCGGCCGCGAAACAGAACAGTAGAAGTACACCAGAGTATAAAGTCCGCCCTGTTGCTGTAGTCTTCGCAAGTTAATGATACCGTGTGTACATTGGTCCTGCTTGGGTTGTTTTCCTCCCGCTTGTTACGCTGGGGCAATTAAATATCTATTCGTGTGTGTTAATAGGCTATATCATGGCACGTCGGCCTATATGCTGCCGCCATTCGCGAAAATCGTCCTGCAACCACGCCGCATAGTGCAAGCAAAGCGTTACGATCGATAACGCACTCGTCCCAGCCGCCGCGTCCCAGGAGAAAAAACAGGGTGGGGATTTAGATCGTGGCTGGGGACGATTCTACACCCTATTAATAATGCATCTTTTTCATCGTTGCCCCCGAGCTTGAAGCCTGCGAGGCGCTCCACGAGGCGAAAATGCTTGTCGCGTTGCTACAGGTAGATATTTACCGTAATATTGAAGAATGCTGCGTGACGTATGTACATCATTATTAAGGAATGCCTATGAACTTCCTTGTGACCGTTCCTTGCTACGTAGGCAATGCCTAGCAGAGTCTTACGTGTGGTACACTTAGACACTAGTGATAAGAGTTTGCTATTGTACATGATGACATGCCGACCGAACAACAAGAAGAGAAATATGTCCCAGGACCCGGGCTTACGGTGTGCACGACAAGCGTACCCTACATGCCAAATACGTGTTATTTCTGCCTGTTCACAAAAGGCATCATGTCGATTGCACTGAAACCTGTTATGGAGAATCTGGCATGAAACAACTTCAGGAGAAAAGGCCAACTATATGGCGGTTCGTAGACAAGAGAGCTACAATTACATTGGACGCCCGATGCTATCTTCATCGCCATATTCGCCTACGAAACGGACAGAAAAACACAAATTCTTGGAGTGACATTTATGACTAACGAAAGCAAATTACTGTCGCCCTCAGAACGCGTCTTCTACCCTCCGAGCCCAACGGTTTGCCATTCCATCGCTAGCCGTCTCCGAACAGACGATACGCCCTAATACGCGTGGTTTCTAGTCAAGAGGTATCAGGCGCGGATCTCCACCGCCTTGGGTGGCGTTCTGTAGCTGCCTTATATTCCATGCCATCATTTCAACATTGACTCGAACAGGCGCACCATCCACGCAACCCTGCTCACACGTACGATTCCCTCGTGGCAGCAGCTGTCTGAAACAGTTGTTCTTGTCTGTCAACGTCGACTCTTTCTTACCGCCCATTCTTCCACCCTCAGGCCCAACCAAGTGAAATTCGACATAGGCACAGACACAGGCGTGTTCCTGCCTGGTCACTTGTCGTCTCGCCCCAGATGGCTCGTTTGGTCGGATCGTCGAGCCTGATGTGGCTAAACCAAAATATTGCTGAACAAGAATCGGTCGAACCAAAGATCGTTGAATACAATGTCGTTGAACCAAAAATCGTGGGACCAAAGATAACTGAACCAAACATGGCGGAACCGAAGGTGCTTGAACCAACTAGGATCGAAACCAAAGATATACCTAAAAGCGTACCAGGTACGGAAGTTGCTCAAAGGCAGGGCTGCTGAGCGGATACGAGCTGAGCAGAGAGGTTCTACTGAAAAGACCCCACCCTGGGCACAACAAGAGTAGGCCCAGAAAATAACGCAGGGAGCAGCATCAAAGAAGATGGCGCCATTACTTTCGTGGGTTTAAACGCGCAGAGACGCGCAGAGACGCGTGGTACATAGATCGCAAACAAACAGCGTTTGCTGCGCATAGGGTGCCTTCCGACAGCTTGATCTCCGTCTACACAATAGATCCTTCGCGTGGTACTGGCTCCAACATTCGCCGCGTATCGACGTATTAGATCCTGGCGCAGGCTGCCGCGTATATTCTCCCTGCCCGGTAATATAATTTCGGTCGGTGCAAAACGGGCATATCGGTCACGGCCCGGTAACAGCGTGCGCCTTCCATCCTACCACTCTCCGTTCTCCCTCGCGTCCACGTCGCTGCAGCACGTTTGGAGCTTGCACATGCCTCCATTTAGAGGCCGAGGAGCAAAAAGAGGGGTACTGCTTCCATTGACAGAGGTGACCGAAACGCTGAGTCTCGCGACATCGAACACCGCAACACAACTACCGCAATGCGAATCCTCCTGTTCGTCCCGGCACACCACAAAACGTATAACCGTGTATTTACAACCAGACAACCTGACTAACTGGTGTGTGTGTCGTCATGACAACCGGCCTTCTGCTACGCTGTGAGAGGGCGAATTTTTCGCACTCATTGGTGAAGCCATATCATGCATGTTCCAAGCGCTAAAAAACTTTTCCCCATATTCTGATGAACACTTAGATTTCCCATATTCCGACAAGCGTTTAGGTTCGTCATATTTCGAGAAACACTTAAGGCTTCCGGTATTTCGAAAAACACTTAGGTTTCCGATATTTCGAAAAATCTTCAAATTTCCCATGTTTCGAAAAGCACCTAGGTAGCTCGTATGTCGAAGAACGCTTAGGTTTCCCATATTGCGAAGGCCTCTTGTCCGCCGCACGTCTCGGTTTCATCCCCTGCGCACGGCATGTCGCACGCCTCGGCAACCTCGTTTAGTTTGAACTCGGCAACCCCCTCGATAAACTTGTCTTTTGTAGTTTCTTTTCCCCCGCAAGCGCACCGAATGGACCACTCCATGCCGTAGAAGGGATAATCTTCCTCGGCGCAAAGCGTTTGGCACGATGATCTTGTGAGGTCGCTGCCGAGGCCAATTGGGGTGGTGGGGTAATCGTTGTGACGCGTTGGTACGGATGCAGAGTAGGATATACATATATATAGACTATATATTTTCATGCGACGCTTTGGCTAAAGAAAGTATGGAAAGTTGCCCATGCGGCCGTGAAATCGATGAGTGTTTGGCAGGATGATCTTATCAGATGGCTGTCGATGCCAATAGCGGAGGGGATGGGGGGGGGTGTATGACGTATAAGTGTAGATGCGAAGTAGGACATACATATATGTATGGCGTTTTGGACGCATAACGTGTAGAAAGTCGCTCGTAAGACCGTCCAACCAGTGAGTGTTTGGCTCGATAATCTTTTCAAATCGCTGCCGACGCCAGCATGGGGTACGATATCACGCGTCTGTAGGGAGCAGGATATATATTAGTACGACTTTTTGGGCACATAACATATGCGAACTCGCTCGTACGATCGTCCCAACCGGTTAGCGTGGCAGGGTGATTTGGCCAATCTGCGGCCGACGTCAACGGGTAGTTAGGGGTGGGGGATATCACATGTGGGTGCGATTGCGGTAGGACGTGCATTAGTATCACGTTTTGGTTACATGAAAGTATGGGAAGTCGCTCATACCACCGTCCAACTTAGGATCACCCCGCCGACGCCAATAGGGGGTGTGGAATACCACTCTGGGTACGGATACGGAGTAGAACATATTCAGGGGGTGCTCCGATTTATGACCGCACAAGATAAGGGCATTCGAGCCATAAGAGCGATAACATCTGCATGTCTCGCCTATATTAAAAGCTATACCTGGTACACAGCCCACTACAGATAAGAGCAATACGTAGTTAAGAGTGCTTGTCTGGGATTATCGCGGGGTCTCCTACATCCGTGTACCCGCAGTATAGGACGTTTACGTTTGTGGAAGCATGTGGATCAGCATGCCAATGCCATGGGGGACGAGATGCGGATGCTGAGAAGGACATGCAGCCGAGAAACGTACGTGTGGATATTGTATACCTGTCAAGAATATCGATTTCCTTCAGCAGCGACCCCGTGGATTTATTTGCGCATCAATGTTTACGTACGTATTGTGGTTGAGAAATTCACGCGTGGGTCTGTTGGTCATGTTGCACTATCATATACCTGTCAAGGATGTCGATGCCCTTCAGCAGCGACCCGGTAGAAATATCCGCGTAGCATCCGCAGTACCCGCCGTCTTCCGTGCACACCCTCTGGTCGTCGTTCCCCTCCACCACATCCACTGCGGGGCTGGTCTCATCCGCCGGCAGCAGAGTGTAGACGCTGTTCACGTTCTTTGCGCCGCACACTTGGTCCTCGTCGCCGGTGCAGGGGTCGCCGCAGTCGCTGGAAACCCCGTGTTTGCCGTAGGAGTCGCCGCAGAAGCACTTGTGCCCGTCTTGTACCCCAAAGTATCTCGCGTTTTCGACGCTGGAGCAGTATGCTGCGCAAGCTGCTGGGGTCATGTGGTCGGATACTCCCTGCGGGGGCGTTGCGGGCAAAGGCGGTAAATGACAGGTTAGCAGGTAGATCGGCTGACGAGTTTACCTGATAGAGAGCTGAGCTGACAGCGTAGTTGATACCTTGTAGTATACAGTACACCGCGCAGGCTGCGGGGGGCATGCAGTTGGACACTATAATACCTAGGAAGGCGTTTGGGAAAGGGCGTAAATGACAGGTTCACTGATGGCTTAGCTGGTAGGTTAGCTGATAGAATAGCTGGCAGCGTATGTAAGGGTGTTGGGTGGGACACAGAGTGTCCCCTGCAGGTCTGCCAATTGAGCAGGTCCTCGGAGAGTACTCACTTTCTTAGCCTTCGCAGAGACGTAGCTTTATTCGATTCCACCAGAACCCCGGATGGCTTCCGACATCCGAGTCACGTGCCTCCGATCTATTTCCAGACCATCCCGAATATAATACGCCAACCTTATCATACGAAACCAATCCAAATTATCTCAATTCGAATAATTACAGGCCTTTCGAGGCCGTATCTTAACACGTAGCTAATAGCCCAGCTGCAATCTTTGCTGATATTATGCAGTAGTACACCGCGCTAGCCGCGGGGATCATGTAGTTGGGGATCACTTAAGAAGGCGTTTCGGCAAATGGGTTAGACGACAGGTTTGGCGACAGGTTTGCTGATAGCTCTGTTCACAGCTTAGCAGATAGCTTAGCAGCTGATTGGCTAGCTAATAGGTCAGCCAGCTGATTGGCTGATAGCCCAGCTCACTGCTTGGCTGGTTTTATGCAGTACCCTGCGCAGGCTACGGGGGGCATGTAGGTGTCGGATGAAACCGCGGAGGCGTTATGCATATAAGTGGTAGATGATAGTTTCGTTGCCAAGTTAGCCGCTGATAGGTCAAATTACAGCTTAGCTGATACCTGGCAGCTTCCTTGACAGGTTAGCTGATTGGCTAGCCGATACGGTTGTTCGGTCGACAGATTCACTGGTCGACCTACTGTCACTTCTCCGAGCCGTGCGAGTTCTGAGTTTACACTATCGAGAAGAGCACGGACAAGCAGTGTCGTATGCGCATGCCATTTCTTTTTATGGCAAATCGACGATGATCAACCAACCGGTGAATTTACCGTACCTTGGGCGCGGGCAGCATTGTTTCCAAAAGGTGCTACCCCTAGCGTAGCACGTCGGATTGTAGAGGAGGGTGCGGACAAGTGTTTCCGTATGCGTGTGTTTTTATGAGCATGCTATGCTTCGGATGACCAACTACCAATAAAGGAACCAATCACTCTGGCGTACCTTGGGCACGAGCAGCATTATGACCTACAGGTGCTGCTCTTTTTACCGCACGTAGCACGTCACATTCCGATGCGTGCGACGAGTACGATCGGGGTAGTACTTTTCGGCCAAACAAAAAACGACCGATGGGGCTCATAACCTGCGGCACTTCCCGCTATCAAGGGACTACCATTCGACGTTACCATACTGTTTTGTGGTATACGCGGTAGTACCTAGGCCATTGGATTGGTCATCAGGACAAGCTGGGGCTTTTCCTCCAGTTTTTTCGTTAGAGGGGTATGGAACTCCTCAAGTGGGGAACCCCACAAAAATCGTTTTCCGTCTTATGGAACTCCACCGCAGCTTATGTCTATCATGGCAGAGGGGCCGGGAAGGCGTTTTTTTGCGTGCGCGTGCTATGGTTCAGGATGTCGGCTTGATGAAATAAATCGCTTAGGCGCACCTTGGGCACGAGAAGCATATCGCGGTCGCCCTTCTTGTCTCCGAAGCAGCCGATGTACGTGTGGTCCACGGGAATAACGTACACGCTGCTTGCCCTGTGGAGCAGCATCGTAAAAACGTATACAATATCGAGTTGTGTTGGGCGTGTAGTGTCAGAAAATGTAGCTATGATACCTTCAGATTCAACAGTAAAATACCTTGGAGGGGGGGCGGTACAACACTTTTAGCTGAGCCGGGCAATGAGTGTTGGTCATGATTCTTCAGAACTACGAAGTCAACAGCGAGGGAGGGCGGGGGGGGTTGCATGCAACAAAGATCAATAGCTTGGAGAGCACTCGCGCATACATTCCCTGTCCGACGAAGCCTCAAGTTGGAGCGGCGCTCAATTTGACAACCCTGGCCCCGACTGCCAAGTAATCCACGCACCGCATCCCCAACGAGGACACAAATCGGTCGATCGAACCCCCTCCTTGCGCCCCCTCCCCCATTCCACGTCCCTCCTTGGGAGCCGAAAATGCGCCACCTCAACCCCACTTCCACCGCCAACCCCACCCCACCCCTCTGCGCCTACTCCCACCCCCAACCCCACCCCCACCGCCAACGCCAACCCCAACCCCCACCCCTGGTGCACTATATTCCTAGTCGCTTGAAACGGTCGCACCCATCGCTTCTTTTGGTCGAAAACATAATGAGGCTTAAAATGGCTAAGAAAGTGTTGAGAAACTAATATTTTTCGCGTTCCCGGCGGCGTGGTTTGCGGCTCTCACTTTTTCCCTCCGCACGCGATACTCTCGTCGCCGGGGCAAGCTTTGTCGCAGTTGTCGGCCTCGCCGTACGATCCCGGGCCCGTGTCGCCCATGCCGCCGCACCAGCACCTAATCGAAAGCGAGTGACGGCCACAAAAATGGGCATGTTGACAAGGAGAAGGGAAGCGAAAGGGTCGGTCGGGGGTGGGGGGGGAAGGTGGGAGTTTGACTATCGCACGAGCCGAAGTGAGAGGGGTCGGGGGTGGGCGATATTGACGAGCTCGAGAGGCGAATCGGGGTGGAGGGGGGGAGCTAACGTTATCATGAACAAAGGAACGTGAAGACTTTTTGGGGGGGTGTTTCGCAAAAGCCGCATGAAATTGGACAAAAAAACTCAGTGCCGTCCTGCAGGCGGAGGTTACAATAACTCACAGACCGAGTCCGGGTGGGAAGGGGATGAGGCTATCATAAATGCGAAGAGACCCGTCGTTTTGGGCGCGGTTTGCCAAAATCTATAAACTACGGCCAAGAGAAAGTCAGGGCCGCCATTTCGGGTAGGGGTGGGGCGGGGGACACTCACAGGCCGCCGTTTTGAAGTCCGAAGAAGGTAGCCCCAGCCACCTTGGCGCATCGACTAGAGCACATTTTCGGCTTGTTGAGCTTGAATTCGCGCCGAGTGTGGAGGGACATGTCTCGCGATTCCATTTTGGACTTGTCGCCGAAGCAGCCAACGTAGGTGTATCCTTCGGCCGGCGTGAAAGGGTCGTCGGGCGTGTCGCCATCGGGGGAAGGTGATGGGGTGGTCTCGCACCCCTGCCCATAGCGAGAGATTGCACGGCGCGCAACAACGCAGCGGTTTTGTTTTTGCGGCTGTAAGTTGGCCGGGTATCGCTCGGACTCAACAAACTGCAATGCAATGTAAAATACACTGTAATACACGGTAACATTACCTAGCCAACTAACAACTAGTCCGCGACATAAAAGTGTCACTTACTATAAGTATAGTCCGTCAAATCACAGCACCATCGAGTAGAATACGCAACGCAACGCAGCAACTCATGTTGGATAACGCGCCATTTCGTGCCCGCAGTTTGGTGATCGGTCAAGCTTTGGGTTATCGTTCCATGCTCTGGTAAGGGTTCGCCGCTTGGTGGCTATCACTGCTTCGGGACTTCACCCAGGTAGGTAGGCCCGCCTAGGAATGCAAGGGACCGTGCGTGTAGGCTGTATGGCAATATGCACGATGGGACCCATACCTGGGCGACAAAATATCGTCACAGACACTCGGTGCCACCTCCGCATCTTTTATCACGAAGAAAGGTCCTCAACACACACCATTCGTCCAGGTTGTGCGATCAGAGCAGTATGTGATAGTAGCCGGCACCCGTGTCACAACCATGGCAACGGGAAACTCTTGAGTCTACATCGTAAATCTCGTGCGCTGTGCTTCCTCGGGGGGGGCCCTCACGCCCATATCATGCCCATATCATACTTGGTACAAGGTAACATCGTTCAAGGTATCAATACAATTTATTTTATCATGAAAAAATGTCACGAAAAAGCAACGGTGCGACTTCAAGACTTGAGCCCACTTCCTGTCGGTCCACTTTGAAGGCGGCAGCACAATAGCGCTGCGGCGATCATACGCGAATTCAGCTTCTGTCAGCAAAAAAACGCACTCTCACATTCGTCGCAACTCTCGGTTCTACGTCGTAGATCTCGTGCGTTTCCTCGGGGGAGCCTTTGATCTCGTCCAGCTTAGAAGACGAAAGCGTGAGCGCGCTGAATTCCCAGCTGTCGAGCTGGGCGACTTGCAAGTAGGACTCATCCCCTCCTCTAAAAATGGCTGCGTACGTTGTTTTCTCCTGCCAACAACAGAGCGAATGAACGAAACACCCTCATTCACACCAGGCCAACTTTTTTAGCAGACCCTCAAAAAAGGCGGTTCCAACGTTAGAAATACCGCATAACCGATTAACATTTTTTTCATCATTCAGCGGCGATCGAGTTGCGCGACTTGCAGGCATTGATAGCACTCATCGCCGCCTATGAAAACAGCTGGGTGGTACGGTGCTTTCTCCTGCCAAGCGAAAGAAAAGAACAAACCAGCCCGAGAAGAAGCAGGCCGTTTTATTTTGGCATTGGCAGGTCGTTACAATCCGAACCGTAAGTCTAAGGCAGGGGTAATTCCCGCCTCTGTAGACGGCCGCGCACGCACGTTGTTTTCTCCTGCCTAGCGAATGAATATAAGCAACCCGAGAAATGGCATGCCGATTCAGATGTACCGAAACGAGCAGCGGCGACTAGCCGACGGGCGCTGGAATAATTTCATCGTTCTGGGCGCAGCCACCGGTATACGAAGTAATTACTTAGGTGTAGTAATATGTCGATGGCATGACTTTGATGTGACAAATGTCATGCTCATACTTCGAAATATTGTATTGGTCATGCGATATACCAGGTATTTTATAGCATGCTTGCCGACCTCTTATCTACAAGTGGAGTCAAATGCACCAAACGGCGGTGGTGGCTCACCGAGGGACGCTGGAAGTATTTCATCGTTCCTGGGCTGCCGGCCCCCTTGAAATCGTACACCTGCGTGAAGAGCATGTCGCTGTAGTCGTTGCCGATAACGCCCTCCAAAATGTCGAACTCCCCACATCCGCCGTTGCCACCAACGCCGCGGCAGTTGCATCCGTATTGGGCGGTTCGCACGACCTATCATGACCCGTTCGGAAAAGTTTCGCACGTCGAACAGATCAGATCCCTATCAATGATGTAGATGATCTAGATGATCTGTCAATGATATGTGTCGTACAGGGCAGATAAATCCTTGATCAACATGATCTGCATGACCCGTAGATCTTGTTGCCGGGTGAGAGTCGGGTGATCTGAACGATCTAGCTCGTGTTTCCCGGGTTGGATCTGTACCACACAGATCTTGCGCGACACATCACGACGACAGCTAAGATAGATGATCTAGACGATCATAGATCGCGATCTGTCCCGTGTGTGCAGGTATGCAAAGGGCAACAGGCGGGTTAGATTTGATTCTGATAAGCTGGAGGTGGGGAACAGAAGGAAGCAATCACAAACTTCGTTTATTGGTTAATTTTCTTGAAAGATTTTTCTGGGTGTGTTTTTTTCTCGTTCTGGAGATGTGTGCCGTCGTGTGTCATCGACGCTGGAGCTCATTGTGTTGCCCATTGGCGGACGGCAATGGTAACGACAACAATAACGACAACGACAATAACAATAACAACAAGGACAAGGACAAGGACAAGGACAAGGACAAGGACGAGGACGAGGACAAGGACAAGGACAAGGACGAGGACAAGGACAAGGACGAGGACAAGGACGAGGACAAGGACAAGGACAAGGACAAGGACAAGGACAAGGACAAGGACAAGGACAAGGACGAGGACAAAGACAAGGACAAAGACAAGGACGAGGACAAGGACCCATGCTGCGATAGAGGTGCACCACTTTTTTATCTTAATACTACCCCTCAATTTGGGAGCTTACGACATGTCAGTCTTAACCCCAAAAAACTGATTTGGAGAAAAAATAACAACTGACACCGGATGAAAAATCCCATGGCTTAGGTACACAACGAGAATCGGATGGATGGATGGATGGATGGATTGATGGATGGATGGATGGATGGATGGATGGCCAACTGTTACCACAACAACACCAACAACAACCTTCTCTTGCAGTGGCTCGGTGTCGCCAGCTCGAGTGACCTCCTGTTCCTTCGCGGCTTTCGACACTTTCATCGTGCTGTTTCAATTTTTTCGTGATATGAATCCGCGACGGAATGGTAAGCTACAACACGCTACGCCAAAAACCTCTCCTGAAAGTATTTCTGCCCGTGAGTTGTAATGTATTTGAAGTAGTCATTGTTGCGAGTGATAAGCGAGCGAGTCACCCTTGCGAGTGATCGCTCTTATAAGCGAGTGGCGATAAGCCACTAGTGCAAACGGGGTTATTAACATCTCCCCTGCTGTAGCCTCCGTCAATAAGAAACACTAACACTCGTGATAACTTCCATGCCAAAAAAACGATGTGATCGGCTTATGATAGGCCAGGAATCTATCTGTCGGTGTCACTTCTTTTCGTGATAGGCCGCACGTAGTGCTATATCAAACTGGAGTATCACACCATATATCATACGTGGTGTCATATATCTGCTGTGATGGAATGCCGATCTCTACTGGGCTCACCCGAGCGTTGAGCGCCCAAATGGCCGGGCGATCCCAGGTGCAGGTTTCCTCCTCGCAGTGCGGCATGTCCACCTCGAACATCATCACTTTTGTGCCGTCCGCGCCCCCTGTCCAGCCGCGCATCCCCACGTCGCGGTAAAACCTTTTGGCGCGACGAAAAATAATCAATCGGGTAGGGGCGGAGGTGCACCTAAAGCCCAAACGTTTCTCGTCATTGACGGGGCTCCTTGATCGTAATCCTTTTGAGGCTTGACTATATCTTGGTTAAAGCATAGCAACCAAAAAAACGACGATTTGGGATATTTTTTCAAGCGTCTACGAGCGGCGTGATCGCGCAGCAGTACGATTAGGACCATGCTGCGCCCGTCCCGTACGACTCTTTGCATTGTTGGGGTCGTCGTTCGGACACCAACTTTATCATCGCCAACGAGCAGTGGCCGATGCCGTAATCGTAATTTTTCGTCGTTAAATTTTTCCCTCGGAAGTCTCGAAAGGGTCAACTCAGGACCTGCTACCCAATATCGCTAGAGAGTCCTCGCACGATAGCTAGGGGTGCAGAAGATTCTGAAAAATTTTGAGCTGAGCTCTTAACGTGAGGAAGGGGGTCAATTTCTCACCCTAAACATGGCTTCGAAGGCGTTCGTTCGCGCAAAAACCAGACCAACACTTCTGCGCGGTAGGCCGAAAAATAACCATTGCACCCGTGACGTTCTTACATTCATACATTCATACATTCATACATTCATACATTCATACTAGCCGCTATTAGTGCCACACTTGAAGGGCTCAACCGCACTATACAGGTCGAAAGGTCAGAACCGTTAATTAACCCCAACAACTCCAAACCCTGCTGTGGGATGAATCTCGATCGGACGCGCACTTTACAAAATTCTTCGCTAGTTAGGCACGCTCCCAGTGTAGTGGTACTCCGAGAGGGGGATCCGTGGTTGGTCAGCGTTGGGAAGCGTGCTCCTCATGGGTGCCGGTGCCCTTGTTTGGTCTCTCCTCATGGCTCGCTGGATAGACTCATTATCTTATTTGCATTATTTCCCTAAAGAGGATACTAAAAGACAGACATAACAGGGCTGCAGGGTAGCGCAGGGTAGCGCAGGGTAGAGCAGCTGGAGCAGGTAGTGAGACGTGGGGTGCCCTGCTTGTCCCATCATCGTCACCTACGTTGTGGCCCATATATGATGGCCTTGACGTGAATGTGACATCTACTGTCACGTGGTTTCATCTCAACCATGACATGGTTTCACGTCGAATCTATAAACTATCCTTCTACGGAGGGCACTCCATTACATCAGCTCATGATACTGAATATCGGGCTTCGCTCGGGTGTATAGACAATCATCGGTCGCCCCGGTGGCGTATCAGGTTAACCTCGAGCCTGGTATAGGTCAGTTTCGTGAGTTCGAGCCCCGCCGAGTGCATACTCGTATAAATTCGTTGGGACTTTTTCTTGTGCACAAATTGACTTGCGGAAAGCGCGAGAGCGTGAGTTAGCAACACTCGATGAAAAATCGACGAGCAGTGGGAGTGCTGAACCCTATGCGCGATAAAAATTGAAGGCAAGAACCGGGGGGGAGAAGGGACGACACCTGTGACCACGGCTTGTCCAGAAGCTGGAAAGTAGAAGTGTGCAAAAAATAATAATAATAATAATAATAATAAAAAAATAGAACTCCTCGCCCGAACAACTACGGAGAACGTAGCCGCCTCCCCTACTATTTGTAGAATGCATCTAGGCGAGTTGCTCTCTCACCCGCATTGTGACTCGGAAGCGCAGTCCCAGGCAGTCATGATGTTGACCTCGTTGTCGTTTGGCAGGTCTCCGACAAACTCGGTCGGCTCCGACGCACACCACGTACCCTTAAGTGATTCGTCCAAACGCAGTGAGATGCCCGGTTTAAAGAGCGTCCACAGTAGGGAGAAACGGATGTAAAGGGCGGTCCAAATCGACTTTCAACATCTTGTGATGCCCATACTAAAACGTACCAGGTGTAGGGTTGTAACGACGACACTAAAACCTATATGACCCCCAGTCCGCAGAAAGAGCGGCACGAGGATAAGAGCGTTAACACCGGGCTATTCCGAAGGACTCATAACTCGGCCACCCCACTGTAACGATTAAATCGGGCAAGGCCACGCGCGTTTGTTCTGATTCGGCCAAACCACGCAAGCTCGTGTTACGCAGGTACAAAGCGCACGCTCTAATATTACTGGTATAGTCTATAGTATATGGCGATAGCGATGGTAGAACTTGCGCACTCCTGACGTATCACACGTCTATGTTGCTGTACATACTAGTATATCGATACAGAGTGTATACCGGTATATATTTGCCATCTGAGAATGTGCGGCATGAGTGTCAGTAAAAAAATGTTGGTTACGTAGGAGCGACATTCAATCAACGAACTCGAAAACATATATTTTGTTGGCTATATAGCACTACCCACCGACCTACTGAGTTAAGTAGCTCAGTAGGTAGTGCTATACAACCAACACAACATGACGAATCAGCAGAAAGTGAAAAACACTGCGAAACCAGAACCAATTTGCCGATTTTGCGAACAAAATCCTTCCTCAAACAAACATCCCTCCCTGCATTTCATCTACTAAACACCGACAAGCAATGACAATGACAACCCCCCTTAAGCCCCTTGAACGAAGCATGCTAGATAGAGTATGTTAGAGCATTTTACGGCATGTTGGATCACGATAGAGCATGTAATGGGGGCGTACCGAGGCATCCGCGTAGCTCTGGCTGTTGCCGCCGCAGATGCTCCACACTCCCGAACAGCCCGATACGCCTCCCCGGTTGGTCATGAAAACAAGGTTTTCGCTCGTCGAACTGTCAAAGACGGTTAGAAACGTTGGTTGGTTGGTTGGTTGGTTAGATGGTTGGTCTTTTTTAGTTGGTCGGTTGTTCGGTTGGTAGGTCCTTTTTGGTTGTTTTTTTGCTTGGTTGGTCTTTTTTAGTTGGCTTGATTGGTTGATTGGTTGTTTGGTTGATTGGCTGTTTGGTTGGTTGGTTGGTTGGTTGGTTGGTTGGTTGGTTGGTTGGTTGGCTGGTTGATTGGCTGAGTGGTTGATTGAGTGGTTTATTTGGTTGGTTGGTTGGTTGGTTGGTTGATTGGTTGGTTGCTTGGTTGATTGGTTAATTGGTTGGTTGGTTGGTTGGTTGGTTGGTTGATCGGTTGGTTAGTTGGTGTCGATTGGAAGGGGCTAGTTTGTTATGACGCATGATACGACGCGTTTAACACTTTTTTTGGCCAAAATAGGTTTGACTGACGAGGCTCCTCAATTCATGCCCATCCGATAGTCATCCGATAGTCATCTCATAGGCAAGTGATAGTCAACGGGTAGTCAACTAATATTCAACTGATACTCAACTGATAGTCACTGGATAGTGTGACAGTCAGCTGGTAATCAGCCGATAATAGTCAACCGATATTCAAACTCAGGAGCTCCGAAAATTGCTGCAATATCGTGCCGTTTGTCGTTTGTGAGATCGCCAAGAAATAACTGACCGTGAGGCAAAGGTCGGGTTAGGGATGGCATAAACGAGGAGTCATCCCACGGTATTGGTACCAGTTGTTGGATTAACTAATTGTGTGTGACCGGTTAGTATGATCGTTTTACCAGCAATGGTTGTTGTTCGGACTAGCGCATGCAAGTGTTGGTCGGGTTGCGCGAACGAACGCCTTCGAAGTCATGTCCCGGGTGATGATGGATGATGGATGATGTTCTTCAAATCCGCTGCACACCCTATTGACACATGAGTCTGACGTCTTTGCCCGCCACGAACGACACTGTGCTGTCTGTACGAATTGCTCTTGTAGATTGATCAGCCTTCAAGTTTACGCTGCCTGTACAGCAGTGTCGAATGGCAAGCACGATGACAATATAAAACGTGGTTCCACGGTAGCCCGATTCAATACCTGGGTACTAGCCCTGGGGGAGACCCTCTGGCCGATCGCAGCAGGGATAGCTAAAGCGCAAACAAGAAGCCACAGCGCAAGTAACCCGGCAAGTAACACGGACCAGTCAGCCCAAACGAGTTTACAGCGTAGTCAACAGCTTGCTTACGCGTACACCCCCGCTCTCTGCTCCCATTGATCCCAAGCTATACGGATTAACGCGACGACGGAGTGTTACCGCGCTGTTCCTTGTTTTCTTGCTTGCTTTCGGGGCATGTCTGGGACGTGACCGACGTTGCAGTTCATCCTGCAAAGTGTCGAATGAACAAACCCAAATAGTTTTTAAAGCCCGTTTTCTTGTATGGCAAAGCCTCAATTCGGGTGGGCATTTGGTGAACCTTTTATCAGCAGCCCAATGTACTTCGCCCCTCCGAAACCTCCAGAAAAAACAAGAACGGTGTCTTCGACTCGACCAATATATGCACAAATATATATATATATATATATATATCCCACCCCATACCAAAACAACGTGCATGTATGTGTACAGTGTACTGCAAACATTATCCCGCACAAAGTTGAAAATATTTTTCCACCAAAAAACGCACGTGCACCCTACCATTTCCCTCACCCTCTGCTCCAAAGAGAAGTACGCTCCAGCGTCTCGTCCGTCGTTCCCTCGTACCACGCGATGTTGTGCAGATTCAAGGGGCCTCTGAAGGCTATGGACACTTCATCGAAGGGAGCCAGTCCTCCGCTGACACAAACTTGCTGAAATCGAAAATGCCACGGAACGGTGGGTGGGTGGGTGGGTGGGTGGGTGGGTGGGACGTGTATCATGTACTAGAAGCCCGCGGAAATTTCCTCTTGAAAAGAGGGTCGTTTGGGCGTGCATTGGAAAACTGCGGAAAGTGCTCGCGCTTTTTTCTTGTCGCTGCGATAACATACGTATCGTTGCCCTCTGGGGTTCTACCCGTAAGCATGCTCTGGATTAACTGTTAATATACAACTGGTTTTGCCTGGTCGATCGTCGTGCTTGCAGGGTTTCTCGCGCGGTGGCTTATTGCTTTTGCTTTAGTTCTCACAAAAGAGTTTTGTCCCACTTTTCAACTTGCGACACCCCCCGAGACTTCAAGCCGACCACACCCCGAAGGGGAACCTTGTAAAAACTATAACAATGTAATAATGTAGCAATGGCAGCTATTGTACATGCCTGGGGCATAAACGTAACCTCTTGAAGGTCCGTCCGCTAAGCAAATCCTCACTTGTTCTTCGTTGTATCGTCTATGAAAGGCTCTACGTAGCCAGAGGGGGACTGTAATCGTGTACCAGGCACCGTGCTCACTTATCATTTCGCTCCGGCGTCTGCTTGTGAAGCGCTCGGGGCACAGTAAATTTCGGGGCGGGAAGCCTACCTCTGTGACGCAGGCGTCGTCGAAGGACGGGCATGACATGTCTGCCCCGTCGGCCATGTCCACCACGTTGTCGTAGTACCCTGAACCGCCGACGTTGGTGATGACCGCGTTCTTGATCACTTCAGCAGCGGGGTCGACATCCAGCTCTGCCTCAGCGACGAAATCGCAATAGTGGTGGTGGTGGTGATGGTTTGTCGTGGTAGTCATCGTGGATGCCAGAACACAACAGATTCGTTCGGTCCTGTGACGGACAGCCGCCACAATAGCAGAATGCTACAAGCCTAGATTATAGTACAGTAGGATTTAACGTAATACGCGAGTTATTTTGGTACTTTCTGGGAGCCTTCTCGCACGAAGCGCCTTATTTTCTACCAATAAGCGCTTGTTTTCTGGTAGTTTAGCGTCAATTAACGTATCCTAGGCACTGTAAAACCTGTATAAACCACGTTCATGCTCACATCGGCGGCGGGGTTGACGTTCAGTTCTATCTCGCCACCGGAATCACAGCGGTCGTGGTGTGGTGGCAGTCAAAGAAGAGTATGTGATCCTCGGCCAAAACTATTACACTGTGTCTAAACGGCATCCGCATCCACAAAATGCACAGCGAGCAGTGACAAACAAACGTCGCTGAATTGTGGATTACAAAAGCGTTTGGAAGTACCCGATGAACAGTCCGTGTCGCGCCAAGACTGCACTACCAGTCCCGGATTATTTTTACCGTCGTCCACCGGTTCCGATTCTTCCTATCCGGCTTCCGTTTCGGATTCCGATTTGGCTTCCGATTCGGTTAAAAATACCGATTCCAATACCGATGTCTCTTCCGGCTCCGATACCAATACCGATTCCGGTACCGATTCCGGTACAGATTCCGGTACAGATTCCGGTTCGGCCCTTTTCGGTTCGTATATTTTGTTTCTGTCCGTTTTTCGTCGTTCTCGGTGTGTTGTTTGTGACAAATACAGTAATCCACCTTCAATCTTGTGCTGCACATCGTCGGACGGTAAACTTGGGAATAACAATATAAACTGAATCAATATCCTGTGGAGCACATGACAACAAAAATGACAAGGACATAAGAAAGAATACGCACCCGATGAAGCATCCGTGCCACCCGAAGGCTGCACCACCACCTCCAAATTATTTTCGCCTTCGTCTACCGAATCCGTCTCTTCCGAATCGGAGTCTTCCGAATCGGTTGCTGATTCGGTATCGCTGTTCACTTCGGAAGTACTCTCCGACTCGGTATTTTCGACCTCTTCGGTTTGCGGGCTGGAAGTGTCTTCTGTGTCGCAGTGCTGAAGGTGCGCGTATTGATGAACGAAAATATCACCCACGGGGGTCAATTCTTTGGTGGTGGCGTCGAGCAAGTTGATCGAGTCGTCAATTCCGTCGCTTTCATTAGAGATCGCCGTGAACCTGAAGGAGGGGGTTTGGTAGAGGCAGCGGGGGCGTTTAGAGGGGGGGGGGCGAGGTTAGGGAGGGGTAGACGGGCGAGTGGTGAGGGAGGTAGGCCCGGGGGGGGGGTTATTTAGTGGCGGAGTCGAGGAGGTTAATGGAGTCGTCGATTCCATCGCTTTCATAAGGGATCGCCGCGATTCTGACACCAGGTACAGTATGGTACAGGGAGGGGGATGTAGGGGGTTGGGTGGGGAGGGAGGGGGAGGTACGGAGGTTGGGGGGGGTACGGGGTTGGAAGACGGGAACACAACCAGTAGTTGGCAGTATAGGGTGCAGTACCAGTGACCGCTATAGTGCCGGCATTTCCTTCTATAGTGCACATACCCGAACTATAACGGAACCACTGCGATGTGCCAAGTACCAGGAAGCATCTCTCACCAGGCGTAGCGGTAGACATGAGGGTTCAGCTCGAGGTACGTGATAGCTCCCGACAGATATTCTGCCTGCGTAAGGATCGCCGGGTGAAACAAGGTGGGTGGGTGGGTGGCTGGGCGATTGAGTGGGGCTATGGGAGGATGGGAATAGTGGGTGGGTGGGTCGGAAGGTGGGTTGGGTGAGGGGGCAGGGGGGGGTTGATCACTAAGGGTCTTTGCTTTTCGGGCCCGAGTGAGTTCGTCGAACCATTAATTTTATCACGATACTGTTATCACGCAGGTTATTTTGTAGTGTCAATTACGTATCGTTTCACTGCTTTTGTTTGGTCGTCGGAGGTATCAAAATAACCGCTCTTCTCTCTTTCAAATCAGTAGCGTTCAACACCCCATCCCCGTCTTCTTCCGCCCGCTCCTTCCTTAATCCTCGTAGTAGAGCTGAAAAACAAAATTCCCCGCTGACTACAAATAGGGTGTCCTCATAAACGAAAAAATAGTCATATAGGAATTAAAGATAGATTAATCGCGTCGGAAGCCCCACCTGTCCTTCCGCGGTCATCTCCGACGATTCGAAGCCACAGGCAAACTCTGTGAGCCAAATGGGCAAGCCGTACTTCGTGTAGCTGTGCATGTGCTTGTTCAGGTACTTCACCTGTGAGACGATACGTCCATCCGGTAGCGAGACGGGATTAGCGTTTCCTCACGCTGATGGAACAATGGTAACTTGGTTTTCTTCTTCTTGCTGGGGGGGTTTAAAAGTGATCGACGCTGAAGTTCATGCATCATCTTGCATCATCATCATCATGCATCATCATGCATCATCATCATCATGCATCATCATGCATCATCATGCATCATCATGCATCACCATCATCATCGTCATCATGCATCATCATCGTCATCATCATCACCGTCATCGTCGTCGTCATCATGCATGCATCATCACCATCATCATCACCATGACCATCACCAGCACCATCATTCTCATCATCGGATGGCATCACCATCACCATCATCATCATTCTCATCATCGGATGACAGGAATGAATAAAAAAAATTATACGTCGCACATTGTTGGGGGTCCAATGGGGTCGCTCTGTCGACGTAGAAAGCCGCGGAGAGGTTAACGCTCCGTCTCGCTCACGGAAAGATGGTGATTGGTCGGATTTTACTCTGACGCGCGCAACGTCACGGGGGGTGTATTTAGCGCTTTTGTGGCCAAATTTTTTTATTGCTGACGGTGCTCTTGGACACCTAATACACCACTGCGAAATCGCGGCAACCAGTTATTACTCCGACCAAAAAAAAAACTGAATCAATTCTCCTCTATCCTCTTGCTCTTGTGGGTGACGTGACACCAGGTAACAGTCGGCGGAGAGAAGCGTTTCGTTTTACAAACTACGAACGGTTTTCTTCTGCTTTCTGGGAAGTTGAGTGAAAGCTCATCCTGGATATTGCGCCATCCCTCTATAGTGCGGTAAGAGTTGCATATTTTGGGTTAACTAACGTTTCTGACCTCTTCAGTGCGGTTCAGCTCCTCAAGCGGGGAATTATAACTATGTGTTAGTATGAAAATGTCCGAGCACATTTGTTTTAGGACCAGCGCATAGACATGTTGGATTGCGCGAGCGAAAGTCTTCGAAGTCGTTTTTCGGGCGATGATGGATGCTGAGGGATGATGATGGATGATGATGGATGATGATGGATGATGGATGATGGGTGATGGATGATGTTGAATCTTATGCGCCCCTACCGTGGGAGGACGTTTTCTTTTTGCCCGTCGACAATGTCGATCACTCGTGAAACATGAAGAAGAAGAAAAAGAAGAAGAAGAAGAAGAAGAAGAAGAAGAAGAAGAAAAAGAAGAAGAAAAAGAAGAAGAAAAAGAAGAAGAAAGAAAACCCCATGCTAGACGGTATACCGAAAAAACACTCTTCATCGGGATAACCGTGTCATTTCGAAGCAATCGACACGCCCCATATTCACCTCGCACGCGTAGGAATGCACCGCGAGGTAGGTGATACCGCAGCCCCCAGGAATATTGTCGCACTCTGCGAAGAAATCGTCCATCCACGTCACAGGGTCCTGAAATTCGGGTGCAGGAAGGCGTTCGAGTAGGGGGGTAAAGATTGGCGTGCATGGTCGCAGCCTGCCAGACCATAGTGGTATGACCGTCGCACTCCTACAATGCTGGGATGGAGTGTGTCGGGTTTTCGCTAGTTTTAACCGACCAGGCAAGGATTGCTTGGGGGGGGGGGGTTACTCGTTTCATGCATAACAACAGTCTTAAGGCCATTGGCCCTCGCACCGTTACATTGCCGGGACGGAGCACGTCGGGTTTTCACCGACCAAACAGACACCGCGTGCACCCAGCGCGAAGCGCCGTGAGATGTTCGGCGAGCCGCATGAAGAATGACCCGCATCCTACTAAGACCCACTTGTAAGGCGGACGTCCGCACCTTGCGGTACTTTCTGGCACATGGATGACAGCTTCGAGTGAATGAATTTGTTTTCCGGTGTGAGCACTTCCAGAGACACCAATGAAGATACTGTGGGACTGCATCTTGGGTGCCTTATCACATCCACACTGCGTGATATCCACCCATTATCGCGGAGTTAAGGTTCTCCACGCCGCATAATTTGATCGCTAACCCTACAAATATCTCGGGAACGGCCAAAAAATAAAAAACGAGAGAAAAAAAAAACGGTACTCTGGTGCTCTAGCTCACATAGTGAGAGGCGTGCTTTTACAGCGCCGTCGCCAACCGACGTCAACTCCAGCATAAATATTGCTCGGGGGGGAAGCAAAAATTATAAACGAGCAAACAGCAATGATAGCATTGATAAACGCGAGAAGAAGCGATTTTCATAACGAAAAGGGGCCTTGCCAGGATGAGCGATGTGGACAAATCATCGTTTGGGTTTGCCTTGGTTTCTTCTCTCATTATGGGAGCAATTCATGAGTGATTGTCGAAACGCATTTGGCACATTGTTGGATAGCCGGATTGCAGAAACCAGAGGAACACCAACACAAGTGAGCGAAAGTGAAACTGTTTAATGCACTGACAAATGCGCACGCAGCGCGAGTTGGAATGCACTCACCTCCTCGATACATTCCCCGTAGCAGAAGTTGATAGCGGGAGACACGAGCTGCATGTCATACTTGTCGGCTTGCTCCCTAACCTGCGCCCACAGACCGGCCGCCTCCGCCGCGGTCAACTCTGACTGAAGGAACAAAGTTGGTGGCATGGACCGTGTGCAGGAAGAAGAATGGTTCGAGGGAAAGTTTGGGGCAAACGTCAGCCATGGCAGTAGCCAACAGGGTAGGCTTGGGACAGAGTCCATCTCTTTTAATTGCTTTTGCTGGAATATGGGGTAGACCGTCAGCAAGCAGGGGGGGGGATTTGGGCCAAACTTGAACCATTTCACAAACAAGAAAGAGTGAGCTTGGGACAAAGTTCAGCCATCACAGCAGGTAATTTGCGATCGACCGACTTTTGCTTGGGTACGGATTGGGTAGGAAAACATATTATGCTCTTAATAGTATTGAAACCGCCAAAAGTCACAATGCAAGACCCGCGAAAAATTAGCAACGCGAATCGGTCAAGAGGCACGTTTTCCTATGTGGTATTTTTTCAAGTCTCTTAAGCTAATTTGTTTCGTGGGTTGGTTGGCCTTGTGTTTGTGACATTCTTCGGTGTCAACAGAACTTTTAGCTGTTTTCCAACCCAACAGGAGCTGGAAATCGCGAACACGTTTGTACGTCTGTAGGTGCATTAGGTCCGTTGGAACGTGGAGTCGACCGTGAGCAACAAGCAGGGTGAGTAAAGGACGAGGTTCAGCCATTGTTACAGGTTTCGTCGGAATATGGGATCGACCATCAGCTAGCCTATTTTGAATTAAGGGAAAAAATCCAGTTATGGGAAAATTGCAGTGACCATTACAACAAATAGGATGGGATTAGGGTAAAGTTTAGCCAATAGTATAGCAAGCAGGGCTAGTTCACGGGAAAATTCAGCCATTGAAGTAAAATGGCAAGCAGGGCGTGTTCGGGGCAAAAGTCTAGCCATCATGCTCGCGACAGGTTTTCAGCAAAGCTGTACCAGGTACAGTATAACAAAGACGCAGGTTGCGGTAGTACGCTAGTAGTGTAATACTGTAATACTGTAAAAGTGTAGTGGTGTAATAGTGTAGCAGTGTAGTAGTGTAATAGTGTAATAGTACAATAGTGCAATAGTGTACTAGTGTACTACTGCAATACTGTAATACCGTAGTAGTGTAATAGTGTAATAGTACAATAGTGCAATAGTGTAGTAGTGTAATACTGCAATACTGTAATACTGTAGTAGAGTAATAGTGTAGGACTTACGCTAAGACTCTGTAGAGGTATGTTTCTGAGGCCCCTCGCTTGTGATGATCTATATTAATATAATAATAGTGACTATATAGTAATGTATCTCTATGGTCTATAGTAATAGTAATATATATGTAGAAATGGAATGGTGACTTTGAAAAAACAAAACAAAAACCTAATCCGTTGAGCGATACCATCTCGACGAAGTATTGCTTGGATTATATCGCAAACATCGTTGATGCGGCGGCGATATTGGGTGGTGTAGTGATTACTAATAGTAGTGTTGATTGGTGTTGATCAGTACCTGGTATTGATTAGTATTGAATAGTATTAATTGGTATCAACTAGTGTATCATACCGTTGGCCATACATATTTTGGCCACAAAAAGGTACTGTACCCCTATCGAAGCACACGCCAAAGCTTTCACACCTCAGGCAGATAATCTAGATAATCTAGATCATACAGATCATATAGATCATACATAGGATATATCATATAGATCACAGAGATAACATAGATCATATAGATAATCTACGGTAGATCCTGTACCTGCCGTGATGAGATGTTGTGCAGAATATGTATACATGGAGTACAGATCCAACCCAGGGAGCATGTTTTAGATCACGCAGATTGTACGGCCCCCACCCGGAAACATGAGCTAGACCGTGCAGATCTTTCCTGAAATGTGTAGATCATCACGTGGGGATAGATCATCGATGATCTGTCCGACCTGTGAAAGGTTTCAGACAACTACGAGCATGATTTTGAAAGTTATACCGGGTAGGTAGCGGGGGGGGAGGGCAAAGTCGGCTCTGAGGGTGTGAACATTTCAGCCACAGCTACCATTTTTTTTTTTTGTTCTTAACCTGAGGTGATTTGAAATTCGGCTCGTTGAAGCCGAGCAGGAAGGGAGCGTTGCCGCCGATCCAAGCCAGGTGTCGGACGCGCTCTTCCGATAAGTCCTGCTCCCCCCATATCATGGGTATGTAGACCAACCCCTGAGCCAAGGAAGCGTCGAACACTCCGTCGGCGAGTGCACCGGGTGACCAATCGTACCTGATATAAGGTCGGGGGGATGATGAAGGAAGGGGGGGGGAGGGGTTCTCATTGTCATGAATAGGCGTTGGAGGGGGGGGGAGGGGTGCAGGAGGAGGGGCGGGGATACGAAACACCTGCATGACGTCAGCAAGGAATTGATAGTGTTTGTTAGGGCGTTGACCAACCGTGCCTGAAGCAACACGCGCAGCGGGGCGGTTTGAGAGACCAACATGCCGTGGGCAAAACAAGGAGAGTATGCGTGCACCTCAGGATTGTTGTTTGGTTAGGTCTGGAGCAACTCGCCGCCACCAAGCATTCTTCCGCGACGACAGCAGCAACGTGGTGGCCCTGAGAAGTGGCAGACAAATATGCTTTTCGTAGGAGACTGGTCGTTTAGGGCTCCTCCACGCCACGTTTAGCGCTAAAACATTGGTTATTATGTGCGATAGAAGCGGTCAGTCAAAGAGGTCACAGCGAGGTCTCCTGGCAGCTTTGGCTGTCCACGCTTTACGAGGCGGTCGCGTGTGTGTAAGAAGTTGTAGCACGGAAATGAGTTGCAAAGCGAGCAAACTCGATCAAGGTGGATACGCTCGCGTGGCATGAGGGGGTGTTGGTGGGCCTTGTCGGTACCCAACTCTATTTCGAGGAGCAGTTTGATTAAGAGGGGTTAGGTTCGGCTGGGATCAAGTTCCCGTGGCATCAGGGTGGCATAATGATCAAGGTCGGTAAAAGCGTCTTCTATCTAAATAGTGAAGTTTTCTGACAGCCCCGTTTCTACATATACTTCCACTCGTAACCCTCGCAACCGAGAGGTTCCATACTTGGAGTGTGCAAGTGTCCAGGGTCTTGGAAGCTATGCGTCACACCCTGTTTGTTCTTGCATTCGCTTTTGTCTTGCCATTCTGACCGCGATCTCCTTCACAGGCATGCCTAACTCTCTCTTATCGACAAAAAAGATTTTTTCGGTTGCTAATCCATTTGTGCAGGTAGTTGCTGCGTGTACGAACAAGCGTATCCTTCACGAGGAGGGCTTGTGTAGTAAGAAGTTGTCGTGCTGAAACGGGTGGCAGAACGAGTGAAAAACTCACCACCAAGACATGCCATCCTTGAGGGTGTATAAGTCTCCAGGGTCTTGGAAGCCGTAAGCCACACCCCGTTTGTTCTGGCACTTTGACGGCTCCATGGCCATAGGACTGGGATCACCTGTTGCGACAATATTTCATTTTGGTTGCGATTATGAGTGTATTTGATCTTGTCATGCGACAGCGTGCAGCGTAAGGGTCGATCGAAAAACAGAGGTGAACACCACCACAAAATCGTAAACGCACAACAACCAATAGACAATAGTATTGAAGCATGGTGGCGTCTCAGGTGAAATCGTCAACATTACATGTGTTTTCTTAGTATAAGAAAACAGAGTGTAAGAGTAGATACATGGGCATATCATGAGAAAGAAGGCCGGAGCAAAAGGCGGCAGGTGGAATAGATAGATGCTAAGCCGAACGTAGGTGCAGAAGGAACATAGACTTGCAGTCTATGCATAGTCCATAGTCTCTAATGACGGTTACTGTTGGGTTTCTGCTTTGTATGGGACTTTTATGAGAGATCGTCAGTCACACCGTAGGGTATTCCATTCTAAAAACAGTATACTAGGTCTAGACGGCGGTCCGTCACAAGGCTGAGGGTTAGGGGTATTTGGAAACTATTTAATAAGCTATTGGTGGCTTCATAACGCGATTTTAGCAACAATAAAAAAGAGGGGAAATTATATACTCGTACGATGCATAGTGGCTATCGGCAACACTTTTGCTCTTCTTCCCTGCTTGCTTGCGTTGTCGCACTCTGGTCGACGCGAACGCACTGCTATATATACTTTGTTGCTTTGTGCAGGAGCGATTGCAGGTTACTCCGCTGGGCTTAATTAAATTAAAGCCTTGTGGTTCGTACGTAGATACTGTGGCTGTCGGAGCTTGTGCCTTCGTGCTGTCTGTGCACAAAAGAAGCACAGGTTCCAAAGCAAAACAGGAAAAAAGAAAAAAGAAAAAGATACGCACGTCCATGGATCGGTTGTGAAAAACAAATGTTCCCGTCGGCAATTAAAAGCTGAGGATGGCTGAGAGGTGGGAGAATATGCCGAGGGCGACCTCCGGAGTGCCCGACATCACAATAAGTGGCTATATAAACTAGTAAAACAGACTCACCACTTCTGCTGTCGATGGTATAGGTGGATACGCCTTCGGCGGCCACGCTGTTCGCAGGGTTTTCGGCTCCATCCTTTTTGAGGTAGCACACCGCTTCCACCTCGTTGAACACGGCCAGCTTGCATTCGTCTTGCTCGCAGCACATCTGTATACATATATGATAAGACATGGCCATGGAGAATGCTGATTTGTGTTATAAGGCTTACCTTGGGTAGGTAAATGGTTAGTCTAACCTTTTACCCGAGTGATTAAACGATCTAATACCCTCTAGACTAGACTAATACCTTAACAAATGGCGTCATCGGCAGGACCATGGGTTTTGTGTTGCTAAACGTGTGCCGCGTTACACTGCTGTACGAGCAGACTACAGGGAACGTTCTACTCGTACCAAGAGCTATGAGTGTCGTGACTGTCGTTATCTTTTGATGGACACCTCCAAGCACATCCTTTGGCGTGAACGATTGACGTGTTGTCAGAAGGGAAATGCATGGTTTTCACTGAGCACGTCGAAGTTCGAAGCACATGTTTTTCGCGTAGACCATAGATATCATTTTCAACCGGGAAATGCACACAGTTGCAGTATGCGAGATTTGCCAAACGATACGTGCATGCATCGAAATCTGTCCCTGTGTAACCTTGCGAGTAGCCCCTCCCTTTTCTGAGTTTACCTGGGGCAACCGGGAAGCTCCAACCAAGGATAATGGACGCACGGCAAGGTGGCTGTAATTGCACGGTCCCGTGCAGCGATAGCGAAGGGACAGCAAGGCTGTTCTCGTATTATTCATTTGCTCGGTCTCGTGTGATCATCCGAGGGATTACCAACTCACGGCAAGCCTACACATTAGCATATTCATACAAATGACCGGTCTTACGCGAAAATACAAAGGATAACGGATGCAATGGCCCGGATTAATGGAGAACGATACTACTCGTGTACGACGTGAAGTTTGTCACAGTTAGATGAGGTGATTCGCAACAGCAGATATACACGCGATATCGGATGCACAGCAAGACAATACCAAGTAGACTATTATTGTATCCTGCAAATCCCAGTCTCATGTGACCATTCGAAGGGTAATTGGCCAGTCTCCATGTGGCCATGCAAAGGATAACGGGTGCGCGGCAAGACCGTTCATACAATTGCCCGGTATCATGTGGCCACACGAATAAGTTTAGTCTACTCATAATACTTCAAAGTATATCAAACCTGGTATGCACTACCAGATACGGCAGTACGGTAGAACAGCAGTGCAACACGACATTTGTAGACGCAGCATAAACTGGTTCGCAACAGCGCGCACACGATACCATACGAATGGCCAAGTTGCGCCTACTGGATAGCTGTTTGTGGTCAACACACGCAGGTTAGGTGTCTGACCTCGATGCAGTGCGTTGCGTCGAAGGCGATGATCGCGTTGTACGCCCCGACTTCGAATGGCGTAGAGGCCGCGACAGCTTCCGAGGAGACTCCTGGCCCTGCACGAGAAAATAATACAGAGCAGAAAAGGGTAGAGAACACACAGCAGGAGAATTTACCCAGAGCATGATTCGACACAATGACCCTCAGTCACTGTAGATACCTTTCCGCCGAAGGCTCTGATGTTTAGTCACTTCGTTCATAACAGAGATACCGGCAACGAGCATAGACTGGACAGGAGGGGTGTCGGTCGGTGATGCAGTAAGCAGCAGCTACTCACGAAGCTCAGATGCTAGAAAGCTATCCAACCGAGAAAAAAATAGTCTATGTAGTCTATGCAGCATTCCGAGGAGGTAGAGCAGAAGAAGTTACCCGAGGAAACGCTGCGCGACTAACCCTCAGTTATTGCTGTAATTGACTAAACATCGACGGCTGGTGCTATGCTGCTGTTCTTTCATATCAGAGATACCAGTCCACAAGGGTGCCGATTGGTAGTCGGTAGCAGCTACCGCTCAGACACTAGTAAGAGGCTCCACCCCGAGAAATGCGTGCGCGAACACATTCCGTCTGATGGGACACAGCTGTTACCCGAAACAAGGAACGACACAAAATAATCACCGAACATAGGCATGACGCCGGTCGGTGGGTATGATAGCATCACAGCAGCTAGTGCCCAAACACCACTAGACTCTGATCGACAAATGCATGCATGCATCCACTCCTTCCTTCCTTCTTTCCTGCCTTCCTTCCGATGATAGGACACGCGCACGTCCATCACGACCCGCACCCTCTCCAAAAGAAGCTGTTCGGGAATGCCGGGGATGCACGCACTCTCAGGAGGCAGTAGAAAGAAAGCCGTCGTGTTTAAGTTTTCGTCGCTCACCGTAGTTGTCCATGTCATGCTCGACGATCGTCGTGCAAGTTTTTGCTTGCACGACGGTGGTTGCTAGCAGGGGGGCCACAGCCAGCCCTAGCAGCATCCCTGCCCTCTTGTTAGGCGTGATGACCATGTCAAATCGATGCCGGGGTACAGGCGGAGTGGCTGCCTGCCTGCTTGTGCTTGAGCGCGTGGCTGTGTGTAGTGTATGATTCGACGAGGCACTCGTATGCGATGGGTTTTGGTCGTCGAGAAAATGTAACCGATATTTGCGTAAGAAAGGTCCATTCGTTGAGCCAATGAATGTAGTGTATGCTTTTGAACCGGCATCATTCACGCCGCTTTCTTACAGCGATTTTTCAAGTTTTTCACAAAGGTTAGTTTCAATCATTCAATCGATCGTACTCACAGCTGACGTTTTTCAAATTTTCGTAAAAAGCCGAAAAGCGTGCGGCGGTCCCTTCGTTTGTCGTCGCTTGCAGTACTCATGTACGCATGTTTGATATCAGAAACAGAGCACACGGCATGCTGTACACATGTCCTGAGGCTTATAGACTGCTGTACTCACTCGTGCTACTGCTGTAGATGCAATCGAACAGAGGGAAGAAGAAGCCGGGGAGAGGAGCACGCCAAAAAAAAAACCTTGGCCGACCGGCAAATAAAGCTAAAGTCGCTGTTGTTCAAGATAATGACAAACCGGAAGCCGTTGTCGTCGCCGATCCTTGGTCGGGGCTCAGGTGAATTCGATTGTCCGGACTGGTGATTTCTTGGAGTGAGCGTGAGGGCTGACCTTTGATCTGATCGTACTCGCTCGTACATGTCACCTCGTTTACTTTTTGCGAAAGGAGCATGAATGAACGACGAACGGCAGCCAGCCAGCCGACCGACGTAGAGTCAACTACTGCTGCGGTAACGCTCGTATTAAGGGCACAGCAATCAGTCGCTATCATCGCCGATCGTTGGCTGGAACTCGGATAATTTCGTGAGTTGCAAGAGTGCTGATAGCCTGATCATTCGATATGATCGTATCATGCGCACGTGTATCTGCTCGTACTTCGTACTTTCTCGCACCCCAGACGTGGATTTTTTTTTTTTTGTTGGGTCACGCACGAGTAGCACGAACGAGGTTCATTGGTTTCCACAGCTCAAAAAAATGACCAGAAAAAACGTGACCAAATGCAGAAATTATCGGAATTAATTTATCACCAAGAGTACGGGTAGTATCAGAAGCCCGATGTGAAGTATTAAACTCATGCAAGCCGCCAAGCCGTCAATGCGAGATGTGAAGGTGTCGTGGTACCGGAAGGTGGGAGGGAAGGGGCGCAGGGGTATCAGCTTCGCTTGGAGACAGCACCGGTTCTTCTTTATAGATTTCTCATTATTGGCGTTGAGCTATGACAAGCTCGAGGAGACAGGAAGAGGAGGAGTAGGAGAAGGAGGAGAAGGAGGAGGAGAAGGAGGAGTGAGAGCACGGGGGTGGCGTGAAGCTCACAGAGTTCGCTTCACCCCAGCTTTGCTGCTGTGCTCTCTTCCGGACCTTAACCTATGGAACGTACAAGGAACGTTCTCCCAGATGCTCTATATTCCCATGAGCGCCTAACGCGCTTACTTATATCTATCTTGTCCAGAGGAAGAACGTTCCATTACCGAGAACACTCTTGTGGTATAAACTAACTAGATTCTACGGGTTATCCGCTTCACTCAGAATATTCCGTTTGAGGGAACCTTCTTGTGGTCCAATAGACCATGACTCTGCGGGCTATCTTACCGAATCTATTGCCAGCTATACTGACACTCTATAACATTAGCCCACCCTGAATAGTCGTAGATGCAGATCACCTGCCCATCAAAGGATATCAACAAAACATCAAAAATTGGAAAGGGGATCGAATATGCGGCTATTCGAAACAAACGAAAATGAGGCTATAGATCCCCCACACCTCGTAATAATGAGGCTTAAACGCCTCATTGCAAGATATACAACCCTATGATGGAGCTCACAACCGCGAGAGCTCGAGAAAGGGTATGTACCTACGGTATACCAGTAGCAATCGGCCTACGATAACACGAAGGGCGCGGCCACTGAGCGCAAGGATGCGAAGGGGGCCGAAGAAAGTATAGACGCGGAAACCAAGTCAGAAGAGAATAAGGGAACACTTGTCACGCTGTGAAGGCCAGACGAGTTTACGGCCTGAAGCGCAGTGCTAAAGGAGCGGGCGGTCGGTCCTTTTGCCGGAAGGCCTAGAGAAATCAAGAAGCACTGCCTAGAGAACGTCAGAGTCCGCTACGTTGGACACTGACAGCTGACGTGGGGCCATCGGTTGGACGGTGAAAGAGCAACAACTAAGACGCGAAGAAGTACGCAAGCGTCGGGCCATTGGTCGAAAGGCAGAAGAGAAAGAGCCTGAAACTAGAGAAAACAAAGAACAGTGCCTAAAATAATGTCAGGGTCCGCAAGGTTGGACCTAGAAGGCTGACGTGGGACCATTGGTCGAAAGGCAAAACTTAAAAGAACCAGTAGGCTGAGGTATAACGGAAGAACAGGGGGCGTAATGTGGGACCTAGGAGGCTAGTATAAGGCCCTTGGTCGAACTGTAGAACGGGAAACCGAGGCAATCAAAACAAATCGCTAAAACGCAGAGAAATACAACATCTAAACAGTGACACAGACAGCACCAAAATGGTGGTACTGGAGGCGTGTGTGATACGCCGGAAAGCTTAACCGGGGGGCAACAGTGGAGTACCCTTGAAAGCTATCTGGGTACAGTACCATGAAAACGGGAAGAAGTATGTGGTGAGGTCACCTAGCCAAAGCTATACGCAAACAAGGACGAAACTGAAACGTAGACACCAGAAAGACGGAAGGCACAATCGGAAGCCGGAAAGAGAGTCGACATATGACACCTTGAGAGGCTAACTAATAACGGGAACAATGCCAGCAAACGCAGCGAGGCTATTCAACCATAACAAAGCAAGCCAAAAATGGGGTCAACAAGAAGATACTCGTTCAGCTCAAAGCAGCGCTGGAAGTGTCTAGCTCCAGAAAGAATGCAGGGAACAAAGACAAATATGAAGAAAGCCGCAGCTAGGTACTATACGTCGGGAACGCGAGGTCGCTAACGCGGAGCAACCCTAGAGAGGTAACCTCGAAAAATGCACGGAAAAACGGGAAGTAGGCAAATCGTGTCATAGCAACGTACTGCAGCCTGACAAAAAAGAAGGGTCCATAGCAAAGGACCTTGAAAGGCTACTTTCAGAAAACGAGCAACACTAGGTACGTAGCGAAGGCATACCTCCGAAAGCGATTTCGCCGAAAAAAGACAATACCAAAGGGGGTCAACAGGGAACGACCTATATGGGCTGCGAAGCCAAACTGGAGTCAAAACGTGGGCCCGATGCGACAAGTACGCCAACAAGCCAAGAGCAAAACGGGGGCCAAGAGGGGACGGCCTGTGGACTGCACAGTTAGGACGGGCTGTAAACCCATGATTAAGGCCGGTGTAGTTGAACCCTATGGGCAGGTATGCCGAAAAGAAACAAGAATAAGTGGTCGAGAGAAACAAGACCTGTTGGCTGCAAAGCCAGGACGGGGGTCAATGTCGTTGGACCGTAGGGGCAGCGGTGCCGAGAGAAAAAGGTAAGAAATAGTGGTCCAGGGGAATAGATCCGCTGGCTACAAAGCAAGAACGGAGCCCGACAGCAAGGGGCTCTTGGGGGCAGGTACAACCAAACAAGAATGTAAAGGCCAGAAGAAGCGACAGATGGGCTGAAGAGTCAGCACTGAACCGCTAACGTGGAACCTTAGGGGGGCTCTCAATGTGAAGCCAGTGGTCGACAACATGGGACCATAGACAGTAGCAATAGCTGGAATGCCGTAATACCAAGTGGCTGGGGCTAAAGTGCAGCGACGTCAGTCGTGGGAAGAAGTACGCCCAGAAGCAAGAAATGTCCAACATCAAAGGCGAAGTATGCCAAGGGGCAAGGAAAGTCCAACAGCAACAAGAAAGGAGGTAATGCCTCGCGAAAAACGAAGCGAAATAACGCGGGAACCATCCATGTTGTCACCAATCGCATAAGGCGAGGTGGGAACGACACGATAGAAAACCTCGACATGGTTCGGAAACGCCATGGTTCGTCGGTGTGCACGAAACGTGGGCAGGCTACATCGGCGGTAGAAGGCGGAAGCAAAACCAGAAAGGCGAACACTCGTCGTACTGTAGGAAAGTAGAACAACTTGGGCGCGAGTTCAGGATCAAGGCGCGCATGAAGATCACCGAAAAACGAACAAGTGCCATACTTTGAATGCGGCAAAGACAGAAGGCATACTACTACGTTAAAACGTTGTTGGGGCCTCAATGATACTGAGACTGTAAGGGAATACTTTGGGGGGCCACAAGGCTATAACACTGACGATACTGGTAACTACCAGGTAGAATTGTACTGAGACAGTAGGGTCCAAAGCTAATACGCGCACAAAGCGTTCACGAAAAAAATTCTCCCAGAAGAAAGGAGATAAGGCTACTACGGTCGGTCGTTTGCTGCGCACAGCGATAACCACTAAGAGGAGCAAGCGTGCCCAGAAATACCAAGAAAAAAAAATCAACTAATACCCGCGTTGCATGGACGCGAAAGCGGAAGGTATCGATTCCGAAAATTCACGAACGCCAGAGTCGGGAGGAAATACGTTCCGAAAACGCACACGCTGCAGAGAGGAGGGGGTGTACATTCCCATCCGGCACATAGTGCAGGGGGAGGGGAAACCAAAATAGAAAAACCAAGCTAACACGATATTAACTTCAACTCATACCGTGAGAACGGTAAAAACGGGGTCTTAACACAACGAAGGGCTCAGAAACTCTGCGAAAGAGCACGCACATGGTGCAGACGATATCTCGGCTGAGAAGGAATCAGATGAAACTATTACGATGTCGCGGGCGAATACCGTAAGCCGGACAGAGGGAGAGGGCAAATGACGTACAACTCTAAAAACTGCTAGCGGGGCGAATGCACAACGTGCAAGCGAATTTCAGGCTAATGAGGATCAAGCGAAAATACCATGGTTTCGGGGGGTGATACTATAAAGAAGCCTAGAGGGGGGGGTCGTGAACAAACGACGGACCCGAAAATACTAGCAAAAAGTTGATGTCGTGAAACTCTGAAAATGTGGCCTACTATAGAGCCATTCCTACCGGAAGCTAAGTGACAAAAAAAAAACGGGGAAAACATACGCGAAAGCACTTAGATGTCCAATCGAGAAGAGGGGACTTGTGCAGGGCGATATGACGCAAACAAGGGGGACAACACGCCTCAATAAGCACCTACGGCGTGCGTAGTGCAAAAAGTAGAGGAAGGGCCAGAGCACATACCACGTATACCACAGTGGTAACAGAACAAATACGACGCCTCAAGAAGCACCTATGACGTACGTAGTGCAAAGAGTTGGGGAAGGGCTAAGACATATATGCCATGGCGGTAAGAATCCAAATACGACGCCTCAATAAGCACCTATGACGTACGTAGTGCAAAAAGCAGAAGAATAAGTAAGGTGGGCATACCACAGCGGTTTTGGAGACATATACGATGCCCAAACATGCACCTATTCCATACGTAGTGCAGAAAGCGAGAGAAAGGTCAACAAAAAAAATTTACCATAGCGGGGTTGCGGAGTGCGAAACAAGGATACGCTAAACCGACGAGAGGAAACGAAAACACGGCAGGTTTGAGCCAAGTTACGAAAACAGGGCAAGCTGAACCGGCACAACAGAAAAACGGAACCATCATGATTTTTCGGCCTGGTTGAAAATGGAGCCAGCTAAATCAGTGGCTGGAAGGCCAGGGTAGCACACCGACGCAAGCACGCAAACATATGTGCTCGTCAAAAGTGGAACAGCCCGAAAAGTCAGCGTATCACACCGACACAAGCACGCGAACATATGTGCTGTTCACAAGTGTGACTACCCGAAGAGTCAAGGCGAAGAAGAGGCACCTTGAAACGAACTGAACAACAAAATCAAACCCAAAAGAGAAAATCAAGAAGCCAATCCGCACAAAACAAATCCCATGAAAAAAAAAAACTCAAGAAGGAACTCAAGAAACATGGTAAGGGGGAGGGACAACAAGACAAAAGGGTAAGTGCGACTCAACGCGATAATACCCTGGCTGCAGATATCCCTGTCGCGTGGCGTTGTAGGCACGCCAGTCCGTAGATGGTGCTCCGCAAAGATATGCAGTAGAGACGCCGTAGGTTGATCCTGGAACCGGGTGGTGTAGAGTTTGAAGAAAGATCCGATGAAACGCGGCTGGTGGTCGTACTAGGGTGTGCTGCAGCGCTCCGATCGCGAGACAGTTACGTCGTGGTGTTCGCGGAAGATGTGGTAGGAGCGTTGGAGACGGATGATGGTCCAGTAAAACGCGTTGAAGAGCTCCGAGCACGAACCAGTGAGGGTGGGGTGTTCGCGGAAGATACGGTAGAGGCTCTTGTGACGGGAGAAGACGAGGCTGTAGTAGCTCAATATGGTAGGTTGAAGAAGGTGGCGGATAGCGTACGCGGTGATGGAATGTGCGTGTTCCGCAGCGTACATGTAGGCGCAAGCGTTGACGCTGTAGTAGTCCTTTAAAGTGGGCCTGTGGAGATGCCTGCGGTTCTCGCGGTGATGGAGTTCGTCTTGTACGCGGCGAGGATAACGGCGTGGTTGCTGGAATAGGCGGTAGAGAAGACCCGAAGTAGCCGGCGATGGCTGTGACGCCGGGGCGGTTAGTAGCGGACTGAAGGAGCAAACCTACTGGCGCGGTGGCTGCAGGAGTCGGCGAAATATGTCCCCGCTGGTCGGCGCTGACGGCACGATGACGCCGGAGTTGGTGGTAGTGGCCTGGAAGAGGGCCCCTCACCGCTGGTAGCGGTTTGAAGCGGCAGGCCCATCGGTGCATGGCTGCAGAAGTCGGTGAAATAATTCCCAGATTGTCGGAGTAGATGGTGGCGACGACGCCCGTGCCGGCGGTAGTGGCCGAAAAAAAGAAAAGGTTGCCTTGACGTTGGTAGTGGCTTGAAGGAGAAAGACATCGAATGAAGAAGTCGCGGAAGACGGAGGTGGAGCTCAGGCAAAAGGTGGAGCTCTGACGAAGGTGGAGCTCTGGTCGCGAAGCTCAGGTGATGACAGGTGACGACGAATCTTGGTGCAGGAGGAGCTGTGGTCGCGAAGCGCAGGTGACGACGAAGCTCTGTCGAAGATGGAGCTCTGAAAAAGGTGGATATCTGGTCTTGAAGCTCGAGTGACGACGAAGCTCTGGTGAAAGGTGGAACTCCGGTGTACGTGGAGCTCTGGTCGCGAAGCTCAGGTGACGGCGAAGCTCTGGTGAAGATGGAGCTCTAGTCGCAAAGCTCAGGTGGCGACGAAGAGAGACGGGCACGACTGTTTTGGCGCAGTCTTGCTTAGGTATTTCTCCAAACAAAAGAGCGGGTTTCTCGAAAACATGCTATTAACTTTCGACCGTACCATCAACATCAAGCATACTCACTCAGAAGCATTGCCTCTGGTGCACCCTCGACCTCGGCTTACAGTAGAATGGACATGTACAGTAGGGTATGCAGTCTACAGTATTTCACAGCGCACTGAAGAGACAGTGTTTATATGAGCAATCACAACCATTATAAGTACTCGTTGGTTAGAATATGTGGCAACGACCGCAATGTCTTGTGGATTTGGCTTCTTGGCGAAAAAAAGGGGATCGTTCATCATGTAAAACTCCTGGTCATCGTACTCTATCCATACCTTCGAAAAACCGTGTTGATCGTGAATTCTGGCACTGTCCAGGGGAATCAACGGCCCCCTCACACCATACCGTACCCCCTTCACAAGGCATGATATGCAACACACCCTACCGACGTACAGTGTGTATGTCGCACGACGCACCGCACCGAACAATCGTTTTTTTCGTATGTATGATGGTCAAACTCTCCTCGCTGCCGACTGATGAACGCATTCGCAAACTACGTAGTCTAATGTTATAAGGCTTAGTTTGTGTAAGCCATTGGTTAACCTTTATCAAGTGGTCAAACGGACTAATACCCCACTAATACCTTAACAAATGGCGTCGTCGGCAGGACATGGGTTTTTCGGGTCGTGGGTTCAAATCCCACATCCGCCACAATTAACTTTTTCAGACTTTCTCTACGTCGAACTTAAAAAACACTCCCCGGTATCCCCAGAAAATGAAACCGCTTGGATATTAAAAGGTCCGCCCGTATATCGGGCCGACCTGCTATCTCGCCGTTTCAGGGGGGGGGGGAGAGTGTTATAAGGCTTAGTTTGGGTAAGCCATTGGTTAACTTTTTGCAAGTGGTCAAACGGACTAATACCCCACTAATACCTTAACAATAATAACACAAGGTTTGTGTACGTATCCTTGGCGCTGTCCCTGTGGACAAAACCAGATCCCCGCTCGGAGGGAAGCTTAGCCCTGCTGAGGAATGGAAACGTCTGCAAGATCAGGCATCTTACGGCCGAGAGCTGACATTGGCCGGATCGCGTGTGGCTAAAGCTGTGCTTGAAGCTTCGACGGTGGAGGAGTTCAGGTTCGATACAGCTTCCTCGTACAGTATAGACATGCTATTAATTGTGTACCAGGTATGTATGTCGCTGGAACGATCCTTCCGAATTTTTTTTTCTGCGTTCACCGCGCATTCAGCGTCTTGCTTTCGACGAACGTGAGGGCGGCATAACATACGCAGTCAGTCGATTGTCATGCTCTCATCGTAGAGCAGTACTGTGGTGCGATCATTTTGATGCGTATTGAAATATATAAATGTTGTACAATGAAGTATATTACGAGTCGTTCTACTGTAGCCCCCCCAATTTTTTTTTTAACGAAATCGCTGGTTTTGAAACCAGCTCCCGGCGGCATTTTCTGGCATTACGGTGCCCCTTGCCACCCCGACGTCATCATTTTGATAGACCTTCGCAACAAGATAATATATTGGGATGTTTTTTCATAACATCCTTCCGCGTGTCGAGCAGCCATGAAACGTTGGTGAAATAAAAACACTGGTTGGGGTGGGTATTTTTTTCGCTCGTCGATCTTCGAAGAAAGCCTCAAGTCACAGGTAGCGGTCAACGCGTGCTACGACAGAGGTGGCACTTTTCGTGTGATTTTTTTTCCAAATGACGGCGCTCCTTAACCCCAACTCGTCAGAAATAGGCCCATTATTTGTCATGATTCTCGTCGTGTACCTAGGCCATGGGATTTTTCATCCGGTGGTAGCAGTCTTGATTTTTCTCTCAAATCAGTTTTTTGCAGGGATGTGTACGGAGTAAGATCCGCACCGCGAGTTAGGGTTTTTACGGAGCGGATTGACAAACCGCACCGCTCCGTGACAAAACCAGACAACGGATAACCGATCCGTCCAAATCCGTGAAGTAGGTCAAGGGCGGATATCCGCTCCGCTTTGCTCCGTGACGCATGGTGGAAATCCGCTCCGCTCCGTGAAACGTTTTCAAGGACAAAAATCCGCTCCGCAAAAATCCGTGATTTGAAAAGAGCGCGGATATCCGCTCCGCTCCGCTCCGCTCCGCTCCGTCACGACAAAATAAAATCCGCACCGCTCCGTATGATGTTTTTCTCCAGTGGCCAGATCCGTAAGTAACGGATAATTTACGGAGCGGATTGGTCTGCTCCGTAGATGATCCGTGACCAATCCGTAGACAGTGGCGGATTAAACCGTGTGAAGGTCACGGGTTTTGAGCCTTCAACAATTGTTCTGAATAGCGGATAACTTATACAAATACCGTTCTTGGCCAGGACTCTCCAGATACGGTTCTGAAATTTTAAAATTATCGTATAAATTTGTGCTGCTATCAGCCATACACACCGCGGTTGGCCGACGTCCTGCTCCGCACACAAAACGCGGACACTACTCGTGAGTGGTACGAACACACAAACACTGCAACGCAGCAGCGCAGCCGCGGTACGCACGCATAGGATGCCAGATGTCATGGATTCTTCTGGCGATGCAGCGGCTGAGCTGCAGCAATCCTCGCCTCAGGACCAACCCGGATCTCATTCCGGAGGTCAAGAAGCTTGGGGATATGATCGAAAAGGTCTCTCAAGAGCAGGAGAAGGCAAAGGCTAAAGCGGTCGAGGTGCAGGCCGCAGAGGCCGGGAAGGATGTCGTAATCGAACTCGATGAGTAACGAGTGGCGAACGGTAGGGTCTGAGCAAACAGGTGCAGGCGCTCATCTTTCATTGCCGTTGAGTTGATCTGTATCCCTGGTTTTTCCGATTTTCCCGTCTTTCGCCCGGGCTGAATTTTTCAATTTTCGCATTTTCGGTACTTCGGTGGTTTCACTATGTACCGCTGTTGCTGCTGAGGAAATTGTCTCTGTTTTCATTTTTTCTGTCTCTGTTTTCTTTTTTCTTTTTTCTTGTTTCTTTTTTCGGTTTTCCTGTTTTTCGTTTTTTGTTTTTGTCGCGGCGATGGAATTGTTGAAGTATCTGGTACTTTGTAGGAGTACTTGCGTACTTACCTATTTACCAGAGATGTGCGCGGAATTCATGCTCTTGCGCGCCTGCTGTACCAACTCTGGTCAATCTGTTCTACTCGGAGTATTTCTTTTTCACCCTTCTCTTAATCCAAGTGTTCTTTCAGACATCCTTTTTTTTTATTTTTTTATGAAGGGGACTAGACGCGTGCGGGCGCGAGATTCTTTCCATGCTCGCCACCCCTCTCCGCCATGTATAACTCCGAGAACAACGTGTCTATCTGTAGTTAGTTTCTGATATCAGGAGAAATCCGGTCAACATCCGCGGATAACCGTCCAATATTACGGATTCCTTGATACGGTTTTGCGTGGATAAACGCAGCGGATTTGTACGGTTTGCTCGACGGAGTGGACAATCCGCTCCGTGAAAAAATCCGTCTGACGGATATCCGCTCCGCAACAATCCGCACAAATCTCGATGCCGGATATCCGCTCCGTAAAAATCCGTGACTTTTTTCTGTGAGCGAATATCCGCTCCGCTCCGCTCCGTGACAAATTAAAAAATCCGCTCCGCTCCGTGACATCCATGAACATAACGGATATCCGCCATGTCGTGATCCGTGGATTTTTTTTGGACAGAAATCCGCACCGTGACAATCCGCAACTTTTTGCTAGAGCGAATATCCGCTCCGCTCCGCTCCGTCAGATTCTAAAAATAAAAAATCCGCACCGCGGTGCGGATCTTACTCCGTACACATCCCTGGTTTTTTGGGAGAGGTCTTAAGCTCCCAAATCGAGGGGTAGTATTAGATAAAAACTGGTGCACCTCTATCGTAGCACTTGTCTGTCTTCCGTTCTTCCCCCCGGTACACGCTTTGATTAAAATTTCATGTACACGGGTATCGTAGGCCGGCGCCTCCCCTGGGCAATACCACGGTCAGTATGCTGTACGACAACAACACGATTTTTATGAGGACGGTTAGTTTCGGCTCACCCATGAATAACACCGTTCGAATATAATATTACAGCTAGAACGTCGACCGATGTCTTAGATGACTTGGCCTAGGATCTAGTGTGGAACACTACACTTTGTGCGCGAACGATCTAGCGCACTGCGAAATCAAGAACAACGGCATACGCTTAAGTTGGACACTTGGCTCCGTCTTCGCCTGCCACGGCTCTCTTTGCAGACGACCAAAAGCCAACATCGACGACAGTTGTCCCTTCAATATCCAACGAAAAAAAAACTGCCTTACACCTCGTATCGAATAAATACCACAGGTTGGCGGCTGGCACCGATTCCCTGAATAGAAAATTAAGCCACGAAGAAGGTGACCAAGAAATGCACACGGAAACGGCGGTAGCGGCTGCAGCACCTTCCTCAGACGAAGATGATAAACCTATCGAGCGGCTGGTTTTCCGCGGGAACGATATTGTGTTGGCGTTCGCGAGTGTTGCTTCGGGGTGTGCCCGGCGCCTGCTAACGACGGCGTTAGTCAAGCTTGACGTGGGCGGCACTCGTCTCGACGATGCGGGTCTGGCGACAGTTATTGCCGCCTCGACTCCTTGGCTCAGAGAACTGTCGGCCGCAGGCAAGTGCAACGTGACACGTTCGGGTTGATTTACCAGCAATGACGATTACAAGTGGTTGAAGATGCTAAGCCGGAAGAAGGCACAGAAGGGAGTTATAATTCGTACATACAAAAGGTTTCCATTTTGTTTGTTTCCCTTGGTGGTCTTCTTCTTTCTGGGAACGTGTATGCGTGATCGACGCTGAACTTGTCATGCTGCACATTACTAATTTAGAGGATGGCAACAAAGCAACACTGATATTTACATTCACCTTCGCTGGCGTTACGAAAGATTGTTGGTGTGGATCGAGGTGGAGCAGCGACGTTCGCTCTCCCACGTGCTGTCCCCGAGTACAACGAAGTTTAAGCCATCTTATATCCGACCGCGGGGCGGTCAGACCATCCGGGCTTGGGATTCACGAACAACGTGATCGTCCCCGGTGACCAGACACCTTTTTACAGGTGCTGAACCATGATGCGAGAGGGGGGTTACCTCTTCGACTAACGTACACCTGGTATGTCGGACGGAGCTTCTCCACTGAGAGGCTTCTCCGTGTATTTGGAACCCGACTGGTTTCGTACAATAATAGCATTCGTTATGTTCTTACATAGCCCATTCGTTATGTTCTTACATAGCCCACATTAGATTGGCCATTGGATTAACTGCACAGTTTTCTCTAACGGTACTTTTGTGTGACGTAAGAGCTCCTCTGGTCAGGAGCTTCGGGGGGAAAAGGCCCTGCTCCTACCGCAGCACGCGTCGAAAGGTGGCAACAAGCAAGAAAGGAAAACATTTTGGTTGACTCCCTACGTGCCCCCCCCCCCCCCCGACATCACCCTTCCCCCCAACTGCCTGGTGGGGGTGGAAACCCGGCGTCCTCCGTCACGGCATGGTTAGGATGCCATGGTCTACGATCGTACAACTGGCCATGCAGTGTATGAGTGAATCCTCTCCCTCGCCCCACTTCGTTTTCTGTTTGCTTGAAGCGGCACACCCCGTGTTTATGCACGCTACATATCGACTAAACGACTGCTTCGTCCTCATCGGGTGTCCTCGCTGCAGGCAACAACCTGACGATAATACCGCCGTCGCAAGGTTTGGGTAAACTTCAGATATTGGACCTCTCGAAGAACAAGATCGGTTGCATTGGGCCCGATTCCTTTCCCGCAGCGCTAGGACCGAGCCTTCGAAGGCTGAACCTCGAAGGAAACAGGCCAGTACCACAGCGCAGTACACCTGCTGATATATAAAAGAACAAAAGCACTATTATTAAGAAAGACGCACGCAGAGATTTCCAGGAACATAAAGAACTCCGAAAACCGCTATACTGACGTTGGCATTGAATGCACTACCCTGGTATTTCCCGCGGAAGAATCCCAACCCCAAATAAGAAATCGACCCTTGGACAACGTTCCTGTTTTTTACTAAACGTAGTAGATCATTGATTATACTTATACTCGCATGTGGCTTGATAGTTCTGCTTTGTTACGCCAGACACTCTACAAAAGAGAGGCAGTCACGTTCGGTCAGAGTTGGCAATCACGTTCGGTCAGATTTGGCCGTTGGTTGCATAAGCTTCAAGCTCCAGAGAGCTGGTGAAAGAGAAGGCTCTCTAAGGCCAGTTGCGCTGATTGTCGTTGGTCCCTTCAAATAGACGGTGGGGTGAAGGTGGCTCACTCTCATATGCTGTGTCCTCTAGTACAGCAGGGATGAAGTATCGCATTGGCCTGCTGACCCCTCTTCGCGAAAATAAAAGAAAACACGTACCGCAGGGGGGAAGGGACGAGATTCATATCCACGGCTTGTCCAGAATGCCTGCTAAAGATGAAACCTCCGACGAGTTTATCTGGAAAGTATAAGCGATGATTACATATATGAACTCATGAAAACTGCAGACTGCCGAATACCATGATGTCATATCTTCAGGTTGAACGGCTTGTTAGTCGGCCTGACCGTTGACGGGGCGACAGGCCCCCGACACCCTCAAGAACAAGGACACGATCACACCACAACAAGTGTCACTTGTGACACCGCAAACATCGCTTGTTGTGCCCTGCGCGTCCTGACGTCGCTGGTCGAGTTAAATCTATCTCGCGGCAGGCTGCATGCTGATTAATACACCATTCTGCCCTATCCGCAGGCTGCACAGCTTGTTGGTTACCACGGGCATAGGCGAGGCTACAAGCACCGAAAACCATCAAGGACACGGACACGATCAAGCCACAACAATCGCCACTTGTGGCCAAACCAGCACCACGTGTGACACAACAAGCAAACCTTGTGCCCTGCGCGTCCTGACGTCTCTCGTCGAGCTCAACCTATCCGCCAACTGCTTCGAAAGCTCAACGCATTCCTTGGCGGTGATAACGAGGGCAGAATTTGCACGGCTGATCAGTCTCGACTTCAGAGACAACCACCTGCCGCTTGACCAAGAAACAAACGAACTCCAGCGGATTTCTAAGGTGCGTGGGATAAGTAAGAAGGAGCTCTATTCCGTACCAACGAGATGAAGGAATATGCAATGTTAGGTTTCCCTATGTTTTGTTGTACTTTCTGGAAATGTTTTATGAGTGGTCGATGTCGGATGGCAAAAATAGCAACTGTTTTTCAGCAGACTCCTCATAATTAAGAGAAAACCAAGGGAACAAAAATACATGTGGTATACATCAAAAAGAAAAAATCTATCTTCGCAGTCTAACGCTCTTCTAACCCCACCCTTTCCCGAACGCTTACAATATACGGACCGGGCTTCCTCAGAGTTTGCCGACTCTGAAGATCCTAAACGGCATGGCGGTGACGAGGCAAGCCATGACCCTTCCTTCGTCGAAAGAGCCCATGTTCGAGCTCCTCTCCACCGGTAAGCCGGTATGAATCCTGACCCCCCCCCCTCCGCCTCAAAATTCCATTATGATCCACTGCGTCATGATGCTTTCTTCTTCGAAGTAGCCTTTGTTCGAGCTTCTCTCCCCCGGTATGCCGGTATGATGACCCCTACGCATGCACATTTAGATCATTTCGCGGCGGCATCTGACTGATCCCCAGCCCTCCCTCTCTCTCCGCAATAATCTAACGTGTTGGAAAATACGGCGAGTAACGATGAAAACGTTGAGGTCTGCGTGTATGGTCTACCGATTGATGTTGGGCTGTACTGCAGGCCAATGAAAAGCACCCTCCAGTGTGTACCTTGTTATCATGGCGATGGGACACCTGTAGGAACGCGTTGGCGTACTTACAGAACCTGCTGTTTCTAGTATGATGGGCAGAGAGCCTCCCGACATCTCAGTCCATGCCTATACAATGGCCCCTCCGCGTGGTACTGGCCCGCTTAGCCACCACATATCAACGTAATACATCCTGGCGCAGGCTGCCCCAACAACTGTTCTTAGCCACGTTAGGTCATTGTGTAGCCACATCTCATGGGAGGATTCGCGATCGAAATATTCTAAATTCTAGCCCCACGTGATGATAGGACTTGGAAGAAAAGCATATTATAGGGTGGCGTTGACGCATGCTACGGCCGGGGTTTGCCTATATTATATGGGGTTGTTTGCTTGGGGAGCACTGTACCTCACCCCCAAAGCTGACCTCGAGAAAATATGCAAGTGAAACGCGGTTGAAAATCCCATGACCTAAGTGCAAGACGAATAACCTTGTCAAAGATAAGCAGCATTCCGACGATCTTGGATAGTGCCTCATTTCAAGACCCCATCATCCTTCAGAAATATTTTAGCTTTTACTGCTACCCCTATCGTAGCGCTTGGCACCCGTTCGATAGCGGTTGTCCTGACAATCCATTGGTGTGAGTGTTGCAGCGCCGGGGCGTGGGGAAGCGACAGAGGATCTGCTATGGGAAGGACCAGAAGCATGCTGTTACCGGGCCGCAAGATGCCCGTTTTGCACCCGCGATAGTTCTGCGTCGGGCAGGGGGGATGTGTTGCAGCGCCGTGCGTCATGACTTAGATTGCAATGAGGCGTAAGGACTGTGCTTACCGTTCCCGATATGGGGGTATTCCTAAGAGTGTTTCCGGCACTCTTTGGTTCTCCCGCCCGATTTACAAAAATCTGAGTAGTTTTTTGAAGCACTGTTCAAGCATATTTCCTCATAATTGTTTAAACTCCTTCGAGCGATCACTTGCCGCTGCCAAAATTGGCGATTTTTACCTTCGCTCTTCCACCCCCACCATGCCCACACCCATACAAACCGCACAGCGCCCTCCACACGATGGGGTTGCATCGGCCCTGCGTTCAGCTCCTGACATGCGCTAGTCTAGCCCGTGGTCGCAGGACAGGCTCCAACTGTTCTGTAGTCCAAGAATACCTTCAGAGAATAGCAACACAAAATGAAACACATAATTGTGCATCGACGGCCGACTAGGTGTAACTGGCTGCTGCTGACTACTGCTGAAGTAGGTATCTCCAACATTTAATATTTACCGCATTGTAGCAGCAGGGGAACAGTGCGTAAAATAAGCATTGGCGACTATACTGCTTGTAGTAGGCATCATTCTCAGACAGCATATATTTCACCGTCGAAACAGGTGACCAGTGCGGGAAGGAAGGGCGAAGGGAGGAAAGCTGCAGCTGCATCGAAGGAAATGCTTGCGTGGTAGCCTACCATTGCCGCGACTGGACCAACCGATTCGAAGTCGCTGCTGCTGCCGCCGTCAAGCCTAAAAAAGGCCCGGAACGCTGATCGGACGCCACGTTCTGAAGAGTTGTATAGACCTTGGCCCAGCTTCAACAGAATGGAAGAAATACACTCGGCTTTAAGCACTATCATCCCCGAACCCCGACTGCCTGAGATAATCTGGCCAAAAAGAGGTAATGGGGAGTTAGGGTGTACTATCAACCGTTTTGGCGAAGATGGACCGACTTCCTTTTGAGAGCTTCGCCCGAAAAAGACCTCTCCACACCTACTCGTATATATCCCAAGAGCGCACACATCGGATAAATCTCAATCTAGATCATCTACTGGTAGATAATATGCGTGTGGTCGTGGTATGCTGTGCAGCATCTGTGTAGTGCAACTCCAAGGCAAGAAGCATGCGCTACACCATTTAGACCATCCGGCTCTCGCCCGGCAACATAATAACAGTAAATAGGGCCATACAGATCCTATAGACGAGGGACATGGCTGCCATGAACTACATACCAGCTAGGTCATGCATGGGGAGAGAAAGTGTCCGACGAGTGCAAAAGTGCAATCGATCGCCTTTTCGCTCTTATCACGAGGGACAAGCATTGTGACTTATTGTCGGCGCGCGGTTCAGGCGAGCGTAAATACTTCTGGAATGCTAAGGTAACGCAAGGACGATGCTTGCTACTGGTATTGCAATGCACCTGTCTATCTCGCCCCGTCGAGCAGCCCTACGTACCCGAATTGGTTCGGTACTTTGGGAGGATATCTCCTCGCCGCCGGAAACGTCCCCGACGCTAGGGCACCCCGTTGTTCGTCCGATATGCGTTAAAGTCAAGGCCAACAAGCCGGGACTATGAACACCCGTGTCAACGAACCCGAGTCTGGCGCACTGTATCGAGGCGCCAGACAGACGCTTCCTCAGTGGGTGCCAATGGGTTCTCTAAATCGGCAAGAACAAATTATCTTGTCCGATCGATTTCCCATTGAAGCGTCAAGCAAGGTACACGTCCGATCGATTTTCCCTCCGCAAAAAAAGCGAGCGTTCCAATCTGTAAAGCGGGACCAACGTTATGCGCTGGTGTGTTTTCCCCCGGTATACTGTTTCGTTATTTAGCTTGGCGGGTCGTACGAGGAGGTTACCAGTTTCAGCAGAGAACTCAACCAAACTGAAGGATACAGACCCCAGTTGTGATGCTGGAGAACAACCAACGGTAGAAAATGTGTGGTCGAGTAAACGGTGCTCTTCCGTCTGCCTATCGCAGCATGACGCGGCACCTTAGGCGTTTGTCAGTATCACTGTAGTAACAAGCGTGTGTATGTTGCGTTCGAAACGAGCTTCATGGAACCAATCGCCCCCGGCTCCCGCGGAGAGTATCGCTCCATCGTGGGGTTGTGTTCGGTTATTGACGTGAGCTACAACGAACGGAGCAGTTTTCGACGTCAGATAAACGAGGGAAGTATTATGAGGCACTGTAATGCAGCCAACGACATGCGTTGCCTTGTTGTTCCTCAGTGTGCCTTCAACCCCCACTGGTATACCGTTTCATGACGTCTAGTTTTTCGGTCAGACGGACGGACGGACGGATGAACAAGGTGTAGATGACAGACAACCTCGCAGCAAACTGGGGAAATGAAGCACCAACGGCATCGACCTGCTTTTCCCTTGGTGTTCTATTTTCAACCCTGTCGGGACCTCAGAGGGAAAAAACGACGAAAAATACTGACGATTACGGTATCGACTACACGAAAGAGCCTGGTTCGCTGAGGAATGTAATCGGAACTGCAACGTACGGAGCTGTGCGACACGCGTGCAGCGTGGTGATATTTGTGCTGCTCCACGCTCTTCCTAAACGCTTCATAATATCTATGATATTGATATCGTCGCTTTTACGTCGCTACGCCTCGACCTCAAACGGGGTAAGGTTGGATACCATTAGTATAATACCGTGGTACAATTAATAGCTGGCACTGAGGGGAGTCACCGACCTACATCCCTCGTGACGACATACACACGATCGAAGTATCACACGACCGAAGTATCACACGACCGAAGTATCACACGACCGAAGTATCACACAGCTTGCACACATGGGTTTGTTAAGGACTTTAGTGGGGTATTAGTCCGTTTGACCACTTGCAAAAGGTTAACCGATAGCTTACCCAAACTAAGCCTTATAACACTCTTCCCCCCTGAAACGGCGGGATAGCAGGTCGGCCGGATATACGGGCGGACCTGTCAATATATCCAAGCCGTTTCATTTCCTGGGTATACCGGGGAGAGTATTTTTCAAGTTCGCCATGGGAAAATCTGAAAAAGTTTATTATGGTGGATGTGGGGATCGAACCCACGACCCCAAAACCCATGGTCTGTCGACGACGCCATTTGTTAAAGGTATTTAGTGGGGTATTAGTCCGTTTGACCACTTGCTAAAGGTTAAACGATAGCTTACCCAAACTAAGCCTTATAACAGGTTTGGACGAATCCTCGAAAATACAGCTGAAGCGTATTTCTAGGTATATAAATACCGCGGCTGGGCCTTAATTATTACCTGGTAGGTTACGCATCTCAGCAACCAAGAACGAACAATGTGTGTTGCAAGCTAGCTATAACGAACGAAACACTAATATAAAATGCCACTGAGAGGCAAAACAACTATAATCACTTCTTCCTTAAGCTCGATCGTTCCGCGCAACGAAGCAGAAACGCTACTACTACCGCTGCTGCTACGTCCTGCTATACCTCAGCGCTTACAAAACCGCCCACCTGTTATTTTCATGCACGTGCACAGCAACGAAACAAAAACGACGAGTCGGGCCTTCCTTCCCCCCCTCCCTAGCTGGAATTCAAGACACGCCACATCAACGTAGTTATTAGCACCGGCGAAGATAATTGGTAGTGCATCCAAGCACGTCCAATCCGCAACTACGTCGTTCGCGCGACCGAAGTATGACATGCGGCTTGGAAAGCTGAGACTCGAACAATCGATTCAATGTCAAGTCGGGCGCTCAGCGGTGGAACGTGGCGAGGCCTGTTGGCAAAGGAGCACAACCACAAACCGTCCACCCCGCCCAGCAGGAGCGAACAGGTCCAAAACGCCATAATCTAGATGAGGTTTTCTCAAATTAAAGTAAAAACTATAAATGCTGTTGGTACTTAGTGTAGGATCGGTACATCGGCAACTACAACCACTAAGGTTGGAATATCAGCGGGCACTACAGGATTGATATACAGGCAACTACTACTGTGTAAGGCGGAATATATCAACGGCTACACCAGGATCGACATATCGGCAACTACTTGAGGGCACAACACATCGGCAACTGCTGACACACGCTCGATATCATATCGGCACCCATTAATACTGCCGTAGGACCAATATATCGGCGACTACTTGAATGATCAACGCACCGGCAACTACTTACGTTGGATCAATATACCGGCAACTACTTCTATTCTGGTCCATAAACCGTCACCGCTGCTTCTACAAGCTCGATATACCGGCAAATGCACATAGTAGGATCGATTTTCCGGAAGTACAGTGCGAGGTCGCCATACCCGGAACTATTGTGAGATGGCCTAGCCGCAACTACCACGACATCATCGTACGGCCAAACGCTGCAAAAACAAAAGGAAAACGTGGAGGAATAAAAACACTGTTAGCAGTCATGGCGAACCCACAAAAACAATACGAGACTATACCACATATATTTCACCTCAGTGGAAACAGAGAAATAGTCTACCTGTCCATCGCTTAGTCAGTAGCAAACAAAACGAGATTTCGCGGCGAATTAACCCCTTACACAACGATAGACAACATGATACAGCACATTTCGACACCTACTAATAGTGACAAGCAGGCAGCCCGGGGCTGAACTTCATATTCGGGAAAGGGTGTGTTTCACACTGCCTTCAGTGAAACCGCTCCCGTATTTCCTGTAAAAGTCAGCGCCCCTTTCTTAGTGCTTGTTTTCTCAGCAGATATCCTGTACATAAATGAACTTAATTCATAGCAAATCCATTGCATCACAGAGCACGCGAAACCACTCAACAACCTCTGCTTTAAGGCTAGGCTAAAGTTCTTACGTGGGGCAGGGCGTGTCCTACCCGAATTCCATTACAAAAGCATGATTTTCGCACGTTTCGGGCAACCCCGAGCCACAAATTTTGAACTCCCATTTCGTATTGAAGAAAGTGCTGCGGCTTACTGCACTCGACCGCGTGACAAACGGTTATTGCACGGTGCCGGCCTGCGAAGTTTCATCCTCGCCAACGCCCACACACGAAGAATTGATGGGCGATGAACCGGCACCGGGTTCGCCGCCTTGAGAACGGACACACGCGTGCAATAGAAGGGAAGGACGGCAGGGCTGGCAAAGTTAGCGTTACATGGCCGAATAATAAGTCAGTCTGCCTAAGGGGCCCCGTCGGGCAAAACAAAATAAGAGCACTGCAGTAAACGAATCCGTTTCGTTTTTCAGTTGTAACACTAAACCTGTTATAATCTCGACCTTTCATTACTCCCCACCGTGAACGCCATTTCTCCAGTTCTAATGCTCAGACCATCTCCCTCACGGCAGCTTTAGGGGGCGGTGGTCGTAGGCAACCTTTTTATGTCAGACGCCGGATCGATCTGACGCCTTTTTCATCACGAAAAGTGCCTCTTACTAAAAAACAACCCTCCATACCTCTGCGACCCATAGACGAATTTGAAAAATGGAAGTTTTCTCAGGCTGCTGATACTACTTTAACTCAGATTTTCGACGACAACACCGAGCACTATTAATAGCAGGCGAATCTACCTGGGCCTCTAGTTCGACCGTCCGTAGCGTCCTACGTGGCCACAGCAGTGTAGATACCGAACAGGAGCTCCGAAACGATCAAAATTCTTGCCGCTGAACAGCTTCATTCCGTGACGGAAACACATCAATTCCTGCCCTATCCTGCGAATCCAAGGGCCCCAACACTTCCTAGAGATCATAACGAACACGATATACGTTCTATACATTAGTCGGGAGATGGTCTGAGCCCTATTAATGGAGCTATGTCGTGTTCGGTAAGGGTTCGTGGTATGTCGTTACTGCACCAGATATAGTATTGCTGCTGTAAACACCACTAAAAATCTGGTATATAAAAAAAACGCAAGTACTCTTTTCTTGTCTTGACCGAAGGGGCGCCTTAACCCCTTGCTGCAGCTTCGTACGAGAAACAAAACGTTAAAAAAAAAAACGACGGTATCAGCATCGACGGCACAGACCAACCCAGGCTGCCGGGGATAGGGACGTGTCCAAGCTGTAGAGTAAGGAGTTGTGCTTCACGCGCGCAGGCAGCATGGTGAACTTTCCATTCCTACACGCTATAAAAAGGTTTCATATAAGGTGCAACCCAACTGTTCAATGGGGCATGTGTTTTTTTTTGCGCGTCTGCTGGGGGAGGTTAACCCTTTTCCCACTTCAACAAGCATTCCATCCTATTTTCAAGTCGTTTTCCCCAATAGAGGGGTGCCCTTCTGAACGTTTTAAGGCGGCATCCAGATTTAATCGAGAACCGTACCTTCAGGTGGCGGTGCCGACACAGCTTCGGCGTCATCCTCGACACTCCCCCCCCCACCCCCTGCCCCCCTCTCTGCCCCAGCCCCCGCCTCCTCCCCCTCCCCAACCACCCCCTCCTCCTCCCCCTCCCTAACCACCCCCGCAAACGCCAAAGCTTCCTCGCTCGCCGCAAGGCCGTGCTTCTTGGCCTCCTCGCAGTACTTAGCAGTCCCGTCCATATCTCCCGTCTTCAAACACGCCTCCGCTACTAAGACGAACAATTCAGGATCCGGTCGCTTGTCTTCATCTCTCTGTCATGCCAAAGTCCCGGTGCCGACAAAATGGTTGGTATTAGTGTCCACACCGCTGTAGTTCCTCACTACGTACTCATTCCGAGAATTTTCCTAGGCGTCTGGGCTACTACGGTTAGAGCTTAAGAAGTCGAGAGCATTACGATTACATTTTCGTCCCGGAAAAATCCCACGCGGTCGGGGTTTAAGGTCAGCGTGAATGTACAAAACGGTTGACAGTCCGCAAAAAAACCCGCTCCTGACATTTTTGTTGCGATGTTTGCGAACTACCAACTCCGGTTGGGGGGTAGGAAAACATACAACGCTATAATTGAAACCGTCGAATGCCTCAATCCGACGCCAACGCCACCCAATGAAAAACAGCGAAAAAATAAGCTAGAAACATGTTTTCCTACCATTTGCTTCATTTTCTGACCTAACTTCTTTGATTGGTAGGCCTCGGGTTATGCCCTTCGTCGATTTCAAAACTGTTAGCATAGTTTTTTCAGCCCAAATGAATTTGGAAATTGCAAACACGCTGTTGCGAGAATTTTCCCCCGTCGGTCGAGGTCAGTGGTTAGGGTCATAGTGGTTGATAGTCCACGCGAAGGCAACTCATTACATCTTCATTCCGAGAAATTTCCCAGGCGATCGGGGTCAGGGTTAGGGTAAAAATGGTTGGCGCATTACACGAACTCATGACACTTTCATTCCGAGAATTTTCCTAGGCAACGAGGGTTAGCGTCAATCTACAACATGGTTGATAGTCCCCACTAACGAATCATTACACCGCCATTCCGAGAATTTTCCCAGGCGGCCGGGGTTAGGGTTAGCGGTTTGTTCCACACCAACTCCTCCTTACATCTGCATTCTGAAAACATTCTCAGGCGGTCGGGAACAGAGTTAGTGCGCAAAGTGGCGGATAGTCCACACTAACTCCTCGTTACATCTACATTCTACTAAAATTCTCGCGAGGTCAGGATTACGGGTAGTGTGATATATGGTTAATAATATCCACGGTAACGCCTCGTTACATCTAACTCCCGAGAATTTTCCCAGGCGTTCATGGTCAGGGTGAGTGCACAACATACCATTTGTACTGCTGATACCAATTTGCTGCTGACTGTTCATCCTGGCAACATTCATGAAAAAACTTTATACTGTATATCTTCAAAGAGTACTACATCCGTCAAAACGCGCGCGGGCGGAATGTCACGCAGCTTGCAAAGATGAATATCGACCCTTGAATTGATAGAACCTAGTGCTGACGTATTTGAAGTACGTTGTATAAAACTAGTTCAATAAAATAGCTGATAATTCACCTTAGATAAACTCCTCATTAGACACGTACGCCGAGGATCTTCCCCGGCGTACGGGGTTAAAGGTTAGCGTACAAAATTGGGTGAAGGTCCACACTCACAGATGACAAATTCCAGGAAATTTAGCAGGCGGTCTGTGTTAGGGTAAGGATTAATACTTGACCAGTTTAGATCCCCAAAACCCCTCCGCATACTACTTCCAAGTAACTTGGTCCCAAAAACGGGTTTCCAGTGGTGAAGGCGTTAAAGTCAACTAAATTTTGACCAGGCCAAGGTCTACAGAGTAGTAGTCCCTCTATAGCGCCGGTCCATTAGTGCCGGCTGCCCGCCATAGTGCCTGTGAACTCGATTGGCACAGATGAGAATAACCAGCAGTGGCCGCCACAGTGCCGTTTTTTTTCGGTTGGCACATACAGGCGCTAGATGGTGAGCACGGTTGTAGTCGTGCAGCCCGTGAATCGATGGGCGTTCTTTGGAGGGCCCAAACGCAGAAAATATCATTAGTATCGATACATAGACGAATGTCGACGTTGAAGTTGTCGCGACGATGACATCTTCAACCCCTGCCTCGGCAGGAACAGGCTGGGACAAGGGACAAGCGACAAGCCATTTCCACTGAACTGGGATTCGACACTAGACAGTACCGCATAAACGCGGGACCATGACGGTACCTTGTTGCGTAGTGACGAGTGACTGTAGCACTAAACTGGCATCCGGCACTAAAGTGTACCAGTCCCACAATAAACATAAGATCGATATGAATCATGCCTGAAAACATGTGTGCAATTACTCCGAGATCTTAGGGAGGGGGGGGCGGGGAGGGGGGGGGGGCGTACTCATTTGTTGCTTGCCTTGGTAATTTGGCCATTGCACCACGCATCCCTTCCGAGACGAAGCACCGTTCCTCCTCCTGACAGAAACACCCCCAACATTCGGGCGCTCATCACCCTTCTTCCACATATTACATAAGAACTGTTTGCTTATCCTATCCCCGTCCTGTTTCGCCGTCTGCGGCCACCATCCATCTCCTAGGATAGCGATCGTTTTCTCGCTACCTTCTAGTCTACCAAAATCTTCTATGTCACATACGTCTAATTTCCTCATCTCTAACGCATCCGGTTCCTCCTTGTATATTTCACATTCTCCTACTGCGTGAGTCCTACTCTCTATTTTTGTGCCACACGGGCACATATTTGTAGCCACGTCCTCCTCCCCACTGCTGGTATACGACGTATCTCTTTCTTCTTTCTGGTAGTGCCAGGTCACCTACACAAAATCGCAGTTTCAGCTTTTCGAGTAGTCCATTGGGCCGTGCAGATGCGTTTTCATTCCAATACCTTCCCTCAACCCCCCGCATATCTCTAAGTGCTTCTCCTCTTTCACCTTATTTCTTAGCGCTAGCCTTTCCCTTCCTTCTATTATTTATTTTGCTTGTGCCTTGTACCCGCCAAAGTTATCTACAGACAGTACCTCTTCTTGGCCTCCCCCTAAATCCTTCCATATTTCTCGGCTACGCTGTCCCATCTTCTTCCAGCTCGCACTTTTGATATTTTCTCCCATACAGCCCTCTCAACTATGGCTGGCAACCTGTTTTCTGGCATATTGCATGTTTTATATTGCCATTTCAACTTTCTCACGTCTCTATTCGTTTTAAGTGGGTACATTCCTAATTCTGCTCTTAATACTGCATTATTCGTCGTACTTGAGCACCCTAGTATCTCGTTAGCTGCTGTCATCTGCACTGTTTCCAGTTGTTTTACGAACTTCGCGTCCCCTTCCCATACTTCTCCTGCATACTCTAACTTTGGTACAATCACATTCATCAAAAATCATATTTTAATCCTAGTGTCAAAAAGTGCGGGTCTGTTAGGATCGCATCCATCTTGCCTACTTGGGATCTACCCTTTCCTATCACTTTCGCTATGTGTGCATCCCAAGAGCAACCCTTTGAGATCTCTACGCCAAGGTACGTATACTGGTCTACGAACGGTAGTTCATCTTCTCCCCACTTCCATCTGAATTTTACCGGATTCACCTAATCTTCGTTACATACAACTACTGTCTAGCGGGGGGGGGGGGGGGTATACTAATTTCATGTATAGCCGTAGACATATGACCAGGGACCCTCGCATCCCTACCATGCCGGGATGTAACCATTCGGGTTTGCACCTTCCTGGCAGGCATTGCTTGCACCAAAAGCAAAGCGCCGTGCGGTGCTCTGCGAGTCGCATGAAAGGGCGAGCTGCATCCTATTACTACAAGAACCGCTTGGGAGGCGGATTGCGGCACCTTGTGCGTACCACTCCGACAACAAACAGAAGCTCGACATGAATAATGCTTGAAAAAATGTGCCAAAAGTCTCCAAGATCATAAGGAGGGGGTGGTAAATGAGCATCCCCGGGTCAACCAAAGGATGTTTCAACCCTTCGATGTATCGGCATGGGGATAAGACTATCAACTACTATAAACGAGTCTGGGGTTTATGGTGGCAGTACCGCATGACCGCAATTCCGTACCCAGCTTATGTTTATTGTTTTCGTATCGAGCTTATACTTTTTGTCGGACTGGTACTTTAGGCGCGGGGGGGGGGGAGGGGGGGGCAATAAGTGAACACAATAAATAGTAAGGTTGCGTAGGGCGGCGGTGGGAGGGGAGGGTAACGAGTGAACACGCTCTATAGATAGTAGGGGTGGGGAGGTGGGTGGGTAACAAGTGAACACGGTAAAATTGTGGACATGAGTAGGGCGATGTGTACTCAGTTTGTGTATGGCCGTAGTCGTATGATCATAGACCCTCGCATCCCTACTTTGGCGGGACGGAGCACGTCGGGTTTTCGCCAACCCGGCAGACATTGCTTGCACCAAGCGCGAAGCGCCGTGAGGTGTTCGGCGAGTTGCATGAAGGGTGAACCTCATCCTCCCAAAAAACGCTCGTAAGACGGACTTCGGCACCTCGTGCCTACGTCCTTGCTTATGGATGACAGCGCCTATGAGTTACAGTACTTTGTTTTCTGGTGTGGCCGTTCCAGAGGCAGCAATGGGTACTACTATGTAACTGCCTCTCGGGTTCCTTACCATATTCACACTACGTGATGCGATCATCTCCCTTGTTCGGAGTTTGGGTTCTCCGACCCGCACAACATGATCTAATTCGATGCCCATCATGGTGATCGCCAAAAAAAATAAAAAAAAGGCACCCTGGTTGTTTAGCTCACGCAGTGACTGGCATATTTTACAGCGTCGTTGCCAACCAACGCCAACCCCACTATAAAAGGGGAGGGGGGTGCAAAAGTTGAACACGGTGAATAATAGGGCTGTAAACCGGAGCAAACGTTTGATTAACATTAAATCGACGACAGCGAAACCGAATACTCGCGTAACAAATCGGCACCTGCCGTTAGACAACTAACTGGCATTAGTCGGCGAGTCAGCCGGCGACGCCAGCTGATGGCCAGCCGACTTGCCGACTGAAGCCAGGCAAGCGAAGCGAGGCAAATTAGCCCCTCCACGGCCCGAGGATGCCCCGCCAAAAACGAAAAAATGCATCCCGCAATAAAACAATCCATAAAACAATTCTTGAAACAATCCTTCCAAAAAGTATGGTTAGGTATCCAATAAGTCGGATAGTCAGCACCTCTGTTTCACGACTGACTCTTAGCCGACTGATAACTAGTTGGTGATCGAAGTCCTGCCGAGTCACAGGCCTAGATATATACCAATACTTTTATGCAGGTAAAGCCCACATATTTTAGCGAGTACGAAGTACCACCGGGAAATAGTAGACATGAGTAGTGGGGGGGGGGAGGAGACACAACAGTGCAACAGTGAAGAGGGTATTCGTAATTTCACGATAATCGCACCGCAATCACAATTCTACCGCAACGATTTTTCACCGTAATCGCACCGCCCACCACAATCGCATCTCAATCACAATTCCACCGCAATCACAATTGCATCGCCATCACAATCCCACCACAATGCCACCACAATCGCAATCGCGCCGCCAATCGACCGCAATCGCACCGCCAATCGAAAGTACACCGCGATCACAATCGCACCGCAATCAGAATCGTAACGGTAGGTCCACCGCACTCAAAATTCCTCCACGGTTTCACCGCATTCACGATCGTACCGGACAATCGCATCTTACCTGCAATTCCACCGCAATCACACTTCTTCGGCAGTTACACCGCAACCGCAATGGCAGTTACACCGCACGGTCGAATCGCAACCGAAATAACACCACATTCACGATCGCACCGCATAGTAGCATCGTAACTGAACTTCCACCGCAAGCGCAATTTCACCGTCATCACAATTCCACCGCAATCAAATGTTTACCGCAATTTCTCCGCAATCGAAATTCCACCGCACCTCGGAAGTTGCACCTGCACCACGGGTCCATGTCTCCATCATATCGGCGTACTTCCCGAGCTTGAACTGCGACTTCACGAGGCATTCCCACCCCTGGGTTGATAAATGGCTTCTTCTGGACAGCTGCGTAAAATTGGCAATACACAATAAATCAGGGCTGATTCGATTAGTGGTAATTTTCGCCTCGCCGTGCCTAGTTAGCGATGATCATTCGGTTTATATGGTGGTCATGAATGTGTACAAGCACCCATGCTTGAAAGTGTATACGTACGTATCACAGAGACATGTGTATGGCAAATTAGTGTCGAGATACAATAACCGGTACGCTTTATTTATATCCTTATTATATAATACGCTAAGGTTGGTCGTGACGTTTTGGATCTTTGAAAAATATCTTGGTTAAAACACCCCCCCCAAAAAAGCGGCGACTCCCGAGCTCCACTCGGCCTCAGGCGGCCTCGCGGTGCCGCCACGTCCCACCCGCACAGCAGCACTACGACATGCCGGCGAAAGAACGGCCGTCGGTGCCCCACCTCGGCGAGGGGGGAGCGTGGAAATCGCCCTCCCGGGGACGGCTCGCTTGCCCCCCCCCCGCTTTTTCTTCGTCGCTGCCTGCTAATTTTTTTTCTTCGAACTCCCAACTATATTGAATTTTCGAATTGCTTTTTGGTCACTTGGGTCATGGACACAGCCATGGACACGAGACCACAAGCGCGCCTGCGTCAACAGCAATCACACAACACCAGGACCAAACACAGCAGCGTCCAGCCGTCGCCGCTCGCCGTGCGCAGAATCGGCAACGCGAGCGCTTTTCGCTTGGCCTAACAATGGCGAATCCCGCCCAGCCCGGGAGCATTGTAACCAACAAATCGGCTGCTGCTCGCCCGTCAGGTGTATTGCTCTAGGTACTGCTGCATTGCTGTACTGCTGTCCGTACTGCTGCACGGCTGTTCTGATGTACGTACTGCTGCACTGCTGTTCTGCTGTTCTGTACGTACTGCTGCACTGCTGTTCTGCTGTATGTAGTAAAGGTTTGGTCGGTGGGTGGGTGGAGGGTGCACTGCGTCGTCCGTGGTGGGTGGGTGGGCCGTTCTGTACGTGGGAGTCTTTTTTTTGCTGTTTCCTGTTTCATAAGAACAAGAACCAACCAACTAACTGCGCCCCGCGTACCAGGTGTGTACTGCTGTACGTACTGCTGCACGGCTGTTCTGATGTACGTACTGCTGCACTGCTGTTCTGCTGTGCTGTACGTACTGCTGCACTGCTGTTCTGATGTACGTACTGCTGCACTGCTGTTCTTTATGTATAGTAAAGGTTTGGTCGGTGGGTGGGTGGAGAGTGCACTGCGTCGTCCGTGGTGGGTGGGTGGGCCGTTCTGTACGTGGGAGTCTTTTTTTCTGTTTCCTGTTTCATAAGAACCAACCAACTAACTGCGCCCCGCGTACCAGGTGTATACTGCTGTACGTACTGCTGCACGGCTGTTCTGATGTACGTACTGCTGCACTGCTGTACTGCTGTATGTAGTAAAGGTTTGGTCGGTGGGTGGGTGGAGGGTGCACTGCGTCGTCCGTGGTGGGTTAGTGGGCCGTTCCGTACGTGGGAGTCTTTTTGCGTCCTGTGGGAGATGAACCCGTACGGCGGCATTGCCGTACTGCCCTGTTATTATTTTGTTATTTTAGTACTTGATACAGAGGATACAGCACCAATTTGTTTTTGTCCGCCATACCGGCCGGCAACTGGCATATTTCGGGAGTACCACTAGTGTACACTAAAAAATGCAACTAGGTCTGTGTAGATTTTCGTATGTTCACTCGAAAAGCCGTACGACGCACTATACCCGAAAAAGTAGGTGAATTAAATGCAAAAAAAAGTCGAGAAAAACAAAAAAACACACACAAACGAACACACGAACACACACAAAAGAGACCAACACTAAAAAAAAAAAAAAAACACAAAAAAAAATCCGTCTATTATTAGTACAAAATGCCCAAAACGCCACAAAAACACACAAGAAAAAAAGGAAAGCCGAAAAATATTTGAACCACCGACCGCCACACGGTACCGACCACCACGCAGCAACATCGACCGCCACACGGCAGTACCGACCGCGGCACAGCAATTACCGACCGCCACAGACGGGTGCTACGACAAGAGTTTGCGCTTTTCGACATTTTTTTTTTTTTCCGTGACCGACGGGGCTAAAAATGCCATGCATTCCGACCAAGGGTGTGATATAAGTAGGGGGAAGTTAATACACCCATGTTCGCTATCAAGGTTTCCGCCACTCGCGCGAATGACTCTCTACGTCACGGACAAAAAATATTTGAGGCGATTTTCTTGGCGCAGCGTACCTTACATAATAACATTGCGGATTGGTATCGAGAAACTAAAACAGCCAAAAAAAAACTTAACACCGCGAAGGAACAGGGGGTTACTCGCGCGAGGAACCCGGAACCACTACAAAAAACGACGCCAAAACAGACACACACACCCCTACCGGCGAAACAGGACGGGAATACTGTAGGATAAGCAAACCGTTTCTACGTAACGTATGGAAGAAGCGTAATGAGCGCCCAAAATGTTGGAGGCGGCTCTATCAGGAGTAGGAAGAACGGTGCTCCGTCTCGAAAGGGATGCATGGTCAATGGTCAAATGACTCGAGGCAAGCAACAAATGGCTACGCTCCCCTTAACATGCCCCCTCCCCCTACTGTAGCCTGGGTCTTCCTTGAAATACTTCGTATTAAGACAGTTTCGGCAATGGTTTTTCATTTTTCGTTATCAGAATGACCATTTCCAGAACCGGAAGATATTTATTTTCCAGAACGAAATGGGCAAATGGCGTTTCGTGCCGGTTAGTGTTCAAGTCGGCCGCGCGCGCGGAGGAGTCATCCCACGGCAGAGGCGCAGCAGGTTCTAAGAAGTTTCCTGGGCTCCTAACGTGAGGGAGGGGGTCAACATCTCACCCAAAACACGCCTTCGAAGGCATCCGTTCGAGCAACCTGACCCAACGCTTCTATGCGCTAGTCCGAAAAACAACCATTGTACCCGTAAAGGTAGCCTACCCGCGAGTTACCCAGTTAAGGCGCTCAACCGGCCAGAGGGTCAGAAACACCATATGGCATTAGTTAACCGAAAAACTGCAAACCCTTCGAGAGGTTTTCCAAAAAAAAAAAAAACGTGTTTTTGCTTTTTGCATTGGGCCGAGCGAACGAACAACCGCTGCTGCAGCAGCAGGCAGCTAGCTACGCAGCTGATAACCAGACTGTCTGTGCGACGAAGTACGCAGCAGCAGCGGCGGCAGCAGCGGCAGCAGCAGCAGCAGCGCGTGGCCAGGACCTACGTTCCCGTCGTGGGATCAAACATAAAAGCAGGCAGTGGCTCTGTCGGCGGTTGTCAGCAATCAAAATCAACTCCCACATACTCATAGCTGTCACGCTGTGGACGTGTGCGAATTCGTGTCCCAGATACGAACAGGTATTTTCATGTATTCAACCACACGTTCGCTAGGTCTCGGAATCGACGATCCTGCGACTTCAGGCTTGTCACCGAGGCCGCCAGAGCAACAAAGCACGCAGCAGCAACACGCAGCAGCAGTGCGCGGCGAGTAAATACGACCCCCGCAGATTTGATGGCCGCTGTGCCTCTTGGTCCCTGTAAACTGGCCATCTTGGCCTCGACCCACAGAACCCAGCACCCTCCCCTCTCCCAGCTCCCCTCTCCTTTCGCCCATGTGGCATGTCAGCACCGATTCGAACCTTCGAGGAGGTGATCCACATCCCTGCGGCGGTTCGATGCTGCGTGCGGGTCTCGCTGCTGCTGCTGCTGCTGCTGCTGCTGCTGCTGCTGCTGTGGCTAGCTACTGGTATGGGTTATGGGGTGTGCTTTGTTTGGTAGTCGGAGCGCTGTGTGTTCGGGAGGTGGTGTGTGTGATTCACATCAGAGCGCTCTCCACACTAAAACACTGATACATCACATCTTACGCCCTGTTCGTTCTCGTTTTGAACCGGAACTTTAGTTTCAAGAATGAGAGCTCAAAAAAATTCTCTGGTTCTGAATTTGGGAGCGAAACCCGAGCGAAACGCCTACTGTTCTTCTGATTCTTGAAATATTTTATTCTGGAAAAAAAAAAGTTCCCGAACCGAAACTGCCAATTGTCCGCTGTATACCTAGGGCATGAGCTTTCTGACAGGGTTGCACCTCCATTTTTCTCATCTAGGTCCAAATAATCTCACCAGCTCCCCAACCATATCGATGGATTCCTGCCACATCTTCCCCCGCGCGTAAGCCACACCCTACCGACTGCCAGACGGCATTACCGACCGCCATACAGCATTACCCACAGCCAGACAGCATTACCGACCGCCACACATCAACACCAACCGTCATACCATACCAACCGCCAGTAAACTATTCCTTCACTTTCTCGAACGTATCGATGGTTTCCAGCCACACCATACACCAAAAACCGACCACCACACTGTACTGACTGCTACACTGGACCGACGCCATGGTCAACGAAAACATATATCAAAATAACCAATGGGGCGAAATCAGCTACTTGCTTAACCCCTTTAGAGCCCCCAAACCCCTCCCTATACTAACTTCAAGTCAATTTGTCGCCAAAAAAGGTTTCCAGTAGCGAAGGCGTTAATTATGGCTTTACCAATTTCAAGTGATTTTGTCAAAAAAAGGTTTCCAGTAGTGAAGGCGTTAATTGTGACTATAGTGATTTCAAGTAAATTTGTAAAAAAAAGGGTATCCAGTAGTGAAGGCGTCAACTGTGGCTACACCAATTTCAAATAAAATTGAAGAAAAAAGGGCATCTAGTGGTGAAGGTGTTGATTATGGTTTGATTGTGGTTCAAATGTCTAAATATAGTTTTAACACTCGGCGAAACGACATATCGCTCGTCACTCACCACGTTCTGGAAGCAATCGACGGCTTCCTGCCACATCTCCCCGTTGGCGTATACCACCGCCACTTTCTGCTGTAGACTGGTCCCGGGCGGCGCCCCCGCCCCCTCAATAGCCGTGAACGCTCGCGCTATCCATTCAGGCAGCGCTCCATGTAACGGCTGTCCTCTCTTGTTAAGCCCGTTCAGGGCAGCTCGGTAGGTTTTGTCGGTTGGTCTCAGCCCCTGAGCCTGGTTTGAGGGGGGGGGGGTCATGCAATGGGGGGGGAGGGGGGGTGAAACAATCGTGTCGACGGGGGGGGGGGGGGATACTCATTTGATGCTCGCCTCAGTCATTTGATCATTGACCACGCATCGCTTTCGAGACGGAGCACCGTTCCTGCTCCTAATGGGGGGTAGGGGGGGTACTCATTTCATGCATAGCCGCAGTCGTATGACCTTTGACCCTCGCGTCCCTACGATGCCGGGATGGGGCACATCGGGTTTTCACCAACCAGGCAGACATTGCGTGCACCAAGCGCGAAGCGCCGAAAGGTGTTCGGCGAGTCGCATGAAGGATGAACTTCAACCATCCAAGAACCGCTCGTAAGACGGACTGCAACACCTTGTGCCTACTTTTTCGCGTATGGGCGACAGCGCCAATGAGTTACTTTGTTGAATCATGCAATGGGGGGGGGCGGGGGGTAAAAACATAATATCGGGGTGGGGGGAAGGGGGCGGGAGGGGAGTACTTGTTTGTTGCTCACGTCAGTCATTTGATGGTTGACCACACATCCCTTTTGCGACGGAGAACGGTTCCATGTAATGGAAGGGGGGGGGGGGGGGGGGGGGCGTACTCATTTGTTGCTTGCCAGGAGTCGATCGACCAGTGACCACGCATCCCTTTTGCGACGGAGCAACACCAGGGGGTACATAGGGTTAGGGGCTTTCCATCGATAACTGTCCTCTCTTGTTGAGCCATCGATTGTCATGGTCACTTGGTTTCAACCCCCTGAGCCCTGGGGTTCGAGCGGAGGGGGGGGCGGACACGCCATTCAATGCGGGGGGGGGGGGGGGGGGGGGGGGCGTACTCATTTGTTGCTTGCCTTAGTCGTTTGACCATTGACCACGCATCCCTTTCGAGACGGAGCACCGTTCCTGCTCCTAATGGGGGGGAGGGGGGGGTACTCATTTGTTGCTTGCCTTAATCATGAAACCACATTGACCACGCATCCCTTTCGATACGGAGCTCCGTTCCTCCTCCTAACAGAGACACCTCCAACATTTGGGCGCGTTTGGGGCGCTCCTTGTGTGTATTCCATATATCGCCTAGAAACGTGTTGCTTACCTGGTCTGCTTCCTGTTTAGCCATAGGTGGGCACCGCCTATAGCAACTCCTAAGATGGCGGTCGTTTCGTCGCTGCTACTCTCCAGTTAACCCTGACCCGAACTTGTCCATGTCACATTCGTCTGTTTTCCCCAGCTCCTCTACACACACCCCGTTCTTCCTTGTACAGTTCACATTCTCCCACCATAGGAGTTCTACCCTAGTCTGCATTGCCACATGGGGGCGGGGGGGGGGGGGGTGAAACCATCATGTCCAGGGGAGGGGAGGAGCGACTTCATCCTTAGCAATTTGATCAGTGACCACAAATGGAGCTCCAAGCCTCAAAAATGTCGAGCGCTATCGATGCCTATCGCGGTTCTCACCAACATCCTACCTTCGGATCAAGTACGTATGTTATGTTAGCTATTGGTACCATCATTAACATAAACAACATTTTGTTGTTGATGTTGTTGATGTTGTTGATGTTGTTGATGTTCACCTCGACAACATCCAAAGAATATATAAATTCAAAGGATTCGAACAGCACATCTGCAAGAACGAGCGGCGGGTGTACCATGCAGCTTGCAAACATGAGTACCGACCACTAAATTTATCGAACTAACAGCTGACGCATTTGGAATAAATTTGAATAAAAAAACAAGGAACAAACAAAAGCAGCAAGCCCCGTGAGTTAACACCTGTTGAGTCCAAAAAGTGCTAGCCATACCCCAACCATAATCCTAAACCAAAATAAAAAACAAAAAACGAAAAACAAGATAGAAAAAGAAACGACGTGCGTGCATCACCCCCTTCGCGGCCGAGCCGAGCTTAGAAATTATTATAAAAATAAAAATACACTCCAGCTGTGAGATCGAAGATTTTGTCGAAACTTGATATGTGCTCTCCGAGCCTTAACCCCATATAACCCAAACACACAAAAAAAAAAAGTTGCTAATCTGCATCATCCTCAGCACGGCTTCCATCTCGGCTAATCACGCTCAGACGCGGCCTTGATGGCGAAGTTTTCTGGGATACACGGCTCCTCGAGCGAAAAGCCTCCGCAAGACTATACTGGTATTCGGCGATACCGCAACCTAAACCCTATAACCCAAAAAAACGAAACAAAACAAAAAACAGTTTGCCTACCTGCAATATCCCCACGACGGCTTCCATCTCGTCCAAGTCACGCTCAGACGCGGCTTTTGATGACGAAGTTATCTCAAAAGCCATTTTTTTGGTAAGAAATAAAGCTCCTCGAGCGAAAAGCCTTCGCAAGACAAATGGAACATCCCAGCCTTAGCCCTATAACTCAAGAAAAAACAAACAAAAGCTTGCTTACCTGCATCATCCCCACGACGGCCTCCATCTCGTCCCAGTCGACCTCAGCCGCAGCCTTGATGGTGAAGTTATACGTCTCCCGGGATATCTCCAAGCCGTTCAACCCATTCACGCACACCAGCTGCCGCCAGTATTCGAGGCACTCGTGGGCACGCCCATCTTCCAGCAACACCACCATCATCTGGACCGGCGACGACGACCAAGCGTTGCGGTCGGATACGTTTTTTTTTTCCCCCGATGCAGGATACGATAGAGGTATACCGTTTTTTGGCGTAAACGGTTTCTGAACGACGGAGCTCCTTACCCCAAAATCGTCGAAAAAAAAAAAATAATAGGCCGTTCTTTTGGCAATGATTCCCGTTGTGTATCTACCAATAGGCCATGAGTTTTTTCATCTGGGGTATCATACTTCGAAGTAGCGGTTTTGTTTTTCTCCAAAACAGTTTTTGGGGGTTAAGACGTGTCTTAAAACTCCGAAATTGAGGAACGTCAGAAAAAAAGTGGCGAACCTCTATCGAAGCACGCATCATTTCAAACGCTCATTCCGTTCACTCCTCCTTTTGAGGGCTGCTTACCGGTCATAGCGCAACCCGCGGGTCGGGTCGGGAGATCTCCAAAATCACCGACCTATATCTTTCATGAGGATAAAATATAGAATACGTGCAAAGTGACCTTACGTGAAAAGTTGAGCATCTGTTTATCAACAACCACATCGCAGGTTTCATTCACAAACACCATATCATAAATGAAATTTACGTGTACACGCAGCTCGCAAAGTTGAGTTTCAACCATTCAATCGGTCGTACTCACAGCTGACGTTTTTCAATTTTTTGTAATAAATCTCGTTGGCCGAGTCGGGTCGTGTCAGCAAGTGTCCGAAATCTCACGGGTCGGGTCGGGTCGGATCGGATCGGGCCGTGTCACACTTATCCGGCCCACCAGAAGCGAACCAACCCGTAGAAAAGCCGCGGATCAGTTCATCGCGCAGCTCGTTGTTTTTTTAATTGGTCAATTCAAACAAAACTTTCATTAAAAGGGTTGGACGGTTTCGTTTTTTTCATCCCGTGTTCCAACAGCTCCACCATCATCTCTAGCGGTGCTGGCGGTGGCAACCAAGCGTTGCGGTTGATTACCGGTTATGACCAGCAATTCAGTATTTCCTCGTGTCGTCCGTTGTGATTGGGCTATTCGGTTATTTTTCACATAGAAAAGTTTGATTCGGTGCTTGAAAAGAAAACTACGATTCGGATATAGATGACGCGTTGTCATTATTTCATACCATGTCCCAGCAGCACCACCATCTCCTGCAGCGGCGGCAGCGGTGGCGGCCAAGCCTTGCCGTCACGTACGGATTTATCCGTGAAATCATTATGACTCTTACGTCATTGGCGGCCCTAACCTTGACATCCGTGAACACCTTCAGCGGCCACCAGATCCCCATGGGTTTCCACGTTGGCTTTTGTACTAGGGGGGGGAGATATCGACCGCCCCCCCCCTTCATGCGAAAATGACGTATGGCGGTACAAACCTTCATATACGTGTATTTGCGGCGGCAATCCGACCTTCACGGGTTTCGACTTTGGGTTTTCAACATACAAGGGGGTGGTGGGGGGGGCATCTACCCCCCCCCGGCCCCCTTGTGAAAATACCGGCACTATCATTGACATACATATACTCCCGCAGCGGCAACCCGGTCTCCATGGGCGACGTTGGCCGTCGTACAAGGGGGGGGCTCAAAACCTAACCCGCCCCTCACACGCTGGAGGTGTCTCTCCTTGGAGTAGGAACAGTCCTCTTCCTCGAAAGGGATGCGTGGTCAATGGTGAAAGGACCAAGGTAAGCAACAAATGAGTACACCTTCTCCCCCCCCGGTAAAAAAACGTACTCCTGTGGCGGTAACCCGACCTCTATGGGTTTCAACTTTAGGCTTTGACCATACTAGGGAGCGGGAGAGGGGGCATCTAACCCCCCCCCCCCCCCCCCCCGGGATAAAAACTATGCAGTGCCGCACTAACCCAGCCTCCTATATATGGGTTTCGACATTGGCTTTTGTAGAAGGGGGAGGGGAGACCTACGCCCCCCCTAGCCGGGTGGAGGAGGAAGAAGGCGTACAGAGATACCCCTGTGGCAACGCAGACGAGAGTTGAGCCCACATAGTGGGAGAACGTGAACTGTATAAGGAGTAACAGAATGTGTTAGAGGAAGAGATGGGGAAAATAGACGAATATGTGACATGGAGAAGTTGGGTATATAAGACAGTAGCTAGATAAAGATCGCTACCCTGGGAGACAGATGGAGGCCACAGGCGGCCAAACAGGAAAATCAGGAACGAAAAATAATTAAATAATGTAATATTCGGAAGAAACATGCTAAGCGCCCAAAGGCTGGAGGCGTCTCCATTAGGAGTAGGAACGGTGATCCGTCTCGAAAGATGGAGCCAATGTTCAAATGACTAAGGCAAGCCACAACGGTCAAATGCCTAAGGCAAGCCATAAACGGGCACCCACCCTTTGAAAAATACGTATATACGGTGACACTACCCTTGACGTGGGCGTACTCCCACCGTCAACAGCGGCAACCCGATCTCTATGGGTTTCAACACTGGTTTTGTACCAGGGGGGAAAGAGAGACCTGTCCCCCCTCCCGCCGCGTGCGTAAGGCGGCACTGACCGTGACATAAACGTACCCCTGCGGCGGTAACCCGACCTCCATGGGTTTCCACTTTTGAGTTTTGAACATACCAGGGGAGGGGGGGCGTCTAACTCCCCCCCCCTGTACAACACGTAGAGTGGCACTAACCCAGCTTCTTATGGGTTCGACACGGGCTTTTGTACCAGGGGCGGAGAGACCTAAGCCCCCTCGCTGTGAAAAACACGCATAAACGACGGCACTAACCTTGACATAGGCGTACTCCTGCGGCAGTAGCCCGACCTCCATCCTGTGTTCGAAAAGCTCTTTGCAGGTGTCCGGCTCGCGGCGCTTGTGCGCGGCCCTAAACGCAGCAACGAACGCGGCCTCCGTGGGCTTCTTCGATTCCGCTCGCATGCGGCGTATCGTCTGACGGGGTAGCGAACGAACGAACGAAATACACGACCGGACGCAAAAATAATCGAACGAAAAAAAAATGATCAAACGCAAGAATGAACGCGAAAAAAAAAGGTAAAACTTACGGAAAGAACGACGCGATCATAAGCAAAGCCGAACCAATTATCGCAACGACCAACGTAAAAAACGAAATGTCGGTCCCGACAGCAACGAAAGGCGGCCTCCGTAGGCTTCTTCGGCTCCGCTTGCATGCAGCGTATCGTCTGACAGAGCGAATGAAGGTCAGGGGGGTGAAGCTCGTAGCGCGCCGTAACGCTCCCCCAACGCTACCTCCGTCCACCATCCATGTGCGCTTTACAGCAAATGAAAAGTAGATCCCGGCCCGCAAGCCCGCCCGCCAGCCCACCCGCCAGCCCACCCGCCCCCTCGCCCCCTCTCTTGAGAGCGCCAAACAGTACAACATACAGGATGCATTCCAAGATAGCGGTGCGCCTATGTTTATTACGAGAACGCCATACCTCACACAAACCCCGCCTTTTGAGAAGAGTTGAAAGTACATCTCAATGACCAATACCATGGCCTAGGTATGGACTAAACTATACAACTCGGTTGGGCTAAGGAACAGTGGGTGTTACGTGCCCGGTCACGTCAGCGATGGCTATGTTGTACGCCCATTATCTTTGGCTTTATACTTTTCAAGAGATATTTGTTTTTCATGATGTGTTAATCGTGCCTGTTATCTCTCATACCTGGGATAAAGGAATGAACATCCCGGATGGTGTATGCTCCCCCTTTGGACTTGCAACACCACCCGGAATTCAACCCAACCAAACCCCGCAGGGGAACCTTGTAAAACAAATAAGATTGTCAAAAACACAAGCGATAGTCCAACGTTATAGTGGGCATTTCTTCACCCGGGAAGCCCCGCCAGTTCGAAAATACCTCGGCAAAAAAAAAAGAAAAGTCTGTTGTTGTCGTTCATGCGTGATGTCGATGTTGTTGTCGGCGTTGTTGTATGTCGATTTTGTATCTTCCGCTTAGTATTGTGGGGGTTCGCGGGCGCGCCGCCCTGCGCAGTTTCGGCCCCGTATCTCGCCGTGGGTACGTGGGCATGGGTGCAGACAAGGGTAAACCGGCGCTCTCCCGCCGCGCGGGGAGCGCGCTCGTCGAGGCACAATGTTACCCCTATACTTGCAGCCGTCACAACGCTAAAAGACAGCAGTAGGGCTGGTCAAGACTCACATGGAGGATGCCCGTCCAATCGTTATGTCTGACCATAACCGCGATCATCCCGAGATACGCCCCGCGCGTGGCTCGCCACCCTTTCGAGTTCAACTCCGTCACAGCCCTGGCGGCGGGCGACACCGCGGCGATTGCACAGAAAAAAAAACAAAGCGACGCAAAGCCCACCCGGTCCGACCCGTCAGCCCAAAAAACAACACCCGCGCGAAAAGCAGCAATAAGGGGGCGATCACAAAGCAAAAAACAGAGCAACACCCGCCCGGCTCGTCGGCTTAAGAAGTATAGCTGTTGTCAGGGCCTCATGCCGCAGGCCATATGAAACTACAGCATGCACTATATAGGGGTCCCCCAGTAAGGCCATGGTGTGCCAGAGCAATGTGACCGCCTTGTTGGGGGCACCCGCCTTATTCACTCCCGGTTATGAGTGCAATTCCCTTTTAATAGTCGCGCCAAGCGATTTGACCGCCTTATATAGGGACACCGCCTTATATCGGCATACCGCCTCATCGGGGGACCCCTACTGTATCGTCAACTAGTGTGCGTTGGTGATCGGTGATCGGCAGACAGTATAGTTGCTGCTACGAACTCTTGCGGCAGGATACTGGTAACTCGTCATCTTGTGTGCGTTGGTGGAAGGCGGAATTCCGGTCGGCATCCGACTCCAGCGATCTCGAAAGGACTCCGTAGCTCATGGCGTCGTGTAAATTAGAAACTCGAACTCGCTTGCACATTAGGTGTCCCCCAATCCGCCTGTACAGCCGGTTTCCGAGGGGCTCCTAAATCGGGTACTCCACCGTATTAGGAACTTGCCCTGCAGGGTATTTTTTATCTGTCGTCAACTTGTCTGTTGGTAGTTGGCGGACGCTTCGGCCAACTTGAAAAGAGTCCCTTAGTTGTTGGCGCGGTCAAAATTAGGAAAACATCAAAACCGCACGAAAAGCAGTAGGGGAGGGGGGGGCAGCTGCCCGCGAACTTACCGTTGAATGGCTTTACTGCGGCTAGGTGCCAGGTATCATGCTGCGCGTGTGCAATGCCCTTGCATTACTGTAGTGCCCTTTTTCCTCATGTCGCCGAGCATACGAAACCTCGAATTGGTGAAACTCGGGGGAAACCGATGAGCAGCGGGAACGCTGAACCCTCTGCGTGACAACAATGAAGGCGAAAATCTGGGCGCCTGAACGGAAGACGCCTGTGACCACGCCTGGTCACGACTATAAAAAGCTCGTGCAAATTGAGCTGGAAAGTAAAATTTGTGGTTAAAATAGGAAAAAAATCGGGCACCAAAGCTACCGCCCTCTGCCGTACCACAGCACAGCAATCTTCGTGTGGCCGATGCCGCAAGCGCAACTACGTTCTGTCGCTTGTAATAGTTGTATCTCTCGAAAATCCCAGCTTGGCTCGGAACCAAATGAAAGCTACCGCCCTCCACCATCCACCGTAGACCCGCTGCTACCGATCAGACATCGCGCTAGCTAAAACCTCCGGGTCACTTTTTTGGCCCCCCAAGTCTCCGCATTCTCGTCATGGACATTTCTCCTCGTTTGCGTGATGCTTGCAACCGCGGACTAGTTATGGCGATAACTTCATGTGTTCAACAACAACAACAACAACAAACTGACCTGTACATGGCGTTTGGGCAGCCCCAAGAGTGAGCCATGATCATGTAGGACAGAGTCCTCTCGTTAGGGGTAACGCCGTTAGAGACCATGTCATCGTATGTCTCTTGTGCGTTCTTAGAGTCGTGCACCTGGGCATAGCTGTGCGTACACATGGCGGCGGTGGCAGCAGCAGCAGCAGCAGTAGAAAACAGTAGCAGCAGCAGCAGCCGTAGCAGCAGCGGTAGAAACAGTGTACCATCAGCAGCGGCAGCAGCAGCGGTAGAAGCAGCGGTAGCGGTGGCGGGAGCAATGGCAGCAGCGGTAGCGGTGGCAGCAGACGTAGAAGCAACGGCAGCAGCAGCAGCAGCAGCAGCGGTGTAAGCAGCGGAAGAAGCAGCGGTATCAGCAGTAGTAGCAGCAGAAGCAGCAACAACAACAACAGTAACAGCAGCAACAGTAGCAGCAGCAGCGGTGGTAACCGTAGCAGCGGTAACAGCAAGGGTAACGGCAGCAGCAGCGGTAGAAGCAACGGTACAATAAACGGTGCAAGCAACGTTACAAGCCACGATACAGCAGCAGAAACAACGGTGGAAACGGCAGCAGCAGCGGCAGCGGCAGCAACAGCAACAGCAACAGCAGCAGCGAGAGCAGCAGCATTGACGGCAGAAGCGGCGGTAGAAGATGCGGTAAAATATGCGGCGGCAGGGGAGGGGCGCAACATCGGGTGAGGTTCACGTCAGCGCCGTGACCATCCTGCAGCTTGTTCGGGTGGGACAAGCCGCCAAAGGGCTATACGCGATCCCCTGCCCGGTACCGTAGAGCGAAATCACGCAAAACCAGACTAGAAAAGAAAACTCACAAGTCAAGTCGACACTCTGGTTACAGGTGTTGAAGAAACGTAGAATTAAAATAAGTCACAAGTCGATAATCTGGCCGGAGGTCTTGAGGAAGAATCTTAGATAAAAGCAAAAAAAAACTGACAAGCCCAGAAGTTTGCACTATTAGCATGCGTGTGCATGTCATGAAGTAAGGCGGTTGTATGCCGCTTGGCGTAGCTGCGAAACCATTATTACGGAAGAATCTCATTGTGTGTCTCAACGAAACCAAAAACTCACAAGTCCAGAATATGGTTGTAGGTCTTGACGTCCAGCGTAAGCGCGTCATCCTGCAGACGCTGCACAACCGCCGACATCTGCTTTGGCGCGACGGGGGACCTCCTGCTGGCGCTCAGCAGTTGCTGCCAGTTGCCGATAACCAATGGTCGTATCAACGGTCGAAATAACGGTCGGCGAGAGGGCGTAAGATACGACCTACAGAGGCATAAAACGAATCAACGGTCTAATTAACGGCCGGAGACATGGTGCAAGATACGATCTTTAGAATAATAAAACGGATCAACGATCTAAATATCGGTCGGAGACAGGGAGTAAGATACGATGCTTACAATCGTAAAACGAAACAACGATCGAACTAACGGCCGAATTTGTATCATAATAAAATGAATCAGCGGTCGGAAAAACGGTTGGCAATAGGGCGTAAGCAACCGCAACAAGAACCAGAAAACGAATCAACGGTCGAGTCAAAAGGTCGGAGGGAGGGCGTAAGATACGATCTTTAGAATAATACAACGAATCAACGGTCGAACTAACCGTCGGTTAGAGGGTGCAATATACGGTCTTTAGAATAAAAAACCAATCAACGGTCGAACTAACGACCGAAAAGAGAGAGCAAAAATATGATCTGTAGAAAAAAAAACAATCAACGGTCAAAATAACGGCCAGAAAGAGAGAGTACGATCCGATATTTAGACGAATCAAAAGGCCGACTGAAAGGTCGGGGAAAGAGTTCCAGAGACGATATTTAGAAGCATGAAAGGAATCAACAGTCGAAGTCATGATTGGAGAGATGGCGTAACACACGACCTAAATAATCATAAAACGAACCACCGATCAAAATAACGGTCGGAGAGAGGGTGTAAGATACGGTCTTAACAAATTAGACAACGAATCAACGGGCGAAATAACGGTCAGAGGGTGTAAGATATGATCTTGGAAATAGTACAACGAATCAGCGGTAGATACTAACAGTCGGAGAGGAGGTGTAAGATACCTGGCACGACCTTTTAGTACAATAAAACGACGCACGCGCCACGCCAGTATGGTGCCTCAAAAACGGTGGTACACCTTCCAAGCTTCGAGGGCCCCCACGCAAACCGACGGCACACTACACGCACTCCCGCATCACTTGGGGTATAATAAACAATAGTCGGTCGCCCCCGTGGCGTATCAGGTTATCACTCGAGCCTGGTATACGTCAGTTTCGGGCGTTCGAATCCCCCCGAGTGCATACTCGTATAAATTCGTGGGGACTTTTTCTTGCGCACAAATTGACTTGCGGAAAGCGCGAGAGCGTGAGTTAGCAACATTCGATGAAAATTCGACGAGCAGTGGGATTGCTGAACCCTATGCGCGATAAAAATTGAAGGTAAGAACCGAGGGGAAGAAGGGACGACACCTGTGACCACGGCTTCTCCAGAAGCTGGAAAGTAAATGTGGGTGAAAAAAAAAAAAAAAAAAAGTTGACGGCAGCTATACATATCCTGCCGCGCGATTTCCTACCGATGGCTTGCACTACAATCGGTGCATAGGTGTTACCTCGAAGATTGCATTGCATAGGGACAGCTCCGACACGCCCTCTTCGCGCCCTTTGTCCAGCAGCGCGATTTCCCAACGACGGCTTATACTACATTGGGTGCAAGAGTGTTACCTTGAAGACGGCATTGTACAGCGGCAGTTCCGACGCGCCCTCCTCCCGCCCTTTGTCCAGCAGGGAGATGGCTTTGTCCACTTTTGTGAACGGATCGGACTTTGACAGACGCCTGATCTTGAAAATCAGGTCTTTCAGCAGTCGGGCCCGCTCAAACTCCGCCGTCGATTCCGTCCAACCGTTCTCCTGCCGTGGACAAAAGAAAACAAACGAAGATGGAATAATATTACGTATCTGTCGCTAGGACCTCGCGCAGCAGGGTATTCGTAATTGTCGTCACTTGTGCGCATTGCTTGGTTTGGATCATTTGGAGGTTTGTTAAGATGAACATCGGTCAGCGGCAGCAGAACAACGGTCGCAAAACCCAAAACATCGACGTACATACAAGGTTCCCCTTCGGGCCTTCGGGACATCGTTGGCTTGAAACCCCGGGGATGTCGCAAGTTGAAAAAGGGGACGAACCTCTTGTAAAAACCAAATAAAGAACAGTTTGCACCACCCACCGCGCAAGGAACCCGGCGAGTAACACCAACCAGCCCAAATGAGTTTACCTGGTATAGTCTACACAATGATGTATGACAGACGAGAAACCATGTCAAGATCTTTGTTTATTGTGCTTTAAGAATCGGACTATGGAAACTCGAATTTCTCGAGGTTGAATTCCTTTGTTCGAAGGCTTTCATCAGGGATCGGCTTTGGCGCACCTGGCCCTTATCCGATTCTCCCTTCGCCGTAAATGCGTACGAGAGCCGAGACAGACAAGCGAAAAGTAGACACGACCGTGGTTTTTAGAGGACATTTCTTAAGCTATTCTTTGAATATTGATACGGGGAGGTTGCACAAAATAGTGACGTGCTGACGTTGTTGCTACCCTTCATTGCAGCTTTGATAACGCTGTAAAAACAATATATAATATGTAGTGTTTATACTATCACGGGGGACCCTAGTAAATAGGACCTACGGTGGACACAAAAACCTATATATTCATCTATTTTTACCAACAATATTTGGTCCTTTTTACTATCGTCCTCCGTAATAATGCTGTGCCGTTGTTATTGTTGTTATCGAACTACTCATGTTATGACTACTCTTCAATGCCGTTTTGATGTTGCAGTTATAGCCAGATGTATTACATAATACCATTACATATAATAATGCTGCGTGGTCATTATCAAGTTTAGCTGCGAGAGAAACAACGTATTAAAAGTACAAACTCGCCGTTGTGAAATGATCGTATCGTGCTATCTACATATTCATAGGATTCCGCTGCCTTTTTTTTCATCATGTCACCTACAGCAGTAGCAGTGCTGATGTTATCGCCACGCTTCACTGCACGTTTGATTTTACCTGTCCCGTGGTGATGTACGTATCGTTGCTACCATTGTTGGTGAGCTGATCATGATTTGTTGTGGCATGTATTTACAGTAGAATATTGTTAATAACACCGGCATACTATGAATCACAACAGCTTCCTACCTTGGGATGATGTACGTATCGTTGCTACCATCATTGCTATTGATAATAACTTGTTGTTATTGTCTACCCTGCAAAGATACATGGGAGTTACCTATCATCAAAAAGTACAATATCTGCAAAAACGCGCGGCCGGTGTATCACGCAGCTTGCACATACTAGTATCGATCCTCAAAATGATCGAACTCACACAGCTGACATACTTAAAATAGTTTTATAAAATAAAAACATGGAATGACTTCAAAATGGGCATCTCAATCCCAACAACAGCGGTACCAGCAAAGCATTTTTCATTGCCGCGTGGAAGCGTTCGACTTACCAGGTATACCACCGTGTGTTGCTTCACGGCCTATCCTCGGAAACCTCCTAAAGCCATTGCTGTTGACTCTGACATTGGCCAGGCACGTAGCAAGCAACTCCCCTTCACAGCCAACTCATGGCGTGGAGTTCGTGAACACGGCGTGGAGTTCGTGAACACGCTCCTGGAATATCGATATGCTTTGTAGTACTGCTATACCACGTATGTCGTACCGGGTACGGTTATACTCGTAATTTCGGCGAGATTCCGGTATTTTTTATAGTTTGATCTTCGGATTTTGAGCCTGGATCTGCAGTTGTACAACGGGATCTTCAATATGATGATTTTGCCACTCATTGTGTATATAAATTGTTTCGGTACATTTCGAGAACACACAGGCGAATAAATGAACGAGCACGCCGAGTACTGCGTACGAGTATACCTTTAGAAACAAGCCACACCCAGTTACAGTAGCTGCATGCTGAGCTCGAGCGCTGCACCAGTACGAGCACATACTTCAAGCGTGCCAGCACAGGTACGAACGCTCTTCTGTGCAGCACAACGCCTCTACGTAAACCCGGATATTGGCTTTTAATGTGGTCTGCGTTTTGCAGATGGACAAAAACTGGTACACAAACAAAAGTGTATGGAGCTTAAGGCCACGGGGGATCGCACAGGAATATTTTGAGTAGGGAGCTTGCATGGAGGCATTTCGCGTGCATAAAAAACCACTTGAAAATCAGCTGTTGAAAATAGAGTATGGCATCTGCAAACAAGATCCGTATTTCGAATTTTAGAAAAAATTCAGCAAAGATCCAATGATACAGAGCTTTTCAGGTGCTCTTAGTCCTTTTTTGGACTCCATAACTAGCCACCCCTTTTTCGAGTGTCCCTCTCCTCTTTTCCTATGCCCTTGACCCCCCATGTTCCAGAGTTATATCATCCGCATGGTGAGCAGCAAGCTCTTGGTGAAAACCATTTTTCATCGGTGATGTACCCATTCATCGTATAAGGCTCCCCCGCGTGAATTTAATTATTTCAGCGATTTCGGTAGCTTTTTTTGGTGTTTCTGCTCGCAAGTTAGAACTCACGAAAACACCTCGTGGGTCACTTCTGGCCGCCCAACGACTGCTGGCTTGCGCACCCCACGTTGTCATACACCCCACCAGGAGCGTCCCTCGATTTCGCGGGCCGTAGTTGTTGGTGAGGAGCTGTAGCTGCCCGCTAGTGAAGTGCATGCGATCTGTTGGGGGTGGTTTCTGTCTAGTTTTGTGTACCCCAAATTTTGACCACTGCAGTGCCTCGTAAGTCGGGGTGTGGATCTCTGCTGAGAACCAGGGGGACGCCGATCTGAAGAGACTCACAGCATCTGTGCCCTTTTTTTCATGGGTTTCCGGGTTTCTGTTCCGCGAACCAGCCGAAGCTCTAAGCACAGCGTGTTGACTCCTTTACAACTGGAAACCCGTTTTGGGGGACAAAATTACTTGGATTTAGTGTAGGAGGGGTTCGGGGGCTCTACAAGGGTTAACCCCTTTACAACTGGAAACCCGTTTTTGGGGACAAAATTACTTGGATTTAGTATAGGGAGGGGTACTAAAGGGGTTAACCTAGCCATGTGTATTGTGTATTAGTGTTCCGATAAAACATCTAGATAATAGACTTACCGGAAAACCGGGGACTAGGGGACACGCTTGGGTCCCCCCGTGGCTTTTTTTACCCGGATCTCCAGGAGGATCTGAAAAAAAAAGAAAAACTTGACTGACGCCAGAGTACTAGGATTTAGACTGGAACGATCGGTTTGACACCCTTGACCGCTGGACGTTTTCCCTTGACTGACCGTCTCCTGACATCTTTGGTCTCCGCCGTAATTTTTGGGGGTGAGCGGCGTTCTCAAAGATATTACGGTACGATTTTTTGAAAGGCTGCCTTGCGTGTTGTTCCAATGCCCGCTCGTGGTTGAAGCAGCAGCAACAACAGCAGCAAGCCGAACAACATCAGTACGGGGCAACAGCACCAGCACATGTTTTCTCTTCTTATGCTACTTCTGGCAACAACACTGTAGCTGCCGTAGGAGCAAACAATGCGGCTGTTGTTGTTCGTCTTGCTGCTGCTGCTGCTTGCTGCAGCTGCAAACACGCACCAACAAGAATTTGAACACTGCTGCGCAGGCGGCGCAGGTCATCTTTTCAAACAAAAGTTAAAGTTCAATCGATTTGTTTGAGAGCACTGCTACCACAGCTGTTGAGATATAGAGCCAGAAGCAGTACAAGATTAGAGCTCCTAGGATAGCTCACCGCCCGTATCTGCCGTTGCAACATATATCCGGCCTCCTCCACTTCTCCGTTCTGCTGCAGGCTACCATGCATCGCTCCTCCGGCTCCAACTGCCCGTTCCGAGGGGACACGGTCATCATGCTCAGGGGAACCTGCTGATTGTGGTGGTGGTTGTTGTGCAAGATTACGCAAGCTGTCGCTAAAAGCACGCTGTGTGGCGTGGCAGACCGTTGCTGGTCTAGCAACCACTCCTTTCGCGGCAAAGCTCGACCGCGACACTCGACGTGCGCAAGTCACAGCGAGAGACCTCACCCTGATCATTGTCCTCTGTGTTGTTTGGGAGGGTGTGTCTAGCCACAAAGCTTGTACGCCCCATACACCCGGATTGATGACGCCAACATATGAATGCAACTCCATGTTTGCTTGCCTCCGCCCGTGTTCAAGTACAACATCACAACTTCGAGCTCGGGCAGGACGGCCCCCACTTATCGTATTGAAACAGAGAAGATATGAAGTTTTCCACGGTGGTGTGTGTGGGATGGCTGGCCAAACTCTTACCTGTTGATGGGACGAGGATGGGAGCAGATGGGTGCAGCGATACAACGAGGTAGGCGGAGAGGCCTGATTTTTTTCCGATACCTGATGCCCTCCCCACGGCGGTACCGCTGTAACACACTCGACGTCTGATGCACCACCCTACGCCCTGCACTACTATGCCGCACGCAAGAGTAAAACGCGTTGGATGCTCCGCTTTTCCCAAGTCGTTTGCCACGCATGGCGTGTGAGAAAGCCGCTTCGGTTCGACGCGGTGTCAACGCCTCCGTGAAACTTCGACTATGATGCTTGACACGAGGTACTTGAGGTATGTTGACTACCGGGTATACTCGTATACCTGGTACCTGGTACCTGGTCTTACTGCGTAAAGCTGCATTTGCCACCACAACAAAGCCAAGTTCAAGTCCAATCTCTCGGTACCCTCTATCACGTGCATAGCCGGCACATACAATATTTTATACAATATATTGCTTCGGAGTGTAGTCTACAGAGTCTGCCCTCGTAGACTCGCGTTATAGGTCGGGGCGAGGCAAAGCAGGTGTCGCAAGAGCGCGTTCTGTACAATATTCACGTTAAACTGGGCAGTGGGATAAAAGACCCCGCACTGCTGCTGCGGCTTCCTCGTAGAGTCAACAGCAGTACCTGGTAGTGGTTTTGGCCGACATGGTAAAGCTAACATCGACACACGATCCGATTAACGGCGAGGGTGTTCGAAAGCCGCAAGCAGCAGGCCCCTCTTCGTCAAGTTGTGCCTCTCTGGTCGTCATATGTGCTGCCCTCGTACAAAGGATAACTTCCTGAAGCAATGCTTGAACTTTGTCTTCGTCTATCATAAAACTCAAGCTGAGTATGCGACGCCATCGTGGATGCAATCCTATCGCGTGCGGGCTGGGAACCTGCTTCCAAGGGCGGAGAGTAGAGTCAATCTACGAATAATATCATCGTGGAAGCGAGCCTATCTTGGGGGGCTGACTGCTCAAGGGCTGAGAGTGGGGCCGATGCGATGCTATCGTGCATCGTGGATGCGATGCTGTGAAAAATTTGAAAAAGGGCCTCACGTCTCGTCATCGTCATTTTTTTTTCTCGTTTCATCAACTCTCCGAAAAGTACTACAAGTAACCCCGTGGAAAAAAGACAGGGAACCGGCCTCAAAAAGAGGACTCAGTAGTCGTATTGGAATTAGACTGGAAATCGGCCTCAAAAACCGTCCTCAGAATGGCTTGGAGTTAGATTTGGAAGCCAGCCTAAAAAAGCGGTCTTGGAAATACAGACACATTGAGAAGCTTCAAATCATAAACGGACTATTAATGAAATTGCGCTCCAGATTATTACAGTCGACTATTTTACCCGAGTAGAACCAAAGAGTGAGCTCTTACTTGTACGAACGTAAACATGAAAAATATCAGGAACTATATTACGTTTATACCACGTAGTATTACAGAGAAGGGTTGGTGCAGCGTACCGCTGCTGTTGGCAGGATTCAGGGCACTTATAATTTCCGTGACCGATCGATAGAACTCCAGGTTAAGGCGGGGGCGGATCCCCAAGGAATATATATATATATTGTGTCAAGTAGGCTCGAGTAGGCGTTTCGCTTAAAAATACCAACGATTTAGAAATAGAGTCAACATTTTTACAAGCAGGATCCACTTTTGTCAGATGAAAAAAAATGATAGAAAAAAACGAAGAATTCGGATTGTTTTCGCCCTTTTCTTGCCCTTTTTCTAGCCTAATATTCGACTACTAAACACGGCGACGACTTTTTCCCGTCCGCACTTTTTCTTTTTTCGGATACGGACGCATAGGTACTCATTTTCCAAAATATCCGCGAAAACCCCAGCTAACGTCTGGTGAAAGCCGTTTCTTCGTACGTGCTGTAGCCATGGTAGTGCATACTTACTCGCAAACGTATTATGTAGTATCATGTCGTGGATTCTGGAGCAAACTCTCGAGTTTTGGCGATGCTGACTGGCAACTTTTGACTTTTCGAAATCACCTCGTGAGTCGTTTCTGGTTGTCCACGACTGCTGCCCGCTTCACCCGACGCCCTCACACACATCATGCGCTATTGTTACTTTTGTTCCACCCCAACAGAAATCGGAAAGCGCAAGCACCCTGTTACAAATAGTGTCTTACCCCTTCTGGAACCCAGATTTGGCAACGAAACCTGCGGTCGGTGTGGTCTTACCCGCCGTGTATGGAAGCGCGCGCAGCAGTACGACCTGTATCATTATCATGAAAAGCCCGGAGATGCCCACTCGCTTGCCTCCTTAGAGATGCTCTTTGTATTTTTCACACAGCCACGGAACGAACTGCGCGCTATGCGCGAGTTTGAGGCAATTTTACATCCCCGTTTTCTATACGCACACGCCTTCTACGCACACGCCCTCAAAGGCGTGTGAAGCCGTTGTATCCCATATCCGCATCCCGCGTCATGGATCGTAAGGATTTGGTAGACTCCCAGAGCAATACCATAACACCATGCTTCGATCGCGTCCGAGACATGCTGCGTCGTTGCTCGGACAGACACCCTACCTTCACCAGCCTAGGCTGCTTGTTGTTGTAGATGCTGTCATCGTCAGGGCTGTGAGATATCTGACTATACTAACAGTAAGTGATACTAACAACAAGTCACCGATTTGTTATTTGTTGGCTAGGTATTATACTATATGCCGTGGCAGGTATTACAGTTGTTTTAGAATGCTTTAAAGTTGGTTGCGGGCGGTAACTTGCGGAGTGCTGTGTCGTTGCGCCTAATTATGAAATAACGCGTCTGTGGCTCGACGTGTGGTGTGCATTGAGGAAAGGCAATATTAGGTAGTTAGCTACGACTCCGCGACCCAAATACTCACTATGAATAGCCGTGAAGTGCACTAATATTGCCGACTCAAAGCCGTAGTCATCGTCGATTATGTGCGACTTATTTTTCCTCTCGAGCCCCAAAGGGTATCGCGCGCATGCAATGCTGCTAACCACGTCGCGTTTTTGTTCGTGCGTTCCTCCGTTTCTTTTGAAACAGGGGCATGTCTTTGGATGTTCCTCACGATGTTGTGATGTCCGGCTCTCCCATCAAGGTTTCTGTGGCCGGAACGGTCGCCATGGACAGCCCCGTCATCGACGTGGGCTCGATCACGATCAAAGTCGAGGTGAGGTTAGCGCAGAGTTGGCCCTTTTAACTCGACTATCGTACAGATCCACGAATACGAATATATCCTTTTAATAGTATGATACAGTAGTGGTCCCTCTCTAGTGCCGGTACATGCACTATTGAGGGAAATTTCCGGCACTACAGCGGCAACCGGCACTACTCCGCACACTGCCACGTATGATCGTTTCCCATATGTGCCAAGCGATTTCATAGGCACTATAGCAGGCAACCGGCACTACTCCACCGGCACTACTCCACCGGCACTACAGAGGGACCTCTACTGTAGTTCGGCTCGGAGACTGAGTGTTGACCCTCTTATCTTGACTGTTGCACATTCCCACGGAAGTATTGGAACTTGATGAGATTGTCAAGACTCTTTTGGGGTGGCGTAACTCGATTCCTGGGTGGCTATCTCACCTTCTTGGTTGAACCTCATGGGGATCAGCCAAAGAAGGCAGGCAAGTTCATAACTAAACCGAAGGGGCGAGGTTGACACAAAGTCTGCGTTCTGCAGATGGACGAAAACTGGTACACAAACGAAAGTGTTTGGAGCTTAAGCTTTTTTTACCCGGATCCCCAGGAGGATCTAAAAAAAGAAAAAAAAGAAAAAAAGTAACGTATGAGAATTGAATTGATAAGCTCGGCGTCGAGCGCTACACTACACCGTGTGTATAGTGGTCGATGCTCAAGGTTGCCTATTGCAGTGTTTGTGAACTACACTATGGTATACGCGCGATCGGAGTATCACACACAGCTGACAAATAAATAAGTTTTTCGATGAAATCTTCGATCTCAAAGCCGCAGAAATGCGCAAGTTACCGCACGCGACCTGGGTCAGGTAGGAGTTGAGTAGGTACATATGCTATTAGTGTTGAAACAACCCAAGGGCAACCCTGCCCACGAGAGGTAGGCAAAATATTACTTCGAAGTAGGTTGGAAAATATGTTTTCCTTCGTACCGTTTTTTGTTTGTTTGTTGCGTAACCTAGGCTTTTAGGAAACAAGTGCTAATTAACTCATAGCTTTCCAAGTGCGGCCGACTCAGAGCCCTGCTTGCGTGCTGTTTTCAATCTGCAGACAAGTAGCCGCGACATTACTGGCGTGGTCTCGCCAGAGCTCCTCTCCTCGTCCTTTGAGCTAGACCTGTGCACGCACGTGGTGGGCGTGGAGTGTCCGCTCAAGGCCGGGGAGAGATTCGAGGGCATCGCACAATGGAACGGTGAGTGGCGTACTGTAGTTCCTTTGGGGCTTTCAGACGGAAACATACACACATCGGACAGATTCCTATCAATGATCTATATGATCTGTATGATATGTGTATTTCAGAGCAGACAAATACCTGTTCTATTTGATATGCACGGGCTGTAGATCCTGTGGATGGGCGAGAGCCGGACGGATGTGAGTGATGTAGCGCTTGTTTCCGGGGTTGGAACTGTGCTACGCAGACCCTGCACAACGTACATGACCACAGATAGATTATCTATTAATAAGATTATAATAGATTATCTAGATCGTGATCTGTTCGCTGTGTGGGAAATTGTCTAAAGCAAACAGCCACACGAAGCAATCCCACCTGCTCACGATAGGCTTAGATTTTTTTTTTTTGGCGTTTTTTTTTTGTGAGTGATGGGGCTCCTTAACCCTCCTTAACCCCTTTAGAGCCCCCGAACCCCTCCCTATACTAAATCCAAGTAATTTTGTCCCCAAAAACGGGTTTCCAGTTGTAAAGGGGTTAACCCTCCTTGACCCAAAATCGTCGGAATGTCGTTATTTTTTGGAGCAAAAACGTTTTTTTGTTTTTGTTTACCTAGGTAGTAGGTGTGTGTTGATTGTTTTTGGCGTCGGGTCCAGATAGACGTCCTCGTGTGACATGTCTCAAGACAAAAAAAAGAATCAGGGCTTTTTATGGGTCGGATTAGTGTTGAAGGGTCGGAACGGGTCGAGGTTACCTGACCCGTCCCGTGAGATTTGAAAACTTCTTGACCGGACCCGACCCAACTCTACCCGCGCAGTTTTGAAAACGTTCTGACCCGACCCGCGGGCCGGATCATGACCCGTAAACAGCCCTGAAAAACAGGGTGCGCGTCTGCCATCGCGTGTGCCTGGTACATATTCATACAATGTGCATGTCTTACAACTGCAATGCAGGCGAGGTGTACCACGCGCACGCAACGTTACGGTAACTCGTACCAATGGTATGCTGCCACTACGCGTTTTTCCTAGACGTTTGGTGTTATTTGATATAGATTATGTAGGTAATCTGCATAGATCCCGTATCCACCGGTATGATATGCTATGCGGGATCTGGTGTAAAGAGTGCAGATCCAACCCTGGAAAACATTGCTAGATCATGCAGATCGTACGGCTCCCACGGTGTAACATGAGCTAGATCATACAGATGTTCCCCGAAATATTTAGATGATCACGTGGGGATAGATGGTCTCTGTCTGACGTGTGTGTGATTGCCATCGTTGTTTCGTTGTTGTCGCTATACATGCGTTATTCGGTTCGTATGGTGTGTGATGTCTCTGTTTTTTTTGTCGAGCGACATCATCAGCACAGCCAGCGTTCGTTGTTATTTTTCATCCTAGCAGCATGTCGATGATGTGGTCATGCTCTGTAAAGCAGAGATAATGAGCATCGGTTTCGGGCTGGGTTGCTCTTGCTTACGGCGTACCGTGTATGACAGAGCATAACACCCCCCCGGTGATGCTGTTATTGGTTATGTATTTCATCCCCCGGGTGATAGAGTGGGTGGTCGTTGGGGATTTTAGAGTGTTTACCACCCGGGTGGTATACTGTAGAGGTGTGATACCAAAGGGGGCTGATCGCGGTAGTTTACGAAGGAGTTTTGCTGCCACGTTCCATCCAGTCGGGGGGGGTGATACTGATTTTAAAGCTCTAGCTCGGAGGGGGTAGTATAATACGTACCCCGGGTAATAAATCGGGTGTTCGTTTAGGATTGTAAAAGAATAGCCACCCGTGTTATACACTGCGGGGGTCTGGTGTTCAAGGTGGGGTGTGCTATACTGTCAAAAACGGTAACCACATAGTCTACCTGGTATACGCTAATCGTCCCCGCCTCCATCTGTTTTATTGGGATTTTTAGTGTTTCCCCTCCTCTTGTTTTTTTCGTTGTTTTTTTGTTTTATCCTCTCTCCGTTCTGCTTTGTCTTACTTCTCCCCTCCTCCATCCTCTCCATTATTACTATTATGTTTTCCCTCCTCCAACTATTAAATTGATTTTGTTTTTCTTTGTCCTTTTTTTCTTTTTTTTCCCCCTCTTCCCATTTCTTTATTTTTTTCCCCCCCCCGCTCCTGCACCGGTTATGTGGTCCGCTTCTTCATGTTTTGTTGCGAGGCAGCGATGGAGATCCCGCACGACTCAAAACATGGCGCGTTTATTTCGGCTTTCCTGTTGGAGCAGGGGTTTCCAACCTGCACAGGCGACAAGGATAATATCGTGGCGCTCGTTAAGGTATGATTTTTCGGTAATTGGTTGCAAGACGTAACCGGCGTCCCCGATGAAATAGTAGTACGTGAAGCTCGCCTCTACAAAGTCGGTGTCGCTGTTTTAAGTCTCCCCGAGTTCACACTCGTGCTCGTGGAGACTTTTTTCTTGCCGGAAAAAATGAATGATAGCCGTATAAGTGGACTTGATCAAACTAAACCTACCTGAAAACGTCAAAAGAGCACTGTAACCGTGATGCGTTCTTGTTTTAGGTGATTGGAAGGGGGTTCGATCCCAGCACTAGGAATGACTTGCCGGCCATCAGGTCTTTTCTCGTCTCGGCCGTGAATAGGAGGCATTCCGCGTCCTGGCAAGCAGAACACTCCAAGAGGTTCGAGGGCTACACCGTGGAAGATGCCAGGTGAAAAATATGTCACACATGAGACGGATCATCTAGGATCTAGATCATCGAGGATCTACCGTAGATCATCTTTGATTTAGATGTATTATCTACTTCAGCTCTTCACTTGTCTCTGATATGAATGTCAAGCCTTTGGTGTCCCGGAAATCTCGAGCGTCCCGAGAGGCTCGAGGGTTACGTCGTGGAAGATGCTCGAGGTGAAAAATACATCAAACACTGAACAGATCATTCCCTAGACAGTCTACGGCGTAGATAGTCTAGGAGTAATCTAGATGCTATATCTGACGTTCAATTCCGCGGAAGGCGCCCGGTGAACAGTATATGTTACGGATAAGCCATATCATCTTGACCCTGTACTTGACTTTCGAAGGCTTATCACCTCACTGTTCGCCCCGGTGTTCTAGTGATTAACCTCGAACACTACTAAGGTTGGAGTCAGGGGTTCAATTCTCGTTCTAGATTTTTTTTTTTTTTTCCTGGAGACGCCAACTGTTGAAAGCGCTTGATAGCGTGGGTATGCACAATTCGACGCGAGTCGACGAGGGAAGGAAGTGCTGAATTCTTCTCGCGATGAAAACAAAGGCGCGTGCCGTGTTGTGGAGGGGGGAGAAGAGCCTGCTAAGTGGCCCCGGGAACGAGTTACGTCTGGGAAGGAAGAAGAAAAGAAAAGCGCGAAGGCAGTAGATGAGATGAGCAAAAAAAAAAAAAACTGTGTTTGCGATGTGTATCTTTCTGTCTTGTAGTTTGGAACCACAGAGCTCGTCTATCTCGGAGGAGAGATGAGCACGGACACTGGGTGTGATGGGTGTAGATGGGTGGAAATGGTAAGTGCTTAAGGCGAAGAACGCGCACACCGTGGAAGGCTATATCGTCCATGATCTAGATCATGTATATGATCTAGATATTTCAAGTCAGACAGATCATTTTCTGGATACTCTATATTATATGTTAAACACCGGACAGATCTGGGTTTAGATCATCTGTTAATAGATCTTCTGTTTGCGGTTCGAGGGCTACACCGCGGAAGACACCAGGTGAGAAATGAAGATTACACCTCGGTCAGATGACGATGTAGAGACCATGCATGATCTATTAATAGATCATACTGGTATCGTCTAGATTATTCCATCTATCTCATGATCTAGAGTTGTATATGTAGATCATATGGTCTACTGTAGATCTAGGTCATAAGATCTAGACCGTATGACTTTTTCTCATACCAGTATGATCTATGATCACATGATCTAGATTATGTATGACCTGGATAATCTAGGTCGTAGATTATATGATCTAGATTATGTGTGAACTGGATATTCTAGATTGTCTTTATGTCCTAATTTTTACGTTATAGGGCTATTATACACCGCAGAAGACGCGAGGTGAATAACACACCACACGTCGGACAGATCAGACCATTACTGTCTACAGAGTAGATAATCTATGAGCTGCGTGGCAGATCATCTAGATATTATAAAAAATGAAAATACACTCCAGCTGTGAGATCGAAGATTTCGTCGAAACTCATCTTTGCAAGCTGCGTGTGATACTCCGATCGCGCGCATTACGAGTTGTGTGTCCTCATTAAGGATATAGGTCGGCGACTCCCCTTACAACTACAGTGTAGCTATCAGGGTCAACAGGGTGATTTTAGTCAGTCTGTGCGCGGAAACTATAAAACCCGTTTCTGAGGGGGACGAAATCTGACAGCTGTGCAAGGGAAATGTATCCTTTTATCAAGTGAATCTTGTAAGTCGAATAACCGGTGAGGGGGGGGGGCGGAGTTTTAGATATTGTATTAGACGTTCGAAGTCGATACCCGAAGATGAATGTAGAGTTTTTGCCCTCTTTTAGGTGGTTCGGCGCTCGGATGCCTAGCCCCTGTACAGTAGAGATCCCTCTATAGTGCCGATTGAGTAGTGCCGATAGCTCGCTATAGCGCCTGTGAAATCGCTTGGCACAGATGGGAACAATAGTGGCAGTGTGCGGAGCAGTGCCGGTTGCCTCTATGGTGCCGGTATTTTCCTCTGAAGTGCGCGTACCGGCCCAAGAGAGGAACCTCCACTGTATCGCATGCTGATGATTGGTAACTCGTCCCGAGGTTGGCATTACACACATATAAAACTACAAGGAGTGCGATATTTCGGATCTTCCAACGCAAATGCTATATCGCGATATGCGATTTCGCAAATCGTCCGATATGTAAACTCAAAATCGCCTTTTTGTCGAGAAACACGTTAGATACAAAACTTAAAACTTGAGTTGTTGGATAATCGGCGAACTACTTGGAAATTGTGTGCGGACTGGACTACCAGTGCGCTCGCTACTTGAAAAAAACGCGGAAAACTACTTGCGTTTAGTGTGCGGATAACCAGTGCCGTGCTTCGAAATACAGCATACTACTTTGAAATAGTGTAAGGACTACCAGTACGATACTGAAAAAAAAAAGACAGGGTAGTAAACTACTTGGAATTAGTGTGAGGTTTTGGTTTTTATCGAGCAAAGGTTTTTCATAACATGTGCGCGAAGACTTGTGCCCTCTAGGTACGAAGTCGCCACCCTTAAATACCCTACGAGGCAATCGTCTCGAAGCCCGCCTGAGCTCATGAGGATGGATCGGCTTGCCAGACCGCACGTCGCACGAAGCGCCAATGCGTTGCTGGCGGGCGCCGGTATCTCGCTACTCGTACGACGTGTAGTCTACATCAGCAGCAGCAGCAGCAGCAGTGCTCGTAGGTTAGATTTCTCAAATCGCTGAGGATATTGCCGTCCACGTGGACAGAGCCCAGACCAGAACCCATGGCATCAGCGATGGCGCTGGAATGACGCGGCTGCCAAGTGTTGCCTCCTCCGCACCGTGCGTCCGGCGCGCCAACCGCTACCCGCTTGTTGCCGGGTAGAGTGAAGGGCCTGCAGGGCTGGGGGCACGGGTTTGGGGCTACTCCGTCAGAAAGCCACCCAGCCGGAGCAGTTCTGGGTGTTGTGATGGTGCTGCTGAATCCGGGCATCCCGGGCATCCGCCCATCCCCGGCCGCGAGAGCACCGGCCTGCCGTGTGCATTTAATCCCGTCTCTGCGGTCATCGTTGCTGTTGTTGTCCATGTTGGTGCGGTGATGATCGGATGGCGCCGTAGAGAAGCAGGCCGCGTCTGGATATGCGCGTGTCCAGTTCTCCCTGCCAGTAATTCCGGCTCTGCGCAAGAAAATAACACTAAATATCGCGGTGGGGTAAAATTTGCCCTGTGCGATTTTTCGCTTTTGTGTTGTGTTTTGCGGACCACAGGTCGCGAAGACATCGCGATTTCCGGCACGCGTATAAAAATCCAGGTGCACATACTTGTAAACGTCCAATATCGCGTTTTTTTTCAGTTTCACATGTGTCTTTTGTGTGCCGTTACTGATTGCTATCTCACGCCGCGATTGCTTATGTACATGTGTATCATGTGTGTTTGTTTGTCATTGGACAGGCGTATTGCCGGAGGGACAGTGATGCGGGGACAAGTTGGTTTCGAAGAGCTGCCCCGGAGGTGAGCGAACATTTGTGCAATCCCATACCCTATCCCCTACCCAATCACGCATCCATTGTTTATATTCAACAAAACCCATCCCCTATCCCGTACCCAATCAAGCCTGCAGTATTGATATTCAACGAATCCCACCCCCTATCCCCTACTCAGGCACGCCTCCAGTAGTATTCATCAAATCTCATCTCTTACCCCCTACCCAATCACGCCTCCAACATTAAGCTTGCCAATGTATCCCGTCCCCTATCCCTTACCCAATCACGCCTCAAAAGCACTAATATTCAACAAATCCCATCCCCTATCCCCTACCCACTCACGCCTCAAACATTGATATTCAACTGAATGTCATCCCCCATCCCCTACCCAATCACGCCTCAAATATTTTCAGATTAAATGCATCTCTCCACAACCCCCGAGATTTCCTCTTTTTGTTTTCCTTCCTTTCATCGCCCCATTTGTGCAACCGAAATTTTTCTCGCGAGCAGGAGGTACGGTACGGACGACCAGAGCACGAGCGCTACCATGGCGGTAGTAGAAGACGGCGCCCATCCGGTGGCGACCGCGCGCCGTCTGCGTGTCAGCGGCCCGAACCTCTATGCCGAAGGCAACGAGGATATCCCTGCCAACTTCGATGCGAGGGAAGCATTTTCTCAATGCGCTTCCATTATTGGCCGGGTCAGGGACCAGAGTGACTGTGGTAGTTGCTGGGCGTTCGCGTCCACTGAAGCTTTTAATGACCGCCGGTGCATTGCTGGTCTTGGAGAGGATGGGGGGGAGGCGAGCGCGGATCAGCTGGTCATGCTTAGTGCTGAGGATACGACGGCGTGCTGCTATGGCTTTTCGTGCGGCCTGAGGTTTGTTCGACGGGCTTAGTACGGCAGTGCCTATTTTTCTATTCTTTTTTCTTCGCTTTTTTGTGGACTGTCCGTTCTGCTCTGTTTTTTTTTTTCTATTTTTTATCGATGGTATGTTTTTTCGCGGGGAAAAAAAATCGTAAAACAGACGCTTTGCCGTCTTGTTTTGCCCCCGCCGTGTGCTGTCTTTGTGCTCGTACGAACACCCAGCTGTGACAGCAGTTTTGCTGGTATCATGGATATACGCCTAGTGGGCGGTGTTGGTAATGGTGGTGTTTGTGCTGGTGTTGGTGGTCTTGGTGGTATTGTTGGTGGTGTCAGTGGTGGTGGTGGGGTTGCGGGGGCGGTGAGTGCGGATCAGCTGTTGGTGCTTCGTGCTGAGGATGCGACGGCATGGTGCTATGTATGGCTTTGCGTGCGGCCTGACGCATGTACGGTGTTCGTGGTGTTCGTGGTGGTGGTGGTGGTGGTGCTGCTGATGATGATGGCATTAATAAAGGTGGTTTTGATGTTGGCGGTGATGTTGGTGTTATTGATGTTGATGTGGGCGTTGATGCTGATGTGGGCGTTGATGTTGATATATATGTTGGTGTTGGTGTGGGTGTGGGTGGTGGCGTTGGTGGTGTTGGTGTTGGCGATTGGGTGCACCTACATTTTCGAGCTTAATGTCTCCACTCGACAATCCCCTTTGAAAAACAAGTACAGGGCGCTTCTATGAAAAAAACTGCAAGCTGTTATGTCGTTCGCGCTGGTGGGTGTTTAGATGTCGGGTTACATATCTATGGTGGCTACCAGGTATGACTATGGCTAGTTTTTTCTTCTTTGGTTTTTAAGGGTTTTACCCCCGTTTCCAATGTTCAGGCGTTTTTATTTTCGCCGAAAAGTGGTACACCTCTACCGAGACCACGCACCGGAGGGGAACCTCGTAATCCCGAAGTATGGAACGAATGCCTGGTGCTGGTGAGTCGTCCCGCGATAGGGATGCAGCGTACGTTTCTGAGATGATGCAACAGAAGTTTTCTGAGATGCAGCAGAAGTTTTCTGAGAGATGCAGCAGAAGTTTCTGAGATGATGCAGCAGAAGTTTCTGAGATACAGCGGCGTTTCTGAGAGATGCAGTAGAAGAGTCTGAGATGCAGCGGAAGTTTCTGAGATGCAGCGGAAGTTTCTGAGATGCAGCAGAAGTTTCTGAGATGATGCAGCAGAAGTTTCCGAGATGCAGCACAAGTTTCTGAGAGATGCAGCACAAGTTTCTGAGATGCAGCACAAGTTTACTGAGAGATGTAGCACACAAGTTTCTGAGAGATGCAGGACAAGTCTCTGAGATGCAGCGGAAGTTTCTGAGAGATGCAGCACAAGTCTCTGAGAGATGCAGCACAAGTCTCTGAGAGATGCAGCACAAGTTTCTGAGATGCAGCACAAGTTTCTGAGAGATGCGGCACAAGTCTCTGAGAGATGCAGCACAAGTCTCTGAGAGATGCAGCACAAGTTTCTGAGAGATGCAGCACAAGTTTCTGGGCTGTGGACGTGAAAATCTATCTCAGTATCTCACCCAAAGTATGACTTCATAGGAGACGGTCGTCGCCCAACCCGAGCAACGTGTCCATGCGCTAGTCCTAAAACCAAATATATTATCGTAAAGTTATCGTACGAACCCATGGTACACACTTGAGGAGCTGAACCGCTCACACACAATGAGTTAATTCAACAACTGCAACCCCTCCCGAGGGATGACACTGGTACAGCTGGGTAAAACATACGTGGTCTTCCGACGGTGTCGGGTATTTTCTCGGATGAGAACGCCTCTTCGCACGTCTGCTACGACACTGACGGTGGCACTTTTCGGTGTTGCTGTTTTTTTTTCTTCTGAACTTGGGGACTCCTTGAGCCAGTGTCGCTTGGAAGATGCGTTGTTTTTTTGCTTGGTGTGTATGTGTGTGTGTTTTTTTTTTCGTTTTGTACCTAACCTAAGACACAATATTTTCCATGGGTTTGCACTTTAATTTCTCTCTAAAAAGTAAAAACAACTGTTTCTGGGTGGGGTATAGAGTATTTTATCAAGCCAAGAACATTGGAGGGGAAGAAATGGTTAATCTCTACCTGGTACAGTACTACTGGTAGGGTGTGTCTTGACTCGAAAAACAACGTGGCCAACACGCGCCATCCGTATTTTAGCGTCCCGTCCTATCCCGTTCCCCTTAGTGACAAACCGCGATGGTAACTGTAACGAGTACCTGGTGCTGTTGGTATGTCGCCGATCATGTGGAGTACGTCCTCTGTTGAATAGCCTCTTGAATCGAAAGGTATTCCGCCGATCATGTGAAGTAGTTCCTGCGGTGAATAGCCTCTTGAGTCGAAAGTTGCTATCCGCATGTAGCGTCCCGTCCCGTCTCGTCCCTGTTCCTTTTTTCAACAAAACCGCGATGGTAACTGTTTTCTGTTTTTTTTTTGTGTTTCGTGTTTTGGTTTTTGTGGTTAGTCGCTATCCCTATTGGAGCGACCCGTCCCATCCTTTTCCCTTCTTTACAAAAACCGCGACGGTAACAGCTGTGTTTTTGTGATTTTCGTTTTGTGTTGTGTGTTTTGTGTTTACTCGCTATGCCTATTGTAGCTCCCCGTCCCATCCTATTTCCCTTCTTTACAAAAACCGCGACGGTAACAGCTGTGTTTTTGTGATTTTCGTCTTGTGTTTTGTGTTTTTGTGTAACACCCCCCCCCATCGCTACCTTCCCTACAAGCTGGCCAAGCCAACCTGCTGCGTGAACGGCGGATCGGTCACGCCCCGCTCAATTTTACATAGTTGGACTCTTAAATTTGACGTGGCGTAGTCTTTGTACTCTAACCGACGCACAAATATAGAAGTACTTCGGAATACCAGTATAGACTATTGTTAGTCTGCGCTTTACATATTTTACTCTATTTTTTCAATCGATAAATACGGCCGATCCAACGACCCGACAATAACGAGCATCGTACTACACCAACCGTGTTGTTTGTGTTTTGTGAGTGCCATTTGTGGCCACAGCTACTGTAGCGGCGTCAGTTTTACCTACCACAGCTACTGTAGCGGGGTCAGTTTTTGGGGCCTTTCATTGCAGTAGTGCCTCGCGGTCACTCGTGCGAATGTCCCCCCGGTTCCGTGGCGGTCTCTCAAGCTTTCGTGCAGTTTTGATTTGGCGATATGAATCCGCAATGGAATGAATGTTAGCTACGCTGTGTCACTGAGGTAGATAGCCACTCGTGCGGATGGTGAGGTGAAAGCGCGGTAGTGGCATAAAAGCGGTAACCCCCCCCACCGTACCAACGCCCCGATCATCGGACGGGCTTTTTTTTTACTAACGCCTTCTATTCGGGTCTCGGTTCTTCGAAAATGCCGTCCGGTGGTGCCCATCATCTCTACAAGTCCCAACTCCTTTCGTTTCTCTGCTAACCGCGATGTTATTGGTGTGTGTGTGTTTTTTTTATCTTGGTTTTGTGCCCCTTTTTTTTTTTTTTTTTTTCAGCATGGGCTGCAATGGTGGTCAACCCGGGTCTGCGTGGAAGTGGTTCACCAGGACGGGTGTTGTTACTGGAGGAGGCTACTCGGAAATCGGGCAGGGCAATACCTGCAAGGTGACGAGTCCTAAACGATACAGATATTGCGGTCCCTCCGTAGTGCCGGTATGTGCACTATATAGGGAAATACCGGCACTACATCGGCAACCGGCACTACTCGGCACACAGTCACTACTGGTTGTTCCCTGAATGTGCCAAGCGATTTCACAGGCACTGTAGCGGGCAATCGGCACTATATCGGGACATATGCTGCAGTATGGTATATTTGGTGATGGCAGGTACCCGGTACTGGTATGTGATACCAGTACGCGAGAATGTGGTGTGCGATGAAGTGGTAGAACGCATAATCCTCGATTTCACAGCTGTAATGTATTCATTTTTATTTGTAATGAAAACGATCGATGGAGAGTGTATCAAACTTCTCCATCCCTCCCCTCCCCTCCGCCCCGCCCCCCCCCCGCATCCCCCAGCCATACGAGTTCCAGCCCTGCGCACACCACGTTGACCCCGGAGCATCCGGCTACCCGGCATGTGCCGATAGCGAGTACCCCACGCCGAAGTGCCTTTCAAAATGCTCTGAAGGAACTTTCCCGACTAGCTACGAGGAAGACAAGAAAATGGCCAAGGAGGCCTACTCGCTAGGGGTGAGAGGGGATGGGAGGCGTTGATTGGTTGATTTATTTCTTCTTTCCAGGGTGTGTGTGTGTTTTTTTAGAGAGCGTTGAAAGGTCGAGTGCGCCGATAGCGAGTACCCCACGCCTAAGTGTCTTTCGGTTCAAAGTAGTCAGAACGATCTTGCCCGTGGAGCTGTTGGGAGGAGAAGAAGATACTTAAGGAGGCCTACTCGCTGGGGGTGAGCTTGATTGGTTGTTTTTTATTTGAATGACGTTGAGTGGTTGCTTTTTTTCTTGGTGGAGGGGGGGGGGGCAGGGCGTTGATTGGGTGAATTTTTATTTTGGAGGGATTCTACTGGTTGGTTGTTTTCTTGTGGTTCATGTGGTGATCCAAAGGAACCTTCCCGCCTAGTTGTCAAGAGGACAAGACAAGGGCTAAGGAGGCCCACTCTTTCGGGGTGACAGGGGATGAGGGACGTCGATTGGTTGATTGCTTTCTTTGGGGGGCGTTGATGAGTTGGTTCCTTATTTTGGCGACCGTTTTGACTGCCTGTTTTTTTATTTGGAGCACGTTGATCATTCGATTGCGCCGATAGCGAGTACCCCACGCCTATACCTAAGTGTCTTTGAAAGTGCTCCGAAGGACCTTTTTTTCTCTAGTTACGGGGAGGACAATAAGATGGCTTAAGGAGGCCTACTCGCTGGGGGTGAGAGGGGATGGGGGACGTTGATTGGTTCGTTTATTTTTCTGGTGGGAGAGATGACGTCGTTGTTGTTGTTGTTTTTGTTGTATTGGGATGGACGCTACCGCTGCTGCCGCCGCCGCCGCCGCCGCTGCTGTTGCCACCGCCGCCGCCTCCGCTGCTGCTGCCGCTGCTTTTACGTACTGTCTCCTCATTCTACCCGTGCTGATTCCGCTGCTGGTGCTACCGCTGCTGTTGCTACCGCTGCTGTTGCTTCTGCTGTGTATGGCTATCGATTTTTCTGCCTTCGCTTCTGCTGCTACTGATTGCGCTATTTCTGCGTGCTGCTACTTCCATCGTTGCTGTTGTTGCTGACTTCTGCTGCTCCTGCTGCTGCGGCTTTTTGATGTCCGCGTTGCTGTGCCGTTTTTTGGTTTTATTTTTCAGGGTGTGCAAGATATCCAGAGGGACATGATGAAGTTCGGATCCGTGACCGCGGCGTTTTCCGTGTACGCTGACTTCCTTACGTATTCCGGAGGCGTTTATAGCCATGTTACGGGTGAGATATCGTTATCAACAGACACGAATTCCCTTGTGCGTCCGATGTCCATCGTCCGTAACGCTGATATTTGATTGGTCAAGGTTTTGATTGATGATTGAGAAGTGAGGATGAGTGGACTATATATGATTGACTTCCCCACATACTCTGGCGGCGTTTACAGCCATGCTGCGGGTGATGCATCGTTATCTTCATGCATGAATACTCTGTATCCTTGTGTATTAGGTACGTGCCTTTCGTTGTTGTTGACTGATTGTTGACCAATGATGATTGATGAATGACTTCCTGAAATATTCTGGTGGTTTTTACAACACAACCACGTTGCGGGTGAGATATCTTTGCCTTGCAGACACGATTGCCGTTTTGTGTCCGACACATGTTTTCGAACGTCAGACAGACCAGCGATTACGACTTGGTATACTGTATATATATTTCAGGGAAGATCTCTATGGTCTAGCTCATGTTACCGGGTGGGAGCCGTACGATCTGTGTGATCTAGCGCATTTTTTCCGGGCTTGGATCTGCACTCTACGTACATAGATCCTGCACAACATCTCGTTGCCCCTTTAGAGCCCCCAAATAAATGTGTAAAGAAAAAAGGGTTCCCAGTTGTCTAGGCGTTAACGGCATATACAGGATCTACTGTTAGGTCTGGGAATGGAATCTTTTTAGACGTGAAAATTGGGGGGAAAATGTCCCATGGTGGTTGTTTACGAAAAAAGCTCTTTAGGAAATCAACCAATCAGCGATGGGGAAAACAAAAACACGTCACGGCAAAAAGCTGTTCGGAGCGTAGCATTCATGAAAAATGCACTGCTGCCTCAGGCCGCCATCACTCTTTTGCTAAAAAAAAGTCAACCCACTGGGGTGCCTTTGCTTCTCGTACGAAGCATACTGCTGTACAGCCCCAGGCCCAGAGCGCAGAGCAGCAGCCTACACATGGACGCACGAGCGTAAGCGGCCCCGTGGGCTCGGCGGCCGGCAGCACGACGGTGCTGCCCCATATGTGATACGAAGGGATCAAGCAGTAGGGGCTGGTCTCTTGTTTTCTTGGCTGCTGCTGCTGCTGCTGCTGCTGTGCAAGCCCCTGGGCCGTGCTGCACCGCGCATGGTATACGGCGCCGCCCGTATACCTCCGTGGCGGCGCGCCCCACCTCTAGCCCACGTGTACGTTGTTGCTGTACTTGCCGCTGGGCTTGAGTCTTGGCCAAGGCTTTGTAAGCACGCGCCTGGAGTCAGACTCCAATCTTGTGTATGTCTGTACTCGCGCACTCTTACTCGTATGATACCAGTCATTGTCAACCACTCCCGGTTAACTTGGACTTTTTTTTTCCGTTTGCCCTAGGCCAAGGTTCCTTCTGTTTTTTCGAATTGCCCATCACGAAATCGATTGTCGTGGTCCCCCAAAAGTGACTGAAGGGGCGATTTTCTGCCAGATCGTTCTCGACGGATACTACGTCGATTCGAGTGGGGTTTGTTTCGCTGTATGCTGCACATCCCAACGCAGAGCCTGACTATGTGTTTCCGCACTACTCAAGCACGCCATAAGAGCAGGAGGCAGAAACCACAGGAAAAACATGTTTCTCCGCACCTTTCCGTCTATAAAAAGGTGAATTTGTACTCCTGTGCTAAAAAAAGCAAGTCATCCGAACGGCATGTGCCTGTGTGAGGTGTCTGTATGACGTCAAGGTCGAAATCATCTCCGCCTCCGAGATCTACCACATACAAGTTCTCTGTGCACCTACACTAAAACCAAGTAGCTAGGAGCATGTCGGTAGTTTTACTTTTTCAGAGTTTTGATCTTTTTTGGCTGGTCTATCCGAATAGCCTGCCGCTTTTTTGGGTCAAAATAGGCCTCCAATCCCCCCCCTAACAGCAAGTGATCTATATCATCTACTAGGTTCCCTTCCGGGAAGTGCCTAGGGGAGTGGCGCAAGGACAGGTTAATATCACTTACCGGACGCAATGGCCATTGCATTCGTTTCTACATTGTATCTTGTACAAAAAAAAAGTGCCCGGAAAAAAACATGAATTCGCATTTTACCCGCAGTACTTCTTGGGTGTACTCAATAGCAGTAGTAGTACTTTTAGCACTTTTTGGGTGCTCGATATGGACGTGCCCGCGACCGATCTATTGTTGAGAAAATACACAACAACACGCAAAACTTTTATACTGTATTAATGTGTATGATTTCGAGAAGAGCGTCACACTTCGAACTCCAGCTTGGAAACCGCCAGGAAGCGAGAAGGGGCACGTGTCGCGTGGGATGCGGCTTACCGTAGAATGTTATGTAAAGAGCACGTATTGAGACGAAAGAGCAAGAGGATGATACGTGACAGGCTATGACAAAAGCAACTCGCCGCCGTAAAGAGAGGAGACGGCACGCGCACATGGTCCTACCTGTAGCGTTTTGCTCTCCGCATGTTGTCTGCTGTTTGTCATCTGCGATCTTCGAAAAAAAACAGAAAAAATACTCGTTAAAAAACTGCCTCTGTGGACGCAAATGTATAGGGATGGGTTGGTATCTGAATCGTTACTATTACAACGGTCCCTATGTTTCCGAGTCGACGGACACGCACCAAGCGGCAGCACAGCAGAAACGTGTGGTATGGTGGGGTGGCAAATGACGGGCTCCGACACAAGCAACTCGCCGCAGCATAGCGAGGACACGCCACGCGCACATAAATGGTGTTGCCTACTGCTGCTGCTGCTGTGCGACAGAGTTGTAGCGTTGTGCTCTCTTGGTATGGTACGATGTCATATACGAAGCACACCAACATTAACATAAATATAAGGACCGTTTGAGTCCTAATATGATACTATGATATTCAAACGATCCTTACACTTTACGCCGGCATGACACTTGACAGAAGCTGCAGTAGCAACAGCAGCGAGAGGTAGTGGCGTATAGGCGGGTAGAGCATCGCAGGCTCCGATCATAGCAATCAGCTACTACAACAGCCATAAGCGCATAGAGTTGCAGGCTGCTGCTGCTAGGGGGCTGGACTGCTGCTGGGCGGCAGGATCGTAGCATGGTGCTCTGTGCAAACAATAGACATAAGAACGTGTACCGTCTACGAGCAGAAAAACCCGGTGTGCATCCAAATTTTACGTGCGTACACGGGGATAGGGGATTCGGAAACCCAATCCCCGGAGGGATGCGGAAACCTAGTCCCTGGGGGGATGCTGAAGCACCATGCCCGGGGATGTTGCGGAAACCCGAGGATTTCCCCTAAGTATGCCCAAGGCCAAATAGTTTAAAGGGCTTGCCACGCGCGACACACACTGGACGGATCGCGCCCAAACCTCCGGCAACGTAACCCCGACGATCTATTTGTGCCCACACCATATGACGTTTCGGATAAAGGCGCGAGCACGAAGAGGTGTGCCCGAAGAAGAAAAAAAAAATGACAATTATATGTATGTACATATGTGATCTATGTGGTGATATGTCCGAAGTTTGCACGTTTTTTGTTCGGACGCTGATTTCTTTATGTCTTGAGGTGTGGTTGATTGATGATTGGTAATGGATGACCGCTTGGCGATTTTTATCAATCGATGACTTCCTCGCCCCCCCTGATATATATATCGTTCACAACCATGTTGCGGGTCATGATATAGATATGGTATATGGTTCTATTACAGGATGCACTTGATAAACTGATGCATTTCCTTCCACAGCTGTCAGATTTTGTCCCCCTCAACGACGGGTGTTATAGTTTCCGCGCACAGACTGACTAACATCACCCTGTTGTCCCTGGTACAAGCTACACTGTAGTTCCAAGGGAAGTCGCCGACCTATGTCCTTAATGAGGACACACACCCAGTAATGCGCGCGATCGGAGTATCAAACACAGCTTGCAAAGATGAGTTTCGACAAAATCTTCGATCTCACCGCTGAAGTGTTTTTTTTTGCAAATATATGGTTACCTTGAAACACGAAAATGTACCCTTATCCCTGTTTAGATGTTGTGGCTTACAGTACGAGGAGTGCGGTTATATCAGCCGCTTACTCGTACATGTCGGACAGATCACGGGTTCCCGCCGGATGATCTAGATTTTCAAGGAAGATCTGTATGGTTTAGCTCATGTTCACGGGGGGGAGCCGTACGATCTGCGTGATGTGGCAAATGCGCAACTGTTGGATCTGTGTACTCTTATATACAAATCCTGCACAACATATGATAACGGCAGGTACAGAATCTACTTGAAATGATCTAGTGATCTGTATGATATATGTGATCTAGATCATGACCTGTCCGAGCTGTACAACGTCCGAGTATGGTTTGACGATTGATGGTTGATTGTTGAGGATTGACTTCCTCATCTATTCCTGTGGCGTTTGCATCCATCCTGAGGGCGATATATCGTCAGAGAAGCAATGTCCTTATGTACCATTTTTTCCTGGTAGCTGATGCGTCCATTCGTCCGCTGATCTCTTGTTTCAATTCCAATTTCTTGTCCGAGGTGATGTTTAGTAGTATTAACATTGATGGGTGATGATGGATAATTGATAATTGATAATTTGTCATTGATCACTGATGCCTGCGAAATGATCGTTGATCGTTAGTCGTTGATGACATACGACGGATTACTGATACTGTAGTTGATAGCTTTTTCATTGATAATCGATGTCGCGCGTGCATACTCGCGTTCAGGCTCGTACATGGGCGGCCACGCCGTGAAGATCATCGGCTGGGGCACGGATTCAGACAGCGGGGAAGACTACTGGCTCGTGGCCAACAGCTGGAACTCTTCGTGGGGCGAGGGCGGCCTATTCCGTATCCTCCGCGGCGTCAACGCATGCGGTATCGAGGGACAGGTTGTGGCCGGACAGGTCTAACTAAGTTTTGTGGGTCGGCCGTGATGTCAAGAATTTGTTTTAGAACAACGAAACAATATCATTTTGGCTCCGTGGCGAACAGCTAGCACCCTAGGTTGGTCTATTGTTCGGCATCTTACTTGGCGTTAGTGACTGCGGTATCGGGGCACACGTTTGGACCGGAGATGTCTGAGTTTTTTGTCTATTGCACGGCGGCGGCGGTGGTGTGAAGAGAGCACAAACACGAAAGCCTTCTGGGGGGTTTCCTCCAAGCGAAACGGTTTTTACGGTTTTGCAATAAATACAAAGCAATCTTTTGTTTTTCTCGTACTGGCGACCAGGTACATAGTACAGTAGGTTTGTACGAGTATAAGACGGATCGAGGTTTGGGTTATTGGAGAGGTCCAGCTTTTGAAGCACGACGGTGTCAATGGTGTACAGAGATTCCACAGACACGAAACACACTGTTTCGAGATTTATGGTTCCCCTTGGTTTCGGTGGGTCGATATTTGACATGGACGTTGTCGGGGAAAAAATATATCGAAAAGTAGGAAAATACGGGCAGCGGAACGCACTTACTGTAGCTCTTGGCATTTAGTAGTCGCCCATTTCACGATCAAAGGTGTATACGATAAGTACCCAGGGCTACGTATTATATTTGTTCGCAGCGTTTATTTTTTTACCGGGCTTTCCGGCACCGCAGGTTCAAGACAACTTGCCTGGCCTTATTCATCGGGATTATTTGTGTACGTATCTAGTATACAAGTAAGGTGTTTTTTTCTCTGCGGTGGTCTCGTTTCGTTTTTGGTTTTCTTTGGGTGGGGTTTCGTGACGCCACGCTCGCGCTGGCCTGTCTCGCTGCATTGTTGTGCCTTGCTTGGTTTTGATTTTGCGGCTGATTTTTCCAACGGGGGGACTGCCGTTTTCGTATTTTTGGGGGAGTGGTTCTTGTACAGGAGACTTGTCCGTATCACGGAATAATCATGGGGGCGTTTGAGCGAGTGAGCTGTTATTTTCTATGCCGAGTTTTTTTTTTTGTTTGCGTTGTGTTGTTTGGTTTGGAGCGACATCGCTCCAGGCGCAAGAGATCGCGATCGTAACAACAGCAGCACCAATAATAGCAGCAGCAGCAACAGCGGCAGCAGCAGCAGCAGCAGCAGCTGTAACAGCAGCAGCAGTGTTGCTTGGAAGGAGACATTAGTAGCGGTGATGCTTGGGAGAAGGCAGAACTTTCGCAATGTTGCCCGTGCAGAAGCCGCAAGCAGCGTTAGTGTTGGCAGAAAGTGGAAGTCCAGTCGTAGATGACAAGTGTTGCTCGGGGAGGTGGGGCAAAGGTGGCAGTATTGCTTGGTAGGAGGGATAAGCAGCAGCGATAGCGCTGCCTGGCAAACGTAGCAAACTGTATAGCAACAGCGTTGTTGGGCAGAGAGGTAGCCGTGCTTGGAAGGACGCATAGTAAGCAACAAGTGTTTTCGCTGTTGTGGTGTATTTCGTGCTAACGGCGATCGTTCGCTGTATTACATTGTTGGTTAACCGATTACCAACTCCTAACATTATTCTATCATAGTCTAAATCCAAGTGTTTTGTCCCCATGTCGGGAGTGCGGTGCTAAATAAACCCGTTTGAGCCACAAAATCCCTCCCTATACTAACTTGTAGTAATTTTTTCGCCAAAAAGGGTTTCCAGTTGTAAAGGTGTCAAGGCCTCCTGCCCCGAAGCGAGGGAGTTTCGCCCAGGAAGAGCTGCAATCCCGCGTTGAGCCCGCCCTCAACTCGGCAACCACCTTTGGTCTTGAATTACCGTACATACTCACCTGATTGGATCACGATTTTTCTTCTATTAATAAGTATAGTCTATGTTCTTCAAGAAGTACTGTGCCGGTCGCACTGGTACTCCCCGGAGCTACAATGGCACAGCCACAAGTATCGATCAGGGGAATTTTTGCTATTTAGTTTCGCTCCATTAAACGCCTACGAATAGTTTGCCGTTAACCCCGCAGTCGAACTCACAGCCGATTTATGGCAGGATATATATCGTCAACGCCGACGGGGACCTCTATTATTTTGGAATTGGTTTTCTGTCTCGCAGTAGGCGCTTTTTCCCGCCAAAATGACCCTGCACTATTTCCAAGCGGTATGCCTCCCAAAAACATGAAGCACCGGCCCCCGAATTTTTATTCTGATGATATGTAATTGCCCCGCCGGTCGCGGTCGGGGTTGTTAAGGATTCGTAACTTCTCCCAGTGGTACGGCTCGATTCATAAAACCCACGTCTGCCTGCGCTTGGATCTGCTTGCGCTTGGAACACTTTACTTTATGTGATAAGCGCCAAGCGTTGACTGTATTTTGGGCGGTCGTGAAACCGTCTGGTCTACGAGCGGTCGGGGTTATCGGGTTCTCACATCGGACAGATCATATATATCTGTTTTGATTATCTAAATGATCTATATGATCTGTCTTTCAGGGGAGACAGATCCCTGGTCTATCTATATGACACGCACGGCCTGTAGATAATGTTGCCGGGCGAGAGCCGCGGGTGATGTGAAATATCAAGCGCACGTTTGCTGGGTTGGATCTTCACACAAATCCCACACAGCATATCACGACGACAGATAGATACATGATCTAGATGATCCAGATTATTCACGTCGTGATCTGCCCAAGGCGTGTAGGGTTCGGAGTCAAGTATGTTTCACTCTCGAGATCCAGATGATTTAGATGCTGATTGATCTGTCCCAGGCGTGTAGGGTTTGGAGTCAAGTATGTTGCACCCTCGACAATGCTACCAACGCTAGGCCAAGTCGTATGCACGGCTCCGTCGGATGACGGCAGTGCACTCACCACTACGTACGCCCATCACAACCCGCGGTTGCGCACCAGAGAGGGCACGACGTTTTTGTAACGTATGGGAGTTCCTCATATTTGGTATTATTTCTTAACCAATGGAAATCCCGCAACATTGCACGTATATAGATGCAGGCAGGCGCCCACCTACCGCATCCTAAAAACAAGCACGCCAAAAAGTAATAAACATAAAACCCGCAGGATTGCGGAAGGCAGACACTGCACGCCATAGATTACGCGCGAGCTACTACAACACTTACAGACCTTTCGTTACGCTACAGCAAAACACCCATCACCCTCTTTTCAATTTTAATTTTCTCCGGATCTCCCGCAGGGGAGGGGGGGGGAAGGAACCCAACCGCCCAACCAACTGCACACCACAACCATATAGCTAAAACACCGCCACTACCACCATGAGTATGCCGTCATTGCCACCATCACCTCCATCACCGCCGAGATCATCATCATAGCATCGCCACCATCATCACCACCACCACCATCGTCCTAATCGGCCTAGTAGTTGTCATCAAAAAAGACTGCAAGGGTGTACTTAGCAGGGTATATACCAGAACACTCTAGCGGTACCCGGGTACCTACCCGAGTATCACCGAGTATGACCGAAACAACTACAGTAAGTTTGGTACCCCGGGTACCCCAGAGCATATACATACCTTACCAAACACGACCTCGAAAGACACGCTCCACGCGCGGCTCCAATTTTCCAAAATATAATCAACCCACACACGACAACCAAAACAAGAAAAAAAACGTCCCTACATCTTACCCCTCCCAATTTTCCCCCCGAATGTGTCAGACGACTCTTGCTATTTTTTCACATATTTTCTTGAAACTGGAAAAAACTTGAAAAAAAATACGAGAAAACGGCAAAAAAAAACGACAAATAGAAACGAACGCGGCCACTGCAGGCCGCACGCCTGGAGGTGTCCCGCTTTGTGGCCAGCTATTGCATCTATGTAGAATCAAACACAGAAAACGCATGACAAAGAACATACGGTGTGTACCTGGTATATGATACGGTACTGCACACGGTACTGCACACGGTACTGTACACGGTACGGTACTCGACACGGTACATCGTACACGGTGTGGCACATGGTACACGGTACAAGATACGGTACACAACACGGTAGATGGTTCTGAACAAGATGAGGTATACCGTGCGCACGATATGGCATACCGTGCAGACGATACGGTATACCGCATACCGCATTGTGCACGAAACCGTACGGTACCGCACATGATACCGTACACGACACGGTGTACCTTACCGTACAAAACACGGTACACCGTGGTATTTCTCTCTTTTGCTCGTCCCCCCTTTCGCCCCCAACCCCCAACCCCGAGACTACTACGACATCCCTACCACTTCCACTACCCGTACCACCGCTACTACTGCTGCTGTTGCTTCAACTCAACCACGACCAAAAACAATTAGTCCTGTCCGCCATCTGCTAAAGGTATAAGTGTCAATCCCCCATGCCTCCGCCTATCCCCAAGCAAAGCGCTTCAACAACTATACAGCAAAAGCACTGCTGTACTGCTGTAACGTTGAACGTCCCAGACATGCGGATCAAAACTGTCCCAATCACGCCCGACGACGCAAAAAAAAAGTACTTGAATAATGTAACGCATTTTTCATCGAACGAAAAAAGAAAACGGAATGAAACCGCAAAATGCTTCAATAAAATGTCACCCAACGCAACACCACCCAATGAAATGTCCCCGAATCAAATAGCCTCGATCGGGCCCCTGACGAAAGGATCAAAAACAAAACTGCTTGACGCTGTCGTGCGCTCCCAAGTGGCCTTCACTCAACCACCTCGAATGGGCTCTCCAAGATTCCGCCAAAAATATGAAGTGTTTTCTATGCTGGCGTGCAGTTTAGATCCTACGAAACCGCCAAATGCCCCAATCAAATGCCTTAATAAAATGCTCCAAGGGTGCGTGTTCAGCAGGACATGACCTAAACAAACAGGGCTTCGTACTCGGGTACCCCAAAAGTACGTACAGCAGTAGAGATCCCTTCATAGTGCCGGTTGAGTAGTGCCGGTTGCCCACTATAGTGCCTGTGAAGTCGCTTGGCACAGATGGGAACAACCAGTACTGGCAGTGTGCGGAGTAGTGCCGGTTGCCGCTAAAGTGCCAGTATTTTCCTCTATAGTGCACATACCGGCAGTATAGAGGGATTACTATTAACAGAGTACCCTACTACAGTTACCCTTGGAATGTTCCAAGAACGTTCCAATCATGATTCCTCGATCTGACCCCGATATCGCTTTCAGGAACGGTTCGTCATGTCAAATGGTTGGTGCGGTGATGCACGTTCGACAGAACGAAACTGCCAAATGCTCTAAACGAACGGTTCGATCGGGCCCGATATCGCCTTCAATATGGTTGGTGGTGTCGAATGGAAAAGTTAGTGCTGTCGCGAGCGTTTGACGGGAACTAACTCCCACACGCCCCCCCCGCCCAACCAACCAGTTCCCTTCATCGCGCTCACCCACCCAACCCCGTCAAAATCCCGAACCCAAAAGCCAGAAGTGCATATGCTGTCGTGCACTTTGAGTCAAAGACGTCAGGAGACATAGTCGTCAAGAGAAAACGTGCGCTGTCAAGGCTATAGGGCCTAGTCTTTTGACTCAAAAATAGTAGTTTGGCGTCCGTCAAGGGCCTTACCTTCCACTCAAAACCTAGTAATTTGGCGTCTGTCAACGTGCCGTATCTCAAAGGGTGAAAGTACTGCCTCCGGACATGTTTGCAAGCGGTTTGTCTACATCTGACCCAATGAGCGCGTATTCGAAAGTAAAAAAGTGCTTGAAGCTGCCGTGCACTTTCGGTCTGGCCAACTCGTCCAACCTTAAACCTCGCCAAACTCAAACCCAAAACGTCGAAAGCCAGAAGTCAAAGTCCAAAGGTTAAGAGCTTGATACTGTCATGCACTTTCGATCTGGCCTACTCGTCTAACGTAAACTAGTCAAAAGTCCAAAGTCAAAGTCAAAAGTCAAGCGCCAAATACTCGAAAGCGCTTGATGCTTTCATGCACTTCCGATCTGGCCAACTCGTCTAACTTAGCCCTGCCAAAAGTCCAATCCAAAGTTAAAAGCCAAAAATCAAAAGTACTTGATGCTGTCATGCACTTTCGATCGAATCAACTCGTCTGACTGGTTGTCGGCCGATCGTACAAGGTCCTCGAGCGCTCCGAGACAGCTAGCGCGACACGCGTCCTTCGTGTCTTCCCTCACTTCGAAAAATAGGTTCAGCCATGTACAGACCTGGGGGGATATTCCGCGAAGGAGGGGGGAGGGGGGTACTCATTAATTGCTTGCCTTCGTCATTTGACCATTTTGATTACGCATCCCTATCGAGACGGAGCACGCCGGGGAGGGGGTGTGGAAAAAACATATAGAAGCTGACGGTATTGCCTAACCATATTGTAACGTTTTACAAATACGTCAGCTTTGAGTTCTCAAGATGTACGATTTACGAGTTGGATGAGTTTTGCTTTGTTACATTCCGTTCCGTTCCATCGCATTATGTTTCGTTTCATCTCGTGACATTGCGTTACAACACAATTTTTTACAAAAAAAATGAAAACGTCAGCTGTGAGCACCACCGATTGAACGGTTGAAACTCAACTTTGCAAGCTGCGTCGTGCATTAGACCTGTGTTTCAGTTATGCCATGGCGTTTGTGAAATTAAACCTGGTTGTTAATACACAGATCTTCACATTTTTTGCGGAAGGTCGTTGAATATCGCTACAAAACGATTCATTTCGTAACGTTTCAAACATCGTTACATCGTACGTAAAAAAGCTCTTTGTCTTATCCTACCTCTTTGACTGTCCGAATGGCAGCATCCGACGGGTGCTCCTGCTCGTGCTTCTCCGCGAGGTCGCCCAGCCTTCTCTCTGCCCCATCATCGCCACCAGCAGCAGCCAGCTTTGTATTTCGGCGATCACCATCGCCCTCGGCTACTGAGGAGCCATCGTTGACTTGTTCAAGTTTCTGCCCCACCATCCAGAGAGTAAAGATAACGCAAGCGTGATATGTGTGCACATGGGGGGGATGGAGGGCAGCGTACAGCTTGACGAAGGTTCGGTTTAGCTCCGGGTTTATGGTTGGTTTTGGTTTTGGTTATAGGTGTGGGTTTGGGGTTGGGCTTTAAGTTTGGTTTTGGCTTTGGTGATGGTTTTGGGATTGCGTTTTGGGTTGGTGTTTGGGTTTGGGGCGGAGGCGCAAAAAAAGGATTAGCAAATGGGTACGAAAGACAAAAAGAGCAAGAAGTAAGCAGGCGGTAAGCCTACGAACCCCTTTGGCGCTTGAGAGGGAACACATACCAGGAACCGACAACATAATCATGATCACAGCATCGCTTGATGCCTGGTTGGGGGGTGATAATTTTACAGCTCGGACTACAATACGAGAAGCTGTGCCTGTGCGAGCATCACATGGGCACATCATTAATTATATAGAAAAATACGTAGGACACCGCTGCTCTGTCCTAACTCGACATTCCACCGACGTATTACACCTCAGTAGCATCGCTGATTGCACCCGTGCTTCGTGAAGAAAAAAGTCAATGATTCTTTTGAACGAGACGTAACGCCAATTTCCCAATGTCCTCAATCGTGATTTTATGTCGCGGTTCGTATGGCTTTGCCTACGTTAGGAAGATAACCCTTAAAACGCCTTCTGTACTTTTAGTCGGACACCGCTGCCCTGCCCTAGTAGGCTCGGGCGCGACACCAATAAATTACCGGTAAATCGTACCTCAACAGCGTCGCAGCTGGCATCCTTGATTCGTGGCAAAATATCACGATTGTTATTGGGAACCGGGAAGCAGGGCCAATTGAATTGCTATTCCGCATAGCGATTTTCTTGTCAATACTCAACATTTGTTGCGTTCGTTAGTGATAGTAATAATAGTGATGACCTCCACAGTCGATAGTGGCACAGTAGCTGCCCTGTACTTACGGTCGGACCCCGCTGCTCTGCTCGAAAATTGACCTGACATGAACGATCATATCGTACCTCAATAACGTCGGCGATCGCGTCCGTAAGGGAGTTGCACAAGGAGGACAGGTGGATGTTCAGGCTCTGGTCGTCCATGTGCTTCACAGCCTGAACGTGGTAGAGAAAGGGGAGGGGGAGGGGGGGGTTGGGACCGATAACTGTCACGAAGCAAACTGAATCAAACCGAATCAAGCCAAAGAATCGAAAGTGTTTCCGAATGTTTTAGCATCGCAATCCGACGAATCGAACACCAAAACATAACCCGAAAAAATACATAAAACCGCAAAAAAACAAGCCAAACCAACCAAACCCAAGGCCACCTCCAGCGCGAGCATCGTCACCAGAGGGGTCGAGTCCGCGGTGTCCACATCACCCCCCCCCACCTTCCACGTCGAACCAGACAGAGTCCAACACAATAAATCAAAACACACCATACCACACCACACCACACCACACCAAACCAAATCCAACCCAACCCAACCCAACCACTCACCTCCAGCGCGAGCTGTCCACACGGTCCCCGCCTTCCACGTAGAACCAACCAAAATCAAACCAAACCAAACCCAAACCAAACCAAATCACACCAAACAAAATCAAACCACACCAAACCAAATCAATCCACACCAAAAGCAAGCCAAGCCAAACCAAACCAAAACAAACCAATCCGAAGAGCAAACCAAATCAAACCAAACCAATCCGAAGAGCAAACCAAACTAAACCAAACCAAACCAAACCAAACCAATCCGAAGAGCAAACCAAATTAAACCAAACCAAACCTAACCAAACCAATCCGAAGAGCAAACCAAACCAAATCAAACTAAACCAAACCAAACCAAACCAAACCAAACCAAACCAAACCAAACCAAACCAAACCCACCTCCGGCGCCAGCATCGTCAAAAGAGGAACCAAGTCCGCGGTGTCCACATCACAATCCCCGCCCTCCACAATGTCCCGCCTGATGTGGCCCGTCACGGGAGCACAGTTATCCGCATAAACAGCGAACAAGTTGGTCGCATGAGGCGCAGCCGCTAACCGGGACGCGTGCGGATCACCCTTCGCGGCGTGATCGTAGATGCCCCTAGCCACCTTCATCGCGCTCTTCATGTCACAGCTGCGATCGATTAAGGTCGAGAACCCGCACGTATCGGTAGCCCAGAAAGCAATACCCCCGCCGGAAACAAGAAAAATGCGAGCGAGCGATGGGTGGGGGGGGGGGGAAGAACAGACGAGAAAGTCAGTTCCCGTTTACATTACAGTCGTGCAAAATGGGACAGACGTATCAATGAAAGAGCAATAAGCGCTATTCTTGTGGTTGCTGGGTTTCTCGGGCGGACGCCACCACCTTCCACCTGCTTGTCTGGGGGGAGGCAGATGGGAGGGTCAGCGCTTAAATAGGTTCTACGGGTCTGACAAATGGGACAGCTCTCACGGCGATTTTTCTGGTTGTATTGCTTGCCCCTGTTGCAGAGATGCGTTAACAAGGCTGGCCCTGCACTAAATCACAACAAACAGATCACAAAATCACAAAATCACAACAGCAAAAACACACACAAAATCTTTAACAAAAATCTAAAACAAAAATCACAAACATGACATGATATAAAAAAACACATTCAACTAACAAAACACACACACACAACGCGCGCACATAGATCACCAGAATTCAAAAAGGGGTTGGGGTTCTCGCCTAGCAGAGGCGCTGGATATGACAAAGAGGATGTTGGTGACAACGATCGATCACGACCGCGCGAACATCACAACAAATAACAAAAAACACACAGGCGTAAACACATAAAACACAAAACATATAACAAACAAAACCAAGCGCCAAAAAAAAACGTGGCTCTTGCCTAGCAGAGGCGCTGGCCATGGCAAAGAGGAGGTTGGTCACGGCGGCCGAACACGACCGCGCCAACTCCTGCGCCTGCTGTGCAACCGCCGAGCGCTGTCGCTGTTGCTCCACCCAAGCTTCGTGATTCATCCCTTCCGCTTCTCTCCCGCTCTGTTGCAATGAAATGGTGGCGGGGGGAGGGTTGAGGGGAGCCGGTAAAGCGATTAGCGTCAGTTCCCCTGTACATAAAATAAACGGTACAAATCCCGTAAATACTTAGCTACAAAGTTCTTATCAAATAATGTTGGAGCCAGAAAGAAACCAATAAAAGCTAGGCTTCAGTCACTCACTGCATCAGCCCCTCTGTCGTCTCCGGGAGCTTGAGGTTTCTCGGAACCCTGCGAAGCGGTGCTAGTACCACCCCCAGCTGCTGCTGCTGCTGTTGATGCTGCTGCCGTCGCAGAAGGAGCGCTAGAAGCGCTAGCAGCGGCGGCAGCGTAAGCCGTAAGGCAAGCGTGCGCCCTGGTTTGGCACTTGGAGTATTGCCGCCGCAGGAGAAGAGTGATCTTGGTCGAGACCTCCCTCATTAGCTGTCGAGCAAGGAAGAGCGCCGAAAACCAAACAAGTGGGAGGAGGGTTGGGGCGACCAAAAATAAAACTGAGGACGCCGAAAACAAAAGTGCGGAGGAGTTAACGCGTTCACTACCGGCAACCCTTTTTGGGGATAAGATTACTTGAATTTAGTATAGGGAGGGGCTTCAGGATTCTGAAGGAGTTAATAGCCCTGGTACCACCGCAAATATTGCACAACACAAACTACAAACACTTGGTGCACTTCTAAAGGCGTTGAGGAGGCAGACACAAATAAAGGAAGACGATTAAAGCCGGGACACCCGCAACATTCTCAGCATTGACTCTCAACACCCCCAACACTCTCGCATATCTTGCAACTCTCTAAAAAAACTCCAACGCTCTGGACCACTCTCAATAGTATCTCAACACTCTCAAGGGTCTCAACACTTAAATCAATACTTTATCAATAACCTCAACACCCTCCCAACGCTCTTTCAAATACTATCCAACACTCCCTTAACCCTCTTGACTTTCTTTACGCTCTCAACACTCCCTCACAATTTTCAATACTCCTATCAACACTCTCAACACCCACCCAACTAATCAATTTCAGCAACAACCATTCAACTCCCTGATCACCTTCAACAATCTCTCAACACTCTCCTATCAATACTCTCAATACTCTTATCAACACCATCAATACCGTCAACACCATCAATACTATCAATACTCCCAACACCATCAACACCATCAACGTCCTCTTTGCACTCTCGTAACACCCTCAACACTCTCTCAATACCATCAACACAATCAATACTCCCAACACCGTCAACACCATCAACGCCCTCTTAACACCCTCTTAACACCCTCAGCACGCTCCCAACACCCTCAATACTTCCAACCCCCTAAAAACACACTCAACATTCTCAGCACCCGCTACTCTCCCGTCACACAAACTCCACGCTCCGCCTAGCATGGTATCCATTATGTTGGCAATCATTCCGGCAAAAATTGGGAATTTGGAGGGCATAAAAGAAGCATACTTGGGGGAAAACAAGGCATAGCATATACCACTCTGGACATAAATGTAAATATCGCTTCGGTCTAACTACTAATAGCCAAAAGGTGTTTATATTGCCGACCCGAGTGGCGTGTATTTGTCATGCTCGTTGTCAGCAAAATAATAGCAAAAACGAGGGGAAAATAGCAGATTGGATGAACGCCTAGCTCCCGCCTCACCAGCAGCTGCGCCTCGAAGATCTTATTCCTCGTGCTCTTAACCCTGCCGTTCCCAGTGCTAACCGTTCCCTGCCCCCCCCCCTCCGAGCCTCGGCGGTGTATGTGCAACTGGGCTATTCGCGCCACCTTTCGAGAAGTTTCGCTCACGATCGTCTGCCACAACAGTGGAAGCCCAAGAGATGTGGGGAAGGGGCGGGGTGCGGGGCGGGGGCGGGGGGGGGGTAGAGTGAGGTGGGGGGTAGGGCGGGGGTTGGATTGGGCGACGGTGGAGGTGCGGGGTTGGGGGGTCTGCATGATACCGCTCTTGCACAAAATCTCATGGATAATATAGGGCAAAGATTATCCATATCGTGGAGATTTAATCGTGATGATATATGTCGCGATGGTATCTATCGCGATGATCTACAGAAGATTGTTATTTGTCCGGGGCGTAGATCGTTGGTTAATTGCTCACATCCGCGACATGCATGGCACAGGAGACGACCTCGGAGACATGCGCCAACAGCATCTTCAGCCCAATACGAGATCGCGGCGAACGTAGTATTCGGCTCATGGATAATGATTCACTTAGATCGTGAGTTATCTAGGTCGTGATCTGTCCGATGCATAGATCGCTGGTTCGGTGCTCACACTCGCGACATGCATGACGCAGGAGACGACGTTGGAGACTGGCACCACCAGCATCTTCCTCAGTCAGACACAAGCTAACGTCAAACATTATGTCTTTGTTAACTAAGCACTCATTTTTTCGCTTGGTGTTCTCCGGCGGCGAAAGGTTTCTTGTCACACTCTCGGCGGCGGGACACGCACGGGGCCGTGGGTATATTACGATGCATGTCTGGATCCCGGCCGAGCTCCGTCGCGGTGCTCTCAGCATTCAACGTCGCTGAGCCAGCTCTGTTTTTCAAGGGGTTGTGTTCCACCTCGCTGAGGCGATCAAGTGCATGGAAAACCCCACATTGTTTTTCGTTCTGTTTAACAATAGCCCTTTCCGTTCCCACATTCAGTCGAATAGGATTTACACTCTCTGCTGTCTGCTACCACGAAGCCAAGATAAATACAGCCAGCAGCAGAGCAACAGCAGCAACAGCAGCAGCAGAGAACATTTAACGTAAATGTTGCACCTAGCCCTGTGACTTCTGTTGTACACATCGCACCGAACATGTAACACACCTCGCCTGACAAAATGCCTCTCTCCGTCCGTCTATCTGGGAGATTGGCACCTAGCTACTCTTTTTCGCGTTATTGTTGTGCTCTCGCGTCGCATCTGGGAGGTAGTCGCACCGGGCAAGCCCCACTGAGCACGGCCCATACAGTCGCCTGCTCGTTTTGCCGAGCTGCGCACGGCCCATAAAAACCCATATGTTCACTGTTGCGAAAGTGGAAATTTCACCACATAATTAATGTCTCTTCTCGCTCTGCCGCTGCTCTACCGCATTACACATGGTCCTCAAAGCTCAGTACTACTTGTGGCAGTCACGGTACAACAGGAGTTGTTCTGTGATCTCTCTCCTTTGTGATAGTCACAGATGGCGTTGCTGTGCGTATGAGTATGTTGTGCGCTTCTGTACGTACCATGTATGCGTGCGTGGAATGTATGCTGTCACAAAAATGTATACAGCAGCAACACAGCGGCAGCAGTACAACGTCAGCCTTGTTTCAAGCTCTTGCAATGTGCTAGTAGTCACGGTGTACGTATGCCTGGTTGGTGCACAGCAGGAGATCGAACCACGACAAAATTTTCACGGCCAACGCAACAATCGAACACACATCGTCGGACCTTACACCAGGTATACGAAGAATACAGCAGTAGCAAAAGTAGCAGCTCACACATACCACTGGAATGCCCATGTTTCCCTTTTGGAATGCCCATGTTTCCCTTTTTCGACTTGCATCGCCCTGGGATATCAAGCCAACCGCATCCCGAAGGGGAGCCTTGTACCATACCAGGTCTTCATTATTTAGATCGTGATGATCCGTTGTAGATAGTGATTTAGCGTAGTAAGAATGGCGACCTGTACGGTGAATAGACCGTTTTTTGGGGTGCTTACATCCGCGACATGCATGGCGCAGGAGACCACGTTAGCGACCAGCGCCAGCAGCATCTTCTTCAGTCGGACACGAGCATCCGGCCGCGGTGCCATGTCGGAGACAGACACAGATCCAGAACCAGCTGCCGTTGTCGCTCGGCCTCGATCGTCGTTCCTGCAACAAACAAAACCAAGGGAAACTCAGCCGAGACACCAAGATGGCAGTGAGTGCCGCGACCTCCTGCACAACCATTCTCTTTTATCCTCCGGTGGATCTGGGCGTGTGGGTAAAAACGTAAAAAAGAAGTTTCAGCTAGCCACACTTCCACGAACGTGTCGTGCGTCGACTTAGATCGGTTGCCAAAACAACGGTATTTCCGCGCTAATCATATATCAGCAGTAGGCACACACATCCATAGCACGCGCGTTCGAAGTATCAAACGTTGCTTGCCGACGAAATCCTCAATCTCAAAGCTGAGGTGTCCTTTTCAAGTTTTGGAAAATTGTACAGTTGTAGGACAGTCGGTAGAAACTGTACGCAAGTAGAAAACTCGGTTAAAACTGTGGAGCAGTAGGACAGCACTACGCGTAGGACAGTCGGTGACAACTGTGCAGCAGTAGCATCGTCCGCAAAGGCTCACTTTGACCGTCGTGCTAGATCCTCCGCCTCCCCAAATTTGGCGACGGCGAGGGCGAGGGGTGCCGGGTGTTCCGACTGGAGTAAGCGGATCAGCAGCCACGCGCACGCAGTCCCGCCGTGCGTCCATCTCTGGGCCAGCAAGTCCAACCTATCGCGGTAGGAGCTTTCTTGCTGCTGCTGCTGTTGCTGCTGTTGTCGCTGCTGCTGTAGCAGTTGCTGCTGCTGCTGCTCCTGCTGCTGCTGATGATGTGGGAAGTGAGGTGACTGCTGCGGCTGATGCTGTTTACAGAAAAAAAAACGCAAGAGCAGTCGCCGTTAGTCGCTATTAAGACTTTGTCGCGAATACAGGCGGCGCTTGGTTTCAAGCGAGCGCGAATCGACATTGTACCAGGAGCTGATGGCAGCAGTGTTTACGGCTCTGCCCAGTTCCAGAAAAATGGTTGATTTTCAACATCAAAAGCTTATCCTCGGTCCTAGAACTTTCCCAGGCGAATGGAAACAAAACGTCAAGGTTCTATACTCGAGTACCTCATAACAAGCAAGATAACACAGCCCCTCGAACAAATCTGTTTTCTCGACAACGAGGAACGGTGCCAACACCGAGCGACGCGTCCATGGAGGTATGTGTGGCAAGATATTTCCAAAGCCGCCTTTTTTCAAGTATGTACACCCATGGTATTGGAGATAATCGTCGCTGAATTCCATCCCAGGCGGTGTGTTATCTTGCGTGTTATACAGTATACCAGGGTATACTTCAACCTATACATGTCGAAGCTGGGCCAAGACATACACAGGAAATCGATAGGACATGGTGAACCCAGGGAGATAACGTAAATCTGACAAAAAAGCAAGAGAACACACCCCCCTGGATTATTTTCCAATCCGATTTTTATCCAGAGCCAAGGGGGGGTAACACCTTGAAAATCGCGGGTTCGGGGATATCTCATCGAGATATTTCACCAAGACATACACAGGAAACCGATAGGACATGGTGAACCCAGGGAGATAACGTATATCTGATAAAAAGGCAAGAGAACACACCCCCTGGGTTATCTTCAAATCCGATTTTTATCCAGAGCCAAGGGGGGCAACACCTTGAAAATAGCGGGTTCGGGGAGATCTCATCGAGATATTTCCATCAGACGCGTCGCGCGATGTTTGCACTCTACCCATTCTTGAGAAAATGGCAAATGGACAGTAAATTCGTACGAAGGGGTGTCTTATCTTGCATGTCATACATACGATAACGAATTTGAAGTCGAGGCCAGCGATCGTTGTAGCAGATGCCAGAATCACGGGAGCCTGAGCAGCATCATGACCACCGCTACCAACGGTTGCCTGGTTATCCTCCTTACTGTTAGAATCAATACTCTTTACGCTAGCAATTATTTCGATTTATTGATAATAGAGTCTAATAGCTTAAAGCACAATTGGGCATGTTCTGAGCAAAGCGAGGATAATCCGGCGATTTATGGCACTGCAGCATTTCCTGTACACTCTTATCTAGCACAAACCATAAAAAATACGGAACAAGATCGGATCGTTGTAAGCCTTGTCGCTTTAGGACATAAACGGTGGTGGGTTCAACTACAATGACTCTTCTCATGGCCCTGCGACCAAGTCGCAGCCGTCAATCCGCAAAACCTTTACAGCTACGGCCGTAAGTCGCTGGAATTGACTAGTTATTGGTTGGGGGGAGGTAAGCAAACCAGCGACTGAAAAACTTCAGTCTTTCTCCATACACAACGCAGTGCGAGCCACACACGCACCAGTCTGATACATAAAACGCAGACCTCAGAACTCTGCAAAATTTCACAAAGAAAACACTAGAATACCTAGTTAACCAAATAATCGCCCCGTAGTCGGCGACTAACAACTAGTCGGCGACGTATGGTCAGCCAACTCATAGCCCTATCGACCACGAGGCCACCGCCAACATCCCCCACGACTACTCACTCACCCTCTCTCTATCTCTCTCCTCGGCCTTCCTCTTCAACCCCGATCCCCCCCCCGCACCCGCCTCTTCCACAGCACCCCCTGTCTCCTCACGTGCCGCGTCAGGCACACCCCCTATCGCCACCCCAACACCTTGCGTACCGACGCGCTGCAACCGCGGCAATCTCCCTCCCACCGACGTCGCCACGGCCACTGCCACCGTCGGCAGCTGCCGTCTCACCTCCCTGGCCTGCCCAAGGGCCGGGGCGGAATTTCGCTCTCCAGGTTCACCTTCCCCTGCTTGCGCGCTAACGCTTGGGGAGGCGGAGACAGACCCACAAACGGCACCGTTGCTACTGCTGTCGGTCCCAACCCCCCCTCCTCCGGGGTTGGACTTGCTTCCCCCCCCACGAGCACGTTTTCCTTCTCCCAGAGCTGATTGCGTAGCTGCCACCGCCGCCCCCGCCCCCGCTCCCGCTCCCGCGCCCGCCGCGGCCCCTCTCCCTCGTACCGCCGTTGCTGCTGCTGTTGCTGCCGCTACCGCTGCTGCTGATCTCTTTGAGTCATTCACGGCGCCCTCGTGGAGCCACGCGTACACATTCAAGAAAATGTTTTCGCACAAGACGGTGACCTTGCGGTGTATCTCCTGGGTTACCGCCTGGGAGCGGCTGAAGGTCTGGCGTGGGGTCCTCTCCGCGTTCATGACATGCATCAGGATCAAGGTTACCTGCGCCGTTCGTTTGAGAAGGTTCGATATCAATTTCTGATATTTGTTCATATCGTTTCGAAATCGATATATCGATCAATACGTCAAATTCGAGTTTGGTTTGACATCGTTAGATAATGTCTGAAAAGACGCAATAGCGTTCCATGCACGGTTACCGGCACCGTTCGTTCGAGGTTCGTGAAGGTTCGGTATTGATATTCGCTACTTGTTTTGTATCGTTCGATAACGCGGTTCGAGAACTTTCGATATCGATATTCGACGGTTGCTTGATATCGCTCGAGAACGTCCGACAATTCTCGATAGGGTGCGATACCGTTCGATATCGTTCTATAACAGTCGAGATGTCGATCGATAATGTTCAATAGCATTCATCAACGTTTATAAATGACAACAGTCAATAGTGTGCGAGAATGTTTGAGAGTGTTCGAGAACGTTTGGGGTGGTTGACAGCGTCCGATAACATTCAACAACGTTTTCAGTCGTTAGGTGTGCGTTGTGTTCACATTAAAACCGTTCTTGCTACCCAATGACATCACTAAAACACTGTGTTCATTCTGATTCTTCATTCTAGAGAGATAACCAGATACAAATTATGTGATCAGACTGACACAGATAAACGAAAAAAATCGCAAATGAACAGAGGAAAGAGAATGAAATGTCAGCGTACCGGGTACGAAAAACACAGCAAAAAAACACGCCCAGGGAGGAACCAGAAAACAACCAGAAAAAAACTGAAGGACACCTTGAATGGGACATAAACAGACAATGCAGAAAGACGCAAGGAGACAAGACGAAACAAATTCCCCTTCTCTCGTGCGGTGTCGCTTAGAATTGTTCGAAAACGCTCCACATAGTTTGATATCGTTCGATTATCAACGATATCGAATATTTGTCGCGTGTTCTGCGGCATCATATTCTTAGTTGCCACCGATCAGCTTATGCAAGTCCTGGAATGGATGAGGCCTCCCGCCAATAAGACGGGGGGCTCGCCCGGGATAAACCAATACGTTAAGCGCGCGCTCCGCGTGCCGACCACAGATGGAATGTATCGACTTATCTTTGTGCCCTGCACGTGTGCCATGGGCAATTTTTTCACTGTATCTGCAATGTATATCGTTGTCTCGTCGTTTGTAACCACGGCGCTTGTATCTCTCTATGATGAAAAAATCGGAAATGACACTAACGTGCTGGATATTGGTGAGTAGATATAACACACACGCATACTGTAGGCCGTTTTCAGTTCCTTTTCTGCACCCACCTGGTCGATGCCACCGCATCTCACGAACGTCTCCACCACGTTCCCCTCCCCATCCGGCGACGACTCTCGAAGGCAAACCTCCAGCATCCACAGGGCGTACACAGGCATCCTCCCGTTCGGTCCGTCCCCCACCTGAACATGCACGCCGCGTCAATACAACTCCGCTTCAGGGCGCGTTCCGCTAAAAAAAAAGGTCAGCTTTTCACGAAAGCGCTAACAACGAACGGGATGCCCCCAATCACTAATGTACACGGCACCGCACCTGGTCCGCTAAATTACCGTAAGGAATAATCTAGATCCCTCCCACCCCACTCCACCCCACCCAACCCCACACCCCCCACCCTATCCCATCCCGTCCCACATAATTAACCCAAGGTGATAAAACCGTCGCTATCCTAGGAGACAGATAGTGCTCAAAAAAAGCCAATCAGAAAGGGGTTGTAAGACAAGAAAAACAAGCGTGCGTAATAAAACGATCACGAAAGTGCCCAAAAGTTGGGGGTGTCTATATCAGGAGTAGGAACGGTTCTTCGTCTCGAAAGGGATGCGTGATCAACAGTCAAACGACTGATGCAAGGAAAAAAAATAGGCACACCCCCATCCCCTGACCTTGAGGTACACATCCTTAGCCTCCGGGCCCAAAATCCAAGAGAGGGCGTCCTCTGCGAATCTTGTTCGGAATCGCTGCAGACAGAGCTTAAATATGGACATCAGGGTGGTCGCCATCTTTATAGTAGGCGCGCAGCCTCGGAGGAGGAACCACTCCAGGCACCTGTCGAGGGACGCGGGTGATGATAGCTCAGTACCAACCAGTGTATCACTCACCGCTCATGGTTGTTGGATCTCTTCAGGAAGGCCAAAACTCTAGCGCAGACATCGCAGGCCTTGAGCGGGAGGCCGTAGTAGACACCCCCTTATATTAAGCAGTGAAAACCAGTACCACCCAGTATTGAGCCCGCACCCACCAGTATCAATCAACAACAACCACTATCAACTAACCCATGCAAACCAGTATCGCCCAAGTACTCAACCAGTACACTGCAGCAACCCCTCTTTCCCACTCTGGGTTTTGGATATATCTACGAGGGTCCAAAACGAGGGAAATATATTGCAGGTCCCGAGCAGGAGCTCGTACAATAGTAGTAGACCCTAGACCGACGCGTAGGCTATGTCCAATTCCAACCAGTATCAGCCAGTACCAACCAGTGCCCAATCAGTACCACTCGCCACTCTAAGTTGCTGGATCTCTTCAGGAGGGCCAAAAACGACGGGTAGAGACTGCAGGCCTTTAGCAGGATCTCGTAATAGACCGAGGAGTAGGCGATGTTGTAATCCACGCTAACTTTCTTGTCTTGCCAAAAGATGAAGAACACCATCAAAGAGCTCGCGATCTCATCCTGCCCGAGACGACAGCACCAAGAACAGCAAAAACAGCACCAAGAGACGGCTCGATACTTACAATCAGTTTCGACGCATCGTATGATATCATGTACCTTACAATCAGTTTCGACGCATCGTATGATATCATGTACCTGGTAGGCACAAAAAAAAAGAAAAAAAGAAAACAAATTTCAGCAGATGCAATGTTTTTGTTCTTGTCGTTCGTGTCGACATTGAGAGAAGCCCACCCGGTGCATTGATATCTGCGTGAAACTATAGCAAAAGGCCCTACAACGTACTTTTGTAGAAAATAACAAGCCATCGTACCAGTACAGCGCACATCGTAGCCGGTCGCCCCGGTGGCGTACCAGGTTATTCTCGAGCCTGGTATAGGTCAGTTTCGTGAGTTCGAATCACCCCGAGTGCATACTCGTATAAATTCGTGGAGATTTTTTCTTGCGCACAAATTGACTTGCAGAAAGCGCGAGAGCGTGAGTTAGCAACACTCGATGAAAAATCGACGAGCAGTGGAATTGCTGAACCCTATGCGCGATAAAAATTGAAGGCAATAACCAAGGGGGAGAAGGGACGACACCTGTGACCACGGCTTGTCCAGAAGCTGGAAAGTAGAAGTGTGCAAAAAAACAAAATAAACATAGTTATGCACAAAATGCACACACGGAAAACACGAAATAAAGACGACCACTCGTATGCTATGCTGCCTGCACGCACAGTATGCGAAAGCGCACATGTGATTGGGAGTAACATTTTTTTTGCTCGACTCTTGCGCAACAGTCAAAGGGTAAAGAGGTAACGTAAATGCGATGGAATTCGACGAGCATACCAAGCTAAAAAGCGGGAATGCTAAACCCTATGCGCGATAAAATGAAGGCACGTACCGGGGGGAAAAAGGGAAGCACACCGTGACCACGGCTTGCTCATAATATAGCTAAGGGTAAAACCTCTTACGATGTGTACGAGTTGAGCTGGAAAGCAAAAAAATTACTTGAAAAAAATAAAAAATAACAAGAATGTACTGCACTGTACCTGCTCCAGGAAGCGGCAGAGTTCCGGGTGTTTATCCAGGACTTTGGCCAAGAACTTCAACATCATCCCTTTCGTCTCATCGTCCTCTCGTCGTACCCTGCACGATCGCCACCCCCGCCACCACCACCACAATTGCCGCCACCGGCACCACCACACCGAACGGCCGACACGCACAGATACAAAAACAAACGTCACGCACGAAAAAGAGAGGTCAAGCGAAACGCCATGACGCCACCATATACGACCACGTTTTCCGACGGACAAATACTACATTATTTTGTTGATGAGTGAGCCGCAGGGATACATATGACACGCGCAAAGCTTGATGGCACTGTTACTGCTGCTGCACGCTCTTGCTGGATGGTTCATGGTTGATATGACCGAGCTTCTCGGATTTACATGTAGTTCACCTCCAAAATAAAATGGAAAACCTCTCAAAATCGCAAATCCACGCGTCAGACAGATCACCGATCCTCACTTGACAATCTAGATATTTCAGGGAAGATCTGTATGATCTAGCTCATGTTACCGGGTGGGAGCCGTACGATCTGCATCATCTAGCAGATGCTTCCAGTGTTGGACCTGCACTCTCTAGGTACAAATCCTGCACAACATTTCAGAGCGGCAGAAACAGGATGTACTGCAGATGATTTAGGTCATGATCTACATGATCTGGATAATCTGTATTATTTAGGTCATTATCTATATGATCTATATGATCTATATGATCTGTCCGAGGTGTGCAATTTATATACGTAGCTGCTGCCGGTACCACTGCCGCACGTCGTACTTTGTACTGGTACTGAATACTCTACGTAACGGCGTGTACTTTCTGTCACTAACTACACAAAGTGGATTGGATGTCTGGCACTGGAATTCCAGTAGAGACGGCGAGTCATTGTGATGACGTAATTGGCGCTTCGTGGACGCCGGTGGTTGCTCGAAAGCACGCAAGGCACCGCCACGCATCACCCTGTACGTACGGGCATGCAAAATCTCCATATTTGTGGGTCGTCTTCACCCTCTCGCCTTACCCAATCCTACACTAACGACACCAGCCAACACATTTACTACCCCTGCACTATTGCGCAGCTTCGAAGCACCAACCAGTGCGCACGTTTATATCCTCCCCAAATTTCGCACCAGGAGTGCCTCTCTTGGGTGTCACGTGTTCCCGCGCGCTTAATTCACCCACGTCACCGCCGACACGTTGTCGCCGAGCATCTAATCCCACAAAGTTTGTCCCGAAAGACGTGGGCATAGCTCAAAAGGACTTGTAACTGGGTTCCATAAATGAGAAAATAAGCACCCTCAATTCTCCGTCAAAACACGTGGGCAGGCTTTAGCTTTGTAGGCAAGCGTTATACACTGCCGGCCCTCTCATGAGAAAGAGCCCCACGAGGAACTCAAGTCCAAAAATTACGCGGAAATGAGAAATTCGACCGTCTCATAAGAAAGAGCCCCACAAGCAACGTAAGCCAAAAAATTATAGGGAAATTAGAAATTCGACAGCTGTTGCACCGGCATTATTATAAGCCACACCCTTTCTTAAGTACTAAATACATCCATCAAACAAGGAATCAAGCCTAAAACCGATGGCTAGATTTTTTACCAGAGAACCGGTACTGTATATACACATACCTGGTATACCCTATCGGGACCTCAGAGGGCAAAAAAAAAAAGTGAGAAAACAAAACCGCGATTAAAGCGTTGGGCACCCAAGGCGATGCGGTCTGCTATAGTCCCGCCATATAGGTTCAGGGGATGATGTTTTTGAGCGCACAATTCGACGCGAGTCGACGGGGGAAGAAAATGCTGAACTATTCTCGAGCGGTAAAAATGAAGGCGCGTACCGTAGTGAGGAGGGGGGAGAAGATCTCTGCTCAGTGACCCCGGACAGGGCTCGGGAGGGAGACTGAGAATGAAAATGGTGCGAAGTTAACAGATGGGATGACCAAAAAACAACAAAAAACGGACTCCCATCGATGTCAAAGGACTTGTAGAACACGCGCGTAGCATGAACTATCAACCGATCACACTATACTAAGAACGCTAGGTCTCACATGCTTTATCGCTACAAGTGGGTCCACAAATCGGACAGATCACGATCTGAATTATCTGCAGTAGATGCTACATTTTCCGCTTGAAGGTGCTGCATAAATCTGTATGCATTCTGCGCATCTACAACCCAGGAAACAGGAGACAACGCAGATCGTACGGTTCTCACCCGGTAACATGAGCTACACCGTACAGATCTTGCCTGAAAGATCTAGCTCATCAAGTGGGGATCAGCGATCAGTCAGACGTGTTCATGGAGACTTTAAAGGGTGTAGCAAAAGCACCTGTCGAGCTTGAACAAGCTGTCGAAAAACGTGGGAAGGCTCCTGGCGAGGTCTTCTTTTTCCACGTCGCTTCCGGTGATACAGTTTGTCATCACCTGTAGCAGCTCAGTGAAGTTCGGCGGGGTCGTCCTCTCGTTTGCCTGCTGGACAGAATCGAGTTCAACGATTTTCTTTTAGTAAACAAGGCGCTTCGCAAAGGCAGACTTTACAAAACAAGCGTTTCATTCAGGAAATTTCATCAAAATAGGCGTCGCTCATACAAGATGGCCGTTTCAATTCAAGAAGGTTTCACTTGAGAGAGGCGCCGCGACAATAGGATTTCACAAAGGGAGTATGGATTCCAGACGTGGTTCATCAAAAGAGTGTTGGGCGTGGAGGAGTGCCAAGGCGACAACGGGCAGTTTAGGGTTTCAAGGGCGAGACCTCGCAGGAAACTAAATTCCCACCAAATAATCGGTACTTACATTCGGAGAGATACAAGCGGGGAATACTGCAAAAACGCAAATGTTAGATCAACTTTCCGGGCGGGTCTTATCACCTCTTCTGCGCTGCGGTTGACATGTCGGGTACCCGAGCACCCGAGTCCCGAATACCAGCGAGTAGTAAGTGCTACTTGAACCCGTGACGGGCACTGGCAAGTCGGGTAACACTCGCGAGTACCCGGGTGATTGGCAAAAGAGTAACACGTCTATTCTTATCACCTCTTCTGCGGCTGCGGTTGTGACCTCAATCACGTCCACCACTCTTGGCACTTCAAGCATGAGCTGGTGCAACAACCAATCGGCCCGCCCGATGGAAGCCTTGGACAGACCCTCGATCCCATCCTCTTTCTCCGCTTCAGATGTCCCTGCAATAGGCAATTATTCGGTTGGTTGGTTGGTCGGTCGGTCGGTCCGTCGGTCGGTCGGTCCGTCGGTCGGTCGGTCGGTCGATTTGGTTAGTTAGATTTTTTATTAGTTGGTTACATGGTTGGCCGAACGATTGATTGGTTGCTTATACTAATACGCCCGGTGGAACCGTTGCACAGGCCCTCGATTCGGCCCTCCTTCTCAGGCTCCGCTACATCTGATTTCGGCCGAACGATTGATTGGTTGCTTATACTGATACGCCCGGTGGAACCGTTGCACAGGCCCTCGATTCGACCCTCCTTCTCAGGCTCCGCTACATCTGATTTCGGCATTCGATTGGTTGGTTGGCCGGTGTGTGAATGTTGGCTGGTGAGTTTGCATTACTACTGGTTGGCTGATACATTGGCTGGTTGACTGATTGATTGATTGATTGATTGGACACGCAAAAAGAGAAAAAAAAGACGGCTGTCTACAGTACTACAACACCGAACTGCAAAAACAAAATTAACATGAAAAAAAAGCGAATATCAGTACCAAAGTAACCAAACCGCCGTCTACCTTTGCCAGAGGTGCCACCGTTCTCCGCGTCGGCCTGCTGCTGCTGCTGCTGCTGCTGCTGCTGCTGCCGCTGCTGCCGCTGCTGCCGCTGCCGCTGTTGATGAGTTCCAGGCTGCTGCTGCCTCGCGGCGCATTCAGCCTCAAAGGTGGGAGCCTCGCCCATCTTGGCAATTTTCGGGCGGACCCCTGGGACCACACCGACGATCTGGACCTGCAAACGATTCCGGAACATTCGAGCAGGAACATTTGAGCGCGAAAATTCGGGTTTTGCCGCCAGTTTCAAAGAGGTTGAGATCAGCCCTTACCACCAGGAAGTCACAGAAGGCCTGCGACCGTGACGGAGTCACCAAACAAGGTTTTACGGGGGGTCGAGCGACAGCATGCTGGTGCGCTGGACGCTGGTATGTGCTTTCTAGTAGTCAGTACTTGAAAAAAATGCCACAGTACACACTGAAGTACATGCATCGTTTTATATAGTTGATTTTCTGGGCAACATAAAACGAAATGGTAATAAAACTAATCAGGTCGTTGTGTTCGGGGGGGGGGGCGCATTCTAGTTGGGAGCTCACCTCGTCACTGCTGCCGGCGCTGCTATTTCCATCCACTCGCATAGCGTCTTCGGTGTCCGCGAACGCCGCCGCTACCGCTTGCGTCTCAGCCGCATCCTTGAAGTAAAAATCACACAAAAAGTAATGAGACGTTCACTACGTTTTGCCGTTTTCCCGTGTTCGGGTATACAAAAAAAAAGCGCAACAGGTCATCAACAACACCTTAAATCGAACTTCATTATTTTCCTCTATCAAAAGCAGTTCAGTTGACATTTTCCGTCTTCGGGCGAGCGAAAAACTAAATTCTAGAAATGCAAGTCAAACGCAATGCCATTGGTTATTCACAAAAAAAAAGCCTATAACGTTGCCACTAGTTATTTTATAAATAACCAGGGAAACTTAGTACGGTGCCATTGACTGTTGTAACAAAAAGCCAGGGAAGCCTAGTCATGTACGATTAGTCTCTGCCCGCTCAAGCTACAAGGTTACATATATCGACACAATAAGTCCGGGAAGCGTACGGTGTCATCAACTATCGGTATAAAAAGCCGGGGAAGCCGAGTACGGTGCCATTAATCTCTGCCCAAGCGAGCAATGCCGTCGCCTTCAAGCGGTACAGCTGTAGCACCGGTCCTACGATAAGAAACCGAGCCGAGCCATCGGCTTTAGACTACAGTATATTTTTGGAGAAAGGGTGTGCCCTTCACTAACTTCAGTACAAGCAGATGTCGATTTAGTTCCCCCCCCCCCGTAATTTGAGGCTACGTTTCTTGTCGGGCTCTTTCTTGAAACCAGTACAACTGGAAACCCATTTTTGGGGACAAAATTACTTGGATTTAGTATAGGGAGGGGTTCGGGGGCTCTAAAGGGGTTAAGAGAGGACAGATGGTGTAGAGTCGCCCTCGAAGGTACAACACAAAGCATATGTACAAGTCAGGAAAGTCGAGTGCGGTGCATTAGCTGTTGTCAGAAACAGCCAGGGAGGCCCTAGTACGGTGCCATTAGTTACTGTTAGAAAAAACTAGAGAAACCTATGTTCGGTGCAATTAGTTATTGTTAGCCAAGGCTACAAACGCCAGGTACGATGCCAGCAGGCTCCGGCCCCTCAAGCTAAAAGGTTAAATAATTTTACAGAAAAAGTTAGGGAAGCCGAGTACGGTGCCACTGGTTATTGTTAGAAAAGGAAGATAACTTTAGTACGGCGTCATCAGTCTCTGCCCACTCAAGCAAAACTGGTGTTCACAGGGAAGCTGAGGAAGGTGCCAGTGCTAGTCTCTACCCACTTAAGCTAGAATATTTTCAAACAGCAGTGCAGCAGAAACAACCAGCAGCATGGGCAGTATGTCACGTAGTGGACGTGCGTACGTACAGTATGAGCAGCAGAGATGTTTCTCATGAAAAAAACATAAAAAATCTAAGGTTGATGTAGACACATATATGCATCGCCATGATGTCTTTAGTTCGTGTTTGCAAGGCAGGCTCAAACCTTTCGGAAGGAAACGCCCAACACAAGAACCCGTTCTCTCCACCCCCCCCCCACCCCCTCTGTCTATCCCCTATACCGCCCCTTCCACAAGAACACGACCACACACACGAAACAAACCAACACGTGCAAACACCCACACACCTCTGCTTGCTTCCGAAGCAAACCATGGTCCACCCCTTCAACAGAGACCCCCCCTCCTCCTCCTCCAACTCCCGTAGGCCGATCAGATTGCCCTCTCCCGTTGGCAGCGAGTGCAAGTGCAGCCCTTGCGGTGGCAGCACTCGAGGCCGCCGCCGCAGCCGCCGCCCCCCCTCCCACCCCCCCTGCTGTCGCGGGGTTTCCATCTGAAGGCGGTACCCCTTGAAGCGTCCCCATAGTGTTGCCAACCGTGCTAGTGCTGGCGTTGGCGTTGGCGTTGTTGTTGGTGCCAGAATTAGCATTGGTATGGGTGTTGGCGTTGGTTGTTGGAGCAGACGCGAAGTTCAACTTGAGGTTGTGGAGGGGGAAGCAGCGCGGCGCAAAAGAGCCGTTCAAAACCCACACTTCCGGGATGGCCAGCTGCAGACACAACGCCGCCATTTGCCGGATCTGGCAATAGGAGCAGCAAGAGCAAGCAGAAACAAAACGTATCTCGTTGGAAGTCGAATAACACGAACCTAACCTAACCTAACCTAACCTAACGTAACCAAATCGTACGGGCGGCCGGGTTATCCGGGCGCTAACACAATATTGTAAATCCTGTCGAGTCGAGTCCACGCAAACACGTCCCCCCCCACCACTTCTTGAGATGGCCTTGCAGCTGCGGTATCATCGCGGTAATGGAGGTGGTAGGCGCCGGGGGTGGCGTGACTATCGGTCCACCTCCGTTCCGTGCCGACAAAAAACATGGCAGCCCTCGGGTCCAACACCTCGAGGCGCTACGATTGTCCCCGAGGAGTTCTTCAATTCCATCTGGAGAAGCGCCCATACAGGGGACGGGGTTACGCCAGCCCCACTTCCCATTGCTCCGGACAAAACTGATGCACTTCTAGGTAAATCGTAGAGCTTCTGAGCTGCAAGACCAGAGGACCCCGACCCTTTGGTCGGCATACCGCGATAAATGATGCGCTTTCCAGCAAATCGTAAAGCCCAAAGGGACCGAACCCAAAAGACGCCCCTCCCCCCCCTCCCCCCAATCTCCCCACCTCCCTCTCTACCCCCTCACCCCTAAAAAAACTGTGGGTTCTGTGGTCCACAAACGCATTCATAAAGTGCCTCCGTCTGCTCCACCCCTCCAATCCCTCCCCACTCCCTCTCCCTCACCATGCTCCTACCCTCTATCGCCTCCCAAACGCCCCAACTTCCCCAACCCCCGACATCTCCCCAATCACCCACCCCCCCGACAAAAAAATGTGGGTTTCCGCAGTCGCACTCACATCCGTGGATAGCTTGGTGTTGAGCACAAAGTTGGTTACCAGTGCCTCGGTCTGCCCTAATTGCGCCACCCTCAATCGAGGCAGGCTGCTCGGTGGCACAATCTCGGGCGTTGCACCCAGCAAGCCCCTCGCCAAAACGCGCAAGATGTCCAGACACTGGCGGGGGCAGAGGTCGGTCCCACGGAACAAAAGAAAACATGCCTTAGAACATATCACATCATATGATAGTGGCGGTGTTTGGCGTTAGCGTAGTCCGGCGTTTTCGTCAGTAGTGGTGGCGGTGGTGGCTGTGTTGTTGTGACTGGTGCCGGCGTTGGCCGTGGTGTTCGTGTTGTTATTATAGTCGTCGTTGTTGCTGTTGCTGTTGTTGTACGTCGTTATTCCATTCCATGGTTTCACTCGTTCGTTTGCTGGTTCCATCATTCCATTCGTTTCGCGTCCCAAAATGCCAGTATTGCCCTCATTCACTCGTGTAGGTTTCAGTGGATTCGCTCGGCTCTTAGCGCGTCGAATCGTCCCTCAAAACTAAAACCGAAACCGAACCGAACCAAAGAATGTCACACGCCTCACCTCTCTGTTGAACTCCAAATTCATCTCCGCCGCCCTGACCAGATGATCGACAACCTGCAGCACTCGTCGAGGGTGGTATCTGCGAGAAAACAAGGGCGACAAAACAGGCAGGTCTAAACACGAAGGTTCCTATGCAAGCACACAGCCCTCCTTCTTATTTTTTTTGGGCCATTTCAAGTCCCGAGCAGTAGCAACCAATCCTACCGTGTGCTTGAATCCCCGGCAACCGCTAACAACAACGCTAACTGCAAATACCCACGACAAAAACAGATCAGCAACAGCAAACAAACGCCACGGCCAATACCAACACCAACGCAACCACCAGCACAACCACCAAGACCAACATCAACACCACACCAGCAACAGCACACAAACGCCACGGCAAATACCAACACCAACGCCATCCCCAACCCCAGCACCAGCTTCAACCCCAACTCCCAACATCAACGCCAACACTAACGCCAACACCAACGCCAACACCAACATCAACACCAGCACCAGCACCAACACCACTGTCAACCCCAGCGTCAACCCCAACACCAATACCAGCACAAACATCAACCCCAGCCTCAACGTCACCACACAAACATCGACACCAACGTTAGTCCAAATCTAAACGCCAATAAAACAAGCGCCACTACTTCACTCAATGATCTTGCACGCCGACAAGTCCTAGCAGCACCCTGAGGCGCGTGTGAAAGGTACGCATCTGGTCTTAATCCCAACACCATCACCACCACCACCACCAAACCCGACACGAAAACCAACAACACCATCACCGATGCAACCAAACACCAACCCCAAGGCCAACATCACCACCAGCACAGACACTACCATCAATCAACGCCAACTCCAACGCCAGCACCACCAACAACATCAACACCAACAACATCAACACCAACACAGCCAACACCAACCCCATCACCAACACCAGCACCAACGCCAACACAGACACCAACACCAACCCCCAACCCTACTCCTAACCGCAACAGCACAAAAGTCAACCTCGCCCCAAACCAAACCCTAACCCCAAACCCCAACCCCCATAAAAACAAGCGCCCCCGTTTCACTCACTGGTCTTCCACCCCGACGAGCCCTAGCAGAACCCTGAGGTGCATGTGGAAGGTATGCATCTGGCCTTCGTGAAGCCCTCGGGAGCACTCGTTCAGCACCACCTCTGTGGCTCTTGGGCTGTTCCAGCACAGGTGCTAAATGACGACGACACGACGTCGCAGTGCGAGAGGAGTAAATTAAGACGTTTCACGTACACCGTTACGTTATATTTCGTTTCAACCGTAATATTTATTCCAACCGGTATGTGTCGTTGCGATTGTTTCGTTTCGGTCCAACCATTGCGTTCTTATTTCTCGTTCAGCACCAACTCTGTCGCTCTTGGGCTGTTCCAGCACAGGGGCTAAAAACGGCGATACGACAATACGACGATATAACCGAGCGGGGCAGTTCAACTCATTTCGTTCGTTACGTTTCCCTTCGTTTCAACCATAACATTTGATTCCAACCGTTACGTTTCGTTGCACCATACCCTGTTACCCATAATAGTTCGCGGCGAGCGTTTTTCGTTTGTAGGTTTCGTTTCAATCGTCGCAGTTCGTTTCAAGCGCTTCGTTTCGTTTCAACCGTTACGTTTCGTTCCAACCGTTACTTTCCGTTCCAACCGTTACTTTCCGTTCCACCGCTATATACAACCGCTATGTTCCGTGGCTCGATTCAACCGCTACATTTCGACCTCTCCTTCCCCCACGCCCACCCCTCAACCCACCCCTCCCCTCCCCCCCCCCACCCTACGAGCTGAGCTGGAAAGTAAAAGTGATAAAAAAGAAGCCTTGTGGGGGAGCGCACTTACCCTGGTGAGACGTAGCACGCACTGCAGCTGCTCCGAGTGCAGGCGTACTAACGGCAATGCCGCCGATTTAGCCCTCCCAGCTAGCATCATCTCGAGCACCAGAGGGTCCGTCAGCATCCGCACTTCCCCCTCGTTAGGCAGCACGATCAACTCTTCGTCCTAACGAGGAGAAATAAACGAAAACAAAAATGTTGTGGTTAGCTAAAGGGCTCGTTCAAACCGATGTTACGCCTATGTCAGGGGTGTATTTAGTAATAGTAAAGTTCTTGTGTTTCTTTCAAGGGTGTGTTCAGTAAAATGCCGGGCTTTTTTCGAAGGTGTGTACAGCACTATCTTCAGCACGAATGGGTCCATGAGCATCCGCACCTCTCCGTCGTTACGCAGCACAATCAATTATTTGTCCCAAAAAGGAGAAAGGAACAAAGCCCAAAGGGTTCTAGCCTTTTTTCTATGAACAGCCCCTAAACGCCAACTGAAACCCCGTTATGGGGGGACAAATTACTTGGAGTTAGTATCGGAATGGGTTTCGGGGCACTAAGAGGGTTCATTAAAGGAACTTCCGAGGGAAAAGGTGTAAAAAAAAACTCACGAGGAACGGGACCAGAAACGTTAATCTTCGTTCAACCCCCTCCAACCCCCTCGTTGCAATGCCTGCCTGGCCAGTGAAAACCCGACGTGCTCCGACCCGACATTGTATCGCGACGCGAAGGTCTACATTCATACGGCTACAGGCGTGCATGTTGTGAGTACACCCTTCCCCCCCCTTTGGTTGTGCAGCACAATAACTTCCTCTTCCTTAACAGGAGGAAAAACGAAAACACGTCTATAATGTTATGCACACTTCAAGGGTATTTCGTACGGCATACACATATACTCTGCGGTAACCGGGTACCTACGGTGATTGTTTCGGCTATGCTTGGGTGGTACCTGAGCTGATTGTTTTGGTTATACCCGGGTAGGCAGGTAACCCACCCTCGTCGGGAAGCACGATAAATCTTTCGTCCGTGAAGAAACCGAAAAAGAAAACGCTACCCTTCCTTGAAGTTGTTTTTTAACCCGAGCACAATGCGTATTTCACGGTTGTGTTGAACTCTAAAGGTTGTGCTTTCAAGGACGCGTCTAGTGCCAGCCCGACAAAAATAAAAGCTTGACATGAATGTTCCTTTAAAAAATTGCGAAACTCCGAGATCTTAGGGAGGGGAAGATTAATGAGCCTCCCCGCGTCGCACCAATGGGCATTTCAATCATTTGATCTGTCTGCATGGGGATAAGACTATCAACTATTATAAACGAGTCTTGGGTTTATGATGGCAGCACCGCATGGCCTCAATTCCGTACCCAGCTTATGTTTATTGTTTTCGTATCGAGCTTGTACTTATTGTCGGTTGGGAAGTTGTTGGTGGTGGTCTCATACACTCATCGCCATAATCTAGGCGGTGAAGATATCCACTCTGGAGTACCCGGGTACCGCATCTGATTGTTTTGGTCACACTCGGGTACATATCCGGGTACGCGGTAGTGGCAGTAGCAGCAGGAGGTACGAATAGTAGCAGCGGTGATAGCAGTAATAGTGTACCTGGTAATACTTTGCAGTATTAAAATCAGCGGTAAGGTAATCAATCTATTTAAGGGACCGAGAAAGTAGTTGCATCAATATTAGTAGCAGCAGCAGTGGCAACAGCAGAAGAAGCAGCAAAGTGTGAGTGTTCTTCAAAATTAAAGTGGTGCTTCCACCCATCGGCACCCAGCACACCCAATGTACGTGCCGATGTTTCATCCTATTACTATCACTTGAGAAACAAGTCACGTTGTCACAAAATACGACACAACGATATCGCACATGAAGTTGCAAGGAGATTTGGCCATGCAATGCGGACCACATGCAAGCCAGCAAACCAGACAAGGGAGAGAGTTAAAACAAGAAACGGGCAGAAAGAAGAGAGAAGAGAGGGAAAAGGGACAAGACGAAGAAATACTAAGGGAAAAATACAAATTGCAAAGGAAGAAAGAGAAAGACCGATGAATTACACAATCGAAAGACGAAAGACAAAGACAAAAGAAAAAACTCAAAAGACAACAAAACTCACACGACGCGTATGAAAATACGCGGAAGTGTGGTGAGCTAAAGCTTTATTTTTCCCCATCCGCCGGAGGATAAAAAAACAACAACAACAACAACAACAACAACAACAACAACAACAACAACAACAACAACAACAACAACAAAACAAAGACAAAGAAAATAAACTCACGTATTTTTCTCTTGCCCCTTTATCCATTGTTGGCGGCAAGCACGATTCGTACTCCTCGGGCGCTACGGACGCCACCGCGCGGCAGGCACCCAGGCTCGTCGCCCCGCCTTCCGTGGCCAGCAAGCCTGCAAGGTGACAACGGTGGCAAAAGCGATTGGTAGAGACAAAACAAACGAAAACAACAGACTATGACGAAAATGACCAAAACGGCCACAAGGACTCCAAGAATAATACGACAAAAGCGACGAAGACATAACCCAAAGATACGAAAAGGCAAACGTGACAACATGACAAACGACGAAAACGACAAAAACTGACCAAATTGATAAAACGCGTGCGACGATTAAAAGCGTTTCAATTTGAATCGCAGCGTAATTCAAATACGGCCAATAAATAAAATGCTGAAACCCACCGTGAGTTGACTCCTCCAAGCCGACGAAAAAAAACGGGGGCGGGCTGTCCCCAACCACCGCACACGAACACGTCAACTCCACCAGCAGCCTCAGGCAAGGCGCAAAAGAGGCGGTCCCCGAAACCCACTCATCGCACCCCGCTTCCTTCCCGTACAAATCCTCGCTGTCCCCTACCCCCGTGCAGCGGCTCGCATCGCCGCATCTCTCCAGGAACTCCTCCGGGACGGTCATGCAGGCTTCGCCCAATACGGCGTGCAGCACCCTGCGGTTGGTTTCATGAATGGCCATACGGCATGTCGCATCACGTCGGGTGGTGGAACACAGACGAGGCGTGAAGCTAGAAAAACATCGCCACACACAGCTAAACAAACAAATAAACAACAAACGCACCTACTCACCCATTCTCCCACATACTAACCCCCCGCCCCCCTCCACCCCCCTCCGTCCGTCCGTACCCCCACCGACTGCGGCCACGCATAATATGAGTACACCCTCCCCTCCGCCTCCCTGCCACCCCCCCTAAACCAAAGAGGCTCGTTTCAGGTTGGGGTTTCCATCTCACCTAGGAAGCGTTCCCGCGCGAACCATCAACCTTTTCTCCGCTGAAGATATGCGGCTTATCTCCAGGAGGAAAGCAAACAGATGCTCCGACTGCTTGCGCATCTGCACCAGAGGCGTTCCCCTTCGGGGCCCGCAACCGCCAACACCCGACCTACCGACGGTACCCCTAAGGCCACCGCTGACGCCGCCACCGCCACCGCTGCTGCTGCTCGGGGCACGAAGCTGCAAGATTGTATCGATTTGGAAGGGGGTGGGGGTGGGGGTAGGGGTTAGGGGTTAGGGGTTGGGGTGGGAGGGTGGGAGTTGAGGTGGGACACGCGCCAGGATAAGGGTAGAGTGTTTTCACCAAGACAGTTCTGGCAAACAGGACCCCTTAACACAATACCGTTGGTAACCAACCGTGTGGCAACTATACTACTTGTTGTAGGATTAGGCCATGGGACTGTCCATCGGGTTACACTTTACATGTTTCTCAAATCACCTTTGGGACGAGGGAAAGAGCGCCTGGGGGTCCGAATAAGATCCTAATTATAGTGAAATACCAGCTAGAATTACTGAGCCAGCTGTAGGAGCTCCTACATGAGCTTCAGGCAACCAAATATGAACAGGTAATATAGGAACTTTAGCAGCGAATGATGCAAAAAAGCAAGCCATAACCACTTTTGATCATGAGAGGAAAAAATTATAACTGATACCGCTTCCGCCAGAGGCGCTCCTCTACCACCACCACTAATAGCAACAGCGTAGCTAACCCCCCACCCACCCCACCCCCGCCGAGCCATAACACAAAAACGTATTCCGCCGCACCTCCACCAACAAGTCGAGTATGGTTGAGATGAATCGAGGGACGAGAGCTCGGGAGTTCCAACACCGTGCTCGCGGCACCACCTCCTCAAACAGTACGCTCGCTGTGTTCAGCCCGTCTTCCTCGTCGTCCTCGGGCTCCAGTTGAGGTTCAACCTACGAAAGAAGGAAGGAAGGTAAAAAAGGAACAATGACCTTTGCTGGAACAAACATTTTTGATGACATGGCTCGAGCTGGGGTTCGAGCTACAAAAACAGGAATGTTAAGGTATACCCTGGTATAAAAAAGATGACAATGACAGAGGTATGTTTCCCGTGCAGCAACGTATCGACAAGAAGTTGAGTAAAAATACAACAGGCATATGGCTTTCACCCCTGCGTTTTCCGAGCCCCAATCCCATTGGCCGAGGGTTCCCCCCCGGACCCGCCCTCGGCCAACCAGGGGGCGAGGGGCGCGCGGAGGGAGTTGCCCCTCCGGGGAACGCCTCCTCTTGTGATTCCTGGGGATCCGAAGACTGTTGCTTGCTGATGGTGAAGTTGGCAGGCATCCACAAAGTTTGTCCACTATGCTCTTACCCGGGATCACCTCTGTATCGAAGACGTGCATGTAACATAGCAAGTGCACCGTCCCGAGATCGCCAGCCTGCACTATGTTGTCTCCTTCGCGAATAGCATCCGGTTCAAAGTTATTGCATTTGTTATTGACGCCAGGTCGCTGGTAAGCATAACGCGTGTTATTAGGCCGCAAGTGCGATTCGCTGGCAAGCATATTGCGTGTTGATTGGACCGCAACAGCGCTTCAAGCGCACTTGCGGGAAGCTCACTTGCGGTCTAATCATCACGCATTATGCTCGCCAGCGACCTGGCGTAAACAACAAAGACGACAACTTCGAACCAGGTGCTATTCACAGAGGAGACAAAATGGTGCAGGCTGACAATCTGGAAACGGTGCACTTGCCATGTTACAAGCAAGTCTTCGATATAGAGGTGAGCCCCTTCTTAAAACGAACTGTATGAGGTGTACGGCGTCTATTACTTGATATCCTATGGGTTTGATTCAGCGTGGGTATACTCGTGAATTCATCTCCGCCTCCTGTACGATGTGGGTATACTCGTGAATTCATCTCCGCCTCCTGTACGATATCATGTACCACGATGTTGATTTTTTATAAATATATTCTAACAACGCCAGCTACGAGCTCTACGAATTTAGGGTCGACACGCCATGTTCGCAAGCTGCGCACTACATCGGTTACCCGTGCTTAGTAAGTTTTCATGAGTCAACATCTAATACAGTGTGAGAACAACAATAAGGTGGTGGCATTATACATTACAAGGCTTATCATGCATGACCAAGTGTTAGATTGGTAACACATCGATTGTTTGTCGCCATCTTCTCCATCTGCATGCCACATGGGCTTTGTGCCACGTCCAGCTTTTGATTCAACTACGCTGCTATGCATTCCCCTCAGTCTCGTTACTCAGATGAAGGGTTTCGACGCCCGTCGTGCCGCGAAGATCAAGAAACGGAGTTCTACGCAATTCATCCTAGAACAGACGAAATCCGCGAAAAAAAATTACGCAACCCCACCTCTGAATGTTCTGTTTGTTGCTGACGATATAAATTACGGGCACCAATATTACGTTGCGTTGTTTTCAGCCGCGGTGCTTGCTTAGTTACAAATCAATAGATACGCAACACCACCAATATACGTGCGTACATTAGACTGCATCGGGAGATTATTTGTACAGCCAGGAAAGCCCATGGATTGCATTACGTGGTTCTATGTACAGTGTACGGTTTACGGAAAACAATGGGGGATATCGAGATCGAGGTTGCCGATGTTTGCCAGGTGTAGAGGTACTGCGCACCCCTCTACGCGAGGAAGGCCTAGGGACTTTCGACGGTGGTCCTATACTCGAGGGCAATGCTACTTTGTTGAACAGAGTAAGATGAAATGCACGACCAGATTTAATAAAAGTATTCTAACAATGTCCGCTGTGAGTTCAACAAATTTAGGCTCGATACTCATCTTTGCAAGCTGCGTGACACATCGGCCGTCCGTTTTCAGCAAGTTTTCATGAGTCAAAACCATCAGATTTCTATATTAAACTGCGTCGGGGGGCTATACCACATACGAAGTAGGTACATGTATACGTACCGGTATATATATATATATATATATTTTTTTTTTCGGGCACACCTCTTCGTGCTCGCACCTTTATCCGAAACGTCAGATGGGGTGGGCACAATTCGACCGTTGAGGTCACGTTGCCGGAGGTTTGGGTGCGATCCGTGCAGTGTGTCGCGCGTGGCAAGCCTTTTAATTTTTCTTGGCCTTGGGCATACTTGAGGCAAATCCCCGGGTTTCCGCAACATTCCCGGGGATGGTGCTTCCGCATCCTCCCCGGGATTCGTTTTCCGCATCCCTCCGGGGACTGGGTTTCCACATCTCCTATCCCCGTGTATGCATGTAAGATTTGGATGCAAACCGAGTTTTTCTGCTCGTAGAAGGTACAAGTACATTTCCCTATTTTTGCACAGAGCACCACGCTACCATCCTGCCGCCCAGCAGCAGTCCAGCCCCCTCTAGCAGCAGCAGCCTGCAACTCCATACGCGCATGGCTGCTGTTGTAGTAGCTGATTGATTTGATCGGAGCGTGCCATTTGTCACCCCACCATACCGCACAATTCTGCTGTGCTGCCGCTGCGCGCGCATGTCCATAGCATGTCCATATATCGCGCCAATTTGGGCGGTAATATAGGCATCTTTGAATAGTATTTCATATACCAACCCATCCTGACATTTACGTCCACATGTTTTGTGTCGGAGATTTTGCCCACACCACAGGTGACAGGCACCAGACAACATGAGGACAGCACAACGCTACGTGTACAACCCTGCCGCACAGCAGCAGTAGTAGGATACATCATGTACGTGTGCGTGGCGAGTCCTCGATATGCTGCCGCGAGTTGCTTTGGTCGGAGCCCATCATCTATCACTCCACCATACCGCATCTTTCTGCCTAGCTGCGGCTGCGTGGATGTGCTTTAGCTGCTCTAGCTCACAGCTCATTGGTCGCATGAATTTGGACGGAAATACAAGGACGTTTGGAATGGTAATTAGATATAAACCAATCCTAACATTTTAGCCCACAGAGGAGCAGCTTTTTTTTACGTACAACAAATATTACGGATTTATTGCCCACGCCACAGATAATGACAAGACACCAAACAAAATGAGGGTAGAACGACGCCGTGTGTACGACCCTGCCGCCCAGCAAAAGCAGCAGCAGTAGGCAGGGCCATGTGCGCGTGCCGTATCCTCTCCATACTGCGGCGAGTTTCTGTTGTCATAGCTAGCCTGTCATGTACTGTCCTCTTGCTCCCTCGTTCTCAATATGTGCTCTTTTGATTATTTTCTACAGCAGCAGCAGTATTTATACGCCACATCCCACGCCATCGGTGTGGGTCTTTCATACCCCCCCAACAACACATGCCGCTTCCTAGCGGTCCCCAAGTAGCTGGAGTTCGAAGCGTGGCCTTCTCCTCGGAATTATCCATACGTATCCACAAACGGTCCAAAAGTAAATGTTGTGTTTTGAGAATTAGTGTTTTCTCAACAACGATGTAACAGATCGCGGTCATGGGCACGTCTATCGAGTACCCAAAAAGCGTAAAAAGTACTACTGCTTTAATAGTGAGTACACTCGAGAAAGTGCCGGTTAAAAGCGAATTCATATTTTTTCTGGGCAAGTTTTTTTTTGTATGTACAATAACAACAAGTGGTCATCGCGTCCGGTTGTATGATAATAATGAGCCCTTGCGCCACTCCTCTACAAACTTCCCGGAGGGGACCCTTGTATATCATATGTACATCAGTGTTGGGGATCGAGTTCGATCTCCAAGCATAGAGTACTACGCTCCCTCTGCTCTGGGCGAGAAACGCGTAGGATTTATCGATTGTGGGCTTCACTGGGGGTCTATAATATTCCTGGTGGTATGTATGTGCCAGGTTCCAGGTACTGCATATGTTTTGTCACCGTGGTATGCTTTTGCCACCACCATGCGTAGATCATTCATGACCTCGGCGTAGGTTCCGACCCTCTACCACCAGGTGAGGAGGTAAGACTACATACTTCGGGGCAAGAAACGCATCGTGCCTGGTACCCCGGGTAGCACTTATCGATTGGGGACCTGGAGCTGAAGCTATACCGGTGTATGCACCCTTTCATGCTTGCTGTGGTTTTGATAATAGATTGTCAGAGATGCCTTCAATGGCAGCCGACCTGCAAAAAGCCTTCGTCTTGCTGACATGTGCCAACGAAGAATGTAGGTAGATCGATGTTGGAAATGTGTCTGTTTTCTGCGTATCCCACCCCCGGGCTTCCGTCAACAATAAAAAATGTTGACGTATTTGCGAGATTTCCGTTTCGGAGCTGCTGACGTACCCATCTATTTCTCAGAGAGGAACTCCAGCAACAACAGAAGCTATAGGTGCTACTAGCAGAAGCGACACGCCTTTCGTACCTCCTCCACCGCTCTAACGAGTCTGCGACGAAAGCGGCGATCCCTTAAATCGATACTGCCACTAATGCTACAGTCTCCGTGGATAATTTGCTGACGTCGCCATTGGTTTCTCAGAGAGGTTCTCCAGCAACAAAGGCCGTCGATGCTGCTCGCTGAAGCGACACGCCCTCCACATCTCTTCCGCTTTTCGCACTTGCTTTACCACTCCACCGAGTCTGGGACGTCAGCGGCCATTTCCCTTTTCGATACTGTCCCAACTATCTCCACAGATACCTTTTACCAGGTGCGATCTTCGCTTGGCGGAGCCCAACAGAGAAAATAAGGCGCGCGAAGCGCGCCCATTTTTTCGCTCGTACTCGTAGAGGGTACATCCGAAGGCGACAGGGAAAAGCTAGCCTTAGAAAGGATATTCGATGCAGACAAGCAACGATAAAAGATAATTCTGTACATTTAATCGACTCGCCACCACGAAAAGCATCTCTGGAAGTGACCCATTAGTATTTTCTAGACTGACAAAGCCAAATGGATACATATTTCGTCATCTTGCTACCAAATATAACCTTTCGAGAAATTTCCAACCCGGCCGTATTGCCCACCCATTCATGGCCAAACTGTTGCACGCTCCATTTTATTCCCACCAAATCATAATGTTCCGAGAGGACTCCAGTCCAGCTGTATTCTCAAAGCTTGACAAAGCCAACAATTGACATTTCATCGTCTCACATCTTGCTGGGACGAGTCCCGCTCGGCGAGTTTCCTCTTCCCCCTCGGAACGTCCACCCTCGCCCCTGCGGCGGGAATAGCACCACCGCCCGCGCTGCCGCTTCCCGCGCCGTTACCCTCGCCCCCTCGTCCCAAAGACGGCTGTTTTCCTTCAGCCCGCCCCATCTCTGCCGCCGACAGAGGCCGCTTCATCGGCCCAGCCGCTCCCGTACCGGCTTCCGTTTCCGCTGTAGTTACCGCTTTAGCTGATGTTACCGCTCCCGTTGCCGCTCCTGATGCCGTTTCCGATACCAATTTAGCCGCCGTTGCCGCTCCCATTACCGCTTCAGCCGGAGTTACCGCTCCCGTTACCGCAACAGCTGGAGTTACCACACCCGTTACCGCGTTTGTTACCGATGAGTTACGGTCGTCGCTTTCGTTGCTGGTGCGCGTGCCACCACGTTCACCATCGCCACCGTCACTACCACCACCACCGCAACCACCACCATTACCACCACCGCCACCGCCGCCGCCACCACTATCGCCTTCTCCACCGCCCCGTTTCGGTCGCTTCTGCTGTCCACCCCCTATCCCCCGCCCTCCCCCCGCTGCCGCTACCCCCGCCCTCTCCACCGCCACCGTGTCTCGCGCGGCAACTCCAGGCGCCGCTCCTACCGCCGCGCTACCATCACTCCGTCCCACCGGCTGCTCGAGACTACCATCTTCATGCCCCACCGTCCCCACAACTGCCTGCAGCTGGCGCGCCGCGGCTAGCTTCCCGAGCCGGGTCCAGACTGTCATGCCAACACCCATAAGCCGAGCCATACCGGCGATATTCGCTTGTGCTTGCGCTTCTGCTAACGCTTCAGCTTGCTCCTGCTCCGCTTGCTGTGCTCGCGCTTCTTCTTTCTCTTGCTCTGCTTGCGCATCGGCTCGCGCTTCTGCTTGCGTTTTTTCTCGTGCTTCTACCTGCGCATGCTCCCCATCCGCTCGGGCCTCTGCATGCCCCTCTCCTCGCTCTTTTCGCTCTCCTACTGCTCGGGCAGCTGCCGGCGCTTCACTTCGAGCCTGCTCCGCCTCAGCTTGTTCCTCCACAGGCGCATGAGTTTTCCCTTGCGTATTCTGCGATTCCGCTTGCGCCTGCGCTTTTCGCGCTGCAACTTGCGCTGGCGATTGTCGGGCTTGTTGCGCTTGCGTTCGTTGCGCTTCGACATTCGCTGCCGTTTGCGCTTCATCCCGCATGCCTTTTTCGACCCCCCCCACCCCCCCGCCATCAGCGTTAGTAAGGCTCTCGTCACTCCCGCCGCAGCCTTGCCCCGATGCGACCGCAGACGACAGTGGTGGTGGTGGTGGTAATCTTTGCGCAGAGGTGGTCCCCCTCTCCGAAGAAACGCGCGATGATACCAGAGGCGGAGGCGCCTGGGCCGGTGCCGCCTGAGGCGGTAACGCTTGAGGCAGCAGCGGCAGCGAAGAAGGTGGCAATGACGAGCAAGACAAAGCCGGCGACGACGAAAAGCCTCCCTTCCCCCCTCCACCTCCACCTCCACCTCCACCTCCACCTCCACCTTGCGCGTCCGTCGCAACACCGCTGCCGGTCCCCGCCTTAGCAGTCACCGACGAGCTACCGCTAGGCGCATCCGCCGCGGTCACCACAGCCGCCCCCACCGCCCCCACCGCCGCCGCCGCCGCTCCAGGAGCCGGCACCGCCGGAACCCCACCAACGCTTCCTCCACCCCCCCCACAACCACCAACCTCCCCATCTTCAGCGCCATCGACCATCATGCCCATGGCGCCGTCGCGGGAGCTACCGCGGGAGCGACCATTTGACTCGCCACCGTCAGCGGGATGATGGGTTTCCATGTATTCTTCGAGGGGGGGGGAAGGTGGAGGCCAGGAGTCCTCGCGGTCGCCAAAGTCTGCGTCGTCGCTTGCTACACTGCCTGACCCCATCGTGGGGAAAATCTGGGTTCGGCAAAAGGGGTCGAGTTTGGGAATGGAGTTGAGTTTTGGGGTCGATTATGAGTTGTGTTGGCTAGGGTTTTGGGGTTAGTTCGGATATTGAGGCTTGTTTTGGTCTGGGTTTTGGGGTTGGTGTTGGTTAGGGGTTTCGGTTTGGCTTTGGTTTTAGTTTCGTGATTGGATTTGTTTGGGGTTTCGGCTCGGAGTTGGTTCTGGTTATGGTTTCGTGGTTGATTTTGGGTTTGGGTTTTGGTTTGGGTTATGGTTTTAGTTTGGAGTTGGTTTGGGTTTGGTGTAGCTATTGCGTCAAGTTTGGGTGTTCGGGATTGGCTTTTTTTAGGTTGGCTTTTTTGGGGTTGGCTTTGGTTTGGGGTTTTGGTTTTGGTTTTGGTTTGGGCTTGAGGGTTGGTTCAGGTTTCGGGTTTTGGTTTTGGTTTTACTTTTGGGGTTGGTTTCGGTGTGGGTGTTGATTGTGGGGTTGATTGGATTTTGGGCTTGGGGTTGGTTTTGGATTTGGGTTTCGGTATTGTTTTTTGGGTGTTTGGTTTGGTTTTGGGCTTTAGTTTTAGTCCAGGGCTGTTTTTGGTGTGATTTTCGGCTGGAGTTGGAACCGGGCTGGGTTAGACTGGACTGGATCAGATAACATTGGGTTCAGTTGGGCTGGGTTGGGCTGGGTTGGGTTCGGTTCGGTTGGGTTGGGTTGGGTTGGGTTGGGTTGGGTTGGGTTGGGTTGGGTTGGGTTGGGTTGGGTTGGGTTGGGTTGGGTTGGGTTGGGTTGGGTTGGGTTGGGTTGGGTTGGGTTGGGTTGGGTTGGGTTGGGTTGGGTTGGGTTGGGTTGGGTTGGGTTGGGTTGAGTTGAGTTGGGATGGGTTTGAATAGGGTGAGGTTGGGTTTGGGGATGAGTTGAGTCGGACCTGGAATTGGACTGGAACGGATAATAAAAAAAACAAATAACCAAGACAACAAAACACACACAAGAACAGCATCGCATCAGCACAGTTATACTCCTTGCTTTGCTCACGTCAGAGCCGCCGCCGGTGCCGTCAGTAGACTCGAATGACGAAGTGGAGCCCGTCCTCATCCCCCCACGGTAGCCGATGACCTCCCCGGCCTCTTCCGTATCCTTAAGCCGTGCCCGTGCCCTGCCCACATCGCCGTGAGCAAACGGTCCCTCCATATTCTTCGACGCGAGCGCGTTTAACCCGCATTTAAACGTTGCGCATAAGCGACAAGAAGACAAGGGAGAGGATAGGACGGGAAAGGAAGAGGGGGGAGGGGGGGAGGGGGAGAGAGGGGGAGGGGGAGAGAGGGGGAGGGGAGGGGGACAGGGTTACCGCCGCTTTCGGACAAGCTCCGCAGGGGTGGTGCTTTCGTCAGCAACAGCTGGCATCGAAAAGGAGGACAGAGTGGGGCAATGAGTACTTCGCCATACTTACGGAGTAATTTGACCGCAAGAAAAATGTGTTGCGAGTGCGCAACGTGTGCCTCCCCCCCATAACCATCCCCGTCCGACCGAGTAACACCTGTCAACGCCGGGAGAAGTCCTCCAACAGATATGCGTACTGCTGCAAGCCCTTGCTATTAACGCCTCTACAATTGGAAACCCTTTTTGAGACAATTTTACTTGTTTTTAGTATAGAGAGGGATTTGGGGGCTCCACGAAAGAGGCGGCACTTTTTGGCCACACTGTTTCTGGCTACCGAGGGTCATCGTACGTGGAAGTAACCAACGTCGCTGGAATATGATTTTATATTTGTGAAACGACATTCAACAACAAAATCAACGACAAGTTATGAAGTGTGTGCAGTAGCTAACATCATTACAAAATTGCTCAAGTACGTGTAGTAGCTAACATTATTACAATTTGCTGCTGATGTTCAACCACACAACATCCGTGGGACAAAAACGAGCAGCCGGCGTATCACACAGCTTGCAAAGATGAGTATCGACCCTAAATTTATCAAACTCACAGCCGACGTTTACACAAAAAAATGAGCCAAACGAGCGGCCGGTGTATCATACAGCTTGCAAATATGAGTATCGACCCTGAATGTATCTAAGTCACAGCTGACGTGTTTAGAAGAACTTTCTTAGAAAATACTGGTAGTATCTATACGCCCAAGCCATGAGCTTATTCATCCCGTTGCACTTTCATTCAATCTCAAAAGTCAGTTTATGGCTTGGTATAGAGCTCCTAGAGGAGGAAGTCTCAGAAAAAATAGGCGTATAGTAGTGGTCCCCCTCTATAGTGCCGGTTGCCCACCACAGTACTTGTGAAACCGCTGGGTACAAACGGCAAAACACAGTAGTGGCAGTATGCAAAGTAGTGCCGGTTGCCGCTACATATTGTGCCGGAAGTTTCCAGCTGGCATATGCCGGCACTATACAGGGACCACTACTGTACCCCAATCATAGCATGCATCGGGATAATACCTCCGCTGCATCGAATTGCGCCGCCATGTCGCACTTGCCGACCCCTTCCATCATGAGGTCCAGCATGTCCAGCCCCACACCGCCTGCCCCGCTCGAAACGGCCTGCTCCCCACCAGTCAGGGAGAAAGTCAACAACAACACGTCGACACCAACCACGATACAACAGACGTACGGCACGGACGAAAGAGGCGCCAGACCGACGGTGGGACAACGAAACAGAGAGTCAGAGAGAGGTATGCACAGGGGCAGAGGAGCAGACCAACAGATATACAGAAACGGACAAAAACATACACATACCACACAGATGTACTGACAGGTATACAGACAACACCGGTAGGCAGACAGACAGACAGACAGACAGACAGACAAGCAAACAGACAAACAGACAGGCAGCCAGGCAGACAGAGAGGCAGACAGACAGGCAGCCAGGCAGACAGAGAGGCAGACCGACAGGCAGACAGGCAGGCAGACAGACAGGTAGACAGGCAGACAGGCAGGCAGACAGGCAGGCAGACAGACAGGCGCCCCCTCCCCTCCTTTATTTCTCCCCATACACAAACACAACAAACTAAAGACAACAGACATCCCTTCCCTTCCCGTGCCCCCTCCCCCTCTCCTCCCCACAACGCACCTCATCACCAGCTGTTCGTCCTGCGGCTCCCGCACGCATCCCCATCTCCTTCTCCCTCTCCCTCCTCTCCCTCTGCCTATTCGCGGCCAGGTACAAGTGGTCACCGATAGCTGGGTCCTCTTCGTAGTATAGGTGGCGCTCGGTAGGAGCATAGCAGCGGCAAAGATCGACGCACAGCTGAAGGAACTCGTAGCGTACCCCTTGAAGGGTGCACTGCAGCAACATCGTCTGCTGCCAGTAGTTGTTCACGGTCATCTGCTCGAGACCGGGAACGATCCGACCACGGTATTGATTGAGCACGCACGATACGGGGGGCGGGGGGGGGGGGAGGGGGGGCTCAGATTGTGCATGGCCGTAGGCGCATGACAACAGGGAGGGGGGTTCAAATTCCTTGCAACAGCGAACAATAGCGGCGTTTGCTGCGCTTTTCGCCAATCACTAAGCGATTCATGCAGCCATAAAGCCGAGCGTCACGTTAGCGCAATAGCAACAGCAGCGACAGCCGAAGTAGCAACAATAGCAATAGCAACAGCAACAGCAGCAACAGCAGCAACAGCAGCAACAGCAGAAACAGCAGCAGCGACATCATGAACAATTGGTCTCGCCAACTCATAAAAATCGACATCGACACCACCACGAACATGAACACCAACACCAACACCAACACCAACACCAACACCAACACCACCAACACCAACAACCCCCGATCCCGCCCCCCCTTCCTCACCCCCTCCACAAAAAAACGCATAAACATCTCCCGCCGCATAAGACCTCAACCCTTGCCTGCTCGAGCGCCCATCTGCACACAGCAGGACTCGCGCGAAACCAGCTCCTCACGTAGCGCATCAGCTGCGTCAACCTTTCCTTATCCTTAGCCCTGGCCACCGTGTCGAGGGCTAGGTATAATGCCACCTTAGCCGCCGATATCTCCACTTCATCGACATCGGTATCGTCGGAGTTTCCCTCACCCCCACCCCATGCGGTAGCGGCGGTTCTCGGCGAAACCGGGTATGGAGTTTTCGGAGGGGGGGGGATCAGGGCGGTAAGGTCGCACACCCAGTTAAGGTATTCGGCGCTGAAGATGTTCTTGTCCATCAAGAAGCGCCTGTTTTCCAACCAGCAAGCCTGGGAGGGGGAGGGGGGGGGGGGTGATAACGTTGTGTGGGGTGTGTTGTGCTACCCCTTGTTGAATCCAGCAACTATGCAGCAACAGTGACAACAACAACAACAACAACAACAACAGCAGCAACAGCACCACTATGTCAGCACGCACGCCAAGCAAGGAAAAACGCGTACCGTCAAGGATGCAGGGCCGACTATTCCACGCTGACACTTACTAGTAGATAGTCATCCCACACTACAGTACGGGTGCAGCAGACTCTTGAGAATTTTTTGAGTTCCTAACATGAGGAGCTAGACCAATCACAACATCAACATCACCCGAAACGTGACTTCGAAGGCATTCAACCGCGCAACCCAACCAGGCACTTGTATGCGTTAGTCCCACAACAAACGCATTCGTAAAAGTACCAGACTGGCCGGTAGTTAGTCTCTCACTGGAGGAGCTCAACCGGTCACACACAATTAGTTCATCCACCAGCTGCAACCCCTACCGTTACCAGCGTACCATAGAGGCATAACTCAAGAGGTGAAAGTGCTATCTCCTGGCATCTCCGTCACCAACACCAACACTAACGCCAACAATATCAACAACAAAAAACAACAATCAAAAACAAAACACCTTACGCATGATCTACGACATACCTGAAACACAGAAGGAGGCACAAGCTCCGACGGCCGAGGAACTCCGAACCACGGCGGCTCCCATTCTGGTTCCCACCCAGAACCCGCCTCCCCCGTTACGAACTCCCCTGCCCCCTCCACACCCGGCCCGTTCCCCATTTCTCCGGCCCTCCCCGCAGTAGTGGACGCCGAACCGCTTCCCTCACGTGCCGTTTCGCTAATTGCCGTGTCGCTAGGTGCCGGTTCGCGAGCCGTTTTCAGCGCCGTTTCGCTAGGTGCCGATTCGCTCCGTGCCGTTCCACTCCGTACCGTTTCACTTGGTGACTTCTTTTCACTCCGAACCGTTTCACCTCGTGCCGCTTCACTCCGTGGCGTTTCGTCCGCCGCAGGGGCGGGCGGAGCGGCGGGATTAGGGAGGACGTACTCGCGCTCATAAATGAGCATGTACGCCGAGAACTGTTTCGGAGACATGACGCGTCCCGTGGGACTTAGCGTGAACCCGCCGAAGCAGGTAAGCGGTAAGCTGGCCGGGTCGAAGGGGGTAACGGACGCGTCGTTGAAGCAGAACCACGAATCTGGTCCTTCGCCGCCGCCGCCACCACCACCCTGCATTGAGGGAAGTTACAGTAGCCGAAAGCAGGCAAAGGTATAGTGTTGGGGGGGGGGGGGGGAGGCGGGTTAGAAAGAGAGGGAGGGAGGGGAGCGAGGGGTGGGGCTGAACACCGCGAATGCAAGGAAACTGTTTCACAGAAAGCCACAGTCGCAGACGAGATTCCAACGGGGATGTGCGATTACGATCCGCTATGTCCTCTTCGGTTCACTGTATGACGCAACGTTTCATTCCACCCTACCCCACCCGATTTCTCCCCATCCCACCCTACCCCATCCCACCCTACCCCATCCCACCCCACTAAACCCCACTCCGCCTTAAGGTGCATGCCACCGCAGGGGTGCACCACAAAAACTGAAGGTTGAAGCGAGCAGGGGACAGAGTGCGCAATCGCCTCGATAGAGGACTGAACCCGTCTGGTTTTTGGCTCCTACTGTAGCTGGAGAAGCTCTGATCACCGCACCCAAAAACCGGATTTCCCTTGTCCTCGCCAAGGTTCCTCGCATGAGGAGTCCTACACCCCGCTAAAAAAACTAACGTCGAGAGCGAAAAACGAGCGTCCAACCTCAATAACAACTCCCCATGGCCTCCTTAAAAAAAAAAAGCAACGAAACATTACGCACAACACTCAAAAACAAGGGAGCTCTACACCCCACCCAAACACTGCCTTCGAGCGAAAAACGAAACTTCAAAGCCGAACAACAACTTCTCATGGCGTAAGTACAACAAGAAGAAAAAAAAAAGCGCGTGGTACGATAGAGGCGTTAAGGTATACATTTTTTTGGCGAAAACGTTTTCTGAACGACGGGGCTCCTTAACCCACTAATACTATCGTCGGAAAAAATAATAATAATAGGCAATTTTGTTATGCATGATTATCGTTGTGTACCGAGGCCATGGGATGGTTTTTTCATCGGGTTACGCCTTCGGTTTACTGTACACTAATCATCGGAAAATATGTCGCCTGTTCTTTTCGCAATGGTATTTTTTTAAACACCTAAGCCATGGCATGGTTTCTTCATCGGGTTACGCTTTCGGTTTACTGTATCACCGATACCGTAGCGTGTGACTGCCAAAAACGAAATGCTACGTTGTACAACTTTCCCTTCGGGATGGATGTGGCTGGCGTCATGGCGTCATGTCCCGGGGGGTGTCTCAAGTTGAAAAGGGGCACATCCTTCTTGAAAAAAAAAAATCAAAATCGTCAGCTGTGAGTACGACCGGTGTTGTAAAAACGAAAGAAAAAACGACTTCGGACGTAGCCACCGCGCAAGTAATTCGGCAGGTAACACCGACCTGCCCGGACGAGTTTATAGCTTGGTCGGAATAAAACACGAAACATGTTGCAACAATAATAGGTAGTTTCGCAGTGGAGTTGGCTCCGCCAGTCAGGAAGATTCTGACCAAAAAAGCGGTGCCCCTATTATTGCACGCCTCCCCACTCCGTTCCACCCACCCCAGACACATGCTACTATCAGTAAGGGTCGTTCCTAACGAGCGCAAAAAACCACGAATCCTGTCAAGATTCCTGACATTTTGAAAAAATTGAAAAGTCACGTTTTCAAAAAAAAGAAAGCCATGCTATTTTTTGGTCAGGAAATCCTGACAAATCAATTATTATGGAAAAAAAACCAAAAACGATTAAAACAGTACGGAAATCCTGACCAAAATATCACGATTTAGCGAAAATGTCGCGTTTCTTTTTTGGGGGGGTCACGATCCCTGACATTTTTCTTGTGAGTTCGTTAGGAACGACTCTATCAGTGCGACAGAGGTTCACCGTTTTTTCCCAACAAGGCAAGGTTGTAGGCCCAATGAGCTCTATTCCCCGCCCAAAAATTGATTTTGATAAACCGAACGCGGCACCCGATAAAAAATCCCATGGCCCATGTGTTTTTTTGTTATTGTTTTGCCCATCCCATCTATTATCCTCGCACTACTCTCGCCCTCCCTCCCTCCCCGTAGTAACTTAGATCCGGGGTCACTTAGCGAGCGGGCCCTCCTCCCCCGTCCCCACTACGGTACAATAACGCCTTCGTTTTTATCGCGAGAAGCATTCACCATTTTAATCTCAGCATTCACCATTTTCTTCCCTCGTCGACTCGCGTCGAGCTGTATATAACCAATGAAATAGCAAAGGCAAACGATGATATTCCGATGGTTGTATCACTAGTTCAACCCTCCTGGCGCTTGATTTTATCTTGTATTATAGTATAGAAAAAAATGAAATAAACTGGCGATTACAGCATCCTCTACACGAAGCAACCCGGGCCGCTAGATTAGCCGCCGACGACTTCCCAGCCGATCTCCAAGGCAAGCACTCTGTAAGACACGCGCACAGCTTGCCCCGCTGCCGTGTGCTGCATGTTCGCACCATGATATGAACGCGTCTATACATATTTTTTCTTGTCGCTGTACATGGGCCACAAAAGGGCTAAGGTTAAGGAGCTTCGCCGTTCAGAAATCATTTTTGCCAAAAAAGTGCCAAGTCTATCGTAGCACGCCTCCCCAGCCAACCCTAACCTGCGCGTCCCTCCGCTTAATGTAGCTGTAGTAGTGCCCAGAATCAGCCGTCCCCATGTGCACAAGCACTCCCGCCAGCTTGTACTCGTAATAGGCATCTGGAAACGCCTGCTCCCCACCAGGAACACCCTCGCCCTCGACCTCCCCGCTTTGGCAACAGCTGCTGCTGCCGTTGCTACCTGTATTGGGGGCTGCTGGATTGCCTTGCTCCTGCTGCTGCTCTTGCTGCTGCTCCTCCTGTTGCTTCCTCTCCAGGAGTCCTTCTTTTGTGTACGGTCGCATGTTGAGCTCCATCGGAAACTCGCACGAATCGTACACCTTCACCTGTAAGCCATTGTGAATATTGGTGTTGGTTTACGTTAGTGGTTTTGATGATTGGGCGAGACGACGATTGGTTGTGGGGAGTGGATTCGATGATTGTTTTTCATATTGGTTTTGACTATTCGTTTTGGCGGATGGTTTTGAATGAGGGTCTACGGTTGCATATTCAGTTCCACCTGAAAAATCGAACGAATTGTACACTTTCACATGTACCCCGCCGATACAATGGCTCATTGACACGGGGCACAAGGGCAGACAAGGCATCACGGACAGGAACTTGCTTGGTTTTGAAGCTTGGTTCTGATGATTGGTTCTGATGGTTGGTTTTGGTGGTTGATGTTGATGAGGTGATATTGGGTGTCTATAGTCGCATGTTGGCATCCATCGGAAACTCGAACCGATCGTACACCTTCACCTGTTAAGGCATCGTTATAGTAAAGCATTAACACGGTCCACAAAGGAAAACGAGGCACCACGGACAGGTGCTTGATTGGTCTCGGTATTTGTTTTTGGTGAAAGGTTTCAGGGCATGTCAGGTAAGGTGTTCCTATACCCCGGCAATTTTTGTAAGGTATCGAGACCCGTACCTCGCGTACCTAAAAGTCGGGTACGGATACGTACCCGGGTAGTTTACAGGGGTATACTTAAGTACGTACCTTACCTAACATACCCTTGCGAAGTCGATACCTGAAATTTTCTTCATGGAAAAACTACTTGCATTTAGTGTGGGTGCCGTAATGACTCGAAAATATTATGGTGAGAACCAAACCTGTCATTTTAGTAGGAAAAAAGTTCATCCATACTTGGTTTTTTCAGCACGTCGCAACACGCCTTGCGACGTCTTACGTCTTGCGGCAGGTCGGCACGTTACGGCATGTGTGAAACGACAAAAAAAAAAATCAGAACAACTACTTTATTACGGGAAAAAACTGAGGCGACTGTCTCATCATTTTTCCAGTTTTGAGGCTCCAGACAAAACTGCACGAGAACTAAGGGACATCCATTATGGCTTCTGATTTTTGGAAAGCGGCTGTATGCCGAATGGGTTGGTCTTGTTTTCCGTTTGTCTTTATTTTTGAATATCTGGCACGTACACTGTCGCCGGCGACGTTAGGTCGCCACCGCCTCTGCTGCTGTTGCTGCTGCTGTGCTGCTGGTGTTGCTGCTGTGGTGGTTGTGGCGCTACTGCTGCTGTCGCGTTTGTGTGAGGACGAACCTCTCTCTCGCACACAACAAGCACGGTATGCTGTCGTAGGTGTGTTTGCTATTCTTTGATGTGGGTGATGTGTGACGTGTAACAGATATCGTACCAGGTACAGACCACGCAGTGGTGACTTGTGATACTTTGTATATGTAATACCAGGTAGTATCCAAAAGTCAAATAGTCTCGGTTCTGACGGGGTGGAAGTGCTGTTATTTATGGGCTTAAAAATCACAGGATCCGCATTTCTGGTCCCGGCCAGAAATAACGATGATTTCCTGTCCGATAATCGACGTTTTATTTTTTATTTTTTTTGGCGTCGGAGATCCCTGTTAAAGAGGGAAATCATCGCTCAAAATATTTCCCATAATAGTCGGTCTTAGTGGAGAACGCCGAAATCAAAAGTCGATACCTTTTTTTTTTGCAGCACGTCGTGAAACACCGTGAAATGTCGTGAAAGGTCGTGAAACGTGGAGTTGCTAGCGAAAGTTTCACGACGTGTTACGACGTTTCGCGAAAGTTTACACGACGTTTCGTTGCGTTTCGCGACGTGCCGCGAAAGTTTCAGGACATGTCACGACGCTGTTTTTGTTATTATTGATTTGGTGGTTGGTTTTGGTTATTGATTTCGCGTGTGTACGGTCGCATGTTAAGCTCCATCGGGAAATCGCCCAACACGTACACCTTAATCTGCGCCCCAGCGCTAAGCATTTACGAATATAGTTCATAGCGATCGACTCGCTTCACCGCGGACGCGATCCTTTTACTGGTGCAAAATCCACCCCACTCCAATTCCAAGTACGCACAGTAGTGGTCCCCGAACAGCGCGGTACTAAAAAAGGCGGTTTCCCTAAATGCGGCGCTCAAAATCGCTTGTCACAACTGAAACCCGAATTACGGCAGCGAACACCGTGCTCACGGCTGGTCCCTCAATACGGCTATCTACCGCCCTATAAAGGGCAGCTGACGCCTCCACATCTGTAAAAACACCCTCAGCCTGTAACTTAACAAGCCCAATACTGTAATGCGCTATCCGCCCTATTAGCGAACAAGGCGGTTGCCCCCACCACGTTTTTTCTTTTTTTTCACACACTTTTACTTTCCAGCTTCGGGACACAAGCCGTGGTCACAGGTGTCGTCCCTTCTCCCCCCCCGGTTCTTTCCTTCAATTTTTATCGCGCATAGGGCTCAGCAATCCCACTGCTCGTCGTTTTTTCATCGAGTGCTGCTAACTCACGCTCTCGCGCTTTCCGCAAGTCAATTTGTGGACAAGAAAAAGTCCCAACGAATTTATACGAGTATGCACTCGGCGGGGCTCGAACTCACGAAAATGACCTATACCAGGCTCGACGATAACCTGATACAGCACTATATTGTACTGGGTTCCCGAAAACGCGGTGGCAATCCTAAAGAAATTAAGACTTCTATAACGGCCGGGGCAAGAACCGTTTGAAGAAGCAATATTCTGTATTACCAACTCTTCAAAAGAGGAACTATCGCTAAATCGTTGAAACACAGTTTGTGTTTCACTAGACTTACACACACCAGACAGATCATCGATCCCCACTTGACAATCTAGATCTGTCGGGGAAGATCGGTATGGTCCAGCTCGTGTTACCGGGTGGGACAGCTACGACCTGCACGATCTTAGCGAATATTTCCAGGGTTGCATCTGCACTCTATATATAGATGCTGCACAACATATAATATCTGCAGATACGGGATGCACTGTAGATTATCTATGTGATCTATGTGATCTAGATCGTGATATGTCCGAGCTGTGGAAATTTCTCAATGACGAATTCTTCAGTTGAGGAACTATCCTAAATCGTTGCTACACCATTAGTGTTTTACTAAAGTTACACGCCGGATAAACCATCGATCTCCACTTATGATCTAGCTATTTCAGGAAGATCTGTATGCTCTATCTGATGATACCGGGTGGGAGCCGTACGATCTGCATGATCTAGCACATGGTTCCTGGGTTGGATGCGTACTCCATGTGTACAGATCCTGCACAAAATATCATAACGGCAGCTGCAGGATCTACCGTAGACTATCTGGATGATCTAGATCGTGATCTGCGCGAGCTGCGAAAAACTATCACTCTGGGCGGAAATACAAAGATCATCTTGTATTCATATTAATACACAAACGTTCCTTATTCAAGTTTGGGTTGGAAAACATACAGTAATAGTATTGAAACCGACGAACTTCAGAACCCGACGCCAACCACACCCACGAGAAATTTAGGTAATAGAGTTGAAATGGCAGGAAAACGTGTATCTATTAATAATCTATCTTTTCGATGGTTTTTCGTGAGTTGGGGTTGGCCTTGGATTGTGACGTTCGACGGTTTCAATACTATTAATAGTATCATATGTTTTCCTACACAACTCTTACCCAACACCAATCAGAGTCGGTACAATCTAAACACGCTAGTAATTTTGGCGGACGGGGCTGATTACCTGATAGTCAACTGGTACTCAACCGATAGTCAACTGATGGTCATCCCATAGTCAACTGATGGTCAACTGATAGTCAACTGATGTTCATCCGATAGTCAACCGATAGTTAACGGATACTCAACCGATAGTTAACGGATACTCAACCGATAGTTAACGGATACTCATCTGGTAGTCAACCGATGGTCAACCGATAGTCAACCGATCGTCAACCGATAGTCAACCGATAGTCAACCGATAGTTAACGGATACTCATCTGGTAGTCAACCGATAGTCAACCGATAGTCAACCGATAGTCAACCCATAGCCAACCGATAGTCAACCGATAGCCAACCGATAGCCAACCGATAGTCACCCGGTGGCCAACCGATAGTCCACTGACAGTCAACCGATAGTCCACCGACAGTCAACCGGTAGTCAACCGGTAGTCAACCGGTAGTCAACCGGTAGTCAACCGATAGTCAACCGATAGTCAACTGGTCGTCAACCGAGAGTCAACAAATAGCCATCTGATATTCAACCGATATTCAACCGATAGTCAACCGATAGCCAACTGATAGCCAACTGATAGTCAACTGGTCGTCATATGATAGTCAACTGATAAGTCAACCGAGGAACTACCCAAAATCGTTACCCTTCTCGATTAGTGTACCTTTCTCGGTTAGGGTACCTTTCTCGGTTAGCGCACCTTTCTCATGAGCTCCATGTCGAACTCGAACCTCTTGAGGTGCAGGATCAGGACGTTGGGAAGACGAGCGATGCACGTGCGCTTCAAAGTATCCCGCTTTTTGTTGCACTGCGCGCACAAAAACTGGTTGTCTCCGGCTAGCACCTTCGACGTGGATGCCCAAACGAAGGTGGCGTTTCGAGATAGGAAAGAGTAGGGCCCGAAGGGGGTGGCCGAAGGCACATGTCATTGGCGCATGTTATTGGTGGCGAGGCATCGTGGAGAGGGAGGGCGGGGGCAAGGGGAGGGGGAAGGAGGGATGGGGGGGGGGCGGGGGCGGAACATTGTGGGTGTTCGGTAAGGGTGGGTAGATGCGGGGGCTGGGGTGGGGGTCCAACCGAGGGTGGAGGTAGGGGCTAGGGGGCGGCGGCGGCGGCGGCGGGGGGGGGGGGGGGGGGGGGGGGGGGGGGTAGAGGAGAGGGGGTGATTTGGGGGGGGGGGGTTAGGGGCGGGAAAAACACGTTGAACGAGAGCGTACCTCTCCCTCGACGTAGAGCTGCAAGCTCTCGGTGATGGAGCGTTTGCCCTTCACGTCCAGACCTAAAACAAAAAAGTCCTCCTCGCGCTCGCTCACGTGAAGGCACACTGCCTCCCCACGGTCTTGCCCAATCAGCTGGTTGCAGAGCCGGCCCCTGATTGGTGGGGGTGACGGTCCGGGGGAGGAAAGACAGGGGAGGCGGCGAGGAAGGGGTGGGGGGTGGTGCGGCGCGACCAATTGCTACCATTTCTACCGTTGGATAATAATTTGGTGTTGCTGCTCACCCTGGCTATCGATGGGAGTCATATATCTTCGAAGAGTACTACATCTGTATAAACGCGCGGGCGGAGGAGCATCACGCAGCTTGCAAAGATTAGTATAGACCCTTGAAAAACCGAACTCACTGCTGACGTATTTGAAAAAGTTGTGTAAAAATTACCCCAAGAAAAGCAAATGCGCCAGAAAACGGTTGCCCTACGTACAAGTAACTTTGGGAGGGGGGGGGGGGGAGAACATGCGCCACAGTAGGGATCCCCCAATAAGGCGATATCCCCATATAAGGCGGTATCCCCATATAAGGCCGTCCAAATGGCTTGGTACGACTGAGGAATTGCCCTCACAACCTGGACTGAACAAGGCGGCTTCCCCCGATAAGGCGGTCATGTTGCTCTCGCACTCCACCGCCTTAGTGGGGAACCCCTACTGTGGCAATGGTGTATTGGAAACTTACAGCAACCTCGTCGTCATATGTCTTCAAGCCATACACCAAATACGCAGTGCTGTTCTTCCACCTCCCAAACAAGTTTCTCCCGCCCAGTACACGGACTCGACTTTGATCGCGAAGAGAGAGAGAAAGCTGCCACTGCTCATCGATTTACATCGAATTTTGTAAAAATAAAAGCCTCGTACACGTCGAATGGCCTTCACGTTTCCGTCCTAAACCACCTAACGCACGGTTGCCGTTCAAACACATTCTTCGAAACTCATTTTTTGCCGAAAAGCGCCAATGAGCCCAATCTAAACCCCGGAACAAAATAGCCGGGATCGAGGGAAAATAAGCCCAATTAATCCCCTTACCAACAGCGAACGCACCACTTACCCAAACACGTGCTGTAACAAGCGCTTCTGCGGAAGATTCGAAAGTTGAGTTTCCAGCCGGTCGAGGAACACCAGCAGAAACTCGTCCACGTCCTAATACCGTTCGTCATTGACGGTGGTGCCAAAAAAAGGTGAGATCAACGTTACGGTAATACGGCGGTAACGGTGGGTGATCAGACCTTGGTAAACGGTAACTAACAACACCTGCATCGGCAACCCGTAATACTGTGGTAATAGTGACAAATAAGACAGCGGCAACGGTAACCCATGTTATTGGTAACCCATGATACAGCGGACAATAAAACAAATAAGACAGCGGTGTTGTAACCCATGATACAGCGGTAACATTGGCTACTATCAATGATACGGAGGTAGCGGTAGTGATTATGACAGCATCGACGGTAACTCATCGAATAGCGGTAGCGGTAACCAAGAAGACGATCGCAACGTGATCTAACAAGACAGCGGCAACGGTAACTCAGCGGTAACTCAAAAGACAGGGGTAACGGAAACTACTACAACAAGACAGCGGTAACAACAACCATTGAGACAGCCGTAACGGCAACTCACCAGACAGCGGCAGCAGTAATGAACAAGACAGCGGCAACGGCAGCTAACAAGACAGCGGCAACGGCAGCTAACAAGACAGCGGTAACGGTAACTCAGAGGTAACTCATAAGACAGAGGTAACGGAAAACAATAAACCAGCTGTGACAACAACGAATAGCAAAGCCGTAACAACGGTAACTCATAAGCCACGAGTGGCACACGGAGAGTGCGTCAGACCTGCAACGAAAGAAAAATTAAGACACTTGTGCGCACAGCATGGTGATACTCGTGCTACCAAAAGCGTCTCACGCTCTTCCTGCAAGGTTGGTAAGACCGCACGTCTGACGCGTGCTACTACAGAGGTACCAAGGTATACCTATTTTTGGCGAAAACGTTTTCTGAACGATGGGGACCCTAACCCCTTTAGAGCCCCACATTCCCTCCCTATACTAAATTCAAGTAATTTTTGCCAAAAGGGGTTTCCAGTAGCGAAGGCGTCAACCCAAAAACCGTCGCAGTGTCATCCTCGTTTCGCAAAAACGATTACTTCGAAAGCCTAAGACAGGCTACGGCAGGTTCGACACTCCATGCTCCTCCGATGCCTCGGCTGGCGAAAACGGAAGCGCGGCGACCACACCCACTTGTACGCCAATGAACGCCCTTTTGCCAAGACGACTCCGAGAGCATATAGGCGACAGTGCGGAAACGGAGGATACTGTTGTTGTTTTTTTTCAGTTTGCTCATTTAGTTGCGCGTTCAGTTAAGTCTATGCCATCAATAAGTCAGTTGTTGGGATGAAGTACTTGCATAGAGTTTTTATAGTTTATTCCATCAAGCCACCGCCCTCAGAAGGCAAAAACAATGGGTGGCGCACACCTTTTACCGTAGGATATATGTATTTTTGTTTTTGCGTCGCTATACCCCGCTCCCAAAGGGGTCAACACAAGTCACCTGCTGCTCCAGAGGGTCCACCGGCTGGCCGCCGGCATCCTTGCAAGCCCGACACATGCTACTCGTGTCTAGAAATTTCTTCTCCGATTCTTGCAGGTAGCCGAACATCACCTGGACAGCAAGGGGGGCGGGGGAAGCGCAAGGGAACACAAGGTGACAGCAGTGCATCATACATGTTATCCTCCAGCGGGTGGGTAACGCCGAAGCTGGGACGGGTATCAGTGAAGCTCAATCTCAACATACTTACGCGTATTTTATCAAAACATTCTAACAAACGTCACCTGTGAGTTCGACAAGTTTAGGGTCGCTACTCGTCTTTTAAGGTATTTGTCGCGTCAAATTAACTCGTTCGCCAGCATGACAGTGCCGCCGCGACCTCCGGCGGCCGTGGCGCTGGCAGCGCAAGCAAGGAGGGGAAACATTATGGAGGAAATACGCAGCGCCACCTTTTGGCACCCTTTTGGATTGGTTGGTCTGAGCCAAATGGGTAACAGTGTCGTCGATCGCTTGACCTGAGCCCAACAGATGTACTGGCAGCCAATCGGTTGGCCTAAGCCTAAGAAGCCTAAGAGATAGCAACAAACAACAACAGCAGCAACAGCAACAGCAACAGCAACAGCAACAGCAACAACAACAACAGCAACACCGTCACCGTCACCGTCGCCAACACCCACACCAACAAAATCCATCCACCCCAAAACCACCACCACCCCCCTTCCCCCCTCCCCCCCCCCCCCCTGCCAAACATGAAACACACACAAAAACAAACACAAACCCACCTGTAACTGATACAGCAGATTCTCCTCCACAGCCACCTCCCGCGTCCCTTTCTCCACCTCCTCTTTGGTCCGAAAAAAAGGGTCGCAGCTCAGCACCCCATACCGTAGCGCCGGCACCATAAACAGCTGCTGCAGCAACGAGTTCATGTAGCAAGTTGCTCCCAAGTTCTGAAGCCCCACGTAGCCGCAGTCCGCCTTTTCCGTCTGTCGAGGCGCGTACGCCCACGACACGCGCTCGACTCCACCGCCGCCACCACAACCACCGCCATCACCACCACCGCTACCACCACCACCACCACCGACACCAACACCGCCCAGGTCACCATCAGGGACAGAGGCACCTCCCACGGCAGCAGCAGCAGCGGCAGAGGAAAATCCCGCCGGCAAAGACTGCTGCTGCTGTTGCTGCTGTTGAGCGTCAGAAGCAACCTTACCGTCCGCAGTAGGCGAGGAAGGGGGTCGAGAAGGCGATGTCGGACGACCTTCAGCGGTAGGGGGCTGGCAGGGGGAATAACTAGAGTGGTGCTCGAGAAGAAGCTTCACCAAGACGGCCACATTTGCGCGGCAACCCGTGGCGAGATCCGTCAACAGCCCGAACGCGTTAGCTCTGCAAGTTTCAGATCTGCTCAACGAAGGTTTCGGAGAGAAAAGCAAGGGGGGACGAAGGGGGTCACGCGGATTCGTTCGATTAAACGTCCAAATCCACAAACGATAGCACCGACATAAAATAGCAACAGTACAACTGTAGATGAAGCAATCCCCACTCATGCCAGCCCAACCCAGAAAAAGACAATCCAATCCAACCCAATCCAACCCAACCCAACCCAACCCAACCCCACCCAACCCCACCCGACCCCACCCAACCCAACCCAACCCAACCCAACCCAACCCAACCCAACCCAACCCAACCCAACCCAACCCAACCCAACCCAACCCAACCCAACCCAACCCAACCCAACCCAACCCAACCCAACCCAACCCAACCCAACCCAACCCAACCCAACCCAACACCCCCCGCACCTGCACTTAGGAGGCGCCAGAGGTCCATGATTATCATGGGTGGCAATGTCAAACAGGCACTCGTGGTACACATGGTGCAGCAGCCCCTCCCCCTTCCGTCCCCCTCCCCCCGCAGAAGGCGTTACTGCGACAATCCCCTGCAGCCCCCACAGCCCCACCGCCTCCTTCCCCTGCGGCCCCAGCCAGCGCACAATCACGCGGGCGAGGCCTAGCAAGCCTGAGATGTGTCCATCAGAGGGGGTCACTCGAGGCTCCACGATGAGTCGCATGAGCCAGACTAGGAGGGGCACCGCCTGCGTTAACGCGGGCTCTCCGTCAGCGGCCACCGCCCTCGAAAGAGCGGCGATCGCTGTAGACGTCCACTCTAGCTCCTCGGCGGGCGCCGGTCCGGGCAACGGTCCATCAACATCGTAGACTGTCTCCGACATCATCGCCACGTCTCCATCCCCGTCATTCTCACCGCCACCACCGCCACCTGAATTGCCTTCCGGGGGCGACGGCAAAGCCGGAAGCGCCGCGCAGAGCGAGGTGATGTCAACGTTTCCTTTGCTGATGAAATCCGAGAGGAGCGAGTAAAGCTCGTGGCACTTGGCACCGTCGAACTCGTTTCGAAAGTAGGGCACCAAGGTCACCAGCAGCTGAGCCTATACGGAGTGCGTGGGTACGGGAGGAGGAGGCGGGAAGGGGCGGGGGGCGGGGGGGGGGTACTCAGTTTGTGCAAGGCCGCAGTCTTATGGCCATAGACCCTCGCATCTATACTATGCAGGGACGGAGCACGTCGGGTTTTCACCAACCAGGCAGACATTTCTTGCACCAAGCGCGAAGCGCCGTGAGGTGTTCGGCGAGTTGCATGAAGGGTGAACTGCATCCTTCCAAGAACCGCTCGTAAGACGGACTTCGGCACCTTGTGCCTGCTTTCTTGCTTATGGATGACAGCGACCAACGAGTTACTTCGTTTTCTGGTGTGGTCACTCCAGAGATAGCAATGGGTATTATTATGTAACTGCCTCGTGGGTGCCTGACCATATTCACACTACGTGATGCGATCATTCCCCTTGTGCGGAGTTAGGATTCTCCACCAGCACAATATGATCTACTGTAACTCGATAACCATCATGGTGACCTCCAAAAACTACACAAAAAACGGTACCAGGTTGTCTAGCTCACACAGTGATGGGCATGTTTTACAGCGTCGTTGCCAACCAACGCCAACCCCAATATACATATAATTTTTGACAGCGTCGGTGTCAACCGAGGCCGACTACTATATACAGGGGGTGGGTTGGGGGTGGGTGGGGGGGGGGGGGGGGGGGGCGTATTCGTTTGTTGCTTGCCTTAGTCATTTGACCATTGACCACACATCCCTTTCAAGACCGAGCGGGGGGTGCTTTTTCGTTTAATTTTGAACCCCTGCGAAACCACATCCACGTTTTGAGAAGACTACTTGGAAACGGTGTGAGATTATATTTCTAACAACAAAAAAGAAAAGCATCAAGAGCGGTTGCAGTGTGTTTCAATTCAACTATCGCCGAAAGAAAATAAGCGCAGTTTGAAACACCTTTTTTGTTTCAGGCCTTGCCTCATCCATACCTTTCGTTTAAGCTGTACACAATGTTCACATTCGTAAGATCGATCGACTTCTGCCCGAGTCGAACCACATAGGGGGTTTCCCTATAGCAACGCGTGACACGATAGGGGTAACACCTCTAGGCTGAAACGGTTTCTGAATGACGGGCTCCTTAACCCCTTTAGAGCCCCAAAAACCCTCACTATACTAACTTCAAGTATTTTTTCCCCCAAAAGGGTTTCCAATGATGAAATTTGTCGGAATTTCGTTGTTTCTTTCGAAAAAAAACGTTGTATGCCTAGACCATGGGGGTCTATTCCTCGCGTTGGACAGTTTGCTCAAAAATCAGTTTTTAGTCCTTAGAAGGTACAAAGCTCCTCAAGCAACGAGCCTCAGAAAGAAAAAAAAAGGTGTGCCTTTACCGAAGGTGTACCTTTACCGAAGGTGTACCTTTACCGAAGGTCGAAGGAGTACCTTTACCGAAGCATGCGTCTAAGCGCCGGCTGCACAGTGCCCATTGCGGAGCCAGTAGCCGTGGAATTGCTTGGAACGACCGGAACCCGCTATACCAGTACAGTACCAGCATCGGGCGATACCAAACAGTGCCGCTGCCCGGTACACTGCTGGTACTGTTGGTTGGCACATACCGGCACTACCAGCACGTGCCACGGAAGGTGGTTGACGGGTAACAATCGGACACTATTTTGTTCTCTATTTAGTACTCATGTTAATAGCCTAGTGGGATAATGTTTGCGGCCGTAAAAAGTGATTAAATCTCTCCATCAACCCCGACCAAGAAACAAGTACCTGGTATCAAAACTAGGAGTCAAGAAAAATAGCAATCGCGCAAAAAAGCACAAACACAACATAGCAGAGTGAGCAAAAAAAAACACTTGCCGGTGCTTCATCAAGAGTGCAGAAACGCCTTGACAAATAGAAACGTACCATCACCGTGGTCTGGCTGATGAACTCGCTGCTCCCGCCCCCGTCCCCGCCGCTCTCATCCACATACATCGCCGCAGCAATCTCGCGATCGATCCTGGCCAAGCTAGCCAGCACGCCCATCGCGTTAGTCCTTAGCTCTCGCGACGGAGACCTCACCATCGCCTCCCTCACCGCCTCCCCAAAAGATGTACTCGAGACCATGTCCATCGCCATGCTAGCGCGGTCTGTCAGGGATAAGCAACCGTACGCGTCCACCCCAACCCCGGCGGCGGCAGCCGCGGCAGTGGCGCTGGCGGCGCTCTCGCCGGCTCCCAGCAAGGGCCCCGGTCGAGGAAACGTGAGTAAGCTAGTGATAATTGTGGAGCAAGACCTCGCTGCCTTCACGGTCTCTATTAGGGGATCGAACTCTCCTTTAGAGCTGCCCCCCCCACCAGCGACGCTGTTGCTGCTGCTACCGCTACCGCCACCTCCACCGCCACCACCACCCCGACCGTTGCCACCAGCGGCAGCAGCAGCAGCGGCAGCGGCGGCAGTCAAGGGACCCACTTGCCGCGCCTTCATCAATGAAGGCGCATCAGCAGCGGCGGCGACACCTCCAGGTGCTATCGGACCCGGCTGTGTCGACCGAGCGTGGGCTGGGAGGGGAGGGGAAACCAGCTCGCGGTAGCAGCGGCTCGTGGTCAACAAGATTACCGGGAGGCGCTCGATCTGCGTTTTTCGACAAACAAGTGGTTAAGAAGCGAAGCACGACAGATATAACGCGTGCAGAAAAAAAAAACGGCGGAGGGTGTTATAAAAGTCGCGATTTTTCGGGTACGACAGTCTCGTTAAACCCTTTACGTGCTGCAAAATGTATCCTACTCCAATTTCAAGGAGTTTGTCCGCCAAAAAATGGGTACAGCTACAAAACGTTGCTGCCGCAACACCCACAACATACCACACGAGGCTTTCCCAGGACGACGTCTGTCCTGTCCCTACGCAAAGTTTGGCCTTTCGTATATCATATCTGGTATGTAGATAGCAATTAAGACCTCGTGACGATGTTCCCATCCGATAATGCCCAGTGCGAATGCCAATCATAACATCATCAACAGAACACGAATGAATTGCCAATTTTTTGGAGGCGATATCAAAAACCTGCCAATTCTCGTGTGGAAATAAAGCACCATGCGATAGAAAACCTCACCAGCCTCGCCAGCTGCCGCGGTTCCGGCATGAACTCCTCCTCGATAAACCTCTCGATCAGTACCAGCAGCAGCGCCAGACACGCCAAAGAAATCCCGACCGTGCTCTCGCCAGCCCCCACCTCCTCCCCACCCCTACCCTCCTCTCCCCCACCCCCACCCCCACGCGTGGCATCCCAATCCCTCGTGAGCAAGAGCTCCACCAATGTGTCAATCCCACCATTGCTGACAAATCGATCCCGCCACGTCCTCCTCACAACCTTCACCCCACCCCCACCGCCAACCCCAACCCCCCCCGCCCCAAAGCCTCCATTCGCAGCACCAAACGCAGGCGGGAACACCTCCCACTCGCCGTCACTGCCTCCCCCTCCCGGGCCGGCACCGCCTCCACCGCTCCAAGCGCCACCCCCCTCCCCTGGTCGCTCAGCGGACCCGGGGCTACCACGATCCACCCCCCCCCTCCCGGCGATTCCACGATTACGTTCCGCCTCCTCTGCCTCCTCGGCTAAAGCTTGCCGGGCTGCAGCTATGTCGCTCTCGGCGTCTTCCAGGCCATCGTCCAAGTCGCGATCAAGTAGGTTTTCCACAATCATTAGGGAGTACAGGAGGCGGCTGGGGGAGGCGTGTTGGAGGAGGGAGAGGGGCCCTTCGGAGGCGTTTTGGGGTCTGGAGCTCAGGCCGATGGACCTGTTTTGTTGTTGTTGTTGTTGTTGTTGGGGGGGGGGGGCGGGGGGCGGCGTTGACGTTGTTTGAGCCATCGGTAGGACAGTTTTTCGTGTATATCGTCCCTCCCGAACGCGAAAATCAATTAAGTTCGCCCCCACAGTACGCACCAACACCTACCTGGTGTATATATTTCCGTGCGTCAGATCATGATCTAGAGCATCCATATAATCTACAATAGATCCGGTATTTGGCGTTCTGAGACGTTGTGCAGAATCGGTAAGTCTATAAGAGTACACATCCAACGAAGGAAACACTTGCTAGATCATGCAGATCGTACGGCTCCCACCCGGTAACATGAGCTAGACCGTACAGATCTTCCCAGAAAGATTTAGATCAAGTGAGGGCCGGTGATGATCTGTTCGACGTGTGTCGTGTTTAGGGTGGTGGGAAACACGTTGTTGCACCGTGGTTGGGGATTTTTTTGTGCGTTTGTGCAGAGGTGTACGTGGGTCGATTGATTAATAGGGCGCGAGCGTGCGCCATGGCGGATTCTGTGTGCAACTACAAGAGCCACAATCGATTAAAATGAGATAAGCAAAAACAAAATAATGATCTTCCTTCTCTATTTTTCAGTCGCCTTGTCTGGGTCCCAAAAACTTCAACAAATATCACAGCACATCATTCCACCAAAAAGAGTGGGAAACAGCGCGGACATGCCAGCTGCTCAAACCGCGGACGTACCCAAATCCAACCCAACCCAACCCAAAACAAACAAAGCGAAACACAACAACGCCTGAACAAATCTGTCACTCACGAGAACCCATTGTAGAGGCTCATGTTCGTCGGCATCTTCATCAGGAGGTCCCAGACAAGCACGCTAGCATTGTGCCCGGACTCCATCAGCTCAAACAGCGTGTCGACCGTTGACGGCTTCTCCAGCTCCAGAAGTGGCAATTCCGGGGGCGCAGTTCTAAGCTTGACACCTCCGACAACCCTCTTGTTGTTTGACGCGACCCCAACGCTGCGCAACTCTTTTGGAACTTCAGGTAGGGGATGCTTGACAACCATCCCCTCCCGGTCATCGCCGCCGTCAGAAAACCCAAGCAACCCTTGCGACGAATTTCTCGCCGCCACCGTCGCCATCGTCCTCGCGGAGAGACGTCCACCGTCACCATCACCATCCCCGCTATCGCCAGCACAAGCACCACCATCACCGCTACCACCACCGCCCACCAGCTTCTTCGCTGGAGAATTCTCGTCAATTTCCATGGCAATAGGCGGTGTCGTCACCGCATCTAGCCCCCCCTCCCCCGCAACAGCAGCACCATCACCACCGCCGCCGCCCGTCCTATTTTCATCAAAAGGCGCAGTACCCCCGTGGGTAGGGTTACAAGCGTCAAAGGAAGCCGCTCGCTTCCGGCCCCGCTGCTGCGGCGTCGAGGTCGGAGCAAGCGCCGAGTCCGAGTGGGGACTACCGTTACTCGTGGCAGCAGCTGTCGCGTTGATAGCCACCCCCGCGTCACCCTCTGCTTCCCCACCGCGATGCGCCAGCGAACTCAATGAAGCGGTCGCCTCAGCCCCGCAAGTTTGTGTAGTTTTTTTCGGCCTTGTGCACGTTGCGTTCGCCGTCTAAGAAAGGGGCGGGGTTGGGGGGGTTAGGGGTGGGGTGGGGTTAGTGGCGGGGAGGGGAATGGGTCGGGTTGCGGGTGGGCGTGAGGATGGGTATGGAGGTAGGGGTGGGGGTGGGGGTGGGTTGGAGTGGGGTGGGGGTTGGAGGTGACCGTGGGATTAGGGGTAGGAGTGCGGGCGGGGGTGGAAGTAGGGTGGGGGTCGGGCTTCCTCCTGTAAATTAAACTATTCGTACAATCTACTAACTGCTTATGCTGTCTATCGCTGTAGGGGGGTGCGGGTAGGGGTGAGGTGAGGATGTGGGCGGGGGTAGAGTGAGGGTGGGGGTGGGGTGGGGGTGGGGTGGGGGTCGGGATAGCGGGGTGGGGGAGGTGGTAGGGTGGGGTTGGATGGGAGTGGGGTTAGGGTTGGGGTTTTCTACTGCAGATTAATATATTAATACAATGTTCAGGATGTCTACAGCTGTAGGCCTGCAAGCTCAATAATGTACATGCGCACACTATATCGTTACAGCCACTAAAAGATCTAGATGATCTAGATCAAGATCTGTCCGACGGGTGAATAGATACACAAAAAAAAGGGGATCGATGATCACCTGATCGACAGTCTTGGGCTCGAGACGTCTGGCGGCCTGCACCACGGCGCCGTCCAACAGCTCATGCTCCTGCAGAACCCGAAACCGACGCAAAGATATCAGTTGTTGGCAGTTTTTAAGATAGCTGCCTCCTCCGCTTTATTATACAAACATATCGTATTCAGTACAGAAAACAGAGCTACTTATTCTATTCATTCTTCAAGTGATCCAATCCAGTATTTCGCGGCACCATTTATTTTATCGCCGGAATCAGACCGGACAAGGCTCAGTCAGGTAGGTCTGGGGCAAGGGACCGGGCTCACGGGGGTTTCGAGTGATGCCGAGGCCATGGGGGTTGAATTAGAGGCATTTCAACAAATAATTGGCATCATAATACTGGAAACACGCGGAGGAAACTCAGATTACCCGAAGTTTATACTGAAAACTATCAATCCTATAATAATGTGGAAGAGGCCGCTTGGGGCGGAGATGTCTTCTCCACTGTTGTGTACAAGTCTATGCCATTCAGTATACAAAACGGAGCACTTTATTTTATCGTCTGTTAGAGTGGCCCAGCTTTTGGCAAGCAGAGCGAGGTGAGCTGTCTTTTCCACGTTGTCATACGGCTCACACAAAAAATACAGTATTCAGTATATATATGTTTCTAAGTTCGTGAAGACAACACTAGTAGCTGGGGTGGGGACAAAGCAAAAAAAACAAAAGAGACGAAAAAGATGAAAACAGAAAAAGCAGCCATCACACAACGAAAAGGAAAAAGAAAAAGACGAAACAAACGAAAGAGATAAAACACATTCCCTAGCGGTACACCTAGGGTCTCTACAACAGAAATTTCAAATGTGTCCCATACAAACGCCAATACTGTCGCGCTCGCCTCTCGCGTGCTGTCATTCCCCTGCATCTCGAACAAAACACAAAACAAACGACAGACATACAAGACAAGAGGTCAACCTCGGGTCTCTACAACAAAAACTCCAAATGTGTCCGACGAAAAAAACGGCAGTTCTCTCGCGCTCGCCTCTAGCGTGCTGTCATTCCCCTGCATCTCGCGCCCTCTAAAGAGCAATCGAGTCGTGTCCGCCGTCCAGTCTGGCCCCTGGCTGTTCGCCACCGCCTGCCCAAAAAATGCACAGATCGGAGACATCACGATTTAGATCATCACACATCCTGTACTATGATAGTTGTGCAAGAGTCGTATTATACGGATCCTGCCCGAAAATTGCACAGATCGGACAGATCACCATCTACACCCACACAGATAATGTACTATATGCTGTGCAAGAGTAAAATCATACAGATCCTGACCAAAACTTGCACAGATTGGACAGATTACGATCTGGATAATCACATATCCTGTATTATGATATATAGTGCAAGATTCGTGTCATACAGAACCTGCCCAAAACTTGCACAGATCGGAGATATCATTATCTACATCATCATAGAACCTGTATTATGACATGTTGTCCAGGACTCACATCGTACAGATTCTGCCCAAAAATTGTACAGATCGGACAGATCATGATCTGGATCATCATAGATCCTGTAATATGATTTGTTGCGCAAGATTGGTATCGTACAGATCCTGCCTAAAAATGGCACACACGCGACAGATCACCATCTACTGTAGATCATCTAGATCAATATATTATGAACAAGTATAACATCAGCCACCGACTCACAGTCAAGTAGCCGAGGGCTTATGTAATGATCGCCCGCAGTAAAACACCATCACATCTTAGTAGGGTGACTACATAAATGTAGACGCTGTGCAAGAGCAGTGTCTTGCAGATCCTATCCGAAAATTGCACCCGTCGGCCAACATCACGATCTAGATGACCTAGACGATCTAGATCCCACAGTATACTATGAGGTGCTGTGCAAGAGCCGTACATCATGCAGGAAATATCGCTCGGTAGGAGTGGCAGTTGTTGGATTAACTAATTGTGAGCTCATAGAAATGTTGGTCGGGTTGCGCGAGCGAACGTCTTCGGAGTCATGCTTCTGGTGATGGATAGTGTTCATGGATGGTGTTGATACTGAGCTAGCTCCTCATGTTAGGAGCTCACAAAACTCTTAGAACATTATGTTGCACCCCTAGCTAGCGTGGAATGACTCGCCGGATCCTGCCCAAAGTTTGCGCATTCGGGCAGATCACCACCTACCCCATCTACTAATAGACCCTACATTATGATATATTGATACACTGTGCAAGAGCCATATAACTGCAGATCCTGCAACATCCTGCAACGAAGCTTGCACAATGGGTAATCTAGATCTTACACTACAGTAGCTGATATGAGATGTTGTGCAAGGGCCGCATCATACAGATACCACCAAGCAAACACGTGCGCATTGTGATATGTGCAACACCATACAGATATCACCCACCTAACATGCGCGGAAGAGCTGTGCCATATATGTACCATGCACATCCCATTCGGCAACACATACTCCACATCAATCAGGGATCTGTCCGTGCCCCAAACTCCCCCCCCCTCCTTACCATCGAAAACCCCTGCCCACGACTCCGCAAAGTATGAAATAAATAATACAGAAAAGCTACAACTGAGTAAAAATACTTGTGAGGGAACTGTTTTCCCCCCCGCAGTCTGCCCTACATTCTCCCCCCGTCCCCCCCCGTTGGAGGTGTCTCTATTAGGAGTAAAAACGGTGCTCCGTCTCGAAAGGGATGCGTGGGCAATGGTCAAATGACTTAAGGCAGGCAACAAATGAGTACCCCCCCCCCTCCCCCCGCCCGCCTCCTTATCTCTTACCACCCACCTGTCTAAGGCTCTGCAAATTATTATGCGGGAACATCTCTAGCTCCGTTTTCCCGCCCGTAGTCTGCACTCTAATCGTGACCATCCTCGTCATAAGCTGATTGCCGCAGTGACTGTGAACCGACAATCCCTGCGCCCTCATGCGGTCACCGGCCTCCTCTAGATAGGCTAGGAGGAGCTGCAGAGAGCGAGTAGCGCTCACTACCGCTGTCTTGCGCCGCTGTAGCGTAGGGAGGCCGTAGGAGCGGGGGGATGGGGAGGGGGCGGCACCACTCAGACGAGTGCAGACAGCGACAGCGAGAGAGGTGCATCTATAACAGGACGCAGACACAAACGGCCAGGTATTAAGCAATAGCTGTTAAGGACAAGGCCACGCACAAAAAAGGCGGGGACCCCGATGTCAAGAGCAAGGTATCAGCCAGAAACGCCCCGGCGACCAGGGAGATAGACAGGCAGACATGCCAGCATACAAGCAAACAGGCAGACAATCAGGCAAGCAGGCAGGCAGGCAAGCAGGCGGGCAGGCAAGCAGACTATTGCAGGCAGACAAAAACACATTTATCGAAAGCAGAAAAGAAAGCGCTGCGCACCTGTGCTTCATAGTTCCTACCGACGCGCCCGAGCCCATTACCCCCGGCGCCACCACTAGCCCTAGCGTCGCCAATTCGGAGAACCTCAGCCGCGCGGGCCAAGCGGTCCGTGCAGCGGGACACAAAAGCAGCGCGCTCTGTAGCGACGGCCTCAGCAGGGAGCTCTTCAGACACTTCCACATGCAGGCATAGCTAGGGGGTGAATTCGTTGTCGACGAACGGAAGGAGAGAGTTACCATATATCAGTATGATACTAAACAAAGTACGACCAGATCATATATCAGGTTCCGATATGATACAAGGCGCGGTCAGGTCATGGAAAAACAACGGTAGAACCGAGCACTCCTGCATCTGCCTAGCCTAGGGTTACACTTCGAAGCATCCCTTACTGTAATTGTGATCATTGTGGCATAATTGGGCGTTTGTAGGAGCATAAAAGTGGCATAAACGATATGTTTTTTTCGAGCACAACGAGTACAGTTTCGGGGGAAACATCTCTGGGCTCCAATTTGTGGCATAAAAGTGGCATAAACGATTTGTTTTTTTCGAGAGCAACGAGTACAGTTTCGGGGGAAACATCTCTGGGGTTCAAGTGGGTCAAGTTAAGCTCTTTGAGACTTTACAGGGCGTGTACGACGACAACAAATGGCAGGCAAAGCATCGGCTGACCACATTAAAATATTGCTAGATTTGGGGATCACAAATGAATCCACCGATAGCAGTTTCACCCACGCCCCATCGAACAGCAAATCACTGAGTCAGACTGCTACATGCGCAAAACGCAAACCCGAGAGGCTCAGAACAGTTGAAAACCACGACGAAAAACTTAACAAAAGAATGCTCAGAGCCGTCTTTTTCTCGGCAAGGATGAAGGGAAGACTCACCTCGCACAGCTTCTTGATGGCCGCTTCTGATACCTCCTCGTCTTCAACCTGACCGCAGAAACCACAACCATAGCGACAATGGCGAGGTTAGACACGGACTACACCCATGGTTTCTGGCGACAAAGCGTTTGGATCTACGTAGCGTCTGATGTACAAGTTGCTTCAGCTATGAAACGTATAATACAACTTTCGGTTTATCGTTTTTTTGTGTTTCCTGGGGTGTTCATCCACTCCAGCGTGACTGGAGCAGCCGGTCCTGCGAGCACGGACTCGACTATGGCGATGATGAGTTCACGTGAGAACAACAACAACAAGTGACATTTTAGCCCGCAAGAAACGACCCAACGGCGCAGCGCTGATGGGGCAGCGGTTGCAGATATTTCGTGTAAAGTCAGCGAGCGACACCCCGTCCTTCCCTGACCCCCCTTAAAACGACAAAAACACAAAACGCAACCCACAAACCACACGCAACTTTTCCCGCAGTTCTTAACCCCCCCCCCCCCCCCTAAGCAAACGTGTTTGGGAACCCCCAACCCGACAGCGCTAACAGGTGCCCTCCGTCCCCCGGGCGCTTCCCCACCCCAAGTCCAAACGGTAACCCCTCCTCCCCCCCTGTAGCTCTAAGCTTTGCCCCCGCCGCACCCCTGCGTAAGCCACCTAGCCCGCTCCCAACCCCCTCAAACCACACAAGAAAAAAAAATCGGAGCTCACCCGACAAGCAAGAAAGTAAGCACGAGGTGCGAAAGTCCGCCCCACAGGTGCTTCTTACTATGGCAGGATGCAGCTCACCCTTCATGCAACTCGTCGAACACCCTACGTCGCTTCACGCTTGATGCACGCGATGTCTGCCTGGTCAGTGAAAACCCGACGTGCTCCGTCCCAGCATTGAGGAGATGCGAGGGTCAATGGTCTCAAGACTACGGCTATGCATGAAACGAGTACACCCACCCGAAGTCCGCATCTCCCCCCCCCCCTTCTCCTCTCACGAGCGGTTCTTGGAAGGACGCCGTTCACCCTTCACGCGACTCGCCGAACACCTCACGGCGCTTCGCGCTTGGTGCAAGCAATGCCTACCTGGTTGGTGAACACCCGACGTGTTCCGTCCCGGCATTGTAGGGATGCGAGGGCCTATGTCATACAACTACGGCCATGCACAAACTGAGTACCCTCCCCCCGTCCCTTTTCCCGGCTCCCAGCCTCACCTCAAGCGCAATACTCCAGAGGGCTTCCAGTCCAAGCAGGTCCATGCTCACCACCACGTAATTCGGCCACGAGCCAGATCCGACTGGCCCCGATTTTCTCCCTCCCGCTGCTCCCAATCCCCCGGTACCGCCTCCACCCACATCGCCTCCATCAACGTCAAATCTCATTAGTCCTGGGATGACACCGGGCATAGGCCCCGGGTCATCCATGCCGGATTCTGGCCCTGCTACGGCTGACGCTGTGGCACCTCTTGGCCGTAAGCGGCCGTGCGCGAGGTTTGTGACCTCGAGGCAGCAGATGAAGAAGCGGAACCCAGATGGTCTGAGCTTGTGGAGATCGAAGCGGGTCGATGATGTTGGCGACGGCGTGGTGTTAACAGTTTCCTTCGGTAATTGTGATGTTACCGCCGGTAATGGATGAGTTCCCGTTGGTGATGGGGTAGTGGCAGTCCGTAATGGGGTAGTTACCGCCGGTAATGGAAGAGTTTCCGTTGGAGATGGGGTGGTTTCCGTTGGTAATGGGGTAGTTACCGCCGATAATTGTGTGGCTTTTGTTGGTAACCGTGGTGACGCCGTCGGTAATGGAGTAGTTACTGCCGGCAATGGAGTGGTTTGCGCTGGTAACGATTTAGCTGGCGTTTGCGACGGGGCGTTGTTCTTGGTGGCGTTGTCGACGGACATGGGAGCAAGCGTCGAAGTCGGGCCCTCTCCTCCTTCTCGTCGAAAACTGCCGTCGAAGCAGGGGGGGGTAGGGGGTGTACTCATTTCATGCATACCCGTTACTCGTAAGACTAGGCAGGGGGGGCGGTTTCAACGGTGCGGGAAAAGTATTTTATAAAAATATTTCAAGGACGTCAGCCGTGAGTTCGACGAATTTCGGGTCAATACTCATCTTTGCAAGCTGCGTTGTTGGTAATTTGGTTTGATTGTTAATTTTCCTTCACCCTGTACCCTGTACCCACACCAGCTGGCAGTATACGTTTGGTGTAAATAACAAAACAAAACACATACACCGGGTCAAAGTACTTCAGAGAAGACCAGGGGGGGAGCGCCAACATGCGTGGTACACAGAACGTATGCCCGCATTGGCACCGACAAGCAGAAACATTCAAAGAACATACATCACACTGGCTACGTGTCTCCACGCCGACACGCTGTCGTACGCCTGCCCTTCTCCCTATTGCCCGTCCTTGGTCTCGTACATCTATCACACCAGCCTCGTCTCCCCGAGCCCCGTTTTCACCACGCCTCCTGCATGCATACTCACCTTTCCTCAGTCTAAACACGTACCACATCGGGCACCTGCCCCCAAGCTCCATTTTCAACACGTCTCTCCTTCTCACCCCGCTGTACTGCAACATTTGTCGTGTATAAAATACGAGCTACGAGTGCGCTCGAGCCTTGCGATACGACATTTATTGCGGATGAGGCAAAAAATCGAAGGTGTTCGGGTTTGGGTTTCACAACGGCAAATCATAAGACTAACGTTTCGCAAGGGTAATACATCAAAGCGTCACAATAATGCTTGGAAAGGGAAAATCATAAGACTAATGTTTGGAAATGGCACACCATCCAACTCTGGTGGTGTGGCTCTGGCAGACTTACCCTTCTTCGATCCTGCGGCAATTTTGACCACTGTCGCCACCACCGCCGCACATGCGCTCAAAGAAAGTTCCCGCCAGCATGGGCAAACCCCGCGGCGCCTCCCTCCCCAGCCCCAGTAACGCCTCGAAGCTCAGATCCAACTCTGCCTCCGAGAGCGCCCTCTCCACAAGACCCAGCCACAGCCCCTCGGCCTGCCATACCAATGGAAGGGCACGAAAAAAGAGGTTCAAGGGAGAAAAAAAAATCGAGGAGAGCAAGGAAAAAGAAGGCTAAAAAAAAAACGACCAACAAACTCAAGAAAAAGAAAAACATGACGAGAAGAAAAAAACGCACCAATAACCGAACACACACCAACGCACGCCAACACACATCAACACATACTACCACACACCAACACACACGCAACACACCATAAAACACCGCCGCCCCAACCCCCACTGCCACCACCCCCAGTTTACACACCTGCGCCGGGGTAATGACATGAGATGTCACGCAGACGAGGGTTTGCAGCAAGCGGAGCCGGTAGCGCATCGCTTCTAAATGCGGATAGGTCCTCCCCTCCAGCACGGTGGCATCGATAACCTCTCCTGACTCCAGGCCGAGTTCTCGTACTTTGTCGCAGGCGTACTCCTGAGCAAAGGGGGGGATAAGGGACATACCAGAGGGGTTGCGGAAGGAGGGGGGAGAGGTGAGCGGAGGAATCCTAGGTTCGATATATCATTACTTTGATACTATCAAGGTTGCGAATACCTTGTCTTTTAGATGTACCCTGCATCCCCTCAACATGGCCATGGAAAAAACACTGCCACAGGAAAAATCGAAAATTCTATCAAAAGGAACACAAACAACAATCGTCTCCGTGGTGGTACGTCCTTTACCTTGTATTTCATTAGCTCCTCCAGTGCCAGATCAGTTACGCCCATCACCTTGGCCACTTCGATGCCCGCTGTTGCCGTCAACACCAACGGCCGTCGACGCTTCCGTCTCTTTTGCGACCCCACCGCTCCCGCGGCCTGCATAATAGCGGCCGAAGAAAAAGGTAGAGGAGCATGCATGGGAGAGAGCCGGGAAAAAATAATATGAAAAGAACATAAGAAAGAAGAAAGAAAACAAAATAAAAGATAACAAGAAGATATACAAAAGAAAAAAATAAGAAATACAATAAGGAGAGGTAATAAGAACAGATAATAAGAAAACGATAACAAGAAAAGATAATACGAATAAGAGGGCGGATGATGATCACGAACGCCAACACCAACACACACCGAGCGGGCCACGAACAACAAGAGCAAAACAAAAACAACAATAACAACACAAAGCACATTTGCAGAACAAGAACATGAGCCACACATACAAAAAACAAACAAAAACAAAAACAAAAACAACACGGAACATGGAACAAAAATCAAGGACGCGCACGTGAACACGAACACGAACCACATCGAAAAAACAAGAACATGAACCACATCACAAAACTAAGCACGAACAAAACCAAACAAAAGCAACACGAACACGAACATGACCAGGAACAAGAACAAGCACGTGGACGTGAAAACAAACATGAAGCACATTAACCCGTTTCCAAGTCCTGAAATGATCCCAGTCTAACTCCAAGTGTATTGTCCCCATGTCGGAACTACGGCACTAAAAGGGATGAGAACAAGAAGAGCGACACATGCTACGCTTAAGAGGTGCACCATTTTTTCCCTGCAAGGATCTTGACACGAGGAGCCTTAGATCTCTCCCGAAAACTGATTTGGAGGAAACTAAAACTGCTATGTACCAGAGAAACAAATCCCAGGGCCTAGGTATAGGTATACAACGAAAACCGTGCAGAAAAATAGCAAAATTCGGACGAATTTGGGTTAAGATGGGTTAACCCCTTTAGAACCCCCAAACCCCTCCCTACTACTTAATCCAAGTAGTTTTGTCCACAAAAACGGGTTTCCAGTTATCAAGGGGTTAAGGAGAAACCGTTTTCGCCGACAAGTGCTACCTTAACCGTAGCACGCGTCCAACCACACCAAGGAAAACAAACACGAGAAAAAAAACAAAAAACGCAACACGAGCAAGAAAAAGCAAAAAAAAACAAAAAAGCAGCAACGTATTGACACGTCAGAATAGATAGAATCATAAGCCATGAAGGCGTATCCATAACATAGACGACAGTGTGCGTTGGAAATACAAGTGCATTTGAAAAAGAAAAAGAAAAGAAACACGAGCAAGAAAAAAAAAAAGGACCACATTGAAACAGATTAAGATAGAATCATAAGCCATGAAGATGTACCCATAACATGAAAAAACAGCGATAAAACCTCACCGCCGTTTTAGGCAGCGCTCCACCCGCTTCTCCCTCCTCAGCCACCGCTCCGCCTGGCTTGTGATTTGATCCAACCTCTCGTTCTTCCCCACCTCCCTTCCCCTCCTCCACTTTCTCCTCGTTTCCACCACTACCACCGATGCCGCAAACCGTAGCTCGACCACCTTCTCCCAAAGAGCCAGCGGGGGGAGTAGCGGCGGCAGCAGTAGCAGCAGCGGGAGCAGCAGCAGCAGCGGTAGTAGCAGCAGCAGCAGCGGTAGAAGCGCCAGCAGCAGTAGCAGCAGCGGTAGCAACAGCGGTGCCAGCAGCAGCGGTAGCAGCAGGGGCAGCAGCAGCAGCGGCGGTAGTAGCGCCAGCAGCACCAGGGGCAAGGTGGCATCGGGAGTTCTCCGATATTTCCGAGGCATTGTCCGCCTCCTCCTCCTCCTCTTCCTCATCACCGTCACCTGTAACGGATGTTTGGTCTTTGTGATCCCCTCGCTTGACCACCGTGATTGTATACTGGTGGAACGACTCCAACAACGCTCGTAGAACGCGCAAGGCCTGCAAGGTTTTGAAGAGCAAAGTTAGAGGGATAACCCAAGCGTGGGGGGAAGGGGGTTGGGGTACTCATTTGTTGCTTGCCTTGGTCTTTTGGCCATTGACCACGCATTCCTTTCGAGACGGAGCACAGTTCTTACTCCTAATAAGAGAAACCTCCAACATTCCGGCGCTCATTGCGTTTTCTCCAAGCAAAGCATAAAAGGGATACAGCATAGTTCTTACCCCTAATAAGAGATACCTCCAACATTCCGGCGTTCATTGCGTTTTCTCCAAGCAAAGCATAAAAGGGATACGCTAGGGGCGGGGATGTACTCATTTCATGCATAGCCGTAGTCTTAAGACCATTGGCCCTCGCATCCCTATACTGCCAGGACAGAGCACGTCGGGTTTTCACCGACCAGGCAGACATCAGGCAGACATGACGCGCACCAAGCGCGAAGCGCCTGGGGGTGTTCGCCGAGTCGCATCGAGAGCGAGCTGCATCCTACTAAGTACCACTTGTGAGGCGGACTTCCGCACCTTGTGCGTACTTTCTTGCATATCGGGTGATATCTTCGAATTAATTTGTATGTTTTCTGGTGTGGCCACTTCCACAGGCAGCAAAGGGGATACCATGTAACTGCCTCATGGGTGCCTTACCGTATGTACACTTCGTGATATCATGATATAATTCCCCTTGAGCGGGGTAAACGTTCTCTACTTCGCACAACACGATTAAACTCGAGTACCATCTCGGTTACCGCCCAAAAGGCGGTACCCTGGTGTTCGCCGTAGCTCTCGTAGTGCGTGTTATGCCAAGCGCGCGCGGGGGGGGGGGGGGGGGGGGGGGGGGCGCACTCACTTGAAGCTTGCTTTAGAAGCTTGCCTTAGTCATTTGACTATTGGCCACATATCCCTTTAGAGACGGAGCACCGTTCCTACCTATGACAGAGACAACTTCAACATTTGGGCGCTCAGCACGTTTCTTCCGCATACTATATCAAACCTTTTGTTTATCTTATTTCCTTTTTCTTTGGCCGTTTGTGGCCACCGTCTTTTCCCTAGGACAGCGATCGTTTTCTCGCTGTCAAATTGCTATGCCAAGCGGGGGGGCGGAGGGGAATAAGTAACGAGCTGCGATGCCGGTATGCGACACGCGCGTAGCACGGCCATAATCGTATTGCCGCACGCTCTTCCTGCGATAGACTCTTGGTAACATCGCCGTCGGTGTTGTTTTGGTCGTTGCACACGACCCCAAAAAGGTACATGAAAGTGATCCTGGTGCGTGTACTCTAACCTATCCTAGGTAAACGACAGTGGGGGGGCCTCAATAGGGCCGATTGAATAGTGCGGCTGCTCTCTATGGTGCCCGGGAAATCGCTCAAAACGACTAGAACTCTCTATAGTAATCCTTTTCTCAATAGTGCGGGTGCCCTTAACAGCGCCGGCATATTGGGTTGGCATATACTGGCACTATTGAGAGCCTCCCACTGTATGCTGACGTACCCGAACAACAGATTCGCGTTTCTTGAGGTTCGTGGTCACCTCATCCGGATACCAAACCAAAATTCTGCTTCCTCGAGACCCAAATAGGTGGGGAACACCAAACCCAAGTAGAAAAAACACACAGAAAACTTTTTTTGTTTGATTCTTACAGAAAAATACACTTCTATTAATAACACGAACAACAGTTACGGTGTGGAACCCCAAAAACGAAGATTAAAAACCAAACATCAAAAAAAATGTTTGCACAATTCTTACAGAAACCCAGACCTACTACTGGTACATACCAGTCAGTAACACGTATAAGATTGGTATTAGACACTATTCGCTCGAACATGTGGTGGCGAGTGCAGTTTCGTTTTCTTCGTTTTTTCGTGTCCACGTGTCGTACCTGAACAACCGATTTCCGCTTCTTGAGATTCATGACCACCTCGTCCAGCAGCCACACCCGAGGGTCCAAGGAGCACGGCAGGCCTCCGCCCACCTGTCCCACGGAGTGCGCGAGGCACGTGAACGCCTCCTCGTGAAGTGCAGGCGGCAGGGAGCCCCTGCATAAGACAACGAAAGCAATCACAAAAAACACGACAAGAAAAAAAAAAACACGAAAAAAATAATAATCAAGAAAACAGAAAAAAAATTAGGAGACTTGAGCATGAACGTGACGAAAAAAAAACGACAATGCTTGAAAACAAAAAAAAAACACAACGAACGGAATAAAAAATGACAGAAGGAATAAAGAACAAACAAAACAAAAGGAATAAAGTTGCGAAAAATAAACAATGGACGCAGAATGAAAGCAACAAAAAGCTATGAAGAAAAAGGGAAAAGGGGGTATGGCAAGCACCCCCGGACAAGGTTATGGTCATCAGTGAACGTGAAAAAAACAACATCAACAACCGTCACCCCCCCCCCTCCACGCCTTCCCACACAACAAGCTCCCCACCTGGCATCTCCCGCTGCATCATCCAAAACGCACTCCCACAGCACCTCCAGCCCGCTCACCAACCCCCTCCCCTCCCATTCCCCACCGCCACCACCACCGCTTACAAAACCCTCAATCCTCTCGCCATCATCGGCAGAAGCAGAAGCAGCGGAAGCAGCAGCGGCAGCAGCAGCTGCTGCGGCGGCTGTAGCCATGGGGGCTAGCAGCTCAAGCTCCGCTGCCGCCCTCGCACCCAATTCTCCCACCCTCTCTTTCTCCAGCTTTATGCCCGCCGCAGCAAGATGCTTAAGCAGGACTAGGGTTCGACCATCGAACTCGCCCTTGGGGAGTCGGTGCGCGAAGGTAGTCAGCAGGCAAAGCTGCAGCGGGGAGGGGGATACACAAGCAGCGGGGGGAATTGAGGCGCGGGGACTTGAGACGGCGAGTTTCGAGGTGAGAGGTTTGAGGCGGTGAGATTTGAGGCGGGGGGATTTGAGGCGGCGAGTTAAGATATTTGAGGCGGTGGGATTTTAGACGGGGGGCTAAAGGCGGCAAGTTTAGAGATTTTACGCGATGGGATTATTGAAGACGGGGGAATTTGAGGGGGATGGGGTTCGAGGCGGGGGGATTTGATGCGGGGATGCAAAACGGCAATTTTAGAAGTTTGAGGCGGGGGGGATTTGAAGCAGCGGGATTTGAGGCGGTGAGGGAGGAAGTAAAGTTGAGTGTGTAACGCGTGCTACGATATAGGTATTAAGGTATACCTCTTTTTGGCTAAACTATTTCTACATGACGAGGCTCCTTAATTTACACCTGGAAACCCGCTTTTGGGTAAAAATTACTTGGAAGTAGTATAGAGAGGGGTTTCGGGCTCTGAAGGGGTTACCTGTCAACAACATCGTCGGAAGGCCATTATTGTTTTGCAATTTGGACATATTGTATACCTAGGCAACCTATTAATAGGCTATCATGGGTTTGGCCATCGAGTTGCACTTCCAGTTTACTCAAAATCAGTTTCTTTATTCGAAGGCAAATAAAGCCAGCGCTCCTCAACTGCTGACGAGCCCCAGAAAAAAGGAACAACGGAGAACCTTTAATGTGGCATGTGTACGGTGACATTCCCTGCCATGGGACTTGAGGGGTTGAGGGTCGAGGAAGTGGGGTTTTGAAACGAAGGCAATTGTGGCGGTGATATTTGCGGCGGTGGGAGTTTCGGCCGTTAGATTTGCGGCGTTCGGGTTGTTGGCAGTGTTTTTTTTTTTTCGGTGGAATTAGAGGCGGTGATGTAATGGCGATGGCGTTTGTGCGGTGCGGGCGGTAGGATTAGAGGTCGTCACCTTTGTGGGCAAGTATTGTTAGTGTAAATATTGCTTCGTCTTGAACGGCCATCACCAACCCCACCCCCCACCCCTCCCTTCCGCGCCCCTTTCCCCCCCCTCCCCTCCCTCCGCCTCGCTCTCCCCTCCTCTCGCTCTCCCCTCCCCTCCCTCTCCCCTGCCAAGGCTTCGGAAACCCACCTGTTCCTTGGTGAGGCTAACGAACAACCCTTGCAGCAGCTGCAGCACCGCGTGGCGGATCGACTCGTGCGCAGATTCCCTCGCCGTGTCCCAGATAAGCTTGAGGTGGTCGTCAGACAATCTCGACAGCCACGCCAGAAAGCGCGGAATCTCACCGGACCTGTAATTCGTGCACCCGGGATTTGCAAGTAATCAGGCGTCCACGTACGATAGTATTACCCGCCACTAAACTGTTAACATGGGTCGCAAAAGGGTTACGGGGTCAAGAAGGGTCACACAAATGGTAGACTCCCTTCTTGAAAGTCTCCGTGCGCGTTGTTCACATTTATAACCCTTGTGGAAGTTTTGTACATCTTGATTATTGTATAGAGACAAAAAAAACGAACATTACTGCGACATTTTCAAGCTTCTCACCAGCATAGCGTGAGCGCGCGGCAGCACGAGCAGGGATCACGCTGCGCCCGTCCCCTACGAATTTTTGGAGTGTTGGCGTCGTCGTTCGGACACCAATATTTTCAAAACATCGCCAGCCAGCAGTGGCTGATGCCAAATCGTCAATTTCCGTCGTCATTTTTTTCTTTCTCAAGTCTCAAAAGAGGTTAATAACCCTTTTAGCGCCGCACTCCCCCCATGGGAACAAAACACTTATAGTTAGACTACGGCAATTTTAGGAGTGGGAAATGAGTCAAGCCCAGGGTTATTCACGGGTACAGAGGGATCCGTCTCCCGGGTCGGGTCAGGACGGTTCCAAAATATCGCGGTTCGGGTCCGGTCGGGTCGGGTCGGGTCGGGTCGGGTCGGGTCGGGTCGGGTCGGGTCGGGTCGGGTCGGGTCGGGTCGGGTCGGGTCGGGTCGGGTCGGGTCGGGTCGGGTCGGGTCGGGTCGGGTCGGGTCGGGTCGGGTCGGGTCGGGTCGGGTCGGGTCGGGTCGGGTCGGGTCGGGTCGGGTCCGGTCGGGTCGGGTCAGGTCGGGTCGGGTCGGGTCGGGTCGGGTCGGGTCCGGTCGGGTCGGGTCGAGTCGGGTCGGGTCGGGTCAGGAGGTTTTCAAAATCTCACGGGTCACCCTGACCCGACCCGACCCGCGAGAGCGTTACCTGACCCGTGAAAATCCCCGGTTATTTTTACCCATCGACATCCGTTCCATCTTACATCTCTTAATAGTGTCCGTGCCGATTCTTCACCCTGGAGAAAGACAAGGTCTGTCTTTATTAGTAGTCACAAACCACGCTTTGCCCGTTATCATCGGTCCCAAAAGGGCTAACTGGTCAAGGACCACAGTGCTCAGCAGTCCTGCTATGTAGCTTCGGTTTGTGCCAGCCTGGAATACCGGCACTACAGCGGCAACCGGCACTACTCCGCATACGGCCTCTACCTGTTCGCATCCGTGCCAAGCGATTTCACAGGCACTATCGCGGGCAACCGGCACTACTCGACCAGCACTATGAAGGGACCACCTAGGCACTATGGTGGGCAACCGACACTACTCCACCGGCAATACAAAGGGACCAGTGCTGTAATAAAAATTGCAGGCTCACCTCTTGAGCGTTTCGGTGTGGAGAAACTCGGCGCTAAACAAGAGCTCCATAAGCTTATCGTTTAGCATCCACGTCGCCAGCTGAGAAATTAAAAAAAAAGCACAAAAAAAACAGTTTAAAGTTAAGAATAAAGAAAAAAAAAAGAACAAAAGGCAAAAAAGATATATATACATGATACCAAGCAAAGAAATAATAATAATAATAATAATAATAATAATAATAATAATAATAATAATAATAATAATAATAATAATAATAATAATAATAATAATAATAATAATAATAATAATAATAATAATAATAATAATAATAATAATAATAATAATAATAATAATAATAATAATAATAATAATAATAATAATAATAACAACAATAACAATAACAATAAGCAAAAACATGAGCATTTGAAAAAAATAAATAAACAAAAAAAAGAAAAGAAAAAGACAACACAGAAAAACACGAGGCACAGCACAGCACAGGACAACGAGACCCTTACATCTTGACCGACCCAATTCCTGCCATCGAGCTCCGGTTCGCCCTGCGTCCGGAAATATCGCATCTCCGCCCTGTCCCCGTCGGACAAAATGCTCGTCCGCGTTCGGCGCTCCTCCGCCTCCTATAGGGCATGCAAAACGGGGTGCAAGCAGCAGCAGTACCAGCGTGTGTTTTTCTCACGTTAAACGGATATTTTTACCCATCTAGCTAGTATAGCCTGTGTCCGTGCCGGGGTGCAAGCAGCAGCAGTACCAGCGTGTGTGTTTTTCTAACGTTAAACGGATATCTCCACCCATATTTAGTATAGCCTGTGCCCGTGCCGATGTCTCCTAGACAGACGACTTCTATTACTGCTGTGGTTACAAACTACGAGACAGAGATAGACCGTTTCAGTATACCTGGTATGGCCTATTAATAGTGGAACAGCAGTACGTATGGCACGGGGGAATTGCAGTCCACTTGTGGTGGCGAGCGCAACACGAGGCGATGGTGCAGCAATAGGGCAACAGCACGAGCATACAGTGAAACACAGCGAGAATGGGCACATAACGCAGTTTCACTTTAGTCGCCCTAGTTGCCCACAGCAGTAGTGTAACCATAAAGCAACAGCATGACCGTACAGTAAAACACAGTGACACGTAGGTCGACATTACTCGCACAATACGCATTGAAAAAACAGGACAACAGCACGAGAATACAGTAGCAGTAGCAGTAGTAGTAGTAGTAGTAGTAGTAGTAGTAGCAGAAGTAGTAGTAGTAGTAGAAGTAGAAGTAGTAGTAGTAGTAGTAGTAGTAGTAGTAGTAGTAGTAGTAGTAGTAGTAGTGAAACACAGATAGAAGGGACATAACGTAATTCAACATTAGTTGCACCGCAGTACACCAATAGGGCAACAGCACGAGCATACAGCGGTAGTGGACACACAGCGAGAAGGGGCATACAACGTACTACTCTGTAGTTGAACATTAGTCGCACTAAGCAGTAGTGCAACAACAGGGCAGCAGCACGAGCACACAGTGAAACACAGCGAGAAGGGGCACAACGCAGATCAACATTGGTTACACAGCAGTAGCGCAACATTAGAGCAGCAGCGACCACCAAACCACCATCTTAGCACAAATTACTCAGTCACCAATCACCAGTCACCAATCATCAATCACCAGAATCACCTTACATCACAAAACACTCAAAATCACAAATCACTACAGTACAATCTGCACAATGAGATAAGGCGGTCTGAGCAAGGCGGTATCCCTATATAAGGCGGTCAAAATCGCTTGGCGCGACTATTACAAGGGAATTGGACTCATAACCTGGAACGAATAGTGCGGCTTCGCCCTATAAGGCGCTCATATTGCTCTCTATAGCACTCCACCGCCTTACTGAGGAACCCCTACTATATTGTACTATCATACTACTGTACCACAAAATCACTCAATCACCGATCACATTATCATAAATCACCACTCACATCAGCACAAATCACCTATGACATTGTCACAGATCACCAAAAAGATCACAAATTCACAAGTCCACGTCAGGTCAGCACCAACATCATCGACCCCCCGTTGTACCTTCTTTTCGAGAAGTTGGAAGTGTTGTCGCTGGTGCTGCTGCTGGGAAAACGACACCTGCGCCTGATGAATCGCCTTGCTCAGCTCCATCAGCCCCGACAGGCGTACCTACAACGTTGGCAGGCAGCATTTTTTCACAAAAACGAAACGACTCAAATAATGGGCTGCTTAAAATGTCTCCCGACTCTGCCAGAAACCCGAACAACAACACAGCGCCGCCAACCTGCAACAGGAGGAACTATTTGTAGCCACAAGTATGTGGGAGAAAACCACGTGCCGAACATAAAAATACTGGTTTTGGTATTGTTGTCGCCTTTTTTGTTTGGGGGGGGGGTACATCTACCCTTAACCCTAAGCCCAAATCCAGACCCTGAAATATGTGGCGTTCTCCCACAGATCATCGATCCCAACTTGTTCAAGATATTTCAGGGAAGATCTGTATGGTCTATCTCATGCTACCGGGTGGGAGCCGTAACATCTACAACACCATCTTGCAAAGGTATCTACGTTGCACTCTCAATACACACATCTTGCACAACATTTCACAACGACAGATACTGCATCTGCTGTATGTAGATGATCTACTGTAGATAGTGACCTGTTGATCTGTGCGAGGTGTGAACTAGTTCCTGCCGACCTCGAGCCTCCCGAAGGGTTGGGGCTAGGGCTAAGGGTGGGGTGGGATTGGGCCTAGGCCCACGTGCAAGATAGAATCTGACCGAAAGGTGTTGCACGAGTGTATTTGCAAGATGGTGTTGCAATCAAGGGCACCAGACACACACATACACCGCCGCTCACCTGCAATGTCGGCCCCTTGAGATACTGATGGCACAGGTTATACCGCGTTTCCAGCATCGCCCTCTGATAGTCTTTCGGTAGGTGGGTAAGCGTGGATATCAAGTAACTGTCATTGCCATGCGGGAGTTCAATAACGCAGTGGCAGGGTGGAGACGGCGGAAGGAGAGAGGGGCGAGGGTAGGTGCGGAGGTGGGGGGAGGGGAAGGAGGGGTTGGGGTTGGCGAGGGGAAAGCGCAGCTTTTTGGGAGAGGTAAAAAGACAAAAACAAAACGGACACGAATAGGCGCAGCCCCTGGTAGGCAGTGCCAAGAGCAACACGTAGGAGCAGAGATTGAAACGGTGATAGACAAGACTGAAACGGGCACGGCAGCACTCGGGTACCTGATGTGGCCCATGGGATCGCATAGGGATATTTTCGGAGCACAAAAACAAGGGGGGGAACACGATAATCGACAACACCAGTACGCAACAAAAAAAAGACCAACAGAAAAAAAAGCGGGCATCGAGAATGCACGATAGCACGCGGGGTACCTGGTGTGGCCCACGGCCTCATCAATATAGAGGGAGGGGCGGGGGGGGGGGGGGGCAACGATAATGCACGACAGCGCCCGGGAAATATGCCTGATATGGTCCAGGGCCTCGAGATAGCACAGGGATACTTTTGGAGAGGGATAATTCTGGAGCAGTAAACGACGGGAGGAAAAAAGGCGGGGAACAAAAAGAGGGGAAAACGCCTAGGCTTTTCACGGGTCAGCTCGGGTCACGAAAATCTCGCGGGTTGAATCGGGTCGGGTCAAGGGGTGTTTGAAATATCGCGGGTCGGGTCGGGTTGGGTCACCCTGACCGACCCGACCCGCGAGAAGTGACCTGGCCCGTGAAAAAGCCTTGAAAAATACGGACGTCAAGAATGCACCAATACAGCACCCGGGTACTCCAAGTATACCTGATGTGATATATGGTGGGTAATGTACCTGAAGTGATATACGATGGGTAGTATGCCCGATGCTATCCAAAACGCCCGGATATGATACGATATCTACCTGATGTGATCCATGGCGCCGAAGAGCGCTGCCCTGTTTTCCGGCGAGCGCTTGAGGTCGTCGTTCGACATCCCCTTGCGGTAGGTCTCCAGGTTAGACCTAGTCTCCCTAAGGATGTTCTCCGCCAACGCGTCCGGCAATATCTCGGCCACCTGACGCCGAGCAACGAAAGCAAACATCAGCTACCCAAGCTGCTACTACACTGGTACATACAAACACCCACGAGTCGTACCACTCGCGCTGTTCCTCACTGCTCCTATATCGTTTATGAGCACCATACTTCGCATAATTTTGATATTAATGTACGAAGTACTGTACCTGGTACAAAAATAGTTATAATCAAAAGTGAGTCACCGTAGTCGGCGACGTGTGACATTTGCAGAGATACACATTATTGTGTGGGACACCCGACACTTGTCTGGTTCGTTGAAAAGCGATCCTTCAAAAACAATATACGAAACATGAATACTTATAAACAGCAGTAGCATCTATAAAACCATTACAAATACATCGTAGCTTTAATTCACAAACACCGTATCATGAATGAAATATACATGTACCACGCAGCTTGCAAAGTTGAGTTTCAACCATTCAATCAGTCGCTACTCACAGCTGACGTTTTTCGTTTTCGTTATAAAATACGCTATTTAGCTGTGATCGATATGTGTGTGTGTGTGTTCTTCACATTAAACCGTTCTTCTACTCGTCGACATCCAGCACACCCAGTGTCCGTACTGATTCTTCACCCTAGAAAGATCAGCTCTGTGGTCACAAGCCACGACACAGAGATAATGCATCGTAATGCATTCGACAACGCAATGTCATGCCCTAGTACTGGGTACGACAGGCACAACATACATACGTCAGCAACAGAAATACATTGGAAGAGAGAAATACGAAATAAACAAAAACAAAAACAAAATAAGAAAACAAATAAAAACAAAGATAAAAATAAAACAAAAAATGAAACAAACAAAATGAAGGGGAAATCGAAGAAACAACCCAACCGGAAAGGAGAGCCAAAGCTCGGAAAAGAAACATAATAAAATGAAATAAAATAAAGTAAAGTAAAACCAAAATAAGATAATCCGAACACGAGCCAAAAACCTGGACACGCAAGGAGGGAACAAAGGGGAAAAAAATACCCCAGAAAAAGACGAAAAGTGCTATGTACCTACTAGTCGGCCTGGTACCTTGCTACCCTGTCTGCCATCTCCTTCCTGCCTTCGTCCACCGCGGTCTCCCTTCTATTCCTCCTGATATACGTACGTACAGCAGTATTACAATACTACTACAGCAGTACACAGCGACGGCACGAATGGCCTTTTGAGGTCTCGGCATGCACAGCATCTCCACCAGCCTGAGCACAATGGTTGCAGTAACGGGAGGCCTCGTGACCAACCTATAACTACGTAATAAATACTAATACCACTACTACTTCTACTACTACTAACTACAGGTACAATACAGGAGCAGGTACAATACAGGAGCCGTCCCTCTACAGTGCCGGTATGTGCACTATATAGGGAAATACTGGCGCTACAGCGGCAACCGGCACTACTCCGCATACTGCCACCGCTGTTTGCTCCCTTTTGCGCCGAGCAATGTGACAGACAAGGCGATAGCGCGCAACCGGCACTCCTCAACCGGCACTGTATAGGGATGACTACTGCTGTGTATTATACTTCACCTCCAAGCGCGGAATTGACTAATTGTTATGAACAAGGTATGCTACCACCCGTAGACGCAAGGCCAACTAACTGAGGGTATACTTGTACTAAGTATTTTCGGATCACCCGCAATAAAAACGCCTTCACACCTTGATCGTGGGTAGCGTTACTTGGCAGTGGGTAGGGCTGTTTGGCAGTGGGTAGGGCTATACGCAAGTCGTGCTGATGATACATGTGATATACTACAAGTATCCCATGCAGCTTGCAAAGATGAGTTTCGATCTAAATCATTTTTGGTCGATCTCAACGCTGTAGTGTGTTGTTTCAATTTTCAAATATAGCTGCTAGCTGTATGCACTGATATTTGTCATTGTTTACCTAAATCTACTTGTAGTTGTCTAAACATACGTATCTGTATTCGCATATCTACCTAAGCATACCTGTCATCATTTAAGACACGCCACAGCTTAAAGGGAAACAGGGATGTCTATGATGATACATGTGATATACTAAAAGTATCCCATGCAGCTTGCAAAGATGAGTTTTGATCCATACGTAAATCATTTTTGGTCGATCTCAACGCTGTAGTGTGTTGTTTGAATTTGTAAATATAGCTGCTAGCTGTATGCACTGATATTTGTCGTTGTTTACGTACCTAAATCTACTTGTAGTTGTCCCAACATACGTATCTGTATTCGCATATCTACCTAAGCATACCTGTCATCATTTACGACACGCCACAGCATAAAGGGAAACAGGGATGTCTATATATACCAATCTGTGTGCCAAGCAATTCCACATGGTACTCTAGCGGGCAACCGGCACTACTCAACCGGCACTACAGAGGGGCATCACTACTGTATTAATTGGCTAGCACTCGCCCCTCCATATAAATGTGACGGCACGAAAGCCCGTTCGGAGGTCTCACCGTGCAGAGCATCTCCACCAGCCCGCGCACAATAGTTGCCTTGACGGGGGGCCTCGTTATCAACCGCCCCTCTAGGGTGGCCACGCCATCGATGCAGATAAACCAGTTCAGGTTGGAGAGATAGTACAAGCAGGTCTAGCGAACAAGCACGGGAGCAAACAAAACATAAATGAAAACAGGTCAACGAGAAAACACGCCAATAAGCGACAGACAGGCAAGAAAAAGGATTAAGACACGACAGGAACACAACAAAACAACAGGCCAATAGGCGACAGGAAGGAAATAGAACGGGCAAACTCGTAAGCGACAGAGACAAGAAAACAGGCCAATAAGAGACAGGCCGACGGCCAAGAGGAGACGAAAAAAGCAGGCCAATAAGCGACAAGATAAACAAAAAAATTAGGCCAATGTGCGACAGGCAGACAAGAAAACAGGTCAAACAAGCGACGGAGAGACCATAAAGCAGGCCACAGAGTGATAGACAAGGAAACAGGCCAACGAGCGACAGATAGACAAGTGGGCACGCACAAAATCGGACCAGCCAACAGGACGTCATCTGCACAGCATGACATTTTACCTCTACGAGATTACTACAGAAAATTCTACAGGCATACTCACGGTGTTGTCGTTGCCATTGTTCTCAAAAATAAACCAATTCCGGGTCAGAAGACGGCTCCAGTCACCTTGGAGTGGAAAAATACCCCAGGGAAAAAACAAACCAAAAGTTTCTACAGGGGAGCATACGGGATATCTACAAGATGACGCCTCTACATAAAAATACCCCTACACGGTGACCAACTAAGATGTATACACAAGGTGATACCTCTAGAAGGTATACCTGGTAGCTGGTAGCATTTGTACAGAATGACACCTCACACCTAAATAATGGGACGCATACACGCACAAGATGGGATCTCGTCAAGCGTCTACGAAGAGCGTGCAGCAGTGCTACTACTTTAGTACCGCCAGGCTCCACGCGTGTCAACATATGCTCCTTACATTGAAGCTCCGACACATTCCCTACCTCAGCAGCGCGGGTTGCCTGGTCTGGCAGATGCCGAATTCGTCAATGTGTTGGATACATTTAAACCAAAAGGCGTTAATACTACCAGGTATAATGTTACTGCTACTGCTACTGCTACTGCTACTGCTACTGCTACTGCTACCGCTACTGCTACCACTACCACTAATACTACCACTACTACTGCTCACCTCGTGGTAACCCTCTTCGAACATCGCCTTAGCTTTCTGCGCGTCGAGCACCACGGGAAAACGCCGGGTCTCCCAATCTTCCTCATCATCATCATCATCATCCTCCTCCTCATCATCGTCGTCGTCATCATCCTCATCATCGTCGTCATCATCGTCATCATCATCATCCCCCGTGGTCGGATCATCATCACGATCATCATCTTCCTCATCATCATCATCATGCTCCACCAGACCACGAGCCGCCCGCACAAACGCCTCCGCTTCCGTAGCCGCGTTAACAGCGCCCCCACCACCACCATCACCAATACCACCCACGGTGTCCCCTCCATTCCTCCCCCCCTCCCCCCCCCCCGGCCTCCTTCCCCTCCTCGCCCGCCTCCCCCTCCTTTGGCATGCCTTCCTGTTCCTTGTCGCGCTTTATTACTCGCGCGCGCCCCACACCCTGCCCTTCCACGTCCCCCGGTGACCCCTCCCCACCGACCACGGCTGCAGCTGCAGCCGTCGTTGCCACCGCTGCTGCTGCAGCTTCCGGCGCCGCGGTCGCGTCCATTTGCGCCGTCTCACTACGCTCTACCTTTCTGAGGCTCAGCAAAATCTTACGTACCTCCTCCCCTTCCTTCTCTTTCCCCCTGCCCACCCCTACCGGCTCCTTCCCCCCTGATTTTCTTTCGTGGCGGTCGCGCTTGCCACCCGCTTCTGCCATCGCTTCCGTGGCCGCCCCCACCCCCGCCCCCGCTACCTCCCCGCCATCTGCAACCTCCATGGCCGGCGCTACCGTTCCGCCCCCTCCCTCGTCAACATCCATGGCATCAATCCGCGACCCTCCAGGAGACCCCGCCTCGGCGCTAACTCCAGCGCCCGCCGCCGCCGTCAAGCTAGATCGATCTCGGGTAACATCACCGCCTATCCGACCTCGCGCTCCAGCTCCGTTACCACCGTCACCTCTAGCTCCCGGTTCGGTTCCGCTATCGCCATTCCCCCGCGCCTGTCCGTTCCCTTGACCTTCCCCTTGCCCGAATGGGGGGCGGGAACACGCCTCCTCCTGTCCCTGTCCCTGCTGCGCCTGCGCTTCCTGTGCATGCTGTGCCTGTGTCTGAGGACTATCAGGCTCCTCGCTTTCCGATCCCACCGGGGGGCGGGGGGGGCGGGAGATTACACCCCGGCATGTTTGCGCTCTCGCGGCACGCCTCCGCCGCTCCCGGTTGTACCCCCGGTACAGGGAGGGGGGCATTTGAATTCCGACTAACGTTCCCGCTCGGTCGGCCGGTAGGCTGTTCGTTTCAAGACGATTTCAAGACGGTTACGGTCGTGGTCGGGATTTCAAGCTGGTTAGGGTCGGGGTCGGGGTCGGGTCGGGGGAGGAGGGGGGTACTCATTTTACGCAAAGCCGTAGTCTTCAGATCATTGACCCTCGCATTCCTACGATGCCGGGATGGAGCACGTCGGGTTTTCACCGACAGACAGACATCGCGTGGACCAGCGCGACGCGCCGTGGGGTTTTCGGCGAGTCGCATGACCGATTTTTTAGCTCAATCCCACTAAGAACCACTTGTGAGGTGGACTTCCGCACCTTGTGCATACATTCTTGCATATCGGATGAAAGCTTCGACTGGACTCATTGGTTTTAGGTGTGACCACTTCCAAGAGACCGCACAGGGATACTATGAAACTGCCTCGTGAATGCACTACCATGTGCACACTACGTGATATCATTCCCCTTGGGCGGATTTAAGGATCTCCACTCCGCACAATACGACCTAACTCCACCATCATCTCGGTTACCGCCAAAACATAAAAACGAGAAGAAAAAAAGACGTTGAACTGGTGGTCTCGCTCACGTGGTGAGAGGCGTGTTTTACAGCGTCGTTGCCAACCGACGCCAAACCCAGCAGGGGTGGGTGGGGGTGCCAAATATCACGCGTGGCCGCGGTCTTGCGACGGGTCGGGGTCGGGGTTGGGGTCAGGGTCGGGGTTTCAAATCCGGTTAGGGTCTGGGGAAGGGGAGGGGGAGGGGGGGGACGTGGTACTAAATATAAAGCACGGCCGTAGTCTGAAGACGGGTCGAGGTCGGGGTTGCAAGCCGGTCGGGATTGGGGTCGGGGTCGGGGTCCGTGTTTCAAACCGGTTAGGATTGGGGTCGGGGTCGGAGTCGGGGTCGGGGTCGAGGTTTCAAGCCGGTAAAGGTTAGGGTTGCGGTCGGGGTTGGGTTCCATGTCGGGGCTGGGGTCGGGCTTCAAGTCGGTTAGGGTTGGATTCGATGTCGGGGTCGGGGTCGGGTTTCACGCCAGTTGAGCTTGCGGTCGGAGCCGGGGTCGGGGTCGGGGTTTCAAGCCGGTTAGGGTCAGGGTCGGCGTTGTTGTTTCGGCATCAGGGTCGGGGTTGGGGTTGGGTTGGGGTCGGGGTCGGTCAGGGTCGGCGTTGGGGTCAAAGTCTGCCGCATCGTTAAGACGAAACGAAACGAAAGAAAGCAGACCAAAAAGTAAATGAAAAATACTGAAATAGAGGAACGCCTCAAAGAGCGCGTCGGAGGGTGAAACTTCTGGCTAGCAAATATCCTTCACCATGGCTCACATGTTGCTGTTGTAGAACTCGTAAGGTCCATTGGTCGGCGCCCTAATCCGTGGGTTGTTCGAAGCTTGTGGCCGGAACACCATCACCGGCCGAAGCGCGTCCATCAAGGGCTCGTTATCCTGCCGGTGCAGAAACCAAGACAACACCAGCAAAAATAGGACCAGGAATATCAAGGACAACACCAAAACAAGAACAAAAACAGCAGCAGCATCGGCAAGAGCAATAACAACAACACACAACAACAACAACAACAACAACAACAACAACAACAGTTTCGTGGCGCTCAGAAGCGTTGCGAGACTACGACCAAATTATCATCAGCAGCGAAACTTTCTTCCCTTCCCCGGACCACAGACGTCACTATACAAGGTAAAACCATTCTCATCCCCTGTCAACCCCCCCCCCCCCCCCCCCCCCCCCCTCCCCCCGAACATAGGCGCCATTATGTGCAAAAGACATCTACATGAACACACCCGATCACTCCCACCCCCACCCCCCGGCCTGCTGGGACCATAGTCGTCCTTATGCGCAGGGAAAACATGTGTTATCCGCCGCCGCCCCGCCCCCCCCCGAAATTGTAAGGATGCGAGGGTCTACGGTCCTACGGACTACAGCCATGCATTATGCGATGATTACCCCCGCCCCTCGCCCCCCCCCCCTCGGCACATAGGCTTCACTATGTGCGGCAAGCCCATCTCCGTGCCCCTTACCCGCTCGATGGTGCGGATGAAGAACTCAATCGCGTGCTGCAGAAACACTTGGGCCGGTGCGTCATTCTCCAGATCCTGCCTACCCATCACTGCAGTAATGGCGCTGGTGACAAAACAAACAACGAAAACGAAAGGCAGAAAAAAATCGACAACAAATAATGAGTTAATTTAACTGCTCCATTGGAGTCACAAAATTAGGTGTACCACGCAGCTTACATGAATATCGACCCTAAATTTATCGAACTCACAGCTGACGTGTTTAGACGGGTTTTTTTTCAAAATAACAAGACAAAACAAAAACGGGAAAAACATAAAACTAACGAAAATAAAGAAGGGACGAAAAAAAAAGGAAATCAGAACGGCAGTGGCGGTGCTCATAAGCAGAAAAACAAAAGGGAAATAACAAAGGTTACTAGAAAAGGTGAAGAAAATAAAGGAGAGAGAGCAGGTCAGAAGGGCAGTGACGGCACTGGTGACAGCAACAATGAAAAAACAACTAGAACAGCCATGACCAAGAGCAGAGAGAAGAGACTACAAGGGCATTGATAGCGGTCAACAAGAAAAGCAGAAGATGAAAACGCGGGCGAGAACGAGAAAAAGAAGAAAAAAAGTCATGGAACAAAGCAGACATGTACAGGAGCGGTTACGGGGGGAGTGACGGAGTTGACAACGAAACAAAAAAAAGACAAAAGCACTAGAAAAAACACACGAAAAATACGACAACGAAAAAGTGAAAAAAAAAAAACGGAAGCAGACAAGAGATCACACGAGCCAAGGCAAGGGCAACAATCAACACCCTGAAAAAGGATACAGGTACAGCAGTACCAGGTACGTTTACATCATATCATACGTACAGCAGTAAAATATTGTCAAGTTTGCCAGTGCTTCCATTGTTTTTCGTGTCATTTACACTGAAATTTTGATTTTCACTCAAAATGAGGAGGAAAAAACGCATTATGAATGTTTATGTTCACGGTGTTGCCACCACTGCTGCACGATACATAGCAAGATTAGCTTATAGGTTTTACTTTTACTACATATGCGAAGAATATACTTCTCTGGGTAAAAGGGAGACACATACGAAGTATCTAGTGTAGAATATGTCTTGGTTCAGCGGGGCCCTCAGGAGGCGCTTCCCGCTAGCCTCCGCGGGTCGGGGAGGGCATGTTTGGCTCGCTTTGCTCGCCTGGCTGTATTCGGCAAAATCCATTTTGTTAACCACCTTTACTCTCCAGCTCAAATCATAACAGCTTTTTACCCTCATCGACCTTCTGGGCAGCTTAGGTTAGCCGTGGCCACAGGTGTCTTCCCTTCTCGCGTCCTGTACGAGTACATATAATACGTGCCTTCATTTTTGTCGCGCATAGGGTTCAGTTTTCCCCTGTTTCAGCATGTTCATCGAATTTTCGGGATTTGGGGTCAAGGTTAGGGTAATTTATTAATAGAAGTAGTTACGAGTAATTAACAGCTAATAGCTGGCTGCCTTCGACAACCAACTGATAACTACTGCTTAAAGTAGCCGTAAGCCAACCAATTTTGTAACAGCCCTGGAGATAAGTCCTATAAATTAGTTGGTAGTATTTGGGACCGAGGCTATGGTAGGCAAATATTTCTGGAGACGGCACTTTCAGCCCTTGACAGACGGCAATTCTCCAATAGTTCACCTTGACTGACGCCAAACTACTAGGTTTTAGAGTGGAGACGGCACTTTCAGCCCTTGACAAGACGGCAATTCTCCAATAATTCACCTTGACTGACGCCAAACTACAAGGTTTTGGTGCAGAGACGGCACTTTCAGCCCTTGACAAGACGGCAATTCTCCAATAATTCACCTTGACTGACGCTAATTACTAGGTTTTAGTGTGGAGAGGGAACTTTCAGCCCTTGACACACAACAATTCTCCAATAATGCACCTTGACTGACGCCAAACTACTAGTTCTTAGTGTGGAGACGGCACTTTCAGCCCTTGACAGACGGCAATTCTCCAATAACTCACTTTGACTGACGCTAATTACTAGGTTTTAGTGGAGACGGCACTTTCAGCCTTTGACAGACGACAAGTCTCCAATAATTCACGTTGACTGACACCAAACTACTAGGTCTTAGTGTGGAGACGGCACTTTCAGCACATGACAGACGGCAATTCTCCAACAATTCACCTTGACTTGACGCTAAATTACAAGGTTTTAATGTGGAGACGGCACTTTCAGCCCTTGACAAGATGGCAACTCTCCAATAATTCGCCTTGACTGACGCTAAACTACTAGGTTTTAGTGTGGAGACGGCACTTTCAGCCCTTGACAGACGACAATTCTCCAATAATTCACGTTGAGTGACGCCAAACTACTAGAATTTAGTGTAGAGAAGGCACTTTCAGGCCTTGACAGACGGCAATTCTCCAATATTTCACCTTGACTTTATGCTAAATTACTAGGTTTCAGTGTGGAAACGGCACTTTCAGCCTTTGGCAAGACGGCAACTCTCCAATAATTCGCCCTGGCCGACGCCAAACTACCAGGATTGCCGATCGCTTCAACTTATTTAATTCACCATGAATTACTTTTCGTACCCGTCACGCCGACTATCCGCGTGATGTTGCGCTGCAATCGCTGCGTCGGTTTTACGACTATAAATAGTGACAGTTATCACTATCTAGGGATATGCAGAGGGCCCTAACCGAACTATCCGATGTGTGACCGCGTTGTGTATGGACTTAGAGACCCCTTTAGATGTAGCAACCGATTTGCATCACGTTTAACGAACACGGCGTATATAGACTTACTTAATTTTGTCTTTCTCAGGGATTGCCCATCCCTGGCATCTCAGAGCTCCAACTTCCATATTACTTGCGGAACCTTTCCAGCTTTTCTTTGCTTTCCAGCTTCGTTCGAAATACGAAACGCCAAGAGTACATACCGGTACTACTACACCAGGTTTGTACATACCATCAGATAGTATACGCTGTTGAATCGCATGCACGCCCAGCTCAGATCAGTCCGGCTATATATAGCCCAGCAGCGCAGCGTAGCGCCGTGCGGAGCCGTGCGGAGCCGTGCGGAGCCGTGCGGTGCGGTGCCGTGCCCTTCGCTGCGGTGCTGTCGCTGCGCTGTGTGCTTTCTTTCGAAAATAGAGCAGTACCGGGTATAATGCGTGTTGTGTACGGAGTACTACTTTTCCTCTTTTTTCTTTTTCTACATGTGTTTGATCTTTCACGGCCCCCTGTTTTTTTCCCCCACGCAAATTACCCCCATACTGCCGATCAAAACGTAACACCGGTAATAAAAGCACACAGCACAGCTGAGCACAACAGGGCAATTTGCTCTGCACAAGCAGCTCTTGGCATTATCAAATCGCTGTTCGCACCAAATCATGGGTCTCTTCTTTCTGCCCCCTTTACATATGTTTTTAGTTGCATTGTTCCTTGCCTTGCGCGAGCGTAGCGGGCGGCGTCAGCCGCCCGCGGAGCGGAGCCCTTGTATACCATATATATTGGGATTCGCCGGACGGTTAACCTAGCACCGTTCCACACGAGTGCACAGCGTGTATTGTACCAACAATGAAAAGCCCCGTACGCTTCCATGTTGAAGCCCTTTACTCAGCAACCGAAACCGAGCACGGCGTATATATATACTACGTATACAGATTGCGATCCGCCGTTCCGCCGGACGGTTAACCTAGCACCGCCCGTCACGAGTGCACAGCGTGTATTGTACTAACAATAAAAAGCCCTGTGCACTTCCATGGTGAAACCCTTTACTCGTCAACCTCCTGACCGGACACAGAGTACATATACTATACAGGTGAAGAGTCGCCGGACGGTTAAGCTAGCACCGCCCCTCACGAGCGCACAGCGTGTACTGTACAAAAAACGTAAAGCCCTGTACACTTCCATGGTGAAGCCCTTTACTCCGCAGGCACCTCCCAGCGTACAATTCCGTCCCACATGCGTACACTCGGCAAAAAAAGCAGCGCACTTCATTCACACCGCCTGCCTGACTATCGAGCTAACCTCGTGACCGAATACGGCGTGCTTATACTATACAGGTTATCAAGAGTCGCCGGACGGTTAACCTAGCACCGCCGCTCACTAGTGCGCAGCGTGCCATGTACTAAAAATGAAAAACCCACAAACCTCTCTACCCCCGTAGCTGTGGTCTTGGGGGCTATGCCATCGTGAGTGTTTTTTCCCGGGCTTTTCAAGTGTCGGATCACTATCGCGGGTCGGACCGGGTCAGGTTGACCCGGCCCGACCTGTCACACTGGAAAATGTGCCGACCCGACTCGACCCGCAATATTTTTCAAAAGCTACTGACCCGACCTGTGGACCGTGTTATGACCCGTCAAAAGCCCAGCTTCTTTAAGGAGTCTGTCGTAGCGCTGTACCAGGAATTTTGTTATCACAGAGCATGGACTGACTCTGTACATTCCGCTATCTTTCGTTCCTCTACTCGGTGCTTCTTTTTATGGCTCTCTTTCCTTTTTACTTTCCCTTCTCTTTCTTTCCTGCAGGTTTACCGTATAACACGGAAGAAAGCATACCCCGGTGATGACATTTCGACTTTTGAACATATTACCACCCGGTGTGCTATTGAGGAGGGGTGTGCTACCTAATGCATCCCCGGTGATAACATGCACGGGAGCCCCGCAGCTAGGAGTAGTGCTACCGGGGGGGGTGCTGACGAGGGGGTGTGCCAACGGTACTAACTAATGCTAAGGAGCGCTAAGCGACCACGGTCAGCTTGCAGATGGTGATACCAATGGGGTGTGATAGCAAGGGGTTCCATAACAAAGGGGATGGCACCGGCAGCAAGGGGTGCGATAACAAGGGTGTGCTAACACGTGAGAGATTTTGGTCTGGAACCAGCTTGCTTCTCCGTTCCCACGCAACGTCGGCGACGGTAAGACCCACGCTTGGACCTGGAAACGCGCGCTTTCGCGCCGCGCAACGTTCCGCACCTCAGGCGAAAAAACTGTCGGGCGCGTCTTTCTTGCTGGAGGCGGCAAAGATAATGAGTCACATTTCTTGCTTTCGCTTTAGGCGAAACCAATGTTTTAGGTGTCTAAACGCGCTTTATCAAGCGGTTTCCGGGCATGTATTGACACAGTTGTCGCATTCCTTCCGGGGGCACTCCGGGGGGCTCTGATGCGGGGGGGGTCTACACGTCTGAGGTACGTGAACGTAACACGCCTTCCAGCTCATGTTGTGCTTCACGAAACAGGCACTGGAGCTCCAACTACCGTATGCATGCCCTGATTACCGGCTTACCGTAGGCACACAACGATGTGAAACTCCCAAGGGTTGCACCTCAGGGGCTTTGCTCTGGTCAAAACTAACTGCTGCCTTGAAGCCATTGATTCTAGCCGACGGCCAGCAAAATAATACGGCATAGCACTGCAAGCTCATTTGTTTTCGAAATGTCGGTACAACGGCACGCGACAGTTTCCGTGATTGGCCACGAAATTGCTACCGATACCGTCACCGGTATTCGGGGCTTTGGGCGCAGTAAGAAAAGAGGGGTACTAAACGCCGTACCGGTAGTACCACTGTACCGGTAACGAAAGCGGGCTGATCCCGGAAAACAACCGACTAGGTCGTCGTTCAAGGCGCGGGAGCAGGCCGCACTATTTTGGGCGAGTTTTATGGGGCGTAGCAATTGCGTCCATGCTGGTTTCAACCATACCGGTGCGTGTTGTGGGTGAATGGTGTCCGTCAGAAGGTGTGATAATTACGGAGTATGATGTTTTCAGGCGTATCGTGGGGGGGGGGTGTATTCAACGTACCCCCGGTGAAGAAGTAACGGTCGAAAAACGAGCCAAAAAATGTATCACCGGGTGTACTCATGTGTGTGTGTGGGGGGGGGGGGTTCTAAGGAGGGTGTGCTTTCTTCCGTGTCATGCGTACGGTACTCGGTTAGCTCGCTTGTGCAAGTTCCGATGTTCGTAACCAGCACGTCCGCCAAATCTCCGTACTCGTATGACATTTGCGATGCCCATCTCCGTCTCGTATTATAGGTTGTGACCTCATGGCGCGTATCTCTTCACTAACCCTTTTGAGACCCATCGATGCAGACCATGGAGCGACAAGCGCGATCAAAGCCAGCGCCTAGGAAGGCCTTGAGGCAATACGAGTATCGTCATTGCCTCACGTTTGCCTCGTAGCTTACTCGTGTTCGCAGTCCCAACACATCTGCTATCTCAGCAGCTCGGATTGCTGCATGTGGCCGATGCTGCTATCGTCAGTTTTTCCCGTCAATGTTTGCACCTCAAGCTCCAAGGGCAAGGGGGCTAATAGGGTGAGACATCGGCGCGGATAATGGACATGCTGCATTTACGTCGACAAGCGAAAGTTGCCTGATAATTATCATATACCCTGATAATATGTGAAAAGAACACTTTGTCGTGAAGAGCATAAACCCCCACCTGCACTACTGCTGCTGTATCGCTTACACGACAATATCGTACGACGCACGACGCCATGATACGCGTATACCCGGGGGCTGAGCGTGTGTAACAAGTATGTAGGGTGTGCCAGGTAAGGTTCAAGTTGCTGGCTGGCCTGCTCTGTATTCAGCTCTTGATATCTTCGCCTGCTCAAGCTGCCAACCGAAAACGCCTCCTGGCCGCAACCCCAAACCTCATGAACCCAAACCATTGTTCCCTTTCGCCATTTTGGTCTTCCCCTCTCGTCGCATTATCCCTTATCTATGCACTTTTCAACAACAGTAGTTCCCTCTCTTTTCGTAACTCGGATCCGAGGTGAAGCTTCCCCCCCGTCACTGCCTCCCCCCCCAAAAAAAACGATTTGTCAAAGTGAAGGATACGCCAGCTAGCGCCGGATTGCGAAAACAATTGAGTTAAATTGACACACGTTTATGAATGTACGTAGTAGAAGTGTGGTGAATTTAACCTTTATTTTTCCCCGTCCGCTGGAGGATAAAAAATTACACATAAAAATAAAAAGATTTGCCACCCTCGTGTTCCTGCGTCAAGAAAACATATACTTAGAAGTATATGACAGCACTGTATGGCGGCGGGGAGCGTCGACTATGGGGTGCTCTATAGGATGCTCTGCATTGGTTAGACAGTCCATGGAACGTGCTATGGCACCATCCGTTGCAATCCACGCTATGCCCCATGGTTTTCCATGTATGTCCCATGGTGTTCCATCATGCTCCATGGTACATGCCATGGAAAGCGAGTTTTCTCCATAACATGGTGTAAACCACACCATGGCATGCACATTTTCCGTGGCGCGTAACATTGGATCCCATGGGCCTATGGCACATATGCACCCCGTGGAATTGGTCATCTGCCACGGTATATTATAACCCATGGCACCATAACACGGTCAACCACGGCACTAGATCCATGGATAACCATGGTGCAACCCACGGATACCAACCACGGCACCATCCACGGTTAGCATAACTATTCAACTAATCCTCTCTTCCTAGGGATCGCGCGCGTACAGGAGTAGGCGCGCACGCAGGCGAGTAGAGTAAAGCTCGAAAAAAAATGTTAAGGGTAGCGTTACGTATTTTTCCCGAAACTGAGTTCTGTCTGTCTGTGCCAGGTATGTCCGTATGTCTGTCGCCGGGCTAGAATGCACATTGCACGCGCACTGAACCCATCGCGATGAGCCCTGGGTCGGACTGACGAGCAAGACAGGGAGAGAACACTAGATCGCCAGTTTCATGCCAAGTCGCCCAAAGTTCGTGGGGGGAGTTGGATTGGAGCAGGCGTTGCGTGTGGTCGGTTTGCCCTGATGTAGTTGTGAGGACATTTCCAACCGTGCACGCAGACTGAAAAATCCTCATTACTCCCACTCTTCTAGACATCATGATGTAACCCACGGATACCCAGGGAGCTACAATTGAAGAAAGTTTGATGTGAGAGAAACGCAGATTTAAAGAGGTCAAGCGACTTGGCCCACGGGCATACGAAACGCTTCGTAACAGTCGTTCCGATTTAAGAGAATAGCCGGTTTAAGAGAGCTCTACGTGGCCTGACACACCCCTCTCTGAAATCAGTGCCTCCTGTACGAGACAACGAACGCGCCATGGCATCAATCTGGTTAATCATGGCCCCAATTATGGTTAACATGGTGCAACCCACGGATACCAGCCATGGAACGTGCCACGATACGAGCCATGGGACGTACCATGGCACCAGCCACGGTTAACCATGGTGCAACCCACGGATACCAGCCATGGAATGTGTCATGGCACCATCCACTGTTGACCATGGTGTAACCGACGGATATCAGCCATGGAACGTGCCATGGTCCATCCATGATTAACCATGGCACCATCCATGGCTAATAATTTCGCAACCCACAGATACGAGCCAAGGCACGTGCCATGACACTATCCACGGTTAACCATGGTGTAACCCACGGATACCAGCCATGGAACGTGCCATGACACCACCCATGGTTGGCCATGATGCAGTCCATGAATACCAGCAATGGAACGTACCATGGTCCATCCACGGTTAATCGTTTCGCAACCTACGTATACCAATAATGGAACATGTCATAGCACCGTCCATGATTATAACCATGGTGTACCAACGAATACCAGCCATGGAGCATGCCATGACACCATCCATGGTTAACCATAGTGCAATCCACAGATACCAGCCATGGAACGCGCCATGGGGTAGGCCACGGACAAACTCATGAACTCGTCCGAGGCGAACCACGCATCGCCCCACAGAGCACGCCACGGAACAACCCACGGGTTACCCCACGGAACAACCCACGGGTTACCCCACGGTTTACCATAGTTTACTCCATTGCATACTACACGGCGCAATCCATGATTCACGCCATGAAAACAAATGCCCCACGGCGTATGCCACGGGTAATCCATCATGACAGGTCCCACAATACGGCAAATACATCCGTGCACCCCAGGGCATGGACCACGGTCGCACCCATAACATAAGTTCCATCAGTATCTCGTTCTCTGGGGCATGCCATGGCGCATGCCATGGCGTATGCCACGGCATTCGCCACGGGAAAAATGCGTCCACACATGGGACAGATCACGATCTGCTGTAGATCGTCTAGGTCATCACTGTAGATCGTCTGGATCATCACTGTAGATCGTCTAGCTCATATTACAGCAGGGTCAAATCCTGGTGCGTAATAATATTTAGTTCTTCCTTGGGGTATTCTTCCATTCCAGAGTGACTGGAGCCTGTCCTGTGACCACGGACTTGATGTGCGAGTTCATGTAACCACAGCAAACAACAACAACAGCAGCAGCAGCCCATATAGAGCATCACAGCACAAATACGGCACAATAGAGTGCCACATAACTATCAATAAGGACAGCTTTACTTTCCTTATTCTCCATCCAATCTGTCATGCGTCATGTGTACCGGTATGGTTGCAAGTTGCCTCCAGCTCCCTCCCTTGGCATTTATTCGTAACGCAGATCAGGGGTTACATAGGACCCCTCCCCCCCCCCCCTCCCCCTCCCCCTCCCACGACTACGGTGTACTTCGAGAATGCTTTCATTATTGTATTATTGTATTATCGCGAGAACGGTTCAGCGTTATCTTTCCTCGTCGACTCGTGTCAAACTGCTCATACACACGATCTGCGCTCTTTGCATGTCAATGTTAATTATTAAAAAAAAACCAAGAAAATACAGCTGTGAGATCGAAAATTTCGGCGGAATTCATCTTTACAAGCTGAGTGATACCCCGATCGCGCGTGTTACTGGGAGCGTGTCCTCATTAAGGATATAGGTCGGAGACGCCCCTTAGAGCTACAGAAGCTTGCATCATGGTCAACAGGGTGATGTTAACCAATATGTGCACGGAAACTATAAAATTGGTGCACAAGAAGTCCTTGGGCGGGCTAAAACTCGCGAATTCGACATTTGCCGACAAGAGTGCAGGTTTCTCTATAGTGCCGGTTGCCCGCTGTAGTGCCTGTGAAATTGCATGGCACAAAAGGGAGAAAACAACAGTGGCAGTGTACGAAGCAGTGCCGGTTGTCGCTATAGTGCCGGTACTTCCCTATATAGTGCAAATACCGGCACTATAGAGGGACCACTACCCTATCGTATTATACATGAAGGTTTGCCACTATACCACCGGCGATCGGAGACACCCGATCTACACTCATCTGTCATCTACCACATAGGCAACCCCTACGTGAAATATTATAGGTGTGAAAAAAAATGACTGCATACCGTTTTAGCCAACTTCTATCAGGCACCTTGGCCCAGACCCAACCCGACCCCAACTATAACCCTAAACCCTACTCTTAACCTCAACCCTGTGGGGGGCTTGAGGTCGGCAAGGGCGGGTCCCGCGGCTCCGCCGCGTGTTTCGTGGGCGTGGAGTTTCCACACAATACCGGTAGGATTATTTTACAGGGGATAGGGTACATAAGCCTAGACGGACGCATATGCCCGCGACAGGACGTCACTCTATAGACGAAATGTCTCGACGTAAACACGCATCCTGATACATTTGCCCTCAAGAGATTGATCACATGCAGCTTGCAAAGAGGAGCTTCGACAAAATCCGCGATCTCACAGCTGACTTGTATTAACATTTTTTATGTACAAAAAATACTACCCTGGTACGTGCTTTACGACGTGGGCAGTACAATTCGACGCGAGTCGACGAGGGAAGAAAATGCTGAATTCTTCTCGCGATAAAAATAAAGGCACATGCGGCAATGGGGAGGAGGGAGGAGGACCCGCGATGTGACCCCGGATCTGAGCTACTACTGGGAGGGAGGGCGAGAGTATTGCGAGGATAACAAATGGGATGGAGAAAAAAATAAGGAAAAAAAAAGGAGTACAAGGGCTCCGCTCCGTGGGCGGCTGACGCCGCCGGCTACGTTCGCGCAAGGGAGAAACAGCAAAATATGTGAAGGGGGCAGAAAGAAGAGGCCTATCATTTGGTGTAACCAGCGATTTGATAATGCCAAGAGCGACTTTTGCGGCGCTGGTTGCCCTATGCTGTGCTGTGTTCGTGCTAGCGACGCCACGTTTTGATCGGCAATACGGGCGTGATCTGCGAAAAAAAATAATCAAGAGGACCGGGAGGAAAATCAAATGAAGAAGCAAAAAGACGAGTACGCACGTACATACCGGTTCCTGGTACCTTGCACAAGGTTGCTCTTCGGACGAAGGGTTACAAGGCTGCTAATTTTGCACCCCCGTGCGATTGCCCGCACTCTTACGGTAGTGCATGGAGCTATCTATACTGCCACGTAAATGGTTCGGGTTTATCGAAATAAGGGTGAAGGGGTGTATGTCAAGTTTAAATCTAACTTTCTACCTGGTACGAGTACATACACTAAGTTTACCGCAGCGGCAACTTTCATGCAGCCCGCGTAGTAAGCATTCGGGGGCAACATACACAAAAAAAAATCGTTGTTGGTTGTTGGTGCTCAACACTTTTGATGCGTACAGAGGTACAGCATTCCACTATTAATACTGCGGTCACTACTGCCAGCAGCGCAGCAGTCCACGATTTAATACCGGTTTGATATTATACTGCTGCGCCGTACGTAGCCAGTAGCCAGCACAAAAAACAATCTACCGGGCACAAAAACATAAAAATTTCATAGCGGGAAAATTCCGGCAAAAAAAAACACGGAGCAGGCTACAGCGACAGCAGCACTTCGTATCATAGAGTGCTTGCGCTTTTAAAACTTTGGTAAAAAACCTTAAAAAGCAAAAAGAGGATTTCGGTGGTAGTTTGCGCGAAAAACTGAAGTTTCTCCGTGTGGCGTTTGCCGCATTTACATTTTTCAAAATTGAAATATTTCTAGATATTTTACGATAGCAAAATACAACGATGGGTGGCCAGCCATGGTACCACATAGGCCGGTCGCCCCGGTGGCGTATCAGGTTATTCTCGAGCCTGGTATAGGTAAGTTTCGTGAGTTCGAGCCCCGCCGAGTGCACACTCGTATGAATTCGTTGGGACTTTTTCTTGTGCACAAATTGACTTGCGAAAAGCAGGAGAGCGTGAGTTAGCAACACTCGATGAAAAATCGACGAGCAGTGGGATTGCTGAACCCTATGCGCGATAAAAATTAAAGGCAAGAACCGAGGGGAAGAAGGGACGACACCTGTGACCACGGCTTGTCCAGAAGCTGGAAAGTAAAAGTGTGAGAAACAAAAATATGTATATCTATATATGGTATCGATCATCATAGAAGAGAAAAGGGACGACGCAGAACAGCGTGGTAGGATGGCACCGAGGGAACGGGGAACGGGGAATATGGCCAGGAAGCAGGGGGGGCTCAGCTGATTGAAGGGGAGACAGAGGCAAGGACGTGTTGAGACAGGAAGACCTTTATTAATAGTACGGAACGATGCGTGAGGGTGCGTGTGTTCAGGGGTTTGGTACGGGGCAGGAGGTCGGCGAGTTGAAAAAAAAACTTTTGAGCGCAATCCCCATCACCAGCATGTGGAATTCAAAAAAACAAAAAAACAATGGCGGGGGTTAATAGTGAATAAACCACAGGACGCAGCATGGCACAGCACGGCACAGCACGGCACAGCACGGCACAGCACGGCACAGCACGGCACAGCACGGCACAGCACGGCACAGCACGGCACAGCACGGCACAGCACCGCACAGTACTGCACACCGCACGGCAGGGCACGACACCGCACGGCGCTGCGCTGCTGAGCTAGCGCTGCGGTACGCTGCTAACCTGAACTGAGCCGATGAGCCAAGCTGAGCTCAGCTAGGACCTGGTCATGATACACTTCGTATTCAACTCCCACAAACAAAAATCAAAAACATAAAAGAGAAAATAAAAATAACAAACAAGAACAAAATCAAATTGGCAGAAACCAAATTTGAAGGAAACCTTGTACTGCTGTTGTAAGAACGAAAGAAAGCACAGCGCAGCACGGCGCAGCACAGCACAGCACCGCACCGTAGGGCAGAGCACCGCACGGCACCGTACGGCGCTGCACTGCTGAGCTGTAGCTGAGCTGGGCTGAGGTTGGAGTGCACTTGGTTGTGATTTAAAAACGCAGTATGTACAAACCCGGTGTACCGGTACCTGGTATGATACTTTCAATGATACCTATCATGTACGAAAGAATAAGTACAGCATAGCACGCAGCACGGCACAGCACTGCACAGTACCGCAACGCACGGCAGGGCACGGCACCGCACGGCGCTGTGATGCTTACGAGCTGAGCTGAGTTGATGAGCCAAGCTAAGCTCGGTTGGGATAGGGTATGGTATACATCGCATTCAACTTCCACACACAAAAAAAGAGAAAAAAAAAAGGGCCCTCCTTTTCGAAGAGCATGGAAAAAATCATTCTTCGCAAGAATTGAATTCAGTTTCATGAAAAGTACCCGAAAAATAGGGTTGTGCTTCTTATCGAGGAACGGCGCAGTTTATTTTAGAATTCGAGAAAAGAAAAATTGTCAACGAACACCCATCCATAGGCAACGACTGAGGCGAGCGATGGCTCGCGTCCTCACGGAACGCCGCGGCCAGCGGCAATTATTCTTGCTGACCGCAGCTAGGAGGCCATGGCTTTAGGCGTCTCTTGGGTGGGCTGGCGAAGCTTCATCGCCCCACACAGGCAGCAGCGACGTGGACATGGCGGTCGAACTTATAAGCGAAGTCGTGATGTGGTGGTTGTGTAACTTTGGAGGTGTAAGGCGAGGAAAAACTAGGTTTGCGGCCACCTCGGTTTTCTTCAAGGCGTCGCAGGCGGTGTAGGCTGTGCTAAGGGCCTTCAGAGGGCCTTCGGAGGTCGCGCTGCTGCCGCTCCGGTGGTCCTACCTCTCGCAGTGGTGGCTTCCCGCCTCTCAATCAGCCGACGACACGACACCTATTCGCGTGGTCGGCTTCGCTTACATGGAACATGCCGTGTCTAGGTGTACAAACTCCCCAAATTGAAGGCAACCCCTATTTGCATTTTATCGGTGTGAATAAAATCGACAGGCACGCCTTCTTATTAATGGTCAATTTCTATACTGCACGTCGGTCCAGACCCAACCCAACCCCAACCATACCCTAACCCTAACCCTAACCCTTTCGGGGCCTGAACCAATCAAACACAGGGTATTCAGTTTTTATTTTCATACCGATAATAATGCAAATAGATGCTGTCCAAATTGACTTCAATTTTCGATGAGATTCGGACAAAACAAGTCTTTTTTTTTACTAATTCGTGGAATTCGATTTTTCGTCAAAGTTGTGAAAATGCCTGCTCGGACCTTTACTTTTCGGCCAATTAGATGCAAATTCAATCCAATTCTAAAAAAATCTTGAATTATGGTTTCCATGCTCTTCGGTAAGCTGGGCCCTTGAATGAACAAAAAAACAAAATCGAGATGGCAGAAACCAAATTTGAAGGAAATAGTGAAAACGTCGAGAAACAACTGAAGACACGAGAGGAAAAAAAAAAAGGTGGACAAAGAAATCAAAGAAAAGTTGGACCGTTCCGCAAGTAACGTACGGAGGCCGTGTCAAGTGGGAGGTTTTGAGAGGCCAGGGATGCACCAACCTAGCCTCTATCTCGGATAAAAGATGGAAAAAAAAAGTAGTTCCACGGTTGTACCATGGTTGATGCAGGTTGGTGCATGAAAAATTTCCCATTTTCGTACCGAGTACGTTTTGTTATTTTGGCATTTTGCCACGTAATACTGGTGCAGCTGTATTGTTGTTTTCTTCTTCTTTTTTCTTTGCAGTCAGTCTGGTGTGCTACGTAGCTTGCTTTATTCCGCTTTCGTCTTCATTATTACGGAGTATTTTGGTACCGTGCGGTTGGCATTGCATGGCCAAAAATCACCTTGCTGTATTTGCGATGTGTCGATGTGTATCTCTGTTTCGTATTTTGTGACCACAGAGCTTGCGCTCTCTACGACGAGGTCCTCGGCACCGAGACTGGGTGTGATGGATGTAGATGGGTGGAAATGACAGTTTATTGCGAAGAAAACACCAAACACATATTCTTGTTGCTGTCTATTAATAGGATGAAAAATCCAAGGCACGGTCACTGGGTGTGCTGGACTCTAAATCTAAACCCCAGCCCGAAACGCAAGGCCTGAGACCTGGGGATAGCTCTTGCCCATGTAGTCAACTTGACTCTCGCGTACGTGTTCGTGACTTTCACTCCCTCGTCCGGATGTGGAAATAGTCAGCTGGTACGAACGGTTCACTTTAAAAATACGTGGGTGTGCCACAGGCACACATCATTTGTGGTTATTGGCTACCTGGTACGTACTGCTGTTTTAGTTGTTATTGTATTAAAAGTAGCATTGACACCTGACTGCTGATACCTGATGCGGTCATAAGAAGCTGATAAATATTACCACAGGCACTCTGGTCTTTGGTCATTAGGATGAGAAGCCGATGAGCAAAAAAATGAAGGGAAAAATAAGCTTCGCATGTATATATGCCGATCTCACAGCTGGAGTGTATTTTAATTTTTATAATAATAAAAAGTGAACGGCATACCTGGTATACTGGTAAATGACTGCTGGTGTATATGCAAGATTATAATACTGAGATTCAGACTGGAACGAATTTGGAATTTCAACATACAAAATTGATGCATATTTTGCTCAAGAATACGCAAGTGTTTTGCTCAATATTCAAACCAAAGTACACAGAACAGTCTGCGCTGCAGTCTGCGTGTAAGCACCCTCGTACATCAATACGTACCGCATAAAAACTACTTTATCTCAGTATGCGATTGCGAGAAAAACAAAACCATCCACAAAATTACTTGATCTCAGTACAGGATGGCGAGAAAAAACCAAAACATAATGAAGCTTTGTTCTCGACGTCGAGATAGATCCAACCCATAAACAAGCAAAAGCAATGCCTCGCCGCGCGCTCCACGTACTCACCATGGGAGAGCCCTCGTCTCGAAGGCTGTCTGGGCATTCGGGTCCTCGAAAGTGCCGAAGGTTGCCGCTATCATGGCCGTCTCAAGGCTATCGATAGCGTGTGACAGATTCTGGCCTAGAGACAAGGTTTGCAGCCATCTCGCCTCAGCGTCCTCAAAAGCAGCCTCGTCCATGAGGTGGTGGCTCATCCTTTCCCACCTCTACCTCCCCCAAGTCCTCCTCCTATCCTTTTCGTCCCAAACAGCACTTCCCGCGGTGCTCGTGGAGAGCAGGGGCTCTGTACTCTTGACGTGCTATGCCGAAACAACCTCCCTCCCACACACTGCTGATGAGCACCGCAGCAGCAGCAATGCCTCTCACCAAAGACACAGCAGCAACACGACGCCTTCACAGAAAGGAGCCCGTTCCTTGGCTTGCTGGACCCCACGGCCACTCACAGGTCGGAGGACCCACCAGACAGGCCAAGCATCCCGATGATCCAGCTGCTATCCTACGCAGATGTGAGGCGCCACAGAACCAGCAAAACACAGGCGCAGCAGCAGCAGAAAACGCGGAGTTGGCTCTGCTGCAGCTGCAACTCTCCCAAAAATCACTTTTGGGATTGTTCTCGTGGAAACCCCGGGGGTTTTCAACTTTCCGTTTTTGGTTCAATTTTTGTGTTTTTTTTGTTCAATTTGGTTCGTTTTAACGTCTCTGGTGATTTCTATTCATTTCCCACTGATTTCCGGTCCGTTTTGTTCATTTTGTTCATTTTGTTCATTTTGTTCATGTTGTATGCCCCGCGGGGCATTGCCATTAATTAAGTGCTGCGCTGTTGTGTTGCGTTGGGTAGCCGCTCGCAGATACCCTGGTGTGAACCTACCCGGTATGGTCCTCGTGGTGTGTGGTATGTATTCGTGGTGATAATGCTTTTTTTCTTAGTTTTTTCACTTTCAAAATTTGTTGTTCGGCATCCGACAATGCTTGCGCATTGTTGCGTGCTTCTACCTTTTGTACTACAGCGCAGCAGCAACTATGTGCCTGTACTCGTACCAGGTGCAAATACAACAGGTAAGCTCATACTCGTAGAGTATCATATACCCTGGTACTACTCTTGTACTCTCTGCCTCTACCTGTTACTTGTCCGGTATCATTCACACCCACTACTTGTCGTACTCTGGTACATACTTTGTGCCCTGTACAGATCGTGTATTATGTACGTTATGCAGCAGTCATTCACATAGAGGCAAAGGCGAGCAGATAAGAGATACGAGTACCATACCTGTTGTTGTAGATACTCGTTCTCGTACACCTGGTACTCGTATTCATTGCGCTTGGCATTGCATGGTCAACTCGCCTCACTGTTTTTGCCACAGAGCTTGCCGCTCAAAGTGGAAGCATCCACTACTAATACTTGTAGCTGTTTTTTTGCTGGATGTAGACAGCCGGACGGGTGGAAAGATTAGTTTACAAGAGCACACATACATACCGACGCAGGTAGAATATTTTGCTCGCATCCACCTCCGTTCCTCCCCCCCCCCCCTCCTAAGCAACACACACCCCTCCGTCACCGCCCCACCAACCCCCCCCACACACACACACAAACTCCTCCCCCTCTCCCCCGCCGCCCCATCTTAAATCAAAATTCGCCAGAACAATGAACACTACCCGGCAGGTGGTATCACCTCGCTTTTACCTTTCGAGCCATCCACGCAGTAGTAGCTCCAATTTATTTATTGTATGGTCTCCAAGCTCTGATGAACCTCCCCCCCGGCCCCCTCCTTCCCCGCCACCCCTACCATCGCCTAGACCTATTTTATAACTAATTAGTCTAGACCTATTAATACAATAGCATAACGCCTACACTAAACTCCTTTACATTTATTATGCGACCTACAAATGTCGGAACCCCCCTGTTAAGATACGGCCTCGAACTCTGTGTCCCCGCCCAATACTCTTACACCCCCCCCCTCTGCCCGACTCGCCGAACTCCTCACGGCGCTTCGCGCTTGGTGCAGGCGATGTCTGCCTGGTTGGTGAAAACCCGGCGTGCTCTGTCCCAGCATAGTATAGGGATGCGAGGGTCTATGGTCATACGACTACGGGCATGCACAAATTGAGTACACCCCCCGCCCTGCCCCCCCCCACACCCCGCCCCCCCGCCCACCTTAAAAACCCCGCCCCCTCCCCCCACCGGTTACGCGACTTATAGGATATACATTATAAGCTGATGATGCAGTCCACAGCGATCAGATTTTGTCCCCCTCAAAAACGAGTTTTTTTTGTTTCCGTGCACAGATTGAATTAACACCACCCTGTTGGTCGTGGTACAGGCTAGTTTTACAGTACTGTAAGGGGAGTCGCCGACCTGTACCCTTCACGAGGAGGGCATACACACCCAGTAATACGCGCGATTGGAGTATCGCTACCATGACACAGTACTTCCTAAGGGAACCCACTTTTGGTACAAGGGAGACGATGGGTTATGGTGGCTTGGAAAAATCAGCGCAAGCACTACCGAGGACAAGGTATACCTGGTCTACTTTCTGGACGACCCGGGACCGATTAAACTTCCTCTTCCCCCGGCGCGCTACACGACTTTGACGGGAGCCGTACGAGGCTCTTGGTGCTTGCAAGTTCACATCGCCAGTGCGTTTCCTCGGGGAACCCAACGTCACGTAGACGAATCTCGAGGCGCAGCCGTGGCCAGTTGACTCCCAAGCCGCCACCGCTCCTCGATAGTTCTTCAGTTTTTGGAGTTATGAGGTTTGAGTCTTTGTCTTTGGGTTGTACGTAGTGTCCTGAGGGTCTTCGTCGGGTTTTAGGGCGGTTCTTTCCATTATGTTTTTATTTCTGTCCTGCCGAACCCCCAGCTCAGTGTCGGGCCAGGGTTCGGGTAAACGCCGCTATCTGAGGCGCAGGACTGTCGCTTTTTCGTCATTGTTCAACTTCGCCTTGCCGATCCCCTCCTCAGCCCAGAGCCGGGGGGCGACCAGGGTGCCCTGTTCGCGCGTAACGTGGTACAGGGCTATGTACGGGTCTGTGTGTCATCTTTTATCCTTTGTGTGTTGTATTTGTTCTGCTTTGTTTTTTCGACCAAACACTTCCCCCCCTAGCGGGGCTGTAGGTGTTGCCACCTTCCATCCCGGGTATTTGTCGTTTCCTCGTCTAACCCCCGCCATGCCGATGGCCCGCGGGAGGTTTTTCGCATGATTTCTCCCTTGTGTTAGCGCCTGTGTTCCCCTCCATATCGACGAGGGCTCACCTCGCCATAGTACATTTTCTGTGATTGGTTTGCCGTAGAACCTTTCTTGCCCCCCCCGCCACACCGGCGGTATGCGGCAGGTTCTAGAGCGTTTTCTGCCCCCCCCCCGCCACACCGGCGGCACGCGGCAGGTTTTTGATGGGTGACTATTGCCTTGTTGTAGGGTCTGCGTTTCTTTCTACTGCTTTTCTTCGCGTGTTCCTGGCTCCATAGCCAGACCGTTAGAGGTGTGGGAGTGCGTTTTGAGGAGCCGCATCTTCGACTCATGGTCTTGTTCGTAGAACCGGAGTTTCCCCGAATCTCCCATATTTCTGCATATGCGACTCATCAGGGTGGGCTAGTGTTAAGATACGACCGCGAAAGACCTGTAATTATCCGAATTTGAGATCATTTGGATGGGTGGTTTCGTACGATAAGGTTGGCATTTTATATTCGGGAAAGTTAGGAAATAGATCGGAGGCACGTGCCTCCGATCTCAGAAGCCGTCCGGGGCATTGGTGGAAACGAATAAAGCTACGTCTCTACGGAGGCAAACAAAGTGAGTGCTCTCCGAGGACCTGCTCGATTGGCAGACCTGCAGGAGGCACTCTGTGTCCCCACCTATAACCTTGCACAGAGCTTGCAAAGATTAGTTTTGACGAAATCTTCGATCTCACAGCTGCAGGGGTGTGTTTTAAAATACACCACCGCCGTCAGATTTCAGATTTTGTCCCCCTCAAAACGGGTTTTATAGTTTCCGCGCACAGACTGCCTAACATCACCCTGTTGACCCTGATAGCTACACTGTAGTTGCAAGGGGAGTCGCCGACCTGTATCCTTAATGAGGACACATACCCAGTAATACGCGCGATCGGAGTAACACACACAGCTTACAAAGATGAGTTTCGACGAAATATTCGATCTCTCAGAGCTGTAGCTTAATTCAATTTTTGAAAATGCACAGCAGTATAGCTACTCTTTGACAGTCATTGGTACGGCACGACGCAGGCGCGTCCTTCTTATCTATGTTTACTTCCGCGATGATTGAGTTGCGACTTGAGACTGTTTGCTCCCTCTAGCCTTTCTTACGACATTGACGATATGCATCGTGCCAGGTGGCACTTGCCTCCTCCTCCTGTTCATTCAGCACCATCTTTATCGTGCTTTTGCTCATCCAATCTATTATCATCTTCGCACTTTTGTTTCTCCCTTTCCCTCCGTAGACGTAACTCAGATCCGGGGTCATTTCAACAGGCTCTTCTTCCCCCTCCTCACTACGGTACGCGCCTTCGTTTTTTATCGCGAGAGGACGTCAGCCCTTTCTTCCCTCGTAGACTTGCACTAAAGCACCACCATTAACACTTTTTTAATACGATTGAGCAGGAAGGGCTACCATAACACCGCCACCCCCGTCCCCCCACCCCCGTCCCCCCACGCCCGTGTCGTTTTTTCTGCGATGCTTTGATTTGGTTTGCTCTCTCCATCAAGTGTTTCTTGCATGCAATGATTCCTTTTCCTTTTCGTTGTGCCATGATGTGCTCCCTCCCCCCCCCCCCCCCCCCCCAAAAAAAAAAAAAAGAGTACCACCCCCCCCCTCATTTTCTTGAAGGACTCGACGCTGCGCGGGGGGTGTTCCTTCTTTTTCGATTATGTATTGTATTTTGTTGCCCTCCGACAATATAGCGAATATTTTGATGCCGATCCGATGTAAACGAATATTCTTCCATAACGCAGCAGTAGTACCTATGAAGCCGAATGATCGCATCATATAGCAGTGGTTTCTTCCACCAATTCATTTGGTTATTTATGAGGTTTGTATTATTATAAAAATTAAAATACACTCCAGCTGTGAGATCGAAGATTTCGTCGAAACTCATCTTTGCAAGCTGTGTGTGATACTCCGATCGCGCGCATTACGGGTTGTGTGTCCTCATTAAGGATATAGGTCGGCGACTCCCCTTACAGCTACAGTGTAGCTATCAGGGTCAACAGGATGATTTTAGTCAGTCTGTGCGCGGAAACTATAAAACCCGTTTCTGAGGGGGACAAAATCTGACAGCTGTGAAGGGAAAGGGGGGGCCTGGTTTTGATCAAAAGCGAGCGGGTTTGGAGGGGGGCGGGGGGGGGGGGGGGGGGGGGGAAGGGGCAATTTGTGCATGTAAGCTATAAATCCTTTCGAGGGGATAAATCTGACGGTTTTGGCACCAGTATATTATTGGGGGCGGGGGGGGGGGGGGGGGGGGGGGTTGGGGCGGGGGGGGGGGGGGGGGGGGGGGGTTGGGGCGGGGGGGGGGGGGGGGGGCAGCTCGATATGTGCCTGGAAACTATACATTATTTCGAGGGGATAAATGTGACATTTTTGGAAATAATACATCAGTTTATCGTGTATATCCTGGGGTAAGTCGTACGATCTTATTATTATAGGGCAATTAATAAGGGCTGTTACACACAGGCCACCCTCTGGAGGTATCTCTATTAGGCAGGTTCAACGCTGTATCATTTCCAGATCTAGATATCAAACCTTGTTATGCTGCAGGGAAACGCCATAAAAGTTTCGGTTTATCTTTGTTCCCTCCAAAACGTTGTCAGCCTTCCATGCACCATGCACGTGGGTTGGCGCTTTAGAGTTTTCCCTGCTTCTTTTCATCATGTCCCCCGCCTCGCCCCCCCCCGCCCTTTGTTCTAAGCACAAGGTGCCGAAGTCCGCCTCTCAAGCAGTTCTTAGTAGGTTGCAGCTCACGCTTCATGCGAATCGCCGAAGAACTCACGGCGCTTCGCGCTTGGTGCGAGGAAAAATCTGCATGTTCCGTGAAAGCCCGACACGTGCTCCGTCGCGCACTTGCAGGGGTGCGAGCATCTATGGCCCTAAAGACCACGGCCTTACATAAAGTAGAAGTATTTCATAAAGGTTAAACAAACAATTACCAATACGTCAGATAAAATTGATAAAAAAATTAAGGTCCGATACTCGTCTTTGCAAGCTGCTTAATACACCGCATTACCTCCCCGCTCCATTATTTTTAATCGGCGCCGAGAACTGTTCCTCCTTCTCTCTTTTCCTTGTTTCTGTGAACGAGTTGATACGTATGTTGTTACCGTCTTGCCCTCGGACAATGTCCACAACGCAAATCTCAATCGCTGATCTGTTGCATGATCGAGACGAAAGCGCTAGTAGTTGATTCCGACGTCGGATAGCATAGCACCCGTCGGCACGTGACCGACGGTGGAATTGCCGCTCTTGACCAGCTCATGGATGGACAAAGAATCGTATACAACGTGCTTTTCTCTATGTAGTGCGCGAACTTCTGAAAAACGATTGGCAACGACTTGGCATCGCTCCTGTGCTGTCGCAGTTCACGGGCACCACGTCGAAAAACTCAAAGCCCAGCTCTCCCAAGAAGTTGGCCGTTAGACAGCTGCTTTGTTCTCCATCTGCTGACCACCATCATCTCTATTCTCACTGTTGATTGCGCAGCCATTGCCGGCGTCTGGGACTGTTGGTGATGTAGCCAGTGCCTGCCTCGTGGCCACATATTAGAAGTCCAACCATCCGTCGATCCACTTACTCTAGTCACGGGATTAAAGTAGCTCAACGAGTAGAGTTTCTGACTTATAACATAAGTATGTACTCTTTGACGTCTGTCGAATCTCACCAGCTTAGCATTTTGGTCTGCCCCTTGCCACCGCACTGCTCTGGGGAAATCAACAACCTTCGAGCCTTTTCGACTCAGAAAAAAAGGTGACCGATGATGCCTGGACCTGAACTCACACACACAAGGCTCAGAAGAGGACGATCTACCGGTCGATACTGTTGGGTCCTCCATTCAGGAAGAAGAGGAAGGCTGAGGTTGACGCATATGACCCAACCACTTATTTCAGTGGCTTGGGAGGGCTCTGGCTCAAGCACCAACCCCAGTTATTTGCGAGCAGTAAGCCTTCGTGTTTTTTTTTTTGTTTTCGCGACTTGCACCGCCAAGGGGTTTCTTGCTTCGCTCGCGTTTTGATAAGAGTGCAGAGCTACCGGCGCTCGGGGCCTAAACTCGGTATTGAGAAATGAGGTACCCCTCCGCTGCAGTAACTCAGGTCATGTCGGTGGTACGCAAAGGACGCGGATGTCGCAAGTGGCTCTCTCTCGTCCTATATTGAATCCGCAGATCCTGACGCTGGGTTTTCCCGCGGGTGTCCTTCCGCCATCATCAATCATGACCGCCTGAGCCACCTTCGGCTAACGGTCGATATCTAAGTTGAGTTCGGCACGGGTGGAGACGCGAGTCAGGCTCATCATCTCACGAGCAGTTGTAAAGGTGTGAGAGAGGGTATAAACTAGCCCACTCGAGGACTTTACTCGTATATCACGGCCGGGGACCGTATTGTAGTTGTGCGTTCTTATATCTCGTCCTGCAGGCGACACCGTTCTTCAAGGTACTTAGAAGATATTGTGAATAGTCCACCGGACTCTGCTGGCGACAGCCTTACGTGGTACGATACAATCGCAGCTGATGCGACCGCTGGTACAGTACAGCAGGCGGTGTCGCGGTGTCGGGGTGTGGATCGACCAAGGCTAGGGTAGGGGGGATGTTACGACGGTTATCGTGATGTTATGACATACCCCCTTTTTTCATTTGTTGTGTGTTTGAGCTATCATGTCATATCATACTATCATACTATCATATTATCATATATCCTACTATAATACTATCATATTATCATATACTCCGGAGTATTATACTATCATATATCATATTATCATATATCATACTATCATATATCATACTATCATATATCATACTATCATACTATACTATCATACTATCATACTATCATACTATCATATATCATACTATCATACTATCATACTATCATATATCATACTATCATACTATCATACTATCATACTATCATACGACTGTCATACTATCATACGACTGTCATACTATCATACTATCATACTATCATACTATTATATTATCATACAGTACTGTCATACTATCATACTATCATACTATCATACTATTATACTATCATACTATCATGTCGTCATACCATCATAATATCATACTCGCACGAGGGACTCTGTACCTCACTGACAAAAACCCCTTCAGGCGAATTGTTTGGCGCAGCATAGTATTAATAGTATTAATCTATAGCTAACCGTTCCATTGCGGATCCATATCGCCAAATAAAAACAGCCCGGAGTCCTAAGACCCCAAGAACAGGGGGTATGGTATGTCTCTCAAACGAGTGACCCCGAGCCACTGCAAAACCAGGCCCTTAAAAAGGGACCCCCCTACGGTCCCGCTACAGTGGACGCGTGCTACCATAGAGAGGTGCACCACTTTTTTTCTAATACCACCCCTCAATCTGGGAGCTTAAGAACTCTCCCAAGAATCGATCTGGAGAAAAAGAAAACTGCTGACCGGACGAAACATCCCACGGCCTAGGTACACAACACGGATCATGAAAAAAAAATGACCAATTATTTTTTTTTCCCGACAATTTTGGGCTAAGGAGCCTCGTCATTCAGAAACTGTTTCAGACGAAAAGTGCTACCTCTATCGTAGCACGCGTCCCTTTTATCGTGGCACCGTAGCGACGGTCGATCGATACATCGACCCCAGGCTCTAAGGCTACGTACGGTATCAACAGACGATATGATGCTCCGGCAGTCTCAGAAGACAGTGCTCCGGCGATCCTAGGCGATGATTCTCTGGAAATCCCAGCGATAACGTTCTTTCTACCGATCCCAATTAAGTGATGATGCTCTGCCAATCCCAGGCGATGCTATCCCTCCGATCCCAGACGCTGGTGCTCCCGTGACACTATATAGGCGATGATTCTCCCGCAGTTCCAGGAGGTAGTGCTCCGGCAACTCTCAGCAAAGAAACTCTGGTGATCCCAGGCGATGATGCTCTGGCGACATCAAGCGATGATGATCCAGCGATCCCAAGCGATGAGGCTCTGTCGATCTCAAGTGATTATTGTCTGGCAATCCCAAGGATGATGCTCTGCCGATCTAAGCGATGCTGTTCCGGCGACCCCAGGAATAATGCTGCGGCAACAGCCGCCGATAATGCCCCGGCAGTCCCAAGGGACAGCGCTCTGGCGACTCCAAGAAAGTATGCTCTGGTATTCCCAAGCGATATATAATGCACTCGCGATCCCAAGCGATGGTTCTCCGGCAACCCCAACATAATATGACGGCCCGGCGACTTTCAGTGATACTGCTCTGGTGATCTCTAGCGATGATGCTCCTCCGATCCCGAGCGATGCTGTTGCGGTGATCCCAGATACTGATGCTTCAGTGACAACAGGCGTTGTGATGCTCTCACAATACTCCGGCGATCCTAGGCGGTTATGCTCTGTAAATCCCAGTTAAGTATATGTTGGCGACCCCACACGATGATACTCGGACAGCCCCAAGCGATGGCGTTCTGCCGATCCCTGGTGATCATATGCTCCAAGCGATGATGCTCTCCCAATCCCAAGCGGTGCTGTTCCGGCGATCCCAGATGTTGATGCTCCCGTGACATCATGCGACGCGGTGTTCCGGCAGTCCCAGGAGACAGTGCAACGGCGACCCCAAGCACATATGCCTCGGTGATCACGGGCGATGGTGCTCCGAAGATCCCATGCAATGATGTTCTGCCAGACTGAGTCCCAAGCGATGATGCTGTCCCGAATTCAAGCAATGTTGCTCTGGCGATCCCTGACGCTCATGCTCCGGAAAAAACAGATGCTCCGATGATCTCAGATGCTGATGCTCCGATGATGCTCTGATGCTGATGCTCCGATGATGCTCTGATGATCCCAGATACTGATGCTCTAATGATGCCAGATGGCGACAATCCCGCGAACTTGGACGATGCCGCTCCAGGGAATTAGTCTAATGGCTTATTGGTGTCTTGTTGGGGATTTCGAGCCAGACCCTGGCCACGAATCCCGATTTTGAATAGTGTTGAAACTTTCCATCAAACAAACGCTAATGTCAGGATTCCTGACAGGAGAATGAGATTTGCTTTTTAGGACGTCACACTTCAGAGTTTCAATGAGTCAGGAATCATATTTTGTTTGCGTTCATTATTATTGTGTTTTTAGGAATGCCCCTGACGGAGCTATCCAGTATGTACAGCAGTAACTAAAAAGCTATTAACAGTTTCTTCTAACGAACAACGTATGTACCAGGTACCCTCGGGCTCAGATGCTCTCCGGCCCCTGGCATTGCCGTTTCAGCCCCTGAGTGGTACCGAGCCAGCCCCTGCTGATGGTGTTTCAGGGAGAGCGAATGGCGTCCCAGCCCGTGGCCATGACATTCCGGCCCCTGACACGGATACTCCAGCCCCTGGTGATGGCGCTCAGGCCCCCGAAGAAGATATACGAGCCCCTGATGGCGACACTCCGGGTGAAGGCGGTGACGTGTCCTCCTCCAGGAAGTTGCTCGTGATCTCATTCCTCTAGAGAGGAGCATAGACCCGAAGAAAGGTCTCAGACAGACCAATATTCCAAAACCGCGTTTGTTCGTTTTCGCTCAAGTTTACTCGTAGGCGAACCCTATCGAATTTTCGAGTTTAGTGGGGGGCTCCCAATAGTGCCGGTGTGTGCCAGCCCAATGCACCGGTACTGTTTAGGTCACCGGCACTATTTCGCATAGGGATACCATAGATAGTTACTTAGAATTCCAGGCGTGCATGCAATTTCACCTGCACTATAGAGAGCAACGGCACTATCGAGAGCTCCCCACAACTATTGGGGTTCTTGGTCCATACCACCCAGCGACGCAACAATCCTCTCCATTGGGAATATAACATCAACTTACCTGTTAACCCTTACGAAGTTTCAGCTCCTTTGACGCTGCCCAAGTCTGGTTGTGAGGATAATTCGGCGGCAGCGCGTTGACAATCTCGGGCTCCCCGTACACGAGAATGCCAAAAGCAATTTATCTTTCAGCCATTGTCGATTAGCCTTTGCTCTTTCCAGTTTTATGTTTTCACATGTAGAGCAGCGCTTCGTTTTTTCCTCCTCCTCCTTTTAATTCTGCCGCTTATTACAGAGGAGGAAAAAACGGTAGCCCCCCCAACTTTTTTCAACGAAATCGCCGGTTTTGAAACCAGCTCCCGGCCGTATCTCCTCAAATACGGTGCCCCTTGCCACCCCGACGTGATCGTTCGATAGGCCTATGCAAACAAGAAAATGTTTGAGGATGCTTTTTTCGATGGCATCCTTTCTCGTGTCGAGCAGCCGTAATGATGAAACGTTCGTTAAAGAAAATCGCCGGTTTGGGGGGGGGCTATCATAGAATCAGTCTATATACCAGGTGCTTGTCTTCTCTCTCTTTCCCTCCCATTTTTTCATGTACTGGTTCGGCATCAGGGGAGGCGCCGGAGGCGTTCGTCCTTTTCTTTCTTTCCGCAACGATTCGCGATAATTATTTTTTCTCTCCGTCCACTTTATCCTTGCGTGTAGGGCGGCGCTTCAGAGACTTCCCCCCTCCTCCTTTTCATTCTGCTCCCCCCCCCTTCCCCCCGCCCCCGATGTTCCTTCCTTAGGATTCAGCGCCCAGGTGTCCTGGTTGTACTCCTCCTTTTCCTTTTTCTCGTCAATTTCTTCGATAGATTCGATTTCTAGCTTTTTTTTCTCTAATTTTGTATTGACGGGCGGGGGCGTCTTGCGGACTGATTCTTTCGACGGGATTTCCTTGCCTTGACTCTCTTGGGGTGACTTTTTTTCTCACATACACGGTGGCGCTGGGACGTTTCCTGTTCCTCTATTTTCATCCGCCACTCACTTTTATACCCCTTCTCCCCCCCCCCACTTTCCCGCTTTTTCGTAACGATTTTAGAGTCGTTCTACGATAGCCCCCCCCCATTTTTCGTTAACGAAATTGCCGGTTTTGAAACCAGCTCTCAGCCGTAACGCTTGAAATACGGTGCGGTGCCCCTTGCCACCCCGACGTCATCGTTCGATCGTCCTGTGCAAACAAGAAATACATGGAGATATTATTTTCCTAGCATCTTTGCTCGTGTCGAGTAGCCATGAAACGTTCGTTGAAGAAAACCGCTGTTTCTTGGGGGGGGGCTATCGTAGAATCAGTCTTTAGTTCTTCACTCACTTTTTGGAAACTAACTAGTTGGAGTTATAATAACTGTGCTCGGGGTGATGGAGAAGACGCAATGTTTCCTGGGAGTCGTGTTTTGGTCGATATATGGCAACCTTGCACCGACACTCGCGCTGATTAGCGGCGGGATCGAAATTTTATACTGGTATTTGATGGTCGATACCTATCTGATATTTGATATCACCATCCGCACACACAAGTTCATGTAGGTATCGACCTTAAGGGAAAACAAAAAAAAAAACGCCCACAGCTTTCCAATTTGAAAAAACAGAAAAACTCATAATTAGTCGAAAATCTTTACCAGGTATCAATAATAATACTCGGAGTAGTAAAAACCGGCACCCGACACACAAAAAGGTTTAGCCGCCAACATGCCACCCCCTCCCCCCTTCCCCTGTCTCGCAAGGGACGCGTGGTCAGTGGTCATATGGCTAAGGCAAGCATCAAATGAGCACGCCCCCACCCCCTCCCTCCTTCCGCACAGCCCACCACACCGCCCGGGATAACAAACTAGGCCAACGTACAGCAGCTTCCTTGGCAGCACGTAAATTTGGGGATAAAAAATCAGCCCAACAGCTGTGACTGGACGAGGGCGGGGGGCGGACCTTGGAAGTGACAGCACGCGAGTCTACTTGTAGTAAGAAACTCTAAGGGGAGCCAAAAGGGTCGAAACCATCAAAGTGCTTGGCACAACGGATGACAAGCTCGAAAATCGCCGACACAAGACACGAACGGCATCTGCTTGTACTTACTACATGGAAGCGAAACAATGATCACAAGGTCAAATACTGACTGTAGCCTGACCAGCCAAGAACAACGTGCAAAGTATTGGTGAAGGTGTCCGTCCTCTACCGCGCTACCCCGTTAGGACTTAACCACACACATTAAAAAAAAACAATCCACCACAACGAATATCAAAGAGGTCCTAAAAAGGATGGATACGAAAAACGAACGACATCTACTTACAAGGAAGTGAGATCAGACTCAAAAGATCAACGGTTACTACTAATAACCAGACAAGACAAGGAAGCCTGGTTTATGGTACGGTAACAACTGGTGGTGCCGGCTATGCCCCCTCCGGAAAAACGGTTCGAAAGATGCTAGAACACCCAAACCGCAACAACATAGCAGATCAGAGAAGTACGCCAACATATGGCATTAAACGGGCCTTCGCACCGTCAACCACGCGGCGCAACAAGCCGCCAACCAACAACAACCAACTACGTAGCTATCCGCGAATAAAAAATGCCACTTTCCGCTGACAGAAAACGCCTACCTATACTCCACCGCGAAGGGAGGGGGGGGAAGGGGTACTCATATCATACATGGCCGTAGTCTTAAGACCATAGGCCCTCACATCCCGAGACGGAGCACTTCCGGTTTTCAGCGACCATATATGGTGCGGGGGAAGGGAGCAAAGGCCCTACCAAACTGTCTTACTAGGCGCACCAGGGCCTCTTTGGGCCCATATATATATGTTTCAGCCTAGGGGGGGGCGACAGACAAAGAGCCAGACCGCAGCTTCATGGGATCGTTGCTCTTCAACGGCAGCATGATGTTATGACACCAGTTTCCTGGGCGCGTCGAAGCCTCTTTGGGCCTACATATACGCTATGTAAGGCTGCAGTGCAAGGAGGGGGAGTCGGTCGAGGGGCCAAAACATTGTCTCCCAGAAGCTTTGCTAAGTTAATCTTTTCCTGGGCAGCATAAAAGCTATTAAACCTTTCGGAGCCCGGGTATGGCAGCGAAAGACACGACAAGTGCGGTGTTATCCACCGTCTCCGTCAGCACGAAGCTGTATGAAGGGGGTCGAGTCATGCATCTTGTCTGTATTATTGCAGCTCGGACACCAAATGTATCACCAACGTCCAAGCAGCCCGCGTTGCTTCCAATTGTCGGTGCTGAAAACGTCACTTTTACTGCTCAAATTTGTTCCGTCTTAAGTGCCAAAAGGGTTAACCAGGCACTTTGTCTTGCTGGATGCACCAAGGCCTCGTCGGGCCCATATATGCTCCCTGGTAGATGTTGGTGTACGGGGCTGTTAGTGAAGGTGTCAAACCGTGGTCTCCTCGTATCACGCTCATCCACCTCCGCCACCTCCAAAGCCCCCGTGTTCCGGAACCAACTAACCAACAAAACCAACCCTCCAACTCCAACCTAGGATACCACGCACCATAGATGCTAGAAGATCGGTCTTTCTGGGCTCGTCAAGGCATTCATATGCTAGTTGCGGTGCACGGGGTCGGCCCGTCAGGGATCAAAGCGCGATCTCCTACGAAGGGGCAGCAGCAATCTACACAGACGCGCAAACGATATTATCGATCCCAAAGCGGGTGAGCGGTCTTCAGCACTAGTCAGTATTTGACCAATCAGCACGTGACCCTTCAGCATTTCACCAATCAGCAGTTGGCCAATCAGCACTTGACCAATCAGAACTCGACCAATCAGCACTCAATCAGCACTTGACGGTGAGCATGTAGCGGATCCGTTGCTGGCTCTCTTTGTACACCTGCGCGAGGGGGGCGATAAGACGTGACCGCGATCCGTGGCGCGTCAGTACACCTTCGACTTAAACGGACCAATATGCGTCCCCGAGACGCGAGTGTTGCGGTTCTAAACCGTTTAGCTGTTACTGGCGGGCTATGATAGAGGCATTGGTAGCACGTTTTGGACAAACTAAGTTCTGAGTAAAGGGACTTAGCCCATTAATAACACTAATAAAATCGTCGGAATGTGATTCTTGTTGTGCAAAGTGTAACCCTTGGATACCTAGGCCACGGTTTTGTTCATCACAATGGTTGCAGTTTCATTTTCTCAGAATGAATAACTTTTTGGGCGAGGTACAGAGCTCCTCAAGCCACCTCTATCGCAGCACTACTACCTCTACTACTGCTGCTGCTACTACTGCTACTGCTACTGCTACTACTACTGCTGCTGCCATTGCCAATGCCACTGCCACTGCCTTTCCCACTGCTACTGACTGCTATTGACTGCCACTGCCACTGCCACTGCCACTGCCACTGCCACTGCCACTGCCACTGCTACTGCTACTGCTACTACTGCTATTGCTACTACTACTGCTACTCCTACTATTAATACTACTTCTACTGCTCTACTACTGCTTTACTACTACCGTACCACTGCTACTAGCACATATGATGCAAACATAGTCCATGTATTTTCCAAGCAATTAGTCCCCAAAACATGATGCACTTCTAAACCAATACTACTAATACCCCAGGCGTGTTTTATCCTTTGTTGTTAATAGCCCCCTCTCATGAACGATCCCACGGCCTACGTAGGCGTACACCAAAAAATATCACAAGACAACAACTGGGATTCCAGCGACGTTGGGCGGCATGCTCGCTTCAGAAGACCCGACAATCAGGGCCAGAAGTGCTGCCTATCAAAAACTAATTTGACCAAAAAAGCGCTACAGTACCCCCATTATCGTATATCTGTTTCATTGCTCACCAGGTACTCCGAGTTCCCGAAGCTCGACGCCTGGTAGGCTGGGACGGTCTTGGGCTTGCCCTGCGGTACGGTGACCGATTTCCCGTCAATCTGCAGCACAACGTCTTTCGAAGGATCCGGTTCTTGCATTCCCCTTGCCACCACCGAGTCGAAACCCTGTCATGCGGGGATAGGGGACAAGACAGGGGATAGGGGACGGGGAAGAGGGTAGGGGGCGGGATAGGGAGCGAGGGGGGGGATAGGAGGTGGGGGAGGAGGTAGGGGACGGGGAACGGGGGACGTAGGGGGGACGGGGCACAAAAAGGGGATAGGGGGAGACGGAGAAGAGGATAGGGGACGGGGGAGCGGGTAGGAGACGACGGGGGTATAGGGAACGGGGGAGAGGATAGGGAACGGGGGGGAACGCAAATACATACACCCAGCAGCACGGGGGGGGGGAAGGACGAGGATGAGGATGGGGTGAGGGGAGCGACGACACGGTCATGCAGCAGACAAAAAAAAGGCAGCTGGTACTGTTGGGAAAAGTCTATGTCATAGCGCTTTCGGCAAAAGAAAACAGCCAACAGACTGTTGCTGACGGGCCAATCACAACACGGACAGCCTCGTCATAGCGTTATCCCCACCTTCGGAGGCGCGGTGAGGCTGCAGTTGTCCATGATAATGCTGGCTTCTTTCCCGAGGGCCGCTTCGCAGAGGAACATTACCCCCACGTTCTTGCCCGCACCCTTTGCCCCGTAAGCGGGACTCACGTACTGCCGGCTGGCGACCATAACGCGTCACACAAAGGCAACAAGAAAGTAGGTAGTCGAAAGCGCGAGGGCGTGAGTGAGCAAAATTCGTCAATACTCGGCAATCAGCGGTATAACGCTGAACCCTTTGTGCGATCAAGATTGAGGCACGCACAGGGGGGGGAGTAGGGACGACACCTGCGACCATCGCTTTGTCCAGAAGAGGGAAAGTGAACGTAAGCTAAAACTGCTCGGGATATGCACCGCCATAGAAAGAATTGCCCACTCCGTCAACAAAACTAATGGAAGACCAGAGCCAATCACGCCAATGACCTTAACTCTGTGTACTGTTTGAGGCACCAACTGTTATTTCTGGCCAGGCTGGGGTTCTTACGTAAGGCAGGGTGTGTGTCGTACACTATTTTCAGTGCAAACGCGCAAAGCGTACACGTCGAGCACGTCATCATCCACATCACACGGCAGAGAGGGGCGCACCCATTTTGTCTGAGCCTTCCGGCCTGCAGAACTTAACTCCTTTAGAGCCCCAAAAATCCCTCCCTATACTAAAAACAAGTAAATTTGTAAAAAAAAAGTTTCCAGTTGTAAAGGCGTTAACACCTCGCCCAGAAACTGACGTTCAGTAAAAGTGACGCGTGTTACGATGTCGGTCTTGAGGTATGCCGTTTTTTGGCTATTTCTGAATGTCGGAGCTCCTGACCTATTAATCAAATGGTTGGAATGAATGTCGTTTCAATGTCCTTTCCTGTTTTCCAACCCGATCTTTTTCGCATACCTAAATCATACCAGGTAGTTTTCTTTTTTTTTTTTCACCGGGTTGCACCTTCAGTTCACTCAAAAATCATTTTTGTGAGTGAGGTATTTGGCAGAGGTCCTCATCGTGTTAGGTGCCTCAGAAAACAACAAGGGTTGGAGCACCTCCGTCGTACATAGCAGTTGACATACTCAAGTAGAGACGTGCCTGAAACTCCTCGTGGTCTAGGGATGTAACGAATACCAGCGAAAAAAACGGAACCATAAATGGGTACTGATACAAGGAGGTCCTTTGTCGAGGAGCCCCGCTGATCAGCAATACTTTGGACAAAACGTGCTACCTCTGTCGTAGCACGCGTCCGTGACGGTTGCCAGCGGTTACTCCTTCAAATACGTCAAGAGCGTGCTTGGGGTTGTGGGGGGGGGGGGAGGGGACCTTGTTCAACAAATCTAAGGCTGTGCTTTCTGAAGTTGTAGGGTAGCACACAGCTCATATTTTCCAAACAAAAAAAAAAAACACACTTGAGCTAACATTTCTTGTTTCTTACGCACCCTTTGAAAAAAAATGAAATCCGGGAGCGGTCGTGTTATTTTTCAAGCAGGACGCACCCTTTCGCAACTAGCAAATCCATCCTGGGCCGACAGAAGTCCTGTTTCTTTACGCAGCCTTTCAAGAAAACCCAGCCTGAGCCAGCATTTCTGTTTCTTACGCACGCTTTCCGAAATATTAAACACACGCCCGCGGTGTAACCGCCCGGACGGCAACGCCTTCTGCAACTTACAGCAGAAAACTAGAAACGCCGGGGAAACGGCGGCGCCGGAGCTTCCCCGAGAGTCTTGTGAAAAGACAGCATCCTACTGTCATAGGCCTCGGCGAGGCTCACTGGCCGTGTGATCAACATCGCACGGTAACCGGCCCTGGGACATATCCCTGCGGTGTCGTCTGTCGTATAAGCATTGGCTGATCGTGGTCCGTGTGGCCGATGGTCCCATAAAACCGGGGTCACCTACCGTGTTAGAGCCATACCCTGGTCGGTATTATCGAAGTATATATGTAGATAGATGCAAAGGCTCCGCTCCGCGGGCGGCTGACGTCGCCCGCTACGCTCGCGCAAGGAATAATACAACTTAATGTGAAGGTGACAGAAAGAAGAGGCCCATGATTTGGTGCGTATAGAGAATTGATAATGCCAAGAGCTGCCTTATACGCAGAGCTGATTGCCCTGTGCTGTGCTGCTGTGTGTGTTTGTTGGCGATGTCACGTTCTGATCGGCAGTATGGGTGTAATTTTCGAGAATAAAAAGGCGGACCGAGAGAGGACAATCAAATGTAGAACCGAAAAAAAGACGAGTGCACGCGTACATACATACCCGTCGGCACCCGGTATCGCATGATACCTGGTACTGCTGTATGTTCGAAATAAAGCACAGCGCAGCACGTCACAGCACAGCACCGCAGGGCAAGGCACGGCACCGTACGCCACCGCACGGCGCCGCGCCGCTGAACTATAGCTGGGGTGAGTTGAGCTGTGAGAGCATTTTTTTGTGATTCAACATATAGTACCTGGTACGTACAGCAGTAGTACCGGTGGCATCGCACTTCGAACAGCACCGCACAGCACCGCACAGTAGTACCGCACCGCACGGCAGGGCACACCAGGGCACGCAAGGGAACGGCACTACACGGCGCTGCGCCGCTGAGCTAGCGCTACGCTGCCGAGCTAGCGCTGCTGGGTGCTGCTGGGCGGAGCTGAGCTGATGACGTGATGAGCCAACCTGAGATCATCAGGATAAGACCTTTTCTGGTACATATGATGAAAGCTTCGTGCAACCACACGCACAAATAAGACGGGAAGGAAGAAACCAAAGAAAAGCTGGACCGTTCCGCAAGTAACGAGAGGAGGCGGTATCCAGGCAGTGTGTGGTATTCCTTAAAAAAAAGGAGTTTTAAACTTAGGGGAAGCAAAAAAATCCAACTTCCCTCCAAAAAAGGACTTTTGAAACTTGAATTTTGAAAAAAATACATAAAAGCGCTCAGAACCGCTGTTTCAGGCATCGGGGCCCGCTCAGCCGTCCAGAGAGGAAAATGTATCTCAAGTTAGTGTGGAAAGCAAAAAAAATGGAGGCCTCTAGGGCCTCTCAGAAGATTTATATTTGTGAGTAGTTGCATATGATCGGTTATACTAAACTATATGTAAGACGCACCCTTTCGCGAACTGCGAATCCATCCTGAGCCAATAGTCCTGCTTTTTGATGCACCTTGTCTCAAATAAGAGATCCAGCCTGAGCCAAAAGAACTGTTTCTAGCGCACTCTGAAATACGAGATCTAGCCTGAGCCAAAAATCCTGTTTCTTGCGCACTCTGACATAAGAAATCTAGCCTGGGCCATCACGTCTGTTTCTTATGCACCCTTTTGCAAATAAGAAATCCGGGAGCGGTTATAGTAATGCTTGCGTAGGACGCACCCTTTCGCGAATAGCAAACCCATCCTGAGCCAACATGTCTGTTTCTTAAGCGCCCGTTCTTGAATAACAAATCTAGACCCAGTCAGCATTGCTGTTTGTTACACACTATTTCTCAAATAAGTGCATTTTCGTCATTTTTGACCTCCGACCATGTGTAGCTTAGATGCCGTTCTGATATAAATCGAATATCCTTCCATAAAGCAGTAGCATCTGTCCTGTGACTCTCTGCCAACCTTTTGCCAATATTCCTTCCCCACATATTTTCATTGCAGAAAAAAACTATTCCTCATCAACGTTCCATCCCCAGGTCACTGGCCGCCGTCCTGCGGCTTCTCCCTCCCTTCCCCTAGCGGCCTGGCGTTCCCTCAGGGCTAATTTATGCCTGTGCCCTCTGCGCGAAATCGCGACCTGGGCGGTCACAGAGATTATCTCAAATAATCCTTTCTCAACCAAGAAACCTAGCCTGAGCCGGCATTCCAGTATCTTACGCACCGTTTCTTAAACCAACAAGTCCAGCCTAAGCCAGTGTTCTTGTTTCTTATACAACAAAAGGTGTCACTTTAAGTTGCTGTGGTGGTATCATACTATCTCGGGGATACCTTTGATTTAAGCTATACCAGCCATCCAGCACAATTTGTTTAAGAAAACTGACCGAGTTATGCCCGGAGTGTTGTCAATTACCACCCGCCGTAGTAGGCGTCCTGCATACGTATCATAGCGCGTCGAGTCCTCCGCTTACCTCTTCCCGTTTTCAGAAGCTAGGTAGATGCCCTTGCCCACACGTCCGCCCGAGTGGGGCATGATGCGAAGGCCGCTCTTGATGATGGCCGCCACAACAGCCACTGATATTTCGTGATTGCAGCATGGCCAAAACAAACGTGAGAGGGAAGAGGGAAGAGGGAAAGGAGTGTGAGAGTGTTACCCTCAAGAATTAAAGAGGGATAAAGTGTCATTTTAGAAAAAAAAAAAAAAAAAAGTCACACGAAAGGATAACGCGTGGGGAGGCGAAGGGAATGAGGGGTAGAGGGGGGGGGGGGGGGGGGTCGGAGAAGGGGGGGAGGTGGGGCAAAGGAAGACAGGACAAAACACGTAAGATGTACACGGCGCTTCGCTCCGCGGGCGGCATTGGCCGCAATAGTCAAATCAGATGTTCATGATTGATTGCAGGCGTAAACTGGCGACTTGAAAATGCCCAGAGCGCCGCCACCATGCCCCAGGAAAACAACCCGGACGCTACATGTGTGAGCATTATATTATTTGAAAAAAAATACACTCCAGCTGTGAGATCGAAGATTTTGTCGAAACTCATCTTTGCAAGCTCTGTGTGATATTCGGATCGCGCGTATTACTGGGTGTGTCCTCATTACATGATTAAGGATATAGGTCGGCGCCTCCCCTTGGAACTACAGTCTAGCTTGTACCAGGGTCAACAGGGTGATGTTCATCAGTCTGTGCGCGGACACTATAAAAAAAAATAAAACCCTGTTGGAGGGGGACAAAATCTGACAGCTGTGGAAGGAAATGCATGAGTTTATCAAGTAATAATGTAGTACTTCCGATATGTAGGTCTGTCTCGAAGTTCAAGAATATAAGTCCTTCGTCTCTCTAGGATGACGAATCGGCACAGACACTTGGTTTCGCTGAGCATCGATGGGTGGAAAAAGCAGATTTAATCGAACACACATAGCGGCGTGGAACATGTGGTTGAAGAGCCAGCAAAGAGACTGATGTCACGTCAGTCACACCTTAAGATGTTCCATACAAAAAACAGCCTGATACGTCCAGACGACCGTTCGTCACAGGGCTGAGTGTCAGCGGCACTTGGAAACAACTCAAAACACTACTTGTTGGTGGCGGTATAACGCATTACTCAAAAAGCAACAATTCGAGGAAAAATCAAACATAAAACACTTGTTCCTGTCTGCTTGCATGCGTTAAACTCTGCTGTCTGGTCGGCACGATCCCATTGCTGCACGTACTTTGCTGCTCTGTGCAGGGCCGATTGCAGGCTGCTTTGCTGTGCTTGCGGTACGTAGATACTGTGGCTATCGCAACTTGGTTTGCGCTTTCACTAAGCGTTGTGCGCAGAAGAAGCAGGTCCCAAAACAAGAGAAAAAGAAGAAAAAATAAATAAGACGGGTAAAAAAACAGTCCAGGGATCAGTCCGGAAGCGATAACTACCCCGTCGGCACTTAGAGCTGAGAGCAGTCTGAGAGGCCAGGGAACTGCCGAGGGCGGTATCCGAAGGCATCGAGTTCTTAGTGAGTCTATACGTGAGACGACGCAATCAAAGCCAACCCCCGCCCTTTGTTCCGTGCAGCAGCAGCTTGCGGTTGGCGACCTTGTCGTGGGCACCTTATACAACATGGTATCATACGATATGGTACAATGCTACGAGGTGCGGTACAAGAAGGCACCACGTACAACGTGGTACGTTAAAATAACAGCACAACATGGTACGGTAAAATCTGGTCAGAGCCATTTCCCACCGTTTGTCTCGTGTCACAGCAGCTTGCGGTTGGAGAGAGACCTCGTTGTGAGCAGTATACATCTTACGGTTGTGGCAGCGATTAACATCACCCACCCTACAATGTGATACGGTAAAAGAACGGTACAATGCGGCAAAGCACAGTATGGGACGATGCAATATGGTCAGAGCCATTCCTTGAGCCATTCCTTACCGTTAGTCCCGTGCCACAGCAGCTTGCGGTTGGAGACCTTGTCGTGAGCAGCGAAGCGCTCGGCTTCTCCCTTCCTGTTGACGCTCCAGACATCGTAAAGGTCCATGCTGCCGTAGCTCGGCTTCGTGTTTTCCATGTAGCACCTATCATCCGTACGCGGAAAAGGAAGCCTTAACTTTACTAAATTTCAGGGTTTTTCACGGATCAAAACCCGACCAACGGGTCGGGTCAGGATGTTTTCAACTTCTCGTAGGTCGGGTCGGGTCGGGTCAGGAGGTGTTCGAAATGTCACGGGGAGGGTCAGGATTGTTTTTGGCTATCACGCAGTAGTCTTTACGAGGCGTCTAGACTATTATCTAGGATGGAGTATGGAAACTAGGGACAATTTTGATATGTGAGCTTCAATGTGGCCGACTAGATTTTTAACAACTTCTACAACAACTTCTACAACAACAACAACAACAACGACAAGATGTATGGATAGGGTTGGGGTCGGGATTAGGGTTAGGGTCTAAAGTGTTTGAATTAAGCAGTTTTTGATGTTTTCCGTCTCATAATACTGGAAGAACACGTGCGCCAAACCAAAATTCCCCGATCTCCACACTTGATCCTATATAATAACCAGGAATTTCGGTAAAAGCGGCCCCTGTTGTTGCTGTTCTCACATTAACTCGCATAATCAAGGCCGTGGTCACAGGACAGGCTCCAGTCACTCTACAGTGGAATACGGAAAACAACCCAAAGAAACTAAAAGTGGTACACGCATATATAATGGCCAACGCAGTTCATGCCTCGGCCAGAAAAAAAAGAAAAAAGTGAAATCGGGAGTCAGCCTGCGACGTGCCAGGTACATGCTGGTCCATGCGTCTCAACACCAGTGTCTGAAAAACCGACTACAGAGCATGCCACCGAGAAAATATTGCCACGTATCTCGTGTCGGGTCGGGTCATGCTGACCAGGCCAGAACCGCGAAAAGCGACCTGACCCGTGAAAAAAATCCGTGGAAAAAATCAGTTCAATTTCCTTCCGACAATGCTGCTGTGCTTGTAATGTTCACATCAAAACAACTGTTGGACTTGCCGTAGGCACAACATATTATCATAAACATATATAAAATCATTCCTTGGTGTCATGGACTTTGGTCCGGAGTTTTTTGTCTCGGCCTAAGTATGCGATTCGCGGAACTGGAATTCTCGGTCGAATATGGCTTGGTTCGAGCGCCGCCTTCGGGGGGCGGCTCCAACGCCCCTCGCCCTGCGTGTCCGTTCCGCACATCGACGTGAACGCGGACGGGCGCCGAGCGAGACGAGCGAGTGTCGAGGAGGAATTTTGGAAAAATTGTTGAATCTTAATGGCTGCAACGCCTGAATGATTTACAAAATTGGCATCATTTCCAAACGGTACGTGATAATATTTGGAATTTTGCGGTGGCATGTGCAATTTTCTATTGTTTGGTCACAGATTGTGCACCAGGTGTGTTTAATTGCACGCGCCTGCATGATGTACGAAATTGGCATCATTTCCAAACCGTACGTAATAATGTTTCCAAGAAATAGGTACTTGATAACGTTCGGAATTTTGCGGTGCATGGTGCAACTTTTCGATGTTTGGTTACAGATTGTGCACCAGGCATTTAATTGCACGCGCCTGGATGATTTACAAAATTGGCATCACGCCTTCGGGGGGCGGCTCCAACGCCCCTTGCCCTGCCGTGTCCGTTCCGCACATCGACGTGAACGCGGACGGGCGCCGAGCGAGACGAGCGAGTGTCGAGGAGGAATTTTGGAAAAATTGTTGAATCTTAATGGCTGCAACGCCTGAATGATTTACAAAATTGGCATCATTTCCAAACGGTACGTGATAATGTTTGGAATTTTGCGTACCGGGTAAGAACAGCGGGGAGTGATAATCTCGCAGACATAGGCGGAATTTAAACCTCGCCCACGGGGACATACAAGAACCATCCCCGGGTTTCCACCGTCATATTACGGTTTGCAGTGTGCGAATTCGCGGGCATCAACGAGGGTGCTGGCACCGCCCCTACAGCACCATGGCCACCGAGATAGGCAGCAATATGACACCTGGACACCCCTGTACACTCAAGGCTCGACTTTCAGCCCCTGAAAGCTAGAAACTGGCAAAATCGATGACGATTTGCAGGTGCTGTTTAGGCCGCCACAGCAGCAGTACGCAGTGCAGCCCCACACACGTAGGTGCTGGCGTTGCTCCTACAGCCCCACGACCACCACTACATGCAGCAATATCACACCTAGACTACATACCCCACACACTGAAGGCCGGACTTCAGCCCCTACGAGTGAGAAATCGTCGAAATCGAGGACGATTTGCACGTGCTGTGGACACCGCGACCGCTGCATGCATGCAGCACGTAGTACATATGCATACATACATGTGTACATGTACTACAGTAAGTACACAGCAAGCAGTAGTGCAGCCTACACACATCACACACCCGCAGAGGGAAGAATATCCCACGCTTGCTCTCCGTAGGTGCCCAAGAATAGTGTCAGTCTGACGTGCCTGTTGTATCCAGGAACTATAACAGGACAATGTGCAAGCGCACCCACAGCAGTGTAGTCTATAACTTGAATATTACACAACCTACCCACAACAGCAGTAGACAACAGCAGTGCATAATGTACGTGTGGAGGAAAAGAGGAACACGTGCCAAATAGCTGCCTTACAGCTAGCTTTCGGCGCCCATTTACAGTACAACTTCAGCCCACAACTTCCGTCATTGAGGGAACCACGGCTGGCTGTCAATCAACCGTGAGATCTGGAAACTTTAGATGAGCAAGCATATGATATAAACTAAACGGTAGTTTGGTGCTAGTTTTAAGCTACCGGCACAGCAGCAGCCAGCAGCAGCAGCCAGCAGCCAGCACCAAGTTTTCAAACACAGCGAACCGTAATACGACGGTGGAAATCCGGGGATGGTTCTTATACGTTCCCGTGGGCGAGGTTTAGATTCCGCCTATGTCTGCGAGATTATCACTCCCCGAGAACAGCAGTATGTACGACGAGCATGAACGCCAACTGACGGCATTGGCAAACACACAACATCAGGTGCATGCAGCAGCAGTAGCCGAAGGGCGAAACTTCTAGCACATACTGCAGCAACTAGTAGCAACCAGAACCACAGCAGATAGCTCAAAGTACAGTACGAGTGCAGTTGGCAAGTTTAGTCGTACACGCATCACTCTGTCCAATAGTCTATATATAACAGCATCTCAAGCAGGTAGAAGAGCCGTCTCTTCGGCCTTTGGCCTTGGCTTTAGCACGGCCGCTGACACTCCAGGCAGCCTCTGCTGTAGGCATGAACGAGTGCGGTTGATTCGCAGCGAACTATCCCGCTGTGCTCGCCTCTATGTGGCCATTGTCCATGCCATTTCATGTCACCTCCCTTCTGTTTTGAGCTCGTCGTCGTGCCGTCGAGGTACGAGGAAACCCGTACGTACTGGGTGAGAACAGCAGTATGTACGACGAGCATGAACGCCAACTGACAACATTGGTAAACACACAACATCAGGTGCAGCAGCAGTAGCCGAAGGGCGAAACTTCTAGCACATACAGCAGCAACTAGTAGCAACCAGAACCACAGCAGATAGCTCAAAGTGCAGTACGAGTGCCGTTGGCAAGTTTAGTCGTACACGCATCACTCTGTCCAATATATAACAACCGTTTTTATGTTCATATTGATGGAGAAAAAAATACCAGGTCGTATTACATTTATTTCCTGTAAGAATGATACGTCGTACGAGCGGACGTTCTGATTCTGGTGCCGTGAGACCATCGAGCACACCGCATGTTTTACCCAAACAAGAGCCAACAAGAGGCAGCGCACAGGGGCCCCCAACACAGAGACACGTGACAACCACGGCCAGCTGTCGGTCGCGTAATTGTCCGGTGGTCCGTGCTTCGGTGGGTGTATCGGAAGTCGTTCGTAGTACTGCTGTAGATCGTCGAAAAACCACGTTGCATCGTGCTGGTGGCAAGACTCGCCAGTAGACCCCCCAAAATTTATTTACCTTTTCTTTTTCTTGGCCCCATGCACCCATTTATTTCCTTTCCTTTCTCTTCTTTGTTTCTTTTTTCCAATTGACTTGCGTCTGTTGTGCGCATGCGTAGTGATAGATACCACGTGTAATATATACGTGGTAGTCTTTCTTGGTTGGCAAGCGGTATCGTCGGTTTTCCCAGGCGCGAGTAATGAGACGTATGCACCGGTATGGACCTGGCACATCGTAGACTGACTCCCGATTTCACTTTTATATGTTTCTGGTGGAGGCATGAATTGCGTCAGCTGTGATTTATGCGTGTACCACCTTTGGTTTGTGTTTTTCCCCTAGGGTATTCCTCAGCTCCAGAGTGGAGCCTGTCCTGTGACCACGGACTTGATTATGCGAGTTAATGTGAGAACGACAACAACAACAACAACAACTGAAATATTGCCTGTTTCTTGACCTTTCAGCTGCTTCCTGCAAACTTGGTTTTTCTGCCAACACGATTTTGAACTTTTTCGCGATTTTTTCTTCCTTTTTGTCTAGTAAGTTGAACTTCCTACTGCCGCTAATTGCCGCCTGACAGCTGTGCATTAGTTGCGGAACGGTCCAGCTTTAGCTTTTCTTTGATTCGCACCATTTGGTTTGTACTTGACGAAGCTTTAGCGGCTGAGATCTGGGCTTGGCTCATCAGCTCGACACCGCCCAGCACCCCATCGCAGCGCTATAGCTTACAGCAACGAAGCGCCGTGCAGTGCCCTGCGATGCCCTGCGGCTCAGCTCAGCAGCGCACCGCTAGCTCAGCAGAGCGACGCGCTATGCTTTGCCGTGCTCTGCCATCGCGGTCGTTCGTTATTCATGATATCTAAAACTCCGCGTACGCTGATATTTAGGTATTTGGCGCTTTATTCTATACATATCGCGTCAACCATCGTAATATCATACAATATGGGGGAGGGAATGTAATCTCTATGCAAAGATCCTGTTTTGTTTCAATCATTTGTCAGCCGGCCGCCCCGGTGGTCTATTAATAATAGTGGTTTTACCCTTGAATATTACTAACGTTTGGTTGTCCTCGAGTTCGACACCCACCACGATGAGATTTGACTTAATTTGCAAAAATGCAAAAAAAAAAAACAGGCATCAATCAACTAACTGCTGAGAGCGCCTAGCAGCGTGGGTTGGTTCGACGCGAGTCGACGAGGGAAGAAAATGCTGATTTCTCCTGGCGGTAAAAATGAAAGCACGTGCCGAAGTGGGGAGGGAGGAGGAGGGCCCGCTATTGACCCCGGATCTGAGTTACTACTGGGAGGGAGCGCGAGAGTGGTGCGGGGATAATAAATGGGATGAAGAAAAAAAATGTTGCAAAGGTATATTATTATTACTACCAGTAAATAATATGTCAGTCTCTAGGAAATACGCACGGCACTATCATCAGCAGTCGTCATGGTAGAGACATTCCGGATATTATGCATTGAGGGGACGCGTCCAATTTCGACAACGTGAAAGCCCCCACGAAGAAAAGACAGCAGACACACATATCCCGCCTTCCCGAGAAAAAACAGAGAAGAAGCGCTACGCCAACCTCCCGTACGAGCAAAGCCACCCCCGCACCAATCTTAGACAACGCCGCCTCAACGAGAGATCGCCCTCCTCTTCTACGTTTTCCTCCTCGCCCGCGACCACGCAGACCAATCAATGCGACAGCCTTCACGTAACAAACAAAGCAATCTTCTTCCAAAACCTCGCCGGCTGACATGTCCTCATGTCGACGTTTGATGCAAACCGACTTTGCATCCTGTCGACTTCGAACCTCCATTGCCACGGGGACAGCAGTGCAGTCTCTTCATTAATGCCAAGGCCTCTTTTGTTTCGCCTAGAGGCGACGCAGGTTCTCAATAATACTCTTTTGGGTATTTTTGTTTGATAGACGCCAACTTTTACTTGACGGCGCATTTAATAGTTTGTTTCGCCTATCCTTGCCTTCTTTATTGTATAGTATTACGTTTTTTCTTTTGTCAAAGCATGACTTTCAGAATCCCATGTTCGTATGAAACTCTTGGCATTACTTTAAAGTTCAATGCATGCCAAATCGGACAGCTACACCTTAAGTGGTCGAAGTGCTGCCCTGCCCTACCCGAAGCATGGGCGCCGGCGAATGCCGGCGCCCATGCGGAGCCCTTGTATAGATACAATATAGTTCCCCACTAGAGAAGGTCAACCGGCCAGACACAATTAGTTAATCCAACACCTGCAACCCTTACCGTGGGATGACTCACAAGCAGGTCGCATAGACCGGGGAAAAATTCACGTGGACCCCGGGGATTATGTTTGCCCCGAAAGGCAGATCATGAACAGGGATAAGATCTGTTCAACGAAAGTTAGCCCTCACCTGATCTAAGCAGGAGAGCGTAAAAAAGAAGAGAAAAACAGAAAATAGCAAAACACAAACACACTCGAACGGTGGGAAAACACGAAAAAAACAACACACACACATGAACAAATAGCGACACAAAAAAAAAAAAAAAAATACATCTCGCCCTCGCCCTTCTAAAGGCCTCACTTGATAGTCTTGTACTCGTAGGACTGAGGCGGCACCAGCTCCAGGTCGGCGTTAAGAAGCCCGTAGTTAACATCCGTAGGGTGTGGTACCGGCGGTGGCGCGGCAGCAGCAGCAGCAGCAGCAGCGGCCTTCTTCCCACCCTTCCCCTTGCCGCCTGCACTGCCCGCCGACGAGAGCATGGTCTGAGCCTCGCCGATGTCCTGTAGCACGTTCAGCATCTCCACCTGCCGGGGATGGGTGGGCGGGGTACTCATTTCATGCATAGCCGTAGTCTTGACCATTACCCCTCCCTACCCCTTACCGAGACATTGTTTTTTACGCATGTTACGATAGAAGTAGCACTTTTTGTCTGAAATGGTTTCTGAATGACGGGCCTCCTAAACCTGGGCAAAATCGTCGGGAAAAAAAAAATATAGGTCCATTTTTTTTTCCATGATCCTCGTTGTGTACCTAGGCCATGGGGGATTTTTCATCCGGTTTGCAGTTAATTTTAAATTCTCAACCGGTTTTTGGGGGAGGTCTTAAGCTCCCAAATCGAGGGGTAGTATTAGAAAAAAATGGCGAACCTCTATCGTGTTCGGCGAGTCGCATAAAGGATGAGCTGCATCCTACAAAGAACCACCTGTGAGGCAGATTTCCGCATCTTGTGCCTGCATATCGGATGACAGCTTCGAATTTATTTATTTGCTTTCTGGTGAGGCTTGGGGGGGGGGGGGGGGGGGGGGGGTCCTCATTTGTTGCTTGCCTCAGTCATGTGACCAATGGCCACGCAGCCCTTTCGAGCGGAGCACCGTGCCTACTCATAGTACGAGACACCTCCAACATTTGGGCGCTCACCACATTTGGAAAGGCGTGGGGAGGGGGGGGGGGGGGGGGGGGGGGGGGTAATCAGTTTGTGCACGGCGGTAGTCGTATGACCATAGACCCTCGCATCCCTACTATGCCGGGACGGAGCACGTCGAGTTTTCACCAGCCAGGCAGACATTGCTTGCGCCAAGCGCGAAGCGCCGTGAGGTCTTCGGCGAGTTGCATAAAGGGTGAACCGCATGCTTCCAAAAACCGCTCGTAAGGGGAGCGGGGGCGGGGGGCGGAAGGACAGGTGGTACATTTGTATTAAACCGACATGTCCATCACGAAAGTGGCGTCTATGGAAAACATGCCACCTTTGTGGCCAATACTGTATATGAAAGTAGAATCGATGTCCTCACCTTGGACTTAAGCGCGTCGTCAGAGTCGATCACGGGCGGTCGAGTGCGCCCGAACGCGTGAGGGATGACCTGGGAGGCAAAGACCGGAGCCGCCGAAGACGGGCGGGGGTTGGGGTGGGGGGAGGGAGGAGGTGGGGGAGGGGTGAGGAAGGGGGGGCGGAGGGCTGGGGGAGGGGGGGAGGGGGAGGGGTGAAGAGCTTGGATATGGGAATGGAGGGAAGGGTGTGTCTACGGTAGGGTTGTGTGTGGTGGAAGGTTTTGGTGTGGGAGGGGGGAGCAGCGGCAGATATTTGGCCAAACGACACTCCTCCCGTCGACGCGCATGATGCACGCGGGGTGCCGACTACACTACCATCACCAGGGCTGCGCATTGGCTAACAATAAGTCGCCCACTAGTTATTCACAGCATAACGTTCAAGATTTCTGCGTTTTTCTTTTTTATCTAACGGGTTCGTTTGTGCCTCGGAATGTGTTGCATATCGAGGAAGACTCAAGCCCGTTTGTTGGCCTACTTGGCCACCAAACAGTCAATTTGCTGGTCGTAACCATCACCAGGTACCTGGTAGAATCTTGCGGAGAGCGTCTCGAGCAAGGCGGCCCGATTCCCTCCCGACGTCCCCATGGCATTCTCCAGCTCTTCGAGGACGGCATACCCACGCTGGACCTGCCCACAACGAGCAGAGAAGGAACACAAGAAAAAACTGAGTGATCCTCTCTCCCTCTCTCGCGTTGCACTTTCATTTTGTCTAAATCGTATTTTTCTTGGTGGGGCAACATAGAGCTTCTCAGCCTCAGAAACAAAATGGTGTCTCTCTACCTTAGCTTTTACAACACCAACCAAGAATAACTAGACGTCACCTGCGGCCAATAAACAACCCTTAGTAACCAGAGACAACCCGCAGGCCTGTCCCCCACCCGCGTCACCGCAATATTTAACCAACCTGAACCCTGGCACGTTAACCCTGTGACTTCAGAGGGGGAAACATCGAAAACAAGCAGACGACAACAGCATCGATCAAACGAATCAGCCCGGGTCGCTGGACCGGAGTGTTTGTCCGGATTTCATCGTGGTTTGCTGCATACGCGCAGCATGGTTCGTTAGAACCACTGCTGCGCCGTGCTCGGCAAGAGCCCACTTATCAAGTTGTGTTTGTCGCTGCCACCTGGTCTCAAACGGTTAACACCAACGTGAGAACGCGGTGTAATAGCCCTTGGGATAGTGTCCTTGTGGCAAAAGCAGACTCGCGGAAAGCGCGAGAGCGTGAGGTACCAAAACATAGATGAAAATGGATGGGGCAGCGGGAATGCTGCACCCTACAATATGCGCGATGAAAACGAAGGCACGCAGCGGGTGGGCGGGGGGGGGGGAGGGGGACGAAACCTATGACCACGATTTGTCGAGAAACTGGAACGGAAAAGTGAGGTTAGAATAAAAAGGTGCTGCTTTACGCTGTGCGCACCTGCGCCACGCTTAGCTGTCCGAGGGGCATCTTCTTGACATCCACGTTCATCGTCTGCATAGCCGACTTGAACATGTCCGAGCTGCAGCAAGAGTCACGCGCCGAGATGCCACACAAGCAAAAGCAGCAGCGGCAGCAGCAACAACAACGTGGTGGATCACAGAAAGCAAGTGCCACACAGTAAATCGAGCAGCGGCAAGTCATGCACCATGATGATGCCACACAAGCGACAGCAACAGAAGCAACAACATTGTGGATAGTACAAAACCAGCACCTTACAGCAGTAAGCCAAGCTGCGACAAAATCACGCACCGCGACACACGCAAGCAGCAGCGACAGCATTGTTGGTCGCAGAAAACAGGGGGCGCGCAGCAAATCTAGGCTTGACGCTTTACGCTTGATTTTTTCGCTTTTTATTGCTGGTAAAAAGAGGCAGTTGAGGTTGATGTTTATTGCACTTTGTAAATCGAGCGGTTTCCCGCTTCGCTTACGCTGGCCATACACATTTAGCGGTTTCCCATGCTAGCACAATAAGGCGATCTCTTTCACAAAGTGCTCCGATGAAACAATAGTGAATGACCCCAACAAAACGTGGGTGTCTCTGTGCGCGTCTGCCCGTCCGTCCGTCCGTCCATCTGTGTCATCGGTCCGTCCGCCCGTCTGTCAGTCTCTCTGTTCGTCGGTCTGTTCGTCTGTCCGTCTCTTCCGTCCGTCTGTCTGTTCCACATTGTCTGTCTATATGCCTACCGCGGGTAAGACAAAACTGCGTACGATGTACGGGTATTATTTCAGTTCGTCATATGCTCTTGTCGGGAAAAACCAAGAAGTGTATGCGGTAATTTTATCATATTAGCTCGTTTCCCTGAAACGTCGTCTGTGATAAAAAAAGGGCCAACAAAACATTCCGGTCTAAGAACAAACACCGCATTGCTGGAGTAAACCCAACACACATAGAACGTATGCTTGTCTGTTCGTCTGCCGGTCTTACCTGAAGACAAGCTCAACAAGCTCTTTGGTAGCACGGTTCAGCGTGCATGGCAGGATCCTCGCCGGAGGGGCGGAAGAGGACCCACCACCGCCACTGCCGCCGCTAGCCACCATGGAAGCTGCAGCGGTAGTGTCCGAGTTGTCGGTCTCGATTAGCTCATACTTTCCGGTCACGGCCTTGAACCCTCCGCTCTGGGCATCCTGAAAGAACGAAAATATATCAAGGAGGGTATTTCATTTCTGTGAGCTCTCTGGGCATCCTGAAAGAACGAAAATATATCAAGGAGGGTATTTCATTTCTTAGACCTTGAAAAATAATCAACGGATGATGACAGCATACAATTGTTTGGTTTTAGCAGTGGTGTCAGTAGCGCATACTTACTGGAATAACTCTCCTACACGCAAGGGCTAGTCAGCCAGACAGATGGACAGATGGATGAGACAGACGGGCAGACGGACGGACGGACGGACGGACGGACGAGACGGAGCAGGCAGGCATACATACAGGAATAACGACAGCAACAACAACAACAACAACAACAACAACAACAACAACAACAACAACAACAACAACAACGACAACAACAACACCTACCGCCCACTTGTTGCCCGTCTTGTCTCTGAACTTCTTGGCGAAAGCCGTTGCCGCGTCGTCCTCAGCCTTGAATGGACCCAACTCCGCAGTCGATCCTATCTCGCCCACCCGGCCCCACCGGCACCAAACAAACCACTCCTTCCGACCGGCGTCGCGGCACATCTGACAGCAACAAAACGAAACACCACGCAGCATAAAGCATCAAGGATTGCGCAAAAACCAAGCAGTATCAAGAACCAATCAGGATCAAGCATCAAGCAAGCAACAGGGACCAATCAGCAAAAATAAGAACCAACCAGAATTGAGCACCAATCAGAAGAAAGCACGAAATCAGGCACCAGACGAACCGCTCCTGTCGACCGGCGTCGCGGCGCATCTAACGAAAATTTAAGCAAAAACCACCCAAGCAGCGGGTAGCATCAGGCGCCAACCACAAAGCAGAATCAGGGACCAATCAGCATCGAGCATCAAGCAGCAACAGGAACCAATAAGCATCAAGCAGAATCAAGCAGAATATCAGCCATCAACCAGCATCTCGCCTACCCGCACAAACCGGCACAAGACGAGCCACTGCTTCCGGCGAGCGTGGCGGCACATCCGGACAACAAAGAGGAAAATCCAAACAACCCAAAGCATCAAGAATCAAGAATAAGGCAGGACTAAGGGTGTTTGAGATTTCCACACTCTTTGGGGTTGGAAAAAAAAAAGCGGTGCTTCCACGGGTCAGGTTTCGTCAGGGTAACCCGTCCCGACCCGCGAGATTTGAAAACCTTCCGACCCGACACGACCCCACCCGCCCCGTCCCGTGAGATTTCAAACACCCCCTGACTCGACCCCACTCGACCCGCGAGCATGTAAGAACCCCCCGACACGATCGGCTAGTTGGGACATGATCCGTGAAAAGCCCCGATAAAAATAAAAAAAAAGGTAGTACAGTAGTATTGAAACCGACGAACGCTTTACCCCAAGGCCAACCAATCCGCGAGTTAAGAAAAAAGAAAGACGAAAAAAAGGAGGAACACGTATGCTCTTACCTATTTTTTTCGCTGATTTTTTGGTCGGTTGGGTTTGGCTACTATTACTAGTATCATATGTTCCTACCATTGGTGTGAAGTTCGACGGTTTCAATACTACTAACAGTATAATATGGTTTCCGGTTTCCGCGCACAGACTGCCTAACATCACCCTGTTGACCCTGATAGCTACACTGTAGTCGCAAGGGGAGTCGCCGACCTATATCCTTAATGAGGACGCACAACCCGTAATACGCGCGATCGGAGTAGTATCACACACAGCTTGCAAAGATGAGTTTCGACAAAATATTGGATCTCACAGCTGGAGTGTATTTTAATTTTTATGATATGTTTTCCTACTCAACTCCTACCTAACTAACCCTACTGACTCAACATAATGGGCTCATCAGCATCAATCACCATCAAGCACCAATCAAATCAGCACCGGGCAAAACTAGGCAGCATCAAGCACCAGGCAGAATCCGAGCAATAACAAACTGGGTGTCCAAACTACACTTCCAATGCAACGCAAATAAGCCGTACGGCACTGACGCAGCGTGAGCCTATTCATACAGCTGAGCGCTCGCACTACTCGGAGACGATTACGATTGGCAACACCAAACCTATCGTTTCTTTGGTGACCATGATATACAAAATTTCGATGAGAATCGTCGAATGGTGGGAATGCTGAGCCTTCTGCGCGGTAAAAACGAAGGTACGTCGTACGTCGGTGGGAGAAAGGACGACACCTGTGAGCCACGGCTTATCCAGAAGCTGGAACACAAAAGAGATAGCTATCATAAAATAAAAAAAGATAAAAGAAAAAAAAAAGGTAAGTTGGTCTACTGCCCACCTGGAGGATGTAAAACTTGTTGTTGTTCGCCGCGATGTTGGTTTGGTTCAGCTTCACGTCATGGCCTGAGCACACAGACACCCCCTTGTTGCCGGCCTTAGGACACGCCTTGTCCACCTCTGCAGTAGAAGCGGTGGACGCCGTGGTCGGAGTGGCGGCTTTTCCTTTGCCCTTTTTAGCCTGGGGTAAGGAAGATCGACAGCAGCCGGTTTGTGAGTTCCTATTTTTCGATTTTTTTCCGATGTTTTTTATTTGCGTCGTATATAATTATGACGGTATTGTATGTGTATTATTTAAACATAGACATAGTTATAATTCAAAGCGAGTCGACGAGGGAAGCAAAGGCTGAAGCCTTCTCGCGAAAAAAATGAACGCGCATACCGTAGTGGGGAGGGGGGAGAAGAGCCTGCTTAGTTACCCCCGGATCATAGTTATGACTAGCTAGGGAGGGACAAGAAGAAAGAAAAATCGAAGATAGTAAAAGGGATAAGCAAAACAAACAAAAAAACAAAACTACTATAGTCACTCTTGCTGCAAAGTCGGATCCGCCCCCGTTTGCTCTGCCGACTTAAACGTTTTGTACTGAGCAATCCGGCTGGCACGTCTAGTCCAACCGGCGGCTATTTTCGACTGGATGGTGAGAGTCGGATCGTTCAGTGGGAAAAGTTTGAGTCGAAAAGGCTCCTTTTCGACTGTGTAAGAAGCCCGATTTAGGGTCCAGTCAATAAGAGCTTTCGCCTTTTTGACTGGACCCCAAATCGGGCTTCTTACACAGTCGAAAAAGAGCTTTTCGACCCAAACTTTTTCCACTGAGCGATCCGACTCGCACCATCCAGTCGAAAATAGTCGTCGATCGGACTAGACGTGCCAGCCGGATTGTTCAGTAGAAAACGTTCAAGTCGGCAGAGCGAACGGGGGTACCGCCCCTTACCGTGGCCCCGGCCATACACTCTTGCGATACGTTTAAAATCATACGGTAGGCGTCCCCCAGTACAAGCGGCGGTGTGCCAGAACAGCACGACCGCCTTGTTGGGGGGAGCCGCACTAAATCTTCCCAGGTTTTTGTGACTGCAATTCCCAAGTCGTGCCAGAAGCGAAGCGATTTCGACCGCCTTATGTCAGGATACCGCCTTCCTCGGACCGCCTTATACAGGGACCCCTGCTGTTCAAAGATACTTTTATATCGGGAGACCGCCCTAATCAGACCGCCTTCCTTGCGGAACCCCTTCGACATACGACGTACAGCTAGTTTTCGATGTTGTGAAACCCCTTCGACATACGTACAGCTAGTTTTCGATGTTGTGACGCGCATACAGCCAAAGAACACTGCCGCGCCCACCTCGCCACCTCCAGACCCCGGCGGGGTGTTGGGCAGGGAGCGGCCCGGGTTGCGGCGGATGTGCCGGATCTTGCGGCCAGGGTGGGTTACGTTTGTCTGCGTCATCTGTGTCAAGTCCACATGGTACATCCACCTAATGTAGGCATTTGGGGGGGGGGGGGAGGAGTGGAGGGGGGGGGGCGAGGGACGAGGAAGGGAGGCGACGGGGGGAGCGGAAGGGAGGGGAGGGGGGGGGAGGGGGGGGGGAGGGGGGGGGTGAAGGGAAAGGCAGGGGGGGGGGGATGGAGCAGAGCAGTCAGCCGTGCCCCAGGCCTTTACTACAAGTTCATGTATCCAACAATTTTGAGACATGGTGCACGCATCGTTGTACGGTGTCTCCTTCCTGGTGTTCGTTTGGTTCTGTTGCGCATTAAAGATAAACATGTTTTTCCACCCAAACATGAATTGGAAATCGCAAACACGCCGTAGTGTCTGTTGTCGCGTGCTCTCCTGTCAACACTGGGTTAATCTGAGGGGAGTTGCTTGCACTATCAAATTTTTCTGCAGTACTTTTAGAGGGGGCGAGCGGCGGGAAAAGCCTCGATTAGTTTAGCTGACTTTTACGTCGGCGGCTCGTTGTTGTGCCCAGGACGGCGCATTTGTAAAACCACACTAATCCTACAGCCGTAGTGATACACCAGAGTAAAACAGCAACAACAACAACAACAACAACAACAAAAACAACAACAACAACAACAACAACAACAACAACAACAACAACAACAACAACAACAACAACAACAACAACAACAACAACAACAACGACAATCATGCAAAAAAAAATGTCCAATTTCCGACGATTTTGCCCAGGTTAAAGAGTCCCGTCATTCAGAAAACCATTTTCGCCAAAAAGAGGTATACCTCTATCGAGGCATTGGTCCCTTATTGTGGTACCGCATCGTAATAGCCTCGTACAATTTCTGGGGAATGTAATCTCTACGCAAAAATTCCTATTCTGTATTATTCTATATTGTGAGCCGGTCGCCCCGGTGGTCTACAGTGGTTACCCTCGAATACTACCAGCATGGTGCTTTGAATTCGATTCCGACCGTAATGCTATTCGACTTTATTTGCAAAAATGCAAACAAAAAAAAACAGGGATCAACTGCTCAGAGCGCCTAGCAGCGTGGGTAGGTACAATTCGACGTGAGTCGACGAGGGAAGAAAATGTTGAATTGTCATCATCGCGATAAAAATGAGGGCACATGCGGCAATGGGGAGGGGGGAGGAGGGCCCGCTATGTCACCCCGAATCTGAGTTACAACTGGGAGGGAGCGCGAGAATATGATAGTGCGAGGAAAATATATTCTAAAAATAAAAATACACTCCAGCCGTAAGATCGAAGATTTTGTCGAAACTCATCTTTGCATGCTGTGTGTGATACTCCGATCGCGCGTGTTACTGGCTGTGTGTCCTCATCACGGGTATAGGTCGGCGACTCCCCTTGGAATTATAGTGTAGCTTGTACCACGGTCAACGGGGTGATGCTAGTCAGTCTGTGCGCGGAAGCTATAAAGCCCGTTTTTGAGGGCGACAAAATCTGACAGCAGTGGAAGGAAACGCATCAGTTTATCAAGTGTATCCTTCAAGTTGTATAACCGGTGAGGGGAGGGCGGAGTTGTTAAGAGCGTGGTGTGGGGAAGTAGACTAAAAATGTTGAACAACAAATGCTACTCGAGTTATTTCCTTCTGAACTCGTTTTTCCACCACATTCTCCCCCACTAAACCTGACATATTTCCCAGATTATGTCAGGAACCCCGATGAGGTACCCAGTATCCAATGCGACTTTTTCGGTATTCGAGTGACTTGCAATGATCCTATACATAGCTCTCATCGTAGTTTTTAAGTGGTTGAGTTCAACAGGTTCTTGAACGTGAGAAAATCTTCTTCTTTTTTTCTTCTCTTTCTGGGAAAGATGGTGAGAATCGAACCAGCGACCTCACTGTTCATAATCTCACATCCTGTCTGCGACGCCATTGTGAGGAAGTAGACTAAAAATGTTGAACAAATGCTACTCGAGTTATTTCCTTCTAAACTCGTTTTTCCACCACAGTGGGGGGCTGGGTTTGGACAAGAGGGAGCGGGGGGGGGGGGGGGGGGGGGGGATGGGCGGGGCAACTCAATCTGTGCGCGGAAACTTAATATCCTTCAAGGGGACAAATCTGACGGTTGTGGAAGACACGAGTCGGGATGAAGGGGAAAGAAAAATGTTGCACTTTTGGTATAATATGATCACCACACACAGCATCCCTACCTTTTATCTGTACATTCTTCTCGAGCGCAAAGATTATTTACAAGTTTCTTCCCTTTGGTGCAGTATTACATCCTGAAAGAGGATACTACTATCTTTAAAAAAAAGCTTTCAACGAGTGAGCGATGTCGAGCTTTGCGTGGTCGTCTTTCCCCCCGCTCGTTTTCCCTGCAAGTTATCTACATGTCATTGAGCTGGTTCGTATTTTTGGGGGGCGGTTTAGATGCTTGGAACGGGATTTTTTTGGGACTAGTGCTTGTCTGTAAGCAAGTTCTTCGTATATTGTGGAAGTAAACCAGGGGGGCTTATTATCGTATTTCGCGCCGAGTCGGGACGTTGGACGTGACAATGTTACGATTTGATGCTGGTCTACAGACTATTTTTAGAGGTTCTCCGAAACACGTTAGCTGTGAGTTCAATGTTTTGTCTGCCTTGTGTGAGGCAGTGTTGATGTCTGGAACGCCTATTCAAATAATATCTGTGACCTCCCAGGTCGCGATTTCGCGCAGAGTCCATCGATACAGACTACTCCTGAGGGACCGCCAAGCCGCGAGGGGAAGGGAGGAAGAGCGGGAGGACTGCGGCTAATGGCCTGGGGTGGTATAATGTTGATGAGGATCAGGGTAGACTAATACGTACCTGAATGACACAGTATGTAGGGAAATGAAGTGTGGTGAGCTTAAGATGTATTTTTCCCCATTCGCCATAGGACAAAAAGAAAGAAGAAGAAAGTTCCTTGTTTATTGTGGAGGTGAACCCGGACGGGTTTTCCAAGGAACCATCAACGGCGCCTTTCCGGTTAGAGTACCGCAGTATATGTCACCCAACCAAAAAGGGAAAAAGGCTGCCTCGGGCTGGTTTTCTTGTTTGGGAGTAGTGCGTTCAGCACGGCGTCCAGCACAACGGCGCTTGCATGTATTGTTTTCCTGTCAATGCCAGCGTGCGGTTCTTAATTCCCTGTTTCTTATTTGGTGTCCTGTACTCTGTTCAGGAAGACGCAGGCAAGTTCTTACGGACTTAATCGGCGCCTTCCTTTTTCCCTTCGTGAAATGAATGGTTTCTACAATTCTATGCCATGGCTTATTGTTGATGCCAAGTCCTCTTTCTTTTCGCCTAGAAGCGAAGCAGGTTTTCTCGACACAATTTTCGGTATTTCTGTTTTTGATGCTCGCTGACTTTTACTTGGCGGCGCATCCAACAAAATTGCGTTTCGAATATGCTCGCTTTCTTTGTTGTATGCCAGGCATGGCGTTTTTCTTCTGTCAAATGATGACCTTCAGAATATCATGTTCGTATTGAACTCTTGGCATCACTTTAAACTTCAATATTGAATCGGACAGCTACAGCGTATTTCGTCGAAGTGCTGCCCTGCCCTACCCGAACCATGGGCGCCGGCGAATGCCGGCGCCCATGCGGAGCCCTTGTACTATCATTGTAATATATAATTGCCATCCGACAATATGGTGCAGCATTGTTGAGAAAAACATAAAGTCACCGTACCAATCTGTGATTGGCAGCCCCGTGAAGGAAACACGAGCTCTCAGTATCTTGCCAAGGGTTAGATGGCTAATCTCACGGGTATATACCTCGAGACGAGTTTCCTGTGGATGACCAGATAATCTGCTTGAGATTCGATATCTAATCACTAGATCTACAGCAGTAGCTGCTTCTATCCGATTATAATTGGAGAAAATATCGGATGTGGAACCCCAACGTATCTCACCCAGGTAGACCGCTATGTATGGTCGATGCTGGGTTGCACAGGAGGTATGCTTTCGTGGTACAAACGCGAGCTGGTGTCAACAATCAACAATCAACAATCAACAATCAACAATCAACAGTCAGAAATCAGCACTAAACAATCAAAAAGACGATGGAAGTACGTAAACGCGTAGCAGTAGCGGTGACCACCGGTAGGGACAGCTTTACCGCGGGAACTGAAGGATACGCCAGCTACTACTGCTGTAGCACTGGATTGTGCATACAATTGCGAGGACCGCCGATAGGGACAGCTCACGCTATCGCTATAGTGGGAACGGAAGGACACGCCAGCTAGCGCTGGATTGCCAAGGCAATTGAGTTAAATCGACACACCACGTGTATGAAAATACGTCGAAGTGTGGTGAGCTTGAGCTTTATTTTGCCCCATCCGCCGGAGGTTGAAAAAAAAAAAAAAAACTCGACACACACGTATGATAATACGTGGAAGTGTGGTGAGCTTTACTTTTCCCCATTCCCCATACACCGGAGGACAAAAAAACGAAAGACAATATGCACAAGATATAGCCTATATAAAAACATACAAAACACACAACCCGTAATACACGCGGGTTATTTTTACGAGGCAGTAGTACGACATGTTACTTACGTCACTGATTTTTGTAGAGTTTGTAGAAGAGTTGTATACCCTTCACGGGAAAGAACCGCCGCAAATTTTAATCTTCAGGCACGGGCGTCGTAGCTGCGCTGCAACCTGTCCAATAACTCGGGAAGGAGGGGCGATCATTGATATTTGTACTACTGTGGTTTTTGGTTCCATTGCTCTTGTTTCACTGCATGCCCGCGGGGCTTCACTCTGACAGCACTCCAGACAGCAGGCGCGTTCGTCTGTACTCACGATTACCGTGCGGTTCGTACGGTGCAGGCAGCCGAACCGCTGGAGTTTGTAGCCGCGAGTTGGTTAGTTGTGGGAACGGCGGAACTCTATGCTGTTGTTGAGTGGATACCCGCGGCCATGTGAGTTCAGTTTGCACATTGGACCTTTTCACTTGTGCGCCTTCTTCGTATCGTGCGTTTTTAGGCGGGAGAGCGTAGTATATCCCGGACGATTTTTTATTTTATTTGGTTTTTCGGATCTTCGTAGGGCTCCAGCACCCTTGCGCGACCACGGACTCTAGATTTTAAAAAGAGCTAATGTGAGAAAACAACAACAAAACCACAACGCGCGATCGGAGTATCACACACAGCTTGCAAAGATGAGTTGTTGTTTTTTTTGTCATCCTCCGGCGGATGGTGCAAGAAAAAAGCTTTGGCTCACCACACTTGCACGTATTTTCATACGCGTCGTGTGTCGATTTAACTCAGTTGCTTTCGCAGCCCAACGCTAGCTGGCGCACCCTTCGAATCCCATTGTAGGTATAGCGTAAGCTGTCCCTATCAGTGGTCTTCGTTGCAACCCCGGCAGTTTCGACAAAATATTCGATCTCACAGCTGGAGTGTATTTTTATTTTTATATTATAAAAAATACTTTTGTACATATGTGGCGCATGCTGGTCCATGTACATCGAATGCACTATTGGTTCAGTGGTAGAATGCGTGATTGCCATTCACGCGACCCGAGTTCGATTCTCGGATATTGCATACCTTTTTTTCCCGACGACCAACCTCCAACATGCGGCATAGCCTGGGTTTTGATTAGAATTTAGTGGAAGGATTTATTTTTCCAATTTTGTTGGATATTAGCACCGACATACGCAGGCGTTTTTTAACAAAATGGATTTTTACAGCGTGCAGAACAAAGTTCCGAGGACCTATCCCCACACGGGTATGGTGGGTCGTACCTGAACCAAGTCCGGGTGGAAGGCAGCACGGCCTGAATTTTTCATATGGTCATTCTTAACGAAGCACTTTGTTTCCCAACTTCCTTTTTCTTTAAAGTACCCTAGAAATTATTATCCAAATACGGAAGCGTTCTGTCACAACATTTTTTTTTGCAGCGTGTAAAAAGAAAGAAAAATGGAAGAGAAAATGAAAAACGGACAGCTTCAAATGTCAGAATTTTCATTTTTTTCTGGGAATTTATGATGAACAAATTCGTACTTCGAAGTATACCAGGTATATATAGTTTTCTTCGTTCGCGCAGAAATCCCAATTCATCTCAATTCATCCCTCTGACATTTTTTTACAAATGTGAACGTTTATTTTATCGTTCGAGTTTTTTCGAGTGGTTCTTGGTGCAGCACCCTCAGGGAGAGCCCCACAAAATAGACACACTCACATGCCGCTGGCTACCACTCTCTGGCTGAGGCCGGGGTTGGTCTGAAACTCCGTGCAGAGCTGCTCCACAACCGCTGCGGCGCTCTGGTCGTAGTCATACCAGCCGTCCTCCTTCCCGTCCACCTTGTCATCGACCCAGTACTGCCATGTCTCCTCCTTCACCTTTGTCGCGTTGGGCCGAAGGCACGTGTACTTTCCTGGCGGGTATGAAGCAACAACATGCATGACAAAACAAGAAATAAGCAGGGAGTAGCGAGTGCGCGGATGGGTGTCCGGTGTTCTATCGGATAGGTGTCCTATTTTTGGTTTTCCCCTAGTTTCTATCATTTTTTCGTTTCCCTTGGGTTTCTTGTTCTTGTTCTTTGCTTGAAACGATGCAGAATCAAAGGATGCTGCCCAGTCTCCTCTTCCACTTTCGTCGCGTTGGGGTCAGAGACACACGTGTACTTTCCTGCAGGTTGGGGAAATACAGCAACAACAACAACAACAACAACAACAACAACAACAACAACAACAACAATAACATACCGGTTCATCTAAACCACACGACGTGGTCGGCGGTTTATAGTCAGCCCAATCACACCCCACCAACCAATCACAGCCCTGCAGCTAAACGCGGGCGATGTAGCCGTCCTCGAGGCCTAAGCCAAAAGAAGAAATAGTCGGCTTCTTACAATCAGCCAACAAGCACAGCCTTATCAATCGCACATCAGTATAATACTAAGACATGTACTATCAATAGTAGCAACTGGTCTGCGACGTATACTCAGCGAACGCACAGCCCTATACTTGAATCCCTATACCTCGTACTTCAATCACAAACGTAGCTTGGCATGACACGACACGGCTAAACGCACCAGCTATCCCAAGCCCTGGGCCGAACTTATACCTGGTATATACCTGGTATGGGGCTTGGCACAAGAGGCACGGTACGTGTAAGACTTGAAATAACTGGAGGTTGAGGTCAGACCAAGTCTGCGTTGTACAAAAATCGGTACAATGTGTCGTACAGATGGGAAAAAAAGGTACACGGCATTGTGAAGATGGACACCAACCGGTACACTGGGGTGTCAAACGGAAAATAAACGGTATACCGTTTTGTACTTGCGGATAAAAACCGGCACACGAGTGAAAGTGGATTGGCCGGAATTTTGTTTTATCTGGGCCATCCCATGAGGACGCAAAAACAAAACAACAACGCACCAACGTGGGCGATGTAGTGGCTATCGTAGTCATCCACTGGTTGCCGTGAATTCACTGACTATAAGTCGCCGACAAGTTATTAGTTGGGTTGGCTAGGTATTATACAGCTATTCATAGTTCCGTTCGGTAACTTGAGGAGTTCCGCGTTTTCGTGCCTAATTGGCGTGTTTGTAACACAATGAGTTGTGTATATACTGACAAATGCTGCAGTACTGTCCGTCGGACACCTTCTGACAGAAGGGGGGGGCGGAGCCGTTCGTTTAGGCACGCGATAACGCCTGCCAGCTATAGAGGGGACAAGTGCTACAAGTCATAACGCCGTCACGGGAGAGAGGGGTTACCACAACACAAATGCTAAATCAGTTTGCTGGCTTACATCGCCACCCAACAGCTAAACGTCAACTCCAGCCAACTTACAGCGGCTGTTGTGCTCGTGCGTGTTTTTCTTTTCTGGTGCCGTCCTGTTTCCCTCCTTGTTTCCATTTTTTTTTTCTCCGTTTCCTTCCTTCTTTCTTACGATCATCTTTTTTTTTACTTTCTTTTTTCGTTTAGTTGTAATAGTCTGGTGTAGCGCTGGTTTGCATTGTTCTTTGCCCGAGTGTTCATTGTTGTTTATTCATTGAATGGCCAAATCACCTTGCTATATGTACTTCCGTCTCGTAGTTTGTGACCATTCTGCTCGTCTCTCTAGGATTTATCAGCAAGGACACAGGTTGTGCTGGATGTATATAGGCGGAGATATGAGTTGAATCTGAAAAACATACTCAGTCCTATCAAGCACACGACGCGGCCAAGCGACTGAACGTACCATCGCGGACGGTGTAGAGGTCGTCGTGGTCACCCACATACCACTGGTGTGTGCTAAACATACGAACAAAAACCGGTACAATACGTTTTACAGACGGACAACAACAGGTACACTGTGCTGCACAGATGGACAAAAAACGGTACACCTTCCTGTGCAGATGGGCGGAGGGGAAAGTACACGGACCAAAAAAAGTGAATTTGGCGAAATTTTTTTACCCGGGATGTCCCACAAGGATGTCAAAAACTAGTAACAATTAAACACAAGGATGTCAAAAACTAGTCACAATTAAACAAACAAGAACGTACCAGAGCGGACGATGTAGCGGTCCTCGTGGTCATCCACGTTCCACCGGTTGCCTGTCTTGTCGAAGAACTTGTTACCAAAAAGGACGGAAACCTCATCCAGCTCATCGAAAGGCCCTTCCAGACTGCACGACCCAGAAGTGCCCGTGCGCCCCCAGCGTGTGAAAAAGTAAAACTGAGGGGAACGGGAAGGGGGAGGGGAAAGGGGGGGGGGGCAGGGGAGGGAAGGGGGGGGAAGGGGAGAGGGGGGGGGGAGGGGGAAGGAGGGGAGAGCGGGGGCCAGAGGGGAGGAAGAGGGGAAGAGGGGACGGGGGCGGGGGCGGGGGAGGGGGAGGGAGAGGAGGGCGGGAGTCGGAGGGGGGGAGGGGCGGGAGGAGGGGGGGGGGGCGGAGGAAGGGGGGTGTGGAGGGGGTAGCGGGGGTCGGAGCAAGGGACAGGGTGGGGGGGGAGAGGGGATGAGGGGACGAGGGGGGGGGGGCAGGGGCAGGGGAAGGGGGGGGGCGGGAGAGCGGGGAAACGAGGAGGGGTGAGGGGGGGGGGGCAGTGGGAGAAGTTGGGGTTGAGCTAACGCTGGCCGTCACGGCTTCGTCGGAATTATCCTGGTGGTGGCGTATGTCGTTTCTAATGACGTTAGGCGTCCGAAGGAGTAGAGGGGGTGCTTCTAGGTTTAAACATTGCCACAGAGGGGGCTCGTCAACTTCGGGAATAGAGCAATCCGATCGCTACAGCAGTAGCTCAAACGCGATAATAACTTGCTCCGATTGCTACAGTAGTTCCGCCTGCCCCCATCATTAATTTTCTCCTTACTCTCCTCTCCTGATTTCTGTAAGGGGTATTCCCACCTGCTCCTTGGAGGACGCAGCTGGCGTCTTGCCTCCGGCAGCTTTGGCCTTCTTACTGCGGGGGGGTTCGCGAATGGCCTGGATGATGAAGAACCTGCGGTCGTTTTGTGGTGCAGCACAGCAGCAGCGTGTTGTTCTAGGTGTTGTTGTTTTGGGTACTTAGAAATATTGTGTTTTAAAAGTTCATAAAGACAGGGACAAATATTGATTGTAATGAGCAAAGCATAGTATGCAATAAGAAAGGAAGGCCGATATTTACCGGAATTTAATAAATCCGGGGAGCCCTTGTACTGAAGTAACCCAGCCTCCCAAAAGAAGCCCAGCCTGGGTCAATATTTTCGTTTCCTACTATGATATGTATCTACTTGTTCTGTGCTCTATCTCTCTCACTTGTCCATGTTTTTGGAGACGTCGATCTGGCTGAGCATCACATCCATCTCAAGGTCTCTCTCCTCCTCCGCCAAGGTAGCGTCAGCGCTCAGGTTCGCCGCGGGGTCAACTTGTCCCACCCTGCCCCCCGATGCATTGGGCGCAGCCTGGCCTTTCAGTCCTCTCTTGCCTGTGACAGGCTGACTCTTGCCAGCAGCGGCGGTTGGTTTCTTCTTCGGGGTAGGTTTCTTGGCTGCTGGCTTCTTGGCTGCCGCTGTTGCTGCTTTCTTGGTTGTTGCTGCTGCTGCTCTCTTGGTTGGTGCTGCTGCTTTCTTAGATGCTGCTGTAGGATTCTTCTTGCCTGCTGCTGTAGGCTTCTTTTTAGCGGGGGCAGACTTCTTCGCTGGGGCAGACTTCTTTGTTACCGTGGGCTTTTTCTTCGCAGCAGGTTTTTTCTTTGCCGCAGCAGGAGCTTTTTTGGAAGCAGCAGGAGCTTTTTTGGCACCAGCAACCGCTTTCTTTGCCGTTGCGGAAGACTTTTTCGCGGCAGGGCTGTTTTTCTTGTTGCTAGTGGGTGGAGCCATGGTGGTGTTGGTGTTGGTGTTGGTGTAGGCGTTGGAGTTGGTGCTTGCGATACTGGTATTGGTGTTGGTGATGTTGGTGTTGGTGTTTTGTTGGTGTTGGTGGTGTGGTGTTGCTGCTGTTGTTGTTGTTGGTGGTGGTGGTGTCGGTGGCGTTGCTGTTGGTGTTCGCGGTGATGATGTTGCTGTACAGACGCTTTTGCTTGTTCGTCTTGTCTATTTTTTCTTGGCTCGAAGATCAATTCACGGCTCGAAAACTCGGGAGAACGAGTGGCGAGAAGGTCGCTCTTGCTGCTGGTGTACCGCAGCGGAAAGCAGCAGAAATAACAGCAGTGGTAGTACCGACAGATACAAACAACACAGCAGTTGCGGCAGGAATAAGTAGCGGCAGAAGGAAAGTGGAGTGCGGAGGGAGGGGGTTGAGAGCGTCGATACGAAGCACTTTTGAAGCCGGTACTCGAGCAACGTACAATTTTTTTTTGTCTTCTCTTGCTTGCAGCAAGTTGGCGTTTATGCAGGCAAATTCGCCTCGTATGAAACCTCTCGTACAAATTTGCTGCAAATTTGATTTTTTAAATTGAATTTCTCCGCTCTTACTGCACCAGCTAACAGTGACCATACCCCAAACTTCTCTATCCGTCGTGGTGTCAGGGGCGTGTGCCCCTTGGCTTGCTTGCTATGGTTACACATTATTGAGGGCATGCCCTCGTACTGCGTTCACTAGGGCTGTGAGTTGGACGACCTTGACCACTATGTAGCCGGAGGGATGGGGGAGGAAACGTCGGGCCACCAATGCTCCTGTCAGATGTACTGGAAGACGTGAAACTCCGCAAAATTACCGTCGCACACCTAAATAATAGCCGACCGATAACTAGAGTCGTAGAAGCTAAATCACAGCGCTGTCGTTCACCCTTTCCCTTGCTGCATCTCCCAGCCACACCTTCCGTATGTCAGCATAACAAGGGGTCGAGCAAAGTACTGCAGTAGGTACCAGGCGTCACAGCAAACACGAGCGAGAGCGTCCGCCTGTAGAATTCTCGCCTCTCAGATGCTACGGAAAAATCCCCGTGCAGCCCCGCCATCATACAACGCTTCCTCCTCGTGGCGTGCTGATTCCAGCCATTTTTACGTAGGAGAGCCCCTATGCTACGCACGTGCGCTGTTTGAACGAACAGCAGCTACCCAGAACAGAGCAGCTACCACTTGAAGCCGCGGACCCGGGGAGCAGGCTCTATCGTCGTTGCACCGAGCCCGTACGTAGCATCGAGCCTTTGTGGGTTGAGTGATACTTATGATGCATGCTCAACATTTGGTGGGAAATTTTTGCTATCGGAATTACGGTAGTGCCTCATCCAGATCAGCCAGCAAGCCAACGCCGACACAAAAGGATTCACCCCTGCCGCCCAGAACCCACCGGATAAACTTGCTGAGGAGATGGTGAGGCCTGTTCGGGCTTGGAGGAGTCTCGGTGGGGCCTGGTTGCGGGTCGTGAAGTGCGCCAATTGGGATGGATGATGCGAAATAGTGGCATGTTGCTACATATGCGGTCGAATAACCGACGGTTCACGTTCGTAACGGATAAACTGAAACGTTGTTGGTTGGTTGTTGTTTGATACCGTATTGAACGGAAATATAATGATCCTTAACAATTAAATATTAAAAGTAAATTATTATTATATTTAAGTACAAATTGGTGCCTGTTATTTGTTCTTGGGGAGAACGGAGAAAGTCCTCATATAACGATTACGGCATCGTCTGCTCATACGACAAAGCAAGCCGTGAACCCGTGCTGCCGCCGATGAGTCGCGGGGTGTACCGTGTACCCCGTGTACCCGGACGATCACGCAAGAGCACCCCCGACAAGGTGCGTCACACGTGCTCGCCATGCTACGTCCTGCTTCATCCTCCTGAACACTGATGATGAGTGTTGTTTATGTTTGTCTACATCTATCGTGTTTTCACAGTCAGTTACTAGTTACTATCATAGTACTTGATAAAAGATACCTGGTACCTGGTATAGACTTACTTAATTTTGTCTTTCTCAGGGATTGCCCATCCCTGGCCTCTCAGAGCTCCAACTTCGATATTTCTTGCCAAACCTTTCCAGCTTGTCTTTGCTTTCCAGCTTCGTTCGAAATACGAAACGCCAATAGTACATACCGGTACTACAGTACAACACCAGGTTTGTACATACCATCAGAAATTATACGCTGTTGGATCACATGCACGCCCAGCTCAGATCAGTCCGGCTATATATAGCCCAGCAGCGCAGCGTAGCGCCGTGCGGAGCCGTGCGGAGCCGTGCCGTGCGGTGCCGTGCCCTTCGTCGCGGTGCTGTGTCGCTGCGCTGCGTGCTTTCTGTCGAAAATAGAGCAGTAAGTACCGGGTATAATGCGTGTTGTGTACGGAGTACTACTTTTCCTCTTTTTTCTTCTACATGTCACATTGTATTTGATCTTTCACGGCCCCCTGTTTTTTCCCCCCACGCAAATCACCCCCATACTGCCGATCAGACACCGGTGACAAAAGCACACAGCACAGCTGAGCACAACTGGGCAATTTGCTCTGCACAAGCAGCTCTTGGCATTATCAAATCGCTGTTCGCACCAAATTATGGGTCTCTTCTTTCTGCCCCCTTTACATATGTTTTTAGTTGCCTTGCGCGAGCGTAGCGGGCGGCGTCAGCCGTCCGCGGAGCGGAGCCCTTGTATAGACTAGACTATTACAAGCGCGAACGACCTTCCGTAGAAATCTGCACACCTCGGATAAGGTAACACTCGGATAACACTTAACTACGTTATGGAGCCTAACGTAGGCGCTTGACCCTCCTGTTGCCTCTGCTGATGACGTACTTCGACGCGGTTGACACGGAGGAGGGCTACACTAAGTTGCACACTTTTGGAATGTGTAACGGCACGCCTGTTTCTGATTTCAGTCGGGAGTCTCGCGTACTTATGCCGGCCGCTACGGGGAGTGGGCGTGCTTTGTCTCCGGGGACGGATGGATGTGGTGTTGGAGGTAGTTCGGGTGGCGGCGAATGAGCAATTTCCGGCTCTCATGCCTGCGTTGTACCCTGGTAGCTTGTTGTCAGAGCTCAAAAGGTGTTTTTTTTATGGCTGGGTTCTGCGTGAATTTGGCGTAGGTGCCAGATAACACGGCGTTTTGCTTCTCCCTGTCGCCAACACCGGAGTCAAAGTTGCGCACGCCTCGACCGATGCGTTTGCGAGTGCTTGGACTATGCGACGACATGAGGAGCCCCACTGCTCGATGGTCTTGGAAAAGCTTGGTCTTTTCGGCCATCTTGTACTGCTCCGCACAAGAATATGACACGTCGTCCACGACAAATGACGAAGGGGACCACGGTGGAAAATAGGACGGGGGCTGCCAGAACAACACCACTTTGTCTGTGGAGTATTCGAGAGAAGAATCAAAAGCCGTGTTGGAATTTGGGCCTGCAATGTCCCCGTCCGGGAACACCAGGCCTCGGGAACACGACGCGAATCCGAACCCGTGGTTGCTCGCCTCGGGTCTTCTTCGCTCGTTGGCGGAAAAACGCGAGAATCTGCTCTAACTGCGCCCGAAAAATGACCAAAACCGACGGTGTCAACCCGTCGGTAGCCTTGTTGGATACGTGGGTCTTCAATGTCCGCTTCTGGGAATACCAGTCCTCGGGCTCTTTGGGCCTGTAGTGTCCCCTTGCGGGAACACCGGGCCTCGGGAGCACGACGCGAGCCCGAACCCAAGGTTTCTCGCCTCGTGGCCTCTTCACTTTTTGTTGCATAATCGCAAGAAAACTGCTCTAACTTCGCCCGAAGGGGCAGGGGCTCTGAGCTGTTTCTGCTTGGCGAGGGGCGCGATTCTTCCGTAAAAATACGGGAATAGCGTCCAGCTGATCAGGCTGGAGGCCGTGGCGTCACCACTAGCCCGTCGCGCAGTGTCGGATCTTCTTCCTGTGCCACTGGGGCAGACGTAGCATGGAACACGTGGGTTAGCGTGCTAAAAGACGAAGCAGGGCCCGTAGGCCATGTGATCGTCTTCTGGAGCGAGGCTCGGGCAGGTGGAAATAATGGTTTTACCCGAGGAGGCTCTGTTCCGTTAGGCCTCTTGGAGAAGGGATCTTGTCGACTCCTCCTTGATGGAAAAAAAAACAAAAAAATAGAGCGCCCGCTGCTATCACGAGCAAACACTAGATCGAGCCTCGCAAAAGGTCTCGGTGTTTTAGTGTTGGCCTTCCCACACCTCAAACCTACCGCCATCTCGTGGTCAGAAAACGGGTTCGACGGTCGGCTGTCCCACACCTGCAACCGACCGCCACCGCCTAGTCAGGGACAGGGGGGGGTCAACACGTTCACGTAAAAAGGCGACGCGCCGTCACTGCAGCTATGTTGCTGCGCGACCCGTGCCTGGGGGGGAGCACGCAAAGCACAGGCTCCCGTGCCATGGTTGATGGGGGCGGCGTTTGGAGCGCGTACCCCCATTGCCGAGTTTATGCCGCGGCTGAGGGAAACGGCGCTGGAAGCGCGGTTCCATTTTTTTTTATTCTTGTCCTGCCGTCGACGCCATAGTGTGAGCGTATTGGGCGGAGACACAGAGTGTCCCCTGCAGGTCTGCCAATTGAGCAAGTCCTCGGAGAGTACTCAATTTCGTAGCCTTCGTAGAAACGTAGCTTTAGTCGATTCCACCAGGGCCCCGGATGGCTTCTGAGATCGGAGGCTCGTGCCTCCGATCTATTTCCTGACTATTCCGAATATAAAACGCCAACCTTATCATACGAAACCCGTCCAAATTATCTCAATACGAATAATTACAGGCCTTTCGAGGCCGTATCTTTACACTTAGCACACACGTCGTCGGCCTCGGCCGAGTTGCAGCATCAGAGGTGGAGTGTGTCACACCAAATCTCTACCTCGTGCCCATCCGTCTACCATGTCCGTCTGTTTGTTTCGTTCGCACAGCCGCACACCCTTTCAACATGCTCTAACACATCAACAACATGCTCTAACAAAAAGCTTTGTGGGCTTTGGATCCAACCACGGCTGCCGACAGACAACCACGACCACAACGTATTAGTAGAAAGAGCACTCCCGCGGGAGCCGGTCACGAGCACTACCTGCTCTCAGGGGTGCCTCGGGTGTGCGAGTTGGGCGTGTTCAGCTGCGTTGGCCGAGTTTCGGCATAAGATGTGGAGGGTGTGAGACGAAATCTGCATCTCACGCCCATCCGTGTACTGTATCTGTCGAAGGATTCTCAATTGAGGTGCTACGAAGTTCCATTTTTTTTCTGTTTGGCGTTGTTTGGCAACATAATAGATAAGCTTTTTTACCAAAATGCCAACATGCGCCAACAAAAAATGACGTTGGTAGGCTTTGAAATCAACCGCAGTTCTGCCGACAAACAGCATGGTGACCACAACTTCTAGCGCATTCACGAGCACCGCCTACTCTCAAAGGTGCCTCGGGTGTGCGAGTTCGCTGTGTTCAGCTGCTGCGCAGTTGGGTGCACTCGCCGCCAACCGGTGTGCTGTCGCGGTTACACCGCGCACGAACATCAACAACAGGTTTTTTTGCCGGTACATTTTTTTTTTAATTGTTGTAACGACGTCAGGTGTGAGTTCGACGAATTTAGGGTCGATACTCATCTTTGCAAGCTGCGTACTCCATCGATTGATCGCTCGTTTTTAATAAATTTCAAAAAAATCAAAACCTAGTACCTGGTATAAGATTACCTTGTATTACAATACGTATTATCATGTATTACGACACCCAGTTAATCGTCACCAGGAATGGCTCTATTTCCATAGCAAGCTGTGTTTATTGCGATTTCTCAGTCCTGGTACGCGGCATCCTGATGGGTAGGCTCTTAATTCAACCACGGCTGCCGACAAACAACCATCACCACACCTTATAGAGCACTCCCCGGGGGAGCCGGTCACGAGTTCGCAATTGAATGTGTTTTGGCATGTTTGTTCCTTCTCGCTACCAATAATAATGATCCTCTCCACGCCGGATGTTCACTCATTAAACTTTAATTCCCCTCCCTCTGTTGAACATATTTTCTAGTCTATACTTCTCCCCGGTTGTTTCATTTTCAGTGGCCACCGCCGATGTTTTCTCCTTCGTCCCCCGCGTCACCTCACTTAACTTAGCACCCTCACTCCTGTGGAATAGTTGCAGTCACACGTATCTTGTCAGTAGTTTGCTCCAAACAACCGCAAAATGTTACTTTAGGCGTTACCTTCGGCGTTTCTTCATACATACCGCGCTCTAATAAATACCGGGCTCAAGCGAGATGGTCTTGCGCGAGGAGTCACCGCCGTCGCCCAGCGGAGGGGTGTCAAAAATGGAATTTCCGTTTGTGAGACTCCAGGCTGCAGCCTGGAGAATTTCCCCTGATTAGAACAAGAGAATATCATCCAAAAAATGGTTGAACGCTATCCTCTTCTTCTCGCCGGGGAGGGGCAACCGGCTTTCATGCACAACCCTGCCACACTCCCGCAACCAGCTAACTGCTGGAACCGGCCTGCGTGTGTGTCCAACGAACGGCACTGCTGTGTTGCCTACACGTACGATACGATACGATGCTCGCCGCGTGTATGTTGTCAAAAAACGCAAGCAAGCTAGCGCGACACTTTTTCGGGGCGTGATGATTTCCCGGACCGATGTCCGTTCTTTTTTTATTCTTTATTTTTTTTATCCTCCGGCGGATGGGGTCGAAAAATAAAGCTCAAGCACACCACAATTCCACGTATGGTCATACACGTCGTGTGTCGATTTAACCCTACTGCCTTCGCAATCCAGCGCTAGCTGGCGTGTCCTACCGTTGTTCCCCCCAACAATGAGGCGGGGGGACACACACACAAGGAAAATGGTGGTTGTGGGAAGATCCTAATATTATTAAACCGTGTACATCTTTCATTATTAAACTTTAACGCATAGCTCTGCGTTCGCCCTTTCTCCGTGGAAGATGGATGGATGATGTCGAGAAATTTGGCTCGGAAGTTGGCCTATTATGTAGGAACATGCTGAAGAATTGTCGATAAAACATGATGAAGCACGACCACCACTACATAGAGTGCCGGCCACATCTTGGTCGCGGAGAGTGATAAATTTGGTGCGTCCGAACTGTAATACTAGTAATAGTAGTGCACGCAGGGCCTTCCACGGGTTTTCGGATAACGTTCGCGGGTCGGATCAGGTCAGGGTCACCCAACTTGGCCCGTGATGTTTGAAAACCTCCCGACCCGACCCAACCCGTGATACTACACCTCCCGACCCGGCCCGGCCCGACCCGACCCGTGAGTTTTGAAAACTCCCGACCCGACCCGGCTCGCGATTTTTCGCAAGCCTCCTGGCCCGACCCACGCACCGGGTCATGACCCGTCAACAGGCCTGCACTAGCGCAAGGAGGAATTGCGACACCGTCGCGGCCTTTGATGGTCCTGCCCATACTGAACCGCGCCACCCACAAGTTACTCGTAGACAAAAGTTGAAAGTTGCAACACATTTTGGAAGGGTCATTATTTTTAGCCCTTCACGTGTGTATGAATATAGTCTATACCATAATCAAGTCCCGAACATTACCACAGTTACCATAGTTGCCGTAAGGTCGCTATGCCATTGAGTCACGATTGAGTCACGACGCGTGCTACGATCGCTATGCCATTGAGTCACGATTGAGTCACGACGCGTTCTACGATCGCTATGCCATTGAGTCGCGATTGAGTCATGACGCGTGCTACGATGGAGAGGTACCGAGGTAGCAACAATTTTGGGCAAAAAAAACAAAAAAAAAAAGACGGAATGACGCGGCTTCTTTTGGAAAAAACAAAACAAAAACTGAATGACGCGGCTTCTTTTGGAGAAAAAAAAAAGTTAATGACGCGGCTTCTTGACGCCTTCATTACTGGAAACCCTTTTTTTAGGGACAAATTTACTTGGAAGTTAGTATACGGAGGCATTTTGGAGCTCTAAAGGGGTTGTCATCGTTTTTTTTTCAATGACCCATATGCTACGGCAGAGGCGCAACCTTTTTTTTCTGAGGCACCTCACTTAACGCCTGTACAACTGGAAACCCGCTTTTGGGGACAAACATACTTGGAGTTAGTATAGGGGGAGGTCTCGGGGCTCCATACGAAGTAAACGCGCTGCCCGATGAACAATCCCATGGCCCAGGTTTTCAATTAAATACACCGGGAAAAAAAAAAATGAAATCCCGACGATTTCGGGTTAAGGTGCCCCTCCGTTCAGAAAACGTTACAGCCGAAAAACGTGTTACCTCTATCGTGGCACATGTCCAAAAAAAATAATTCCTTCACCTGTGCCTAGGCCATGGGCTTGGTCATCGGGTCAACACTAAAAGGTTTGGGGTGAGGTGTAGCACTCCTGGAATGAGGAGCAAATATGTCGGGAGGCGGCACTTTGACCATTTGACCGACGGCAATTTTCAGAAAATTTACCTTGACTGACGCCAAACTACTAGGTTGTAGTGTGGAACGATCGGTTTGACAACCTTGACCGCTGGACCTTTTCCCTTGACTGACCGTCTCCTGACACCTTTGGTGAGGAGCCTCAGAACACAAAAAAAAGGTGCACCGTTACCGAAGCATATGTCCACCAAGGGCTAATCCCTGCAAAAACGCACCCACGTTTGCGGAGACCGTCCACTTCGAACTAGTCTCGTGTATTATTTGCGACGGTGAAAGGGCGTTAGCAACCCCTTCGGCACCAACGTCGATGTGCAAGCGATAACAGAAATGGAAAGTGCGGCCATATCACAGCAATGCGAGCGCGTAACACACGACATTACATGCCATATACGCGCGAGCCGTGCAACTCTCTGCATAGTCCTGAGTCCGACACAATAAACACCAATCTCTAACCTAGTAGTCCACGTCGTTTTGTGTGGCGGACTCGGTAAAAATCTTCAATTGCACCCGTCATTTTTCCTCTCAAGTCCCAAAGTGACTCATGGAGTCCGTAAAAAAAAACGCCACCCCCTAGCCAACAATCCGCGTCGCTCCGTGTGGCTGAACCCGTAAAAATCGTCCATTTATTTAGACTAGTCGTCATTCCCCCCCTCCGATTTCCCAGGTACCCTTTCCTATAATCGAAAACCTTTTGAAGAGATCGCAGCCTCGGCGACGTCTGCATCGCGTTCTTCCGCGTCTGCACCGCCTTCTTCCGCGTCTTACACGCGAGTTCTTAACGCTGGCGAAGAGGTTTCTATATAAGTTCCGGCGTTTTCGGCCCGTCCTTCCGCAACCGCACTTCTATCCATTGTGTTTCCTCTCTCTCAAGTCCCAATAGGGTCAGGGTAACCTTCACTATAATCGAAAACCGTTCGATGAGATCGCAGCGTCGGCGACGTCTCCATTGACTTCTTCCGCATCCTCCACGCGAGCTCTTAACGCAGACGGGGAACACTCTTTCAAAAAATCTTTCGAATTTTCCGGTGTTTCGGCCCCACCCTCTGCAGCTGCACACGCATGCGGTAGCGAGAGAGGGAGCGAGGCGGGAGGGGCAAGCGAGGCCGGTGGTCAAAACAAAATATGCGTTCATGGGAAACGGCTTTAAGCAACAATTTCGCCAGCTGGTGTTAGCTACACTATTAATAGGAGTACAACACAGTTGGGGGTTCCCAATAGTGCGGTCGAATAGTGCCACTGCTCTCTATAGTGCCGGCGAAATATCTTGGCACCACTGTAACCCTATTCCCAACAGTACCGGTGCCCTGAATAGTGCCGGTATATTGTATTGGGCTGGTACATACCAGCAGAGCGCAGCCAAACCCAAGCCAAGGCAAAACAAGACCAAGAGCAAGCCAAGCCTAAGGCTCGAGGGAGGGCTGCGGTACACGCTCGACGCCATGCTGCTGGCGCTTCTGCTGACGCGCAAAGCACACAACAACCGCCGAGAGTCCAGGCAACATGCCCGTCGCCAGCTGGAATCACCTCTTTTTTCTCCACCGCGCCCGCCTACCACGCTCCAACCTCCAACTCCGCGACCACTTCCGCCACCGGCAGAGCCTCCGCCGCCACCTCCTCCTTGCGCCACGATGGAGGGTAGAATTTGTTGGCCAAGCTCTTTTGACTGGCAAGGCTCCTCAACCGCTAGCAGCTACAGTCAAGAATCACATTTTTATTTTACAACACTACCTAGGTGATTGGACCGCGGTGTTCCACATGTTGACACTTTCAATGTTTCTCCAAAATACTGTAGCTTTAATTCGCAAACACCACATCATGAACGAAATACGCATGTACCACGCAGCTTGCAAACGTTGAGTTTCAACCATTCAATCGTTTTTCGTACTCAATACCTGGGTGATGGGGCTGCGGCGTTCCACGTGTTGACACTTTCAATGTTTCTCCAAAACATCGTAGGTTTAATTCACAAACACCACATCATAAAACGAAATACGCACGTACCACGCAGCTCGCAAACGTTGAGTTTAAACCATTCAATCGGTCGTACTCACAGATGGCGATTTTCATTTTTTTTTCCTAGAGCCCCTCTTAGCCCCTCTTAGGTGAGGAGGGCCAAAAAGAGTTAGGTCCACCCCGACCGTAGCGGAAGCAAAAAAAAAAAAAAATGTCTCTGGAGGGTTGCGGACGCACGAAGCACAAGGCACACAATAACCCTGAGAGCCAGCAGCATGCATGTCGTCGAGCATACACCGCAGCTCTCCTTCAAAGGTGCTGAAGAACAAACCGAACAACCCCTGCAGCGAGCAGCATGTCGTCGAGCACACACCACAGCTCTCCCCGCAAGGATACTGAACAACAAAGCGCACAACAATCTCAACAGCGAGCAGCATGTCGTCAAGCATATCCCGCAGCCCTCCCTCAAACACGCTGCAGAACAAAGCGCACGACAACCCAGAGAGCCAACACCATGCCATTGAGCATACACCGCAGCTCTCCATCGAAGAGACCCCGTCCGACCTCTGAGAGTCAAGGGAGAGGTGGCGGGAGAGGCTCTGCCAGTGGCGGGGGTGGTGGTAGCGGTGGAGGTGGACGTTGGAGTGTTGTCGATCTCGGGCGGTGAAAAACAAAATGAGATCGTTCCATTGGAAGTGTCCCTGCAACCAACAAGGGCCTCACCATGCCTTGCAAGGACGCTTCCAGCTGGAACCACCTCCCTTTTATTTCCACCGTCACCACCGACAACACTCCAACCCCCATCTCCGCCATCACTTCCGCTACTGGCAGAGCCTCCTCCGCCTCCTCCTTTTGGCTCTGGGAGGTTCGTTGAGGTCTCTTCGAGAGAGAGCTGCGGTATATGTTCGACGACATGGTGTTACTGCCTCTCGAGGGGCTGTTGCACGCCGAAACCAACCCCAAATCCAAGCCCCACCAACCCCAAACAACGCGCAACGTCCGCCACACCCTTCTGCGGCCGCGTACACACAGCACTGGCGTTTGTTCGTTGTCTTCCTGAAAATCGCGACCAAGTGGAATAGTTGGCTAGGTACAATGAGGGCTTCCCTATAGTGCCGGTTGAATAGTGTCATTTTCCGGTATAGTGCCGGTTGAATAGTGCCTATTGCCGGTATAGTGCCGGTTGAATAGTGCTTATTTCCGGTATAGTGCCGATTGAATAGGGCCTTTTCCCGCTATAGTGTCGTTTGAATAGTGCCTTCTTCCGGTATAGTGCCTATTTAAGGTATACTGCCTGTTGAATAGTGTCTATTCCCGCCATAGTAGTGCCGGCGGAATAGTGCGTATTTCCGGAATAGTGCCGGCGATATCGCGTGGCACGACTGGAACCCATTATTCTATAAATACATGGGTACCCCGATTCAAGAGCGCCCTGTGACAAGCAAGCCGGAACAGGCGCTCTTAATTACAAAGCGATCTTATCTGCAGCGGGCAATATGTAGCCTTTAGTGTGGCGGGACATGCCGAGTTGGCCGCTCTTAGATCCCCAATGCTCTTGACCCTTTCCCAACTCAAGAACAATCCTAGTCAAATTCCAAGAGTTTTGCCCCCATATCGGGAGTGCAATGCTAAAAGGGCGCTCTTAAATCTGGGTACCCACTGTGGTACCAAATTTCGATACTACACCGAATAGTGCCGTTGTCCGGTATGCTGCCGGCGTTGTTGGCTGGCGCATACCGGGACTACGACAGATTGGGGGTTAACCACTGCTGTATTGCAGTTTGTAGGGCGCGGTAATTTGCTAGGCATGACAGTCAGCAGCGCGCCCGGGGGGGGGGGGGGAAGAAGGGGAGTTCTGCATCATTTTTTTTGTTTTGCATCCGGCTGGCGCGTTTGTCGCTCGATTGGTGCAGTTTCACTAAAACAAACTAAGTCAGTCATTAGTTGGATTTTACATCGCCACCCAAAGTATACGAGGTATATATTGTGAACACTGTTTCAAACACATACGTCAGCTGTGAGTTCGATCAATTTAAAGGTCGATACTCATCTTTGCAAGCTGCGCGATACTCTGATCGCGCGTCTTTAGTCTTTGAAGACAAACAACGCCCGCGATTTCGGTCCAGAAATATTCTGCGCACCAACACAGTGGATACCTCGATTTAAGAGCGCCCAGGATAAGAGCATTCGGGACTTAAGAGCGGTCAAATCGGCATGTCCTGCCTATATACTAAAAGCTAGCTATTTCCCACTACAGATAAGTGCGACGTCTAGCTCAGAGCGCTTGTTTCAGCTTGTCACGGGGAGCTCTTAAATTGGAGTACCCACTGTACTATATAGCTAGTATGGAAATCAACCGTAAAGCCCAGCCAAACTCAAGCCCTACCAAATCCCAGCCCAGCCACAATTAAACAGCGAAAGCGTGCTCCAATACGGGGAGCACTTTTCGAGCAAAAAAAAAATCCGACTGGCTGTGCTCCTCCACCGAAGACCTATACCTGATACCGTTGAAATCCCGTTTGTGCGTTGAAATGCTGTTCATTGTGCACCTAGGTCATCATGCGATTGTCCATCGGTAGAGGGTGCACCAACCATTGTTGTTCCTGAAGCTCTCTAGAGCGAAAACTGTCACGGGGAAGAAAAAAACTTGAGAGGCCCCATTATCTCTCCCAAAAAACTGATTTTTTGGGACGTCTTGGGAAGAGGGAGAAAAAAAAAGTGCTCGGGCCCGATGAAAAAGTCCCACATGGCCTAGCTAGCTAGGTACACGACGAAAATGGTTCCCAAATCAAAACTGAAATTCCGATGGTTTTGGATTCCATGGCCTAGCTGCTGTAGGTATACAACGAAAAATGCCCCCCCCCCCCCCTAACAAAAAAATGAAATCCGATGGTTTTCGGGTTGAGGAGTAAACTCTTTCAGAGCCCCAACATCCCTCCCTATACTAACTTCGAGTAAAATTTACAAAAAAAAGGGGTTTCCAGTAGGAAAGGCCTTGGAACCCCGTCGTTCAGAAAACGTTTTGAGCCAAAAAGGGGTATACCTTAACACCAAATTCAGTTTTTTTGCGGTGAGGTACGAAAGCGCCCCCCTTCGGCGTGAAGACTTGGCTATGGCCAAGGCGCTTGCTATCAAACGTATCGATAGAGGCATCAAGGCATACCATTTTTGGGCAACTTTTTTTTTTTTCGGCGGGGGCTCCTTAGCCCAAAATCGTCAAAATTTTTATGTTTCTGCTTCGCGATTTGTATACCTACGTGTCAGTAATGGCTCCTGGATTTGTTAATCGGGCTGCGCTTTCAGTTACCGTAAATAAATGACTTCTTGGGGGAGGTAAGGAAGGACCTCCTATGAGGAACCTAAGAAAAAAAATGACAGTAGATGAACCCCTACTTCAGTACCATGCGTTAAAGTGCAACCGTGCAACACCCACCACATTCTCCTGCTACCACTACACGGCAACCCGCTCCCCACCTTCTCCTCCTGCCAGCGGAGGTGGTGGTGGTGGTGGCGGCGGTGATCGCTCGCCCGCGGAATACTCACCATCGCCACCCCTAGCCCTACCCGCCGCTGCAAGCATTCCTTGCCCCCCCGCTTGCCCCAGCTTTTCGGCAACCCCGGTGTACTTATCGCTGCTGCTTCTATCACCAGCCTCCAGAGCTGCGCGCGCCACGTGTTCGTAGCAAGCCTTATCCGGGACATAGTTCTGCGTCGGGTGCAATCAAGACAACGCGGCAATTCGACGGGACGGGTTGGGGGGGGGGGGAAGTCGTACTCAATTGATGCTTGCCAATCGGGGGCGGGGGGGGGGGGCGACCATTCTACTGTGAGAACCGGGGCAATTCATATTTCACGCACCGAGAAAACGCGGGCTCAGCCACCACGCCTACCACAGCATACATCAATCTACTGAACACCGTCCACAGGTCGTTCCCGCGAAACACCTCACCGGCCCACACACTTCGCGCCGAGAGAAGCCGCGCTGCGCTCTAAGCGCTCTTCGCTGCTCCTAGAACAGCGTCACCACCCCCCCGCCTTCCCACCCCCCCCTCCTCCTCCCCCTTTCTCCCCCCGATACCCCCCAAACCGCCCCCCTTGGCTCAGTCACCACGCCCAACATGCATCATATCAACGAAGCCCATGCGTAAACACGTTGCGAGGAGCGAGCCAGCTTGCGCTGGGCTCTTACCGCTTTGAGCTGCTCCTCGAACAAGGCGACCACTTCCCGCGCCCGGCCGTGCTCGACAAGCGCCGATATGACGAAGGCCAGGGTTGGCGGCTGTAGCCGGTGCGGAGGCGTCTGCGAGTGCATCTCCTGTGACGAGAGCGTTAGGGTGATGACTATGAGTTAGGAAAGCAAGGCTGCGAAGGGAGAGAAGCATTCGAGTCAACACAAGCAAGAACAACGGACAAGTGCGCAGGGTTAGGTACTAGTACCGGGTGCATCAAGTTTTTTTTTTTTTTTTTGGCCTTTTTTGTTGACTTTTTGTTTGGTCTGTTCAGTCATGTTTTCGTCATATTTTTCCATCTTGAATCTTATTTCTAGTCCCTGTTGGGTAAATTTCGTCACTTGGGCCTTTACATTCTTGGTCGCTCGTCGTTTTTCGTGCGAGAGAGGTCGGGGTGTTCTTGTTTGTTGCTGTTGCTGCTCATTTTTGTCTTTAACCCCTCCAAACAATTTGACCTCGCACGGCAAGCCCTTCTCTTCGGCCCAGACCAACCGACCACGGAATACTGAAAAAGCTACGTCTAGTGAACACGCTTACCTGGAGGAACTCCTCCCCATCGCCGCGTTACGATAAAGGCACAGTACATTTTTGGGGCGAAATACTTCTGACTGACGGGTGATACCAACACACTGAAAAATAAAATCAATACCAATCAATAGCAGGTGCTAATCAATTATAGTCAATGCCTGGTACTAATTAACACTAATCAATATAAGGTACTAATCAATTTCAATCAACTAATCAACACTAATCAACTAATCACTACCTAATACTCCTCGCAGCGGTTGGAATCTTATACACGAGAATTACACGTGTTTTAATATATATTAGACTAAGCTATAAACTCACTTGGGCTAGTCGGTGCTACTATGCGTAGTGATAGGTACTACGTGTAATATATACGTGGTAGTCTTCCCTGGCTAGCAAGCGGTATAGTCGGTTTTTTCAGGCTGGTAGTGAGACGTATGCACCAGTATGGACCTGGCACATCGTAGGCTGACTCCCGATTTCACTTTTTATATGTGTCTGGCGGAGACATGAATTGCGTCAGCTGTGATATACGCGTGTACCACCTTTGGTTTGTGTTTTTTCTCTGGGGTATTCCTCAGCTCCAGAGTGACTGGAGCCTGTCCTGTGACCACGGACTTGATTACGCGAGTTAATGTGAGAACAACAACAACGAAAACAACAACGACAACACAACAACAACAACAACAACAACAACAACAAGACAACAACAACAACAACAACAACAACAGCAACAACTAGTCCGGTTGCTTGCGCGGTGGCTAGTGGCTGAATGGCTGATTATGTTTCCTCTAGTTTGTACCAGGTACAAGAGCTTTGTCCCTCTTCTCAGTTTGCGACACCCCCGAGATTTCGAGCCAACCGCATCCCAAAGGAGAACCTTGTATTCGTTGAGCTTGTTAATAATGTCAATACCATTCATTTTACGGAGATTCACTGTTGACAGGGGTAAATGCCTTAGTAGTATCCTCATCATCATCATCATCATATATTGTTGCAAAAAATTCACCGGAAATTTCTCATAATTTTCGCACTATCTCGGCCAGAACATCATATTTTTTATTTTTTATTTTTGCGCCGTGACCGTAAGGCCTATGCGAACAATCCTAGCTATCGTTTACCGTTATCGACGAAGAATCGACAAGAGTTATGACCCCATAGGCATTAAATGGCCCCTGTTACTTTTAATAATGTTAATAATACCATGAATAGCAGGTCATGGGATCGTTTCTTGGGTTAGGCGTGCATTTTTCAAAATCAAAATCAGGGTTGGGGCGAGGTAGGCGTACGAGAGCCTCAGAAAACTTACGCTTACCGCTCGCTCCCGTGGCATGCGTCGACTCCTGATTGGTAGAGTTGTGAGTCGGCACGACTTAACGCCATTACAACTGGAAACCCTTTTTCATTTTACTTGAAGTTAGTATAGGTAGGGATTTTGGGGCTCTAAAGGGGTTAAAGTCGCCGACGAGTTATTAGTCGGACTAATAATGAGTCGTTTCCCAAAGGTACCGACTATCCGACTGATTGGGTTTCCATACTTGTAGCATTGTTTAATGTGGGAGGCATGTTTTCCTTTTTGGGCCCGGGCGGGGGGGGGATACTATGGCTCGCTTCGCTCGCCCGACTCAAATCGGCACGACGGCTGGCCAACAGCTGGATTCGACAGTCGACTTGCCGACTAAAGTCAGTTAGTTGGCTAACGGCACCAACCGATTAGATATTAATCGTCAAATTTTGCCGACTCAAAGCTCTACTGATTGGCGCACGCCTACCTGGAGGAACTCCAGCCCCACTGCCGTGTTGCCGTGGCGTTCGCAAAACACCAGCAGCTTGTTCAGCTTCTTGTGATTTAATCGAACCGCCCCGCTCGCCCGCAGCTCCTGCATCAAAGACAGCATCACCGCAAGCACATCAGCACGTCGGCACCGAAAATGCACTCAATACAGCAGCACAGCAGCACCTCGACAGCAGCAACACACCCACGCACCAACACAGCACCGTATCCTAGGCTGGATACTTGCATGGGGGGGGGGGGGGACATGATATCATTAACCCTCAACCACCTCAAAAATTATCTCACACAACATTCAATAATTTTATCACCAAAAAAACATGGGTGGGAGCATGTCTGAGGGTGCCGACCCAAAATTCTACGAATCGCGACATTTGTACATACATATAGGACTGATGCCACCATGTTTTTTTTGGTGCGTTTGTTTTTATCGCCAATCATACACATACTACCTTTTGACGGAACCATGGCGACCGAAACCAAAAACGTAACACAACAATCAGACAAATTAAACGTCGAGTTCTTTCTATGGCAACGATTTTTTTTTACACAATGTATCACACAACACCTTTCAACACGTCCGTCGAAAACGACTCCCATGATAGCCCCCGCACAACGCCCCCTCTGTATATCGAATATAGCACGCGTTCTACATTCTTGGAAAATAGTGTTGGGACACGCTTTTGCAATTCGAAACCCTGTGGGGCTGCCGACGACGCCAATGTGGGGCTGTACCCCTAGTACTGGTAGGTTATCTGTGTCAAAACTAATAATAGTCTGATTGTGGCGTGGAGGACACACCAAGGTGGGTCGGTATCTCTGGTGAGCACGGAGCGGAGTCTGGGGGATCTCTAGGGACCTTGGGCTTGCATGTAATAAGGCGGGGCTATCTAGGGGATTGGACAACTCCCCTTTTCAAGAACAGCACCCACGTTTTGTGGACAAACCATTTGGAAGTACTGCAGTTTGGGATATTTTCGCAAGCATGAAAAAAAAGTGGGCGCAGCTTTCTAAACCGGCTCAAGATAAAAGAGTTACCCCAAGGAGAGAGCTAGCCTCTCCCAACCTGCCCGAGTCTGCTTTCTTTTACCACATACCTGGTAAATATTTTTCATATTCCACCCTTATCATAGCCTAAGCTCAAAAGCAAAAAAAAAGCCACTTGAAACAGAAAGTGTTGGGCATTTTTTTGCAATTCCAAACTCCCTCTTTAAGAGCAGTGCCCATGTTTTGGAGACAAATTACTTCGAACTACAAGTTTGGTATATCTTTGGAGCAGCAAAAACGTGACCGCAGTTTTCTAAACGGGTTATGGCCGAAAATGTTACTTTAAGGAGAGCGCTGGTCTCTCCCAACCTGCCCGAATCAGTTTTTTTTTCGCAACATAATATACTATTTTTTAATATTCGTTGAAAACGGCCCTTATCTCAGACCAAACTCACAAAACAAAACAAGGTAATCTTGGTCCTTTTACGTACCACTGCAAAAGAAAAAAAACGATCCTACAGTGCTCAAAAGTTGTTTGAATCCAAAAACCGTGTTGCTGATTTCAAAAAAGGGTTGAAAGACAAAACTGTCACCTTGAGGAGTGCACTGGCCTCTCTTAGCCTGCCCGATTCCGCGAGTACCTGCACGGCGATTGCCTGCGTGGTAGCGGAGCATTTTTTCTTGGCGTTGGCCAACGAAAGGATCTCCATCGCCCAATCAGCGTCGACCAGGCGTTGCGCCGACGTCATCGCCAGCTCGCTCCCTCTCGCCGTGTGCTGGTTGCCGTAAAACAGAAAAAGCAGATACCAGGTATTAAGAAAGGTGAGCAAGCGCGCATCCACACATGTTACAGTAGTGTGGTTGTACGAATGGTATAGCCTCGACAAAAAAGGTTGATAGTCACCATTACGCACCATGAAATACATATCATCTCCAGGAAATTTCCCAGAAGGTCAAGAGTTAAGGCTAGGATCCGTGCTACGTCATCGCCAGCTGGTTCCCCCTCGCCGTGTGCTGGTTGCCCTTTTACATGAGCCGCAGATGGGAAGGTAGGCGCAGGAACGCGTGTATGCACACGGACAAAACCGAGTTGATAGGAAGGTACGCAGGAGCGCGCCTATGCATACAGACAACACAGGCTGATACGTCTCCAAAAAATATTCATTCCGTCAAATTCTCAGGCGGTAGGGATCAGCAGTGTTTACGTAACGTCAACTAAATACCAACCATTCTGTCAGCAGTGTTTACGGCTTGGCCCACCATCGACGAAATGGTTGATCGTCCACACTGGCTCTGCCGACAGTTTTTGCAGGCGGTCGGAGTTTAGGGCTTCGGTCGCTGTTCCTGCATCGTTTAACCCTGTTAAAACAGCAAAAACTATGCCACGACAAACTCCACGTAACCTGTCCCCAGAACTGTGGTCGAGTTGATTATGTAGAACTACCCACCGAGCTACTTAGTCACGTGACGCAGTAGCTCCGTGGATAGTGCTGTATAACCAACACAGTATATTTTCCAGTTCGTTGATTGATTCTTGCCGACTCCGTAACAGGTATCTACGGGGCTCTCCCCTCGCCACGGACTACGGCAGTACTCAGGAGCACACTATCGCAACAATTGATCGTGTCTTGTCATGTCTTGTCTTGTCATGTCATGTCATGTCATGTCTTGTCTTGTCTTGTCTTGTCTTGTCGTGTCATGTCATGTTTTGTCTTGTCTTGTCTTGTCCTGTCTCCAATAACGTGACTGAGTAGCTTAGTCGGCATTGCTATATAACCAAAATATAACCAACAGCTTGCGATAGTAAAGGAGTTGAAGTCAAGTATAATTCACCTATTTCGTACAAGCTGAGGCAAAGAACGGGGGGGGGGGGGGGGGTAATCGGCGTCGACCAGGCGTTGCAGCGGCGTCTCTATATATCAGAAAAACAAGTGCACGATAAAAACGCAACACTGTACGCAAGCGGATGTTGAAAACATCCCGCACCTCGGGCTTGCCCAGCGTCCACACTTCATTCACGTCGCCGAACCGCGTACCCGAGTACGCCCAACGACTAGGTTAACTGCCCAATACTCTACCACACCACACCCCAGAGTATGGCCTCTACTGAGTATGACCGGGTTTGATTTCCGGGTAATCCAGAGCACATATTCTACCAAACATTCCTTTCATGACGATCTACTGTAGATTTTATAGATCATCTAAATCATCTAGATAACATAGATCGTCTAGATCATCTACATAATCTAGATCAGAGAGATCATATACATCACATATACCATATAGATAATGTAGATCATATAGATCATCTACGGTAGATCCTGCATCTGCCGTTGAGATGCTGTGCAGGATCTGTATATATAGAATGCAGATCCAACCCAAGAAGCATGTGCTAGATCATACAGATCGTACGGCTCCCACTGGTAACATGAGCTAGACCAAACAGATCTTCCCTGAAAAATCTAGATCATCAAGCGGAGATCGGTGATCTGTCAACATTGAAACGTCTCGCACCTCGGTCTTGCCTAGCACCCACACCTCCTTCACGTCGCCGAACCGGCCAAGAGCCGAAAACGTTCGTATCACGCACTCCCACGCGAATGGCCACATCTCGCACTTCTCGGCCATCTGCTCCAAATAGAGACCAGAGGAACAGTCAAGCCACAGGTTTGACGTGGGGGTCAGTTGTGCCACGTTGGAGCAGGGTCAGGAAAAGTGTAGACCTCTGAAATTATCGGACAGGCTCGAGTCTACAAACAGATCACATGCCGGACAAATCACGATCTGCCTGATCTAGATCGTACAGATAATCAATAAGCTAGCACACAGGTACATATCATGCATATCCTACAGATCAACACGTGAAAACGTCTACAGTATCACGCATATCGTACCAGATCAGCATTGAATGCGCTTACAACCCCGGGCGCGTATATGATAACATGACGGGTCCATACCCTGCAGATCACTACCGCGGAAGCACGCACAGATCATATAGATCCTGCATAGTAGCCCCGTCGATGCCTGTACAGATGACACAGATCGGTGCAAAATATCTACGTGGCATATACAGTCGTCTGATCCGTTCGGCTTGTAAAATAATCCCTGTGAATAGTATAGTTCCTGTTTCACGGAGCATTCGAAGAGCGAGGCCGCTTCGCACCAAAACAGGTTACCGCAGCCAGATGTTCGATGATTCGACTCGCCAGCGTGGGGTCAGGGAGCCAAGCAGAAGCACGGTCGCAAAAAAATGTCCACCTATGAAATTCTCTGACAAGCCCGCGTCTACATATGGTGCCTGCCACCGCGAGCTCTCGATGAGAGAGGCGGCCTTGCGCCAAAGCATTATTCAACTCGCCGTGCTTTCAACGAGCACACGACGGTGTAAGAACAAAAATCTCGCACGATTTTTCATCCACACTATTCGACAAACCGAGCTCTCAGAATGCACACGATTTGGTTTAGGCTAAATATGTAGCAGACACTCTTGCTCTTCATGGTCGGACCACCCAAACCCTCAAAGAGCGCACAGGTCTGCGTTAAAATATGTGCCGCTACCACGTGAGCGCACGGTCTTGCGTCATAAAAGTACGCATATATGATGTGTTCGCCATGTGAGCGCTCGGCCTTGCGTCAAAAACGTATACCCGATATATATGATGTGTCACCGCAACCAAAGAAAAAACTATCAAGCGCTCAAAAGAGCACACGGGCATCATGGCTCGACTCACTGAGCTCTCGAAGAGAGCGGCGGCCTTATCCCACATCTTCGCATGAACGCACGCCACCGCTATCCGCATCTTGACGTCCTTCGTCGGGTCTAAGCCCCTGCGGCTGATGGCCTGCACCACTCTCTCCAAGCGCTCGAGGTACTCGGGCCCGTCCACACCCTTTCGAACCCGGCACCCAGCAACGGCCGTCTTGTACGTTTGTTCCTGCGGCATCACGCCTTGGGCCTTGAGAAAAAAAAGATAGCAGGTGGGTTTGGGGCGAGGGAAGGAGGGGGGTTGGATTGGGTTGGGGTTTGGGTTAGATTGGTGTAGGTTGTATGGTTGTCTTGGGTTAGCCGAATGACGAAAAGACCGACCAGGTAGCGGCGGAATCAATGATCGACCGACCTAACGACCGAATGACAGACAGGCTGACCAGTAGGTTGCTGCGGAATCAGATATCGACAGACCGGAAACGCCGGCCAAGTGATTAACACCAGTAGGTAGCAGCCGAATCAATGACCGCACGATCAACCATTCGACTGACCAACCGATCGACCGAATAACGAACAGACCGACTAGCAGGTAGCGGTGGAGTCAATGACCGACTGACCTACCTCCCGACAAACCGATTGGTGAACACAACGACCAGAAGGTAGAGGCGGAATCAATTACCAATCAACCGACCAACCAACCGACAAACCTACCGACCTACCGGGCGAATGACGAAAAAACCCACAGTAGGAAACGGCAGAATCAATGACCGACCGACCTGCACACCGACCGATTGACAGACTGACGAACAGCCAGTCCGTAGCGGCGGAATCAGCTACCGACGGACTGGCTGACTGATTGACGTACAAGCCGACCGGCGGAATCATAAGAGGTCGGTTGACCGACCAACCAACCAACCGACCGACATAGCGATTCCCTGACGAACAGACTGACCAGTAGATATTATAGCGCGAAACCAATGACCTATAGAACGACCAACTAACCAACCGATCAACCTGCCTACCTATCGAATGATGCACCGAAACCAATGACCTATAGAACGACCAACTAACCAACCGATCAACCTGCCTACCTATCGAATGATGCACAGACCAACCAGCAACTACACAGCGGCGGAATTGATGACCGACCGACCGACCGACCGACCGACCAACCGCACCCTTCTTACCGCCATCATGTCCAGGATGGCCTCCACTTCATCCCACTGGCAGGCCACTACCGCCGACTTAAGAGCGCAGTGGTACGTCTCGATGTGAATTTTAACTTCCCCGACCCCGTCGACGCACACGAGCTGCCTCCAGTAGTCCAGGCTTTCTTCGTACAGATCGGCTTTCGCGTGTGCCAGCATCATCTGGGGCAGCAGCGGAAACGGGGTGGGGTGGGCAACGAAAGGGATATCACGCTCGACGCCGAAAAGTTGGCCGAAGCTTCCAAGGGTGCTTTTACCAAGGTATACACACTCTGGAGGGTACCTTGGTACTTACCCTAGTATCTACCCGATTACGACCAGAACAACCCAGCCGCTCTTCGTTCAGATCGAATATCTATCGCGTGGGGTAGCATCATAGTTGACAGCAGCGGCGGCGGGGGGCGGGGGGCGGGGGGGGCAGCAGCGTTGACGCAGCCAATGCCACCCACGCAGCCCGGGGATGGTTCTTGGGACGATGCTGAAATCATTTAGTTTCGTCATATTGGCCCCGCTGAATCGCCAAAGGAGTTAATGTAGACTGTCATAGACTACTGTATCAGTACCACGGACGCGTGCTACGATAAAGTTAAAGCATTCTTCGGTCAAAGGATTTTATTCAGAATGACGGGAATCCTTAACCCTCCTTATAACCCCAAATCGTCGAAAAGTCACGTCATTCTTGTTTAGCAAAATACTCTGTTTCGCACACCTGGGCCAAGGCTTTGTTCATCGAGTGTTGCACAAAACGAGTTTTTAGGTGAGCTACAGAGCTCCTCAAGTAAAGACTCTCAGAAAAGAGTCGGTGCACCTCCATCGTAGCATGAGTCCTTCGTATGAGCAACTATTTTAGTCACACCAGCATTTTAAGACGTCAGTAATTCAGGACATAAATCTCCACATCCGACGGAAACTAAGACACTAGAAAATCACGACATTCACCTCTACATCCGAGGGAGACGATATCGAAAAGGTGGCTCAAGCTTCCAAGGGCGCGTTTAGTAAGGTGCATATATCCTTGAGGGTACCCGGGTACCTACCCGAGTATGATCAAAACACCTGAGGCATATACTCTCGGAAGGTGGGCAGGTACCTACCCGAGTGCGACCAAAACAACCCTCGCTCTCGTTGTACAAACCGGCGTGGGTCACCACCGTCCGAGGCACCAGCGGCGGCGGGGACGGAGTCAGCGTTAAAACAGTCAACGCCGAAAAGCAGGCCGACTCTTGCAAGGATGTGTTCCGTAGGACATGCAATCTGGAGGATACCCGGGTACCTACCGGAGTACAACCAAAACAACCCGGTGTATACCCTGGAGGATGCCCGGGTACCTACCCGACAACGACGAAAATAACTCAGACTCCCGTTTTCGCAAATCGGGCTTCGTGTAAGCCAGCATCAACTGAAGCGGGAGCGTTAACACCAGCGCTTTTCACGGGTCATGATTTACCCGACCCGCGGGTCGGACCAGGAGGCCTTCGAAATCTCACCGGTCGGGTCGGGTCGGGTCGGGTTGGTTCGGGTCGGGTCGGGTCGGGTCGGGTCGGTTCGGGTCGGGTCGGGTCGGGTCGGGTCAGCAGGTGATGGAAATCTCACGGGACGGGACGGGTCGCGTCGGGTCGGGTCCGGAGGTTTTCAAATCTCACGGGTCGGGCCGGATCCCCCCGATCCAACCCCACCCGCGAGACGTGACCTCACCCGTGAAAATCTCTGGCTAATACGGTCAACGCCGACAAGTAGGCCGAGATTTTCAAGGGTGTGCTCAGTACGGCATAAACTCTGGAGGATACCCGGTTACTTGCTCAAATACGACCAAGACAGCGAAGTGTTTACTTGGAGGGTACCCGGGTACCTACCCGAGCACCAGGGCACCTACCCGCCGAGAGCATGACCAAAACAACTCAGATTCCCTTTGCACAAATCGGATGTCGCGTAAGCCAGCAATCATCAACTGAAGGGCCAGTGTTAATACTGCCAACGCCGAAAAGTAAGCCAAAGCTTCCAAGGATATTTTCAGTAAGGCATGTACCCTGGAGAACACCCCGGTACCTACCCTAGTATGACCAAAACAACCAGGCATACACCAGGTACTCTGGAGGGTACGGGGGTACCTACCCGAATACGAGCAAAACAACCCGGGCTATCTTCGTACAAATCGGCTTTCGCGCGAGCCAGCATCAGCTGAGGCGGCGGCGGCGGGGACAGCGTTGATACAGTTAACGCCGAAAAGTAGGCCGAAGCTTCCAAGGATGTAGTGAGTAAGGTATACCGGTAAGCGCTGGGATGTACCCGGGTACCTACCCGAATGCGACCAAAGCAATACCATTATATACGCATATGGTTTTGGAGGGTACCTCCTAACCTACTCAAGTACGACCAAAACAACCCGGGCTCTCTTTGTACAAAGAGCCTTTCGCGTGAGTCAGCATAATCTGAGGCGACAGCGGCAGGGGGCGGCGGCCGCGCTGACACAGTCAATTCTATCCAGGTAGCCCCGGCTTCCACGCTGGAATTGTCAATGGTTTCCGACGTTTTTTCCCCACTCAAGTCCCAAAAGGGGCTAATGGTATACAATTGTCTTCGTAGTATCTTTCGGTGCCGTTTGAAGCCGTTCGGATCCATTCGCGCGGCGTTCGGGGCCATTCGAAGCCGTTCGGTGTCGTTCGGCGGCGTTCGGTGCCCCTTCGGGACAAGGTGGCAGACCGGAGCACCCAAGACAACTCCCTTGAAATCCCCCCTGAGCCGCTCGTGGACAAACCTCGCCGAGCGTACGCCTGCCTGCCAGCAGCGCGGGATGGCGGGGACGACCGGGAGCGATACGTCTAAAAACTCAAAACTTACAACGACGCGATGCGCCGGGAGTTGATCACCACGCGCATGCATTGGTCGGGATGAAGCCGATGGCTCCGCGTGGCAATCAACTTCCGTCGCATCGCGTCGATGTCAGTTGCGACTTTAAGACGTGTCGCTCCCGGGCGTCCCCGCCATCACCCACGGCAGGCAAGCGTACGCTCGGCGAGGTTTTCGTCAACGAGTTGCTGGAGGGGGGTTTCAAGGTGGGCGGTCTTGGAGGTTCCGCCTGCCACCCCCGTCCCGAACGGCATCGAACGATAGCGAACGATACCGAACGGCTACCGAACGTTACCAAGCTGCACCTAACGGAACCGAAGGATACTAGCTGGCCATCCATGTTCGAGTTCGTACAGCGTGCGTCTCCATCGGTGCGCGAGTGTTTTTTCGCCCACGACCTGCCCTTCCCATTGTCTTCATGCAGCCTGAGCAATCCCCACAGGAGGCGCCGGCACCGGCTCAAAATTAACCAGATTTTTACTCTGAAGAGCACCCGAATACGTACCCGACCAGTACAACAAATCAGGTATATAACCTGGAGGGCACTGGAGAACCTACTCGACTATGACCAAAACATCAAGTCAGATAGATACCTTGAAGGGTGCCGGGCTACGTACCCGAGTATGACCAGAATAACCAACCCCCCGGAGAGTATACCTTACTAACCCACCTTTGGAGGCTTGCTAATGGCCTTGAAACCCATTCTGGTAAAAAACATTCAATCGCGACTTTCCCACGGCTAGTCTGCATGACCCCTCTCCCAAACAACACAACAATGTCAGAAGCAAACTATCCACAGTAGTCAACAAACCAACTAGTCAGACACAAATAGTCCGTCAACCCACAGCCCTTTCTACAGCATAATCCACTCACGCTGGAGTAAATTTCCTCCTTCGGCTCGAGTCCCGCCGCTGTGCGTTTGGCGAACAAGGTCTTGGCGAAGTCGGCCTTGCCTAGACGGCCGGCGGCCATAAGAGCTATGGCGAAGGCCGCCTCCGTTGGCTGGTACTCCTGCTCCAGCATGCGGCCCATTATCTGCACAGCGAGGGTGTAGCACGTCAAAAACGGTAATACAAAAACCCAAGTTTTTACTACGCAACTTGTAGGTAGATTTAGATAGAAATACAAGTAAGAAAGTACAGGTATCTACCCAGATAGGCGTAGGTTGCTGTTTTGGCTGATTCTCCTGCTCTAGCATGCGGCCCATTATCTGCACCAGGTTTGCACACCCAGAATAGTGAAACATAAAAACATGTGTACGCAAGGTTTCTGCGATGACGCGCATCGCTCAACACTGATAGCGATCCCAAGACTTATTGGGCACGGAAGGGTCAACCGAACGTGGTTGTTTTTACAAACAACCAAGGGCGCTCTAACAACCACCAAGAAATCACGCCTTCTTATTCATGAACCCCAAGCAGGGAGTAATCGTCATATCACGCTTCGTCGTAGTTCGTCGGACCATAAACTCTCCCATCTCGACAATGCTAGGACGGAGCCATAGACCTCCTCGACAATGCTGGGACGGGCGGACGCGGTACGTCGCAATCACCAGTCAGACACATTGCTTGTACCAAGCGCGAAGCGCTGTTAGGTATCTCCGAGTCGTATGAAGGGTGACCTGCATCCTGTTAAGGGCCACTTGTGAGGCGGACTCCGGCCCCTTGTTCGTATTTTTTTGGATGTGGATGACGGCGTCGAATTTCTAAATTTAGACATGGAGGGCAATACAAAAACCAAGAAAAACAAAAATGTGACAACAAAACGTCTCTGTTTCAACTCGTACAGCGATCCCACCCCTCTGAGTTCAAATTCCGACCCTTTTAGTTGTGTGCCGTCGGTTTATCTATTTGTCGCGAACCTTCGGCACAAAACTCAGAAGGGGCGACACACAAACATGTCTTCACTTTGAAGTTTTACTGTGGGTGTGTGTAGCAAGGCTAGCGAACGATACCGAACGGCACTGAACGGCACCGCACGGCACCTGACGGCCATCGAACGGCTACCAAACGTGTCACCGAACGGCATCGCACGGCACCTGACGGCAACCGAACGGCTACCGAACGACTACCGAACGGTACCGAACGGCATACACGTTGGAGACACCTGGGTAACTACCCGAGTATGACCACTACAACAACGTTGGCACCCGGGTGCCCCTGAGTATACCCAACACCCTGTCATATACGCGGGCTACGATACAGGCAGCACGTTTTGGCGTTTTTTTTTTGTTTCCGAAAGAAAGGGGGGGAGCTAGCTCCTTAATCTAAAATTGTCGAAATCTGCCATTTTTTGTTTTGCAGTAATTATTTCGTTTGCTCATCTGTAGGGCCATGGGTTTTGTTCATCAACCATTTCAATTTTCACTTTTACTAAAAAAGCAGTGTTTGCCTTGGAAGGTATACCATTAATAGTATTATACTATTATACTATTAGTAGTGTGAAGCTCCTCAAGTGGTTAGGAGCCTTGGAAAGCACACGCCATTCAACCTCAAATATGCAAGAACACATCAGCCGCCATCGCAGAGTTTCACCCGCATTTTTTGGCACAGCCTTGGATTTACTGTAGAGTGGGCATTTCAGTTGCGAAAAAAAAGGGAAAAGGGGACACACTCGATAACCCGCCGGGTTAGGATGAAGAAAAAAACGTTGAGTAGTGGGCGGGGGAGGGGTTCCGTAGGACTAAAACAAGCGCAGCTGTGCCTGCTCGCGGCATGACACAACAACAAAAAAAAAAACTGCTTTTCCTCCTGCACGAAAAACAAAATTATACTACTACATTTCTAAGCGTTTTTTCCCTTACCTTCCCTTGACTATGCCGTTTGGTGTCCTTTATTTGCCACCTTGTCGCGAGCAGACACAGGGGCGCTTAGCATAGGACCCCCCCCCCTCGGACAAAGTTCGCTTTTCATTGTGTTTCGTTTTCCCATTTTTTTTCATGCAATGCCCTTGTTACCCCTCTACCTCTATCTTACATCACACAGTTTTTTCTGACGCAAGAATGATGCGACCCTGCATTATCTCCATGTAGTTAGTGTTGTGGCTCAACTCACCTTGACTACGCCGTGAGTGTCCTTTCTTTGCCACATTGCCGCGAGCAGACACAGGTGTGCCCCCCTCGTCGGCACCCACCCCTTAGAGTCCATCTCATCCAGCGTCCTGTCTTTCACAGAAATAACAATAATTGTAATCAGAATTCACCGATGCTGCGCGGCCAACATATATGTGAACCACAACAATGCTGACAAAAACGTCAACACCAACAACGCCAACAGCAGCAGAAACAACAACAACAACAACAACAACAAAAATATAACAACACACACGACAATAGCCCCACTAACACCACCAGCAACGACAAGAACGACTACAACAATATCATAACACCAACGACATCTACAGCAGCAACAACAACAACCACAACAACACTTAACACCATCACCAGCAACGAAAACACCACAAACCGTGGCATGTCCTTCGGGGACGCATTTGTACATGTCCGTTAGGGACCCGCACGAATGGGGCATGGTTGCGTTCAACAGCGTGCGGGCACTCGAACGAAACAGCAACACGAAACAGTATTGCCGGCGTATTGGGCACGTACTGTAGTTCATCTCTTGAGTAGCCCTTCTAATCGGGTTTCTTCTTTTAAGGAGGCCCCCAGGTCAGATTGCTTTGGCCACAAAAGTACCCCCCCCCCCCCGTCGCGACAAGACCCGTTATTGACTTCATAGTGTTCGAAAATGGAAATAGTAAGGAAACGGAAATACATGTATGCGCAGCGGACGTAGGAAGTACTGCCCACTGCAACAGACGTGAGCTATCAAGAATAAACGAGGTAGGAAATTGTACAGATGGAGTATAGATGAACTAGAAGTCGAAGAAAAACAGCAAGAGTTCCACGAAGAGATGACCAAGAATGCAGAGCGTTTTTCCGAGCTGTTGGAAAGTATAGGTACAACAGAGAACGATACGGCACGAGGTAGTGCAGGAGATAATATATAGAAGGATGGGAGCAATTGGTGAAGAACACAGCAAGTAAGGTAATAGGGAATAAGTTGATAATATTCAACAGAGCAGCAAAATGGTGGGACAAGGAAGTAAAAGAGGCCATACGATTAAGGAGAGAGGCGTACGCAAAGTATACATCGAACATAACTACGGCAGGATGGGAGGGGTATGCTACGGCTAGAAATAAAGTAAAAGATATGCTAGAGAAGAAGAAGGGATTATGTGTAAACACGTAATTTATAACCAAACCCAGACTTTGATGGCGGGAAGAAGCAGATGTGGGCAGGGATAAAACGTATGCTGGGTCAACAAGCAAGCGAGGCAGACACGGAAATGGCTACATTAAGAGCACAGAACGGTAAAAATGGTTGGTAGCTCGAAAGGGAAGAGGGAAGTACTTGTAGAACATTACCACAAGCTAGGAACGCCCACAGCCAACGAAACATTCGACACAGAATTCGAGAAGGAAACCAACGCGTGGGCAGAGGCGAACGTAGGTGCGTCAGAAAGTCAAGACCGGGGTTCAGACGGGTTACAGAGAGAGTTCACAAGAGAAGCAGTAAATAAGTGAGTAGCTAAACTTGAGAATAGAAAGGCAGACGGGGCAGATAAAATAGTGAATGCATTTATGAAGTACGCGAGAGAAGGTATGCTTACCATGACGGTTATGTTGTATAATTGGATATGGAAAAACTAGTACGCGCCCAAGAGGTGGAGAGAAGGAGCAGTAGTAAACTTATTCAAGAAAGGAGATAAGGCTGACCCGGGGAAATATCGAGGGAAAACGCTATTAAGCACCGTTGGCAAAGCATTCTGTAAGATTTTCAACGATAGAATGGGAACAATGTTGGAGAAGGACGAAAACATAAGCGAAGGGCAAGCAGGATTTAGGCCAAACCGCAGTTGTGTAGACCATGTGTACATATTAGGCAATACAATTCAAGGCAGGAAAGACGCCGGGCTAACGACGTACTGTTTCTTCCTGTTGATAGATGTGCAGAAAGCCTATGGCACAGTATGGAGGAATGGGTTGTGGAAAAAGATGTGGGAAATTGGGATCAGAAGAAAGACGTGGAGAATGATGAAAAAAAAGACGCGATGTGCGAAACGAGCTGTGATGCTGGACGGGGAAATATCCAAATATGTTAATCTTTTACGAGGAGTTGCATAGGGATGTACACTATCACCCAATCTATTCAAGGGATATATTAATGGCATGAAAGTAGCAGACGAAGCAGCAAAGCAAGGTCACGCCGGGGCAAGGAATATACTGTGTCGGGGTTGATGTTTGCGGATGATTTCGTGGGGATATCAGAAACACCCGAAGGATCGCAGAAAAATATACAGAAAACACTAGAAGATTGCACTAGGAAATGGAGAGCGACAGCGAACGTGAAAAAATGCGCAGCTGTTGTATGTGACGAAGATAAGGTGAACCCGGTAAATTTCACATGGAAGTGGGGAGAAGATGAACTACCGGTCTTAGACCAGTATACGTACCTTGGCGTAGAGATTTCAAAGGACTGCTCTTGGGATGCACACATAGCGAAATTAATAGGAAAGGGTAAATTCCAAGTAGGCAAGATGGATGCGATCCTAACAGACCCGCACCTTGACACTAGGATAAAAATATGATTTCTGATTAATGTGATTGTACCAAAGTTAGAGTATGCAGGAGAAGTATGGGAAGGGAACGCGAAGTTCGTAAAACAACTGGAAACAGTGCAGATGACAGCAGCCAAAGAGATACTAGGATGCTCAAGTACGACGAATAATGCAGTATTAAGAGCAGAATTAGGAATGAACTTAAAACGAATAGAGACGTGAGAAAGTTGAAATGGCTATATAAAACATGCAATATGCCAGAAAACAGGTTGCCAGCCATAGTTGATTGGGCTGTATGGGAGAAAACAACGAAACGGCGAGCTGGAACAAGATGGGATAACGTAGTCGAGAAATTATATAAAAATTTAGAGGCAGACCAAGAGGTACAGTCTATAGAGAAGTTTGGCGGGTACAAGACAAAAGTAAAAGAAAGAATAGAAGAAAGGGAAAGGCTAGCGCTAAGAAACAAGGTGAAAGAGGAGAAGCACTTACAGATATACCGGAGGTTAAGGGAAGATATTGAAATGAAAACGTATTTGCACGGCCCAATGGAGCACGCGAAAAAGCTGAAACTGCGATTTCGTGTAGGGGACCTGGACCTACCAGAAAGAAGAAAGAGATACTTCGTATACCAGTAGTCGGGAGGAGGACGTGGCTACAAATATGTGCCTGTGTGGCACAACAATAGAGAGTAGGACTCATATAGTAGAATAATGTGAAATATACAAAGAGGAACGGGATACGTTAGAGGAGGAGACAAATAAATGAGACGGATGTGACATGGACGTGTTTCGTACACTAGAGAGTAGCGAGAAAAGGACCGCTATCCTAGGAGATAGATGGTGGCCGCAGACGGCGAAACAGGACGGGGATAGGATAAGCAAACATCCTTATTATATAATACGCTAAGGATGGTCGTGACGTTTTGGATCTTTGAAGAATATCTTGGTTAAAACACCCCCCCCCCAAAAGCGGCGACTCCCGAGCTCCACCCGGCCTCAGGCGGCCTCGCGGTGCCGCCACGTCCCATCCACACAGCAGCACTACGACATGCCGGCGAAAGAACGGCCGTCGGTGCCCCACCTCGGCGAGGGGGGAGCGTGGAAATCGCCCTCCCGGGGACGGCTCGCTTGCCCCCCCCCCGCTATTTCTTCGTCGCTGCCTGCAATTTTTTTTTTTTCGAACTCCCAACTATATTGAATTTTCGAATTGCTTTTTGGCCACTTGGGCCATGGACACAGCCATGGACACGAGACCACAAGCGCGCCTGCGTCAACAGCAATCACACAACACCAGGACAAAACACAGCAGCGTCCAGCCGTCGCCGCTCGCCGTGCGCAGAATTGCTCGGCCGTTCTGTACGTGGGAGTCTTTTTTTTGCTGTTTCCTGTTTCATAAGAACCAACCAACTAACTGCGCCCCGCGTACCAGGTGTATACTGCTGTACGTACTGCTGCACAGCTGTTCTGATGTACGGACTGCTGCACTGCTGTTCTGCTGTGCTGTACGTACTGCTGCACTGCTGTTCTGATGTACGTACTGCTGCAGTGCTGTTCTGCTGTATGTAGTAAAGGTTTGGTCGGTGGGTGGGTGGAGGGTGCACTGCGTCGTCCGTGGTGGGTGGGTGGACCGTTCTGTACGTGGGAGTCTTTTTTTTGCTGTTTCCTAATTCATAAGAACCAACCAACTAACTGCGCCCCGCGTACCAGGTGTATACTGCTGTACGTACTGCTGCACGGCTGTTCTGATGTACGGACTGCTGCACTGCTGTTCTGCTGTATTTAGTAAAGGTTTGATCGGGGGGTGGGTGGAGGGTGCACTGCGTCGTCCGTGGTGGGTGGGTGGGTTTTGCGTCCTGTGGGAGATGAACCCTTTTTTTTGTTTCTACAATTTAATACCGGCCTCCCACTGGTGCTTGGGAATACCACCGTCCCCACTGCTGCACTCCTCTGTCCTTTACTACCGTACGTACTACTGCTGCCGTGTTATCATTTTTGTTTTGCAAAACTTGCATACAGAGGATGATACCTTTACTACCGTACGTACGGCGGCATTGTCGTACTGCCCTGTTATTATTTTGTTCTTTTAGTACTTAATACAGAGGATACAGCACCAATTTGTTTTTGTCCGCCATACCGGCCGGCAACTGGCATATTTCGGGAGTACCACTAGTTTTCTATGTAATACAATACGGAAGAGGCGTAATGAGCGCCCAAATCTTGGACCTGTCTCAATTAGGAGTAGGAACGGTGCTCCGTCTCGAAAGGGATGCGTGGTCAATGGTCAAATGACTAAGGCAAGCAGCAAATGAGTACGCCCCCCCCCCCCCGCCCTGTCGCGACATAGCTCTCGGGGCGCACCTGTACATATCCGTGAGGGATCCCCACGATTGAGCCATGATAAGGTTCGAAAGCGTGAGGGCGTTGGGCTCGATGCCTTTGGACCGCATCTCCTCGTAAGCCCTCATGGCTTTCGCAGCCGACCTTGCCTGCGCGTACCTGTTCAACAACGGTGACCACGCCAAAAAAAAAACACATACACACAAATGACAATTTTGTTGGCCATGCCGTATCGGTGACCACGACGAAAGCCAAGCGCTGAGAATTTCGGTAAGGGTGCGGTATTTCTAAAGGCGGACGAGCTGGGGCGAACATAATGTCAGCTTGCCAAGTGAGACACGTGAGATATGAGCATTACCTCCCCCCCCCTCCAAACTCTCCCCCTTCTCCATTCCTTCCGCCAAACATACATTTGGCGCCGAAGTTATATACTCGGGGCTTCGCATACTCACACGTAAATGGTGCCGTTGTAGGTGTAAATGTTAGGCTCTAGCCCGTCCTCCTTCAGCTTGCCCAAGAGGTCCTCCAAGAAATCGGTCTTGTCTTTCAGCATCCACTGCTCCATCCCGAGCATCTGCCAAGCCGTTGCCACGGGTGTCATAGAGTAAATGTCCTGGTCTCATGTCGCAGAAGAGAGGCCTCATTTATCCCAAAGTATACCAGGTATACTATTACGACCGCAGCAGAGAGGCCTCATCGATCGCAAAACATACAGGAAATAAAGCGATGACGGAATGTCACAATAGTAAATGTCGCACCAAATCCACTCTCAGCTTATGTCATGCCACCCTCAAATCACGCCCTGCCAGATTCAACGCCTAACCCATGGCGCACCTAGGGAAGCAATCTCCCAACGTGCCGCGTCACCAGCACCACCTCTACCCCCACTGTCACCTCTACCAACACCACCCCGCTTCCGCCACCACACAACCACCATCACAACCATCACCACCAACACCACCATCATCAACACCGTCACCACCACCACCCCTACCATCACCAACACGCCAACACCAACACCGACACTCCCACACCGCCACCAATACCACCAAAACCAACGCCAATACCACCACCACCATCACCACCACCGCCGCCGCCGCCACCACCACCACCCCCGCCCCCACCAACATCCCAGCCAACTCCACCACTACCTGCACAACCACAACCACCATCTCCCCCACTTCCACTACCGCCACCCCAACCACCATCACCCCGACTCCCACCACCAACAACACCACCAACACTCACCCGGATGACAACATTGTAGGCGACAATAGCCTTGGTGCCCTCCCCCCTCGCCTTTTCCAAGAGCTTCATCGCAAGGAGCAGATGACCCGGTCCTTTGACAGTGCGCATCTTTTTGAGCTTCGATACCAGCTCCGCTTCTGGGGTCCACTTTTGCCGCTGGGAAGGATCGACATATGAAAATATAAAGCCGGTAACGGTGTGCGAGATGATACATATTATAAAAATAAAAATACAGTCTAGCTGTGAGATCGAAGATTTTGCCGAAACTCATCTTTGCACGCTGTGTGCGATACTCCGATCGCGCGTATTACGGGTTATGTGTTCTCGTTAAGGATATAGGTCGGCGACTCCCTTTGCAACTACAGTGTAGCTATCAGGGTCAACAGGGTGATGTTAGTCAGTCTGTGCGCAGACACTATATATATGCGATTGACATGGGAGATGATATGTATCAGACGGGATACAGGAGATGAGATACCTGGTACCAGCATGCGCGATGAGACAAGTGGCATAAGTGGATGTGTACTGCTGCTCGTGCTGCACGTGCGTTACGTATTTGTAGTCCCCCGGGTGTCCGAACGTTAACCGAGCGACCTGCTGCACTGGTGCTATATGGTATATTTGATGCTGTGGGCAGAATGAAAGCAAATCCGTATCGAGTACACGTGCAGCAGCAGTACTGCCAACAACAGCAGCCCGTACGAGTACCATGATTTCCTCCTTGACAGAAGGCATACATCTGCTGCTGCGCTACTATTGTGACGAGCGCTGCTGCTGCTGCTGCTGCTTTACACTGCAGTACGACCGCTGCTGCGCTTATGCCTGCAGTACACACTACTTCTGTGACCGCTTTTATGACCGCATGACGACCACGACTAGTCGGTGCGTATCGACAACACGTGCAGCAGCAGTGCTTGCAACAACAGCAGCCAGCACAAAAATCATGGTCTCCTTATTGACATTGAAGGAAGGCATACTCCTGCCGCAGCAGAGTCCTGCGGCTGCTGCTGCTACTTCTGATGTTCTGCGTTGCTGCTGGACTACGACCGCTCCTGCTCGTGCTGCTGTTATTGCTGCTCGGTGCTGGTACGCGTATACCTCTTATAGTATTAATATTAATAGTAGTATTGATAGTACCCAGGTGTGACCAATGGTCGGTCGAGCGTACCCTTGGGCGGGGCTATCACCGCAGACAGAGACCTTAGCATTGAAATAACGCGGCGTCTTCAGAGGGCCTGGGCGTGCTTCCACCGGTACAAGATGGAAATCTATGATCGCCCGGGTGTGCGTTTACGGTTGAAGGTGCGGTTGCTGAAAGCCGAGGTGGTCGAGACACTGCTGTACGGTTGCATGACGTGGAGCCCGAAGAAGCCTGACTATGACAGGCTACGACGGGTTCACCGCTCCATGCTCCTCCGATGCCTTGGATGGCGGAAACGGGAGCGCGACGACCACACCCTATCGTACGCCGACGCGCTTGCCCAGACAGATTCCGAGAGCGTTGAGGCGATAGTGCGCAAACGGAGGATTTTGTTTGCGGGATTCGTGGCACGTATGGGGGAGGAGCGTCTGCCACAGAGGGTGATGTTTGGGGAGTTTGTTGGGGGTAAGGGCTACTCAGGGGGGCAAGAGAAAGACTGGATGGATCATCTGAAGGAGGATATGTCGGTCTTTGGAATGAAATTCGAAGGATGGCGAAAGGCTGCTCAGAAGGCTGGCAGATGGTTTCGAAGAGTAGAGGAGGGAGCCGAGTTGTTCATGCGGAATTGGCATGAAATGGACAGACGCAAAGCTGCAGAGCGACGCGCAAAGGCTGCGGCAGCGCCATCCACCGTTGGCATCTCTAAGCGGCCGGGGGGAGGGGGAAGGGGGGGGGGCGGGGAGGGGACTAGGGGAGGGGCGGAGGGGGGAGGGGGGGAGGGGGGAGAGGGAAAGGGAGGAAGGGGGGAAGGGGGGAAGGGGGAGCGTCATGCCCAAGAGACTGAAGTCTGGGTTTGGCCATCGTCGTATTGAAAGTTGTGGGCCTTCTAATGGCCGTCACGAGATAGCATAAGACCGCCCTGACTTCTTCGCCATGTTGCGTTCTCTCCCAGGTGCTATTGATGATGGACGTGATACCCTCTGTTAGCCCAATGCCATCCTTAGCCAGTTCCTAGGGTCTGCTAGTATGACATTTCTCTTTCTTTTCTTTTTCTTTTTCTTTTTTCTCTTTTTCTCTTCTGTTTTCCTTGCTTTCTTGTCTTGCCTTTTCTTGCTTTTCTTGTCTTTTTCTTCTCTTAGCTCGCCTTTTTCGTTTTGTTTCGTTTTTCTTCTTTTTTCTTTCTTTTCCTTTATCTTCTTTTCTTTTCATTGTTTCTTTTTCTCTAATTGACTTACGCCTGTCGTGCGTATGCGTAGTGATAGATACTACATGTAATATATACGTGGTAGTCTTCCTTGGGTGGCAATCGGAATATCTGGTTTCTCCAGACGTGAGTAGTGAGACATATGCACCGGCCTGGACCTGGCACATCTTAGACTGACTCCCGATTTCACTTTGAGATGTTTCTGGTGGAGGCATGAATTGCGTCAGCTGTGATATATACGTGTACCACCTTGGGTTGTGTGTGTTTTCCCTGGGGTATTCCTCAGCTCCAGAGTGACTGAGTGACTGGAGCCTGTCCTGTGACCACGGACTTGATTATGCGAGTTGATGTGAGAACAACAACAACAACCGTCTGCTGTTACTGCTGTACGCACTGCTGCTATACTTGCAGCATGGCAGCCTCGCAGCAAGTCAGTCGTATCGAGTACTGTTCGTGTACATGCAGTAGTACATCCAACAACAGCAGCAGACAGTACGACTACCGCAGTCTTCATGAGCTATCCCTGATGCCATGGTACACGAGTAAGGTCATACCTGGTACCTGGCACGGCAGTAAAACACGGTCTTGACGCAGTACAGCAGTGATAGTAGTAAAAGCGCAAGTAAAACATCACAATGCTACATTAGAACAGCAACTCACGTCCCACTGCTTCGGCCTCCCACCATCCCTGCTGCTACCTTTCAGCCCAACCTCTGCCACAGCTTCCACGCGCCGCGGCTCAAGCTTCTCCGAGCCCGGAGAAGCGTCATGAGGCGTTTGCAACTGCTGCGTTGGTCCTTGGGGTGCTATTGGAGGCGCTGGGTGACTGCTATCAGTCAAAGCTCGGACCACAACATAAGGCCCTCTGCTTTCACCTACGCCCCTTGCAATGGGTGTGGAGCGCGCTAACTCTCGCGCACATTGCACAGCGATCGATCGAACCCTTAGCATGGCCTCTCGAGGCCCCTGTTTCGAGTGCTCCTCCGGTTTCTGGCTAGGTCTCGAGCACAACAGCACACACCGGAGACAGGGTTCTATCAGCCCCGTGTACAAAAAGCCTCCCGAGGCAGAACGAACTCCACGATTCAAAACTTTGTCGTAACAACGGCTTGAGGTTCAAAACCTTCGTACCCAGGGGTTATAGCCCATCTCGGTTGAAACGATCGGGGTGAAACTTGACCGTTGTGCCGTTGTGTCACCACACCCACCACGGCGCCTAGTGCCTATCTGTAAGCTGATTTCCTCGACAAGGGGGAGAGTGCAAACGCCGAGCGACGCACCTATGGAATGGTTTCGACGAGATCTTTCCAACGCCCTGTCATTTTTGTCATGTGCTTCCCCCTGTTTGTTTTCGAGACAATCGTCTCTGAAGTTCGTCCCAAGGACATGGGTAGGCTTGCAGGGTGCAGACAATCTCTCGTGGAAGGGTCGGAACTCGCAAAGGCTCTCGACAAGGTGGCCGTCATCCCCGGCTTATGCCTGTCGTGCCGTACTTGTTTGGTAGAGCGTCGCTACCTATATCCGATCTACAGCAGTGTATCGGATCCTAATCATAATCATGCGTTGAACTGCATCTCTCCGACATGCTCACGTGCTACACAGATCAGTTGACACAGATAGGCGCTTGGTTCACCGCCAGCAGCTTGCAACACAGCGGGCGTGAGCGGGTGCCCTTACCATCCCCCAAGAGAACCCTGGGGCAAGGTTGATATTGAAGACCGAATAATGTGCGCCGGGGTGGTTGCAAAATTCACCCTTCGGGGGCAAACTACTCAGAATTAGAGTTGGATTTTGCATGCGCGTGGGAGACACGGGAAGGGTGGGCGCAATCGTCGTATCATGCACGGCCGTAGTCCGTAGGGCCGTAAACCCTCGCATCCTTACAATGCCGGGACGGAGCACGTCGGGTTTTAACCGACCGAGCAGACATTGCGTACACCAACCGCGAAGCGTCGTGAGGTAATCGGCGAGTCGCATGAAGGGTGTGGAGCCGCTTCCCACAGTAGAACCACTCGCGCCGGTGAGTGGGTGGGTGGGTGGGGGTGGTGCTCTTTCAAGAAACGGCCCGTAACCTACTGCAAAAGCATAGGATGCGAACTAGAGTGGGAAATCCGTTTTGTACTCACCCGTTGCACATATTTTTGCTTTTTCGCCCACTGCGGGGCGGCATCGGTGATGACCGCCACAGCCAGTTAGGGTCGTCACAGCCAGTTAGAGTCGCCAGTTTTAGCTGCGTGTACTTACTGCTTTCTTTGTAGATCGCATACTCTTCACAGAAACGACGCGTGCTACGGCAGTAGAGGTAGCAGTTCTGCCGAAAGGTTTCTCTGAATGACGAGCATACTCAACCAAAGAAGCTCTAAAATATCGACATCGTTGGAATGTCAAAAAAAGTGTTTTGCGACATTTTATGCGAGTTTTGCGGTATTTACCTGCGAAGGCCGTTGGGTCGTACGTCAGGTTGCGTTTTAATCTTTCTCGAAGTTTGTGTTCGTGTGGGGTGGGGAGCTTTCCTCAAAAGAAACGCGGCAGAAGAATATATATATACTACCTCTATCGTAGCACGCGTCAAACCCGAAAACGAAGTATGGTGTGTTTTATTGCGTTCGCGCGTGTTTTTATCGCGTTCGCACGTTTTTTATTGCGTTCGCGCGCGTTTTGCTTGCATGTGATGCAAGGTGGAGGCATTTATAGTGCCCAACTCCCCCAATGATACCGGTGAAGCTCAAGAACTCCTCTGGTCATTCGTGTCGTACTATCTCGTTTCCAGCAACACCGTCGTCGCAACAGTGTGTTCCTGCTTTGCCTTGTTAGTGAGGGTGCAACGCTCATCCACCCGACCGAATCGTTAAAACCAGCCGCGCGCGCACGGAGGTCATCCGCTTGATCGTGCCGCTTTGGCTGCATCATATAACAGCCGAGGAGCAACCGGATGCGCCCGTCTACGTGCGCGCGCTGACCGACATACTTCCGATTTCGCAGATACGCATGGTAGGAGGATCACATTATTACTATAGTTCAGTGGTCCCTCTATAGTGCCGGTATGGGCACTAAAGAGGGGAATACCGGCAGTATATCGGCAACCGGCACTACTCCGCATACCGACGCTACTGGCTGTTCCCCATCTGTGCCAAGTGACTTCACAGGCACCATAGCGGGTGACCAGCACACTGCTCAGCCGGCGCAATAAGAGGGACCTCTAACGTAGTGTGGGTTTACAGTACTGCCACGCAAGCTCCAGCTCTAACTTGCTGTGGCCGTCATCGCCTAGTGTACGTTAGACACCGGGAGGGTGTTAAGATGTTGCCATGGGCGGCCTGAAAGCCAAGCCATGACTAGGAATAGACACGTGACACGGTAAAGGTACACCGTTTGTTTTGCTGATATCCCCGACACAGGGTACGGCAAAGGTGCACCAACCATTGTTGTTTCTGAGGCTCCTAACCACTTGAGGAGTTTAATACTGTTGATAGTATACCTCACCCAAAAAACTATTTCGCGTATGCCGAAAGTTCAACCGGATGGTGACCAAGCCCATGGCCTAGGTATACACAACAGTCACGTTGCGAACCCAAGAATGGCCTCATTCCGATCATTGTGGGCTTAAGGAGACTTCGTCACTCCAAAAACAATATAGCCCAAAAGCGGTACCTGGTATGCCGTAGTACCTGCATCGTAGCACGCGTCCCCCCTCAGTTGGCAAACTACTCTACATCTCACCCCAAAAAGTGACTTACTAATAGAGTGAAGTGAATTTGCACCGGAAGGACTAAATCCATGGCCCAGACATGAAAAAAAAAATTCAGATGGGAAAAAAAGAAATACACCGGTACAAGTTATTCAGCGGTTCTCAAAGTTATGTGTGCGGTTCGCAGGAAAAATTTGCGGTTTCGATATTTTTGTGTTAGCCCCCGGTGGAAAACGCCTCCTCCGTATACACTGGAAACCAAAATGCCCCCCCCCCGTTACATTTGGGGATGTAACAGTGCATGAAGTGTCGGCTGCGGATCTCGCGAACGGTTTCAACATTTCACAATTTTGCGGTTGTTTAACCGGTACGTCCTCTCTTCCTTATTCCGGCAGTACACACGCCTGGTGTCAACCCTGCAGAAGCTCCATGCAAGGCTCGGGCCATTGTAATGTCCCTGTACAAGGCCGCAACAGAAACCTTATGCAAGGCACGGGCCATTGTGATAAGCTCCCGAGACGTGGAACGATCCAACCCATGAACCAACCTTTTATACTGTGCCGCGAGAAAAAGTCCACTCTAAATCAAGTGACCCGGGCTTCGATAGAGGTGCACCAACCATTGTGTTTTTCTGAGGTTGGTTCCTCAATTTGGGAGCTTAAAACCTCTCCCAATAGCTGATCTGGGGAAAAAGAAAGCTGCTACCGGATGGGAAATCCTATGGCCTAGATACACAACGAGAATCGTGATTTTTTTTTTCGGCTAGTTCCGACGAAATTGGGTTAAGGAGCCGCATCATTCAGAAATCATTTCAGACGAAAAGTGATACCTCTGTCGTAGCACGCGTGAAGCACCAGGTACATTATTCCCCCCCAAGGCGATGCAGTTGCGAATAAATTATAAAAACTGAAAATACACTCCAGCTGTGAGATCGAAGCTTTCGTCGAAACTGATCTTTGCAAGCTGTGTGTGATACGTACTCCGATCGCGCGTATTACGAGTTGTGTGTCCTCATTAAGGATATAGGTCGGCGTAGTATAAATCGTGGAGGGGTCAATGAACCTCTTTAGAACTGCGACGTGCGTGCTACGGTAGAGACACGAGCAATTTTGGGCAAAACCGTTTTCTGATGACAGGGCTCCTCAACCCTCCTTAACCCTAACCCTAATTCTTGTTTTGCACCCAAGAGCCATCCCACGGCAGGGGTGCAGCAGCTTCTAAATTTTTTTTGAGGTCCTCACGTAAGGAACTCAATATCTCACCCGATACTACATGACTTCGAAGGCATTCGTTCGCACAACCCGACCAAGCTTCTACGCATTAGTCCTAAAACAATACGATGTACTCGACAAATTTCTTCACAACCGGTAGTTCCTCGCATGAGGAGCTCAATTGCCCAGGGACTTTTTGGGCGCAAAAACTGGGGCTCCCGTGAAATTGCACGTACGTGCAAGGTTTTTCAGATTTGCGCGTAAATTCAATTGCGATTTATGTGTGGCGGCTCCCTATGTCCAGGTCCGCACAAAACGACGGTTACGCTGCCCAGACCAACCCGACCCCAGACCCGACCCTAACCCTAACCCTAACCCTAACCCAACCCTCTGGGGGGCTTTCGGTCTGCTCTCGAGGTCGGCAGGGGCTGTACTGAGTTCACGTGCAATTCTAAAAACCTTGCACGTACGTGCAATTAAACGCCGTGGGATGACTCAATTTTAACATATTCTTTCATGTCTATGATAGGTCAAGCCCATGGGTTTGGTGATCGGGTTGCACTCGCAGTGTACTCGAAATAAGTTTTTGGACGGGGTACAGAGCTCTTCATGTAAGGGGGCTTCCGACAAAGAAAAAAATGCGCCTTTTGCCGTAGAGTATGCCCTGCACCCTTTTGGGGGGGGGGGTACAAAATACTTGGAACTAGAGTGGGGCGATTTTTGTAGCTGCAAAAGCGTCAACTGCTCCGATTTCCTCGTGTTCAGCACTCCAGGCTCCACTTTTAGTTCGTGATGGTTGTGGAAGGTATTGCCTACTGAGCTACCGGGGTAAAACATCGATCAATTGCCCAGCCCCGGGCAAGACCACCCTGGGCACGTGTGCACGGACCGTATGGTATTCGTATTAATTTCGTATTAATATCCCAAAGGTTTCTATGTTCAGAGTGGTACCAGTCTGACACAAAATACGAGGGACTCATTGATAAGCTGCAAAAGCTCCTAATCTACCCAAACGTTATGAGCAAGATGGAAACCATTCGTGAAGTATGCCGACCGCTTGGCCCTTCAGCTCATCCCGCTTCTAGGTTCCTCGTATTTCTAGCACTCTAAGCTACACATTTTACTCGTGACAGGCTCCTTCCTCCCGAAGCGCGCCGAGCGATCGGTCCATTACCTCGTCTCCTTTCAAGATTTCTCGTGTTTTAGTTGTGATAGGCGCCCCCCAACGCACGCCGATGAAGAGCGATCCGCCAATCAGCTCATCCCGTTTCTAGGCTCCTCGCAGTTTTGACACTCTAGGCTACGCTTTCAGGTGTGATACTATAGGTTCCTCCTAAGGCATGCCGACCGATCCCGCTAGCCCATAAGCTCGTCCCGCTTCCTCAGCTTTTTTGCGCTCCACGCTTCGTGAACCCAAGGGCTCTCCGTCTCGCAAGCAGGTCGATCCGGCACTCCGAAACGAATCGCTTCCGGACTACCCATGGCTAGTGTTTCATTTTCCGGTCGTAATGAGGGGTCGCCGTCATTTCCTAGAAGGGGCGTCGGAGGGGCCGTTGGCGGGGGGGGGGGGGGGAGGGGGGTGGAACCTTTGTTGTTGTACCAAAAAAACGTGCTTCCACTCTACTTTCAAGTAGTTTGTTCCCAAGGGTTCTATTTTCCGGTCGTGATCAGGAGTTATCATCGTATTTTCTTGATAGGAGAGCGGGGGGGGGGGGTCGTTATATGTAAGCTAGTACAAGGGCTCCGCTCCGCGGGTGGCGGGCAGCTGACACCGCCCGCTACGCTCGCGCAAGGAAGAATACAAGATGTTAAGGGGGAAGAAAGAAGAGGATCGTGATTTGGTGCTACTAGCGATTTGACAATGCCAAGAACTACTTGTCCAGAGCTGATTGCCCGGTGCTGTGCTGTGTGCTTGCTGGCAATGTCACGTTCTGATAGGCGGCATGGGTGTAATTTGCGCAAAAACAAAAACACCAAGAGGACCGAGAGAGGACAATCAATGAAGAAAGCAAAAATACGAGCACACGAGCCGACAACAGGTACAAATACTCTGCAAAACACTTGGAAATATGCTGTGTATCATAGGCGTCAAATATTGAAGGTGTGGACTATCAATAATTTTACAAACATATTTCCAATACGTCAGCTGTAAGTCTGAGCTGGGGCATGCCAAAAAATAAACACTACTGAACCCCCCCGCCCCAAGAAACCATCGCACCTCCTGCCTCGACCATCCCCCCCGAGACATCCCCAACGTCACCGCCGCCTCCTTCAGCCTTGCCACCATTCGCAACAACATCATCACCACTCTCCGCCGCCGCCGCTAGCGCTTCCGCTCCATTTGTGCTCGCAGCCAGCCTCCATCCCTTCAACTCGGCATCACCACGCTCCGCCGCCGTGACAGCCTCAGCTCCTTCCGCGCTTGGAGCCAGCCCCAATCCCTTGACCTCCGCAAGGTCCCTGGCCGTTTCTATTATGTCTCCCACAGTAGAAGCCACACCCGCCGCCCGTGCGCGGCACGCCAAACCATGCTTGAAACCCTGAGCCGCCACGGTCAAGCACGAGTTCCAGCGGGGCGACCCGGGGGGAAAAGGTGTTAATCATCCAAGGTCTTGATCAGGCTTACTACTGTTAAAACTATCCCACAACGAATCGAAGCAGCTTGTCATTTTTTTTCATGCAGTAGCATTAACAACAACACTCACCGCAATCTCCGCTAAACTCCTCGCCTTCCGCCACGCCGTTTCGCCAGTACTACCGCTCTTCGCCGTATTTGCGCTTAGCTGCTGCTGTCCCGCACTTCTTGGGCGCCACCCCCCCCCCCGCTGCTGCTGCTGCTGCGCTGCACCGCCGGCCCGATTTAGCGGCACGGCCCCTCCCGGCGTGCCCGCCAAGCTCTTGTAAGTTTCCTCGTTCGGCTCTACCCCCCTTGCCTGGAAGCATGCGAGGGTTGCTGTCGTCACGGGAGGCTATGGATACACAAAACCAACTAAAAAAATCATGAAAAAAGGAAAGAAAAAAAAAAACAGTTCTTAAAGCAATCCAAACCCATTTCAAGTATATACAGTAGAGTAGAGGTGTCCCCCCCAGTAAAGCGGTGGAGTGGTATAGAGAGCAATATGAGCGCCTTATAGGGGGGAGCCGCCTTATTCGTTCCAGGTTATGAGTGCAATTCCCTTGTAATAGTCGCGCCAAGCGATATTGACCGCCTTGTATCGAGATACCGCCTTATATAGGGATACCTTACGCCTTATTCGTTCCGAGTTATGAATGCAATTCCCTTGTAATAGTTGCGCCAAGCGATTTTGACCGCCTTATATAGGGATACCGCCTTATATAGGGATACCGCCTTATATAGGGATACCGCCTTACCTCGGATCGATCACGATCTAGATCATATAGATCGCATAGATCATATAGATCATGTAGATCGTCTACAGTAGACCATGTATCTGCTGTGATGAGATGTTGTGCTCGGACCCGTATCTATAGAGTACAGATACAACGCAAGCCACACGTATTGCCGTAGATCATACAGATCGTACGGCTCCCACCGGGTAACATGAGCTAGACCATACATATCTTCCCTGACAGATCTAGATCATCAAGTAGGGATAGCTCATCTGTCCGACGTGTGGAACAATTCTACGCGAGTCGATGAGGGAACAAAAGGCTGAATTATTCTTGCGATAAAAACGAAGGCATGCACCGCATTGGGGGGGAGGGGAGGGGGGAGCGCCTGCTATGAGGCCCCGGATCTGATACGTGAAAAAAGAAGGAGGCTGGACAAAAAGTGCAACAATAATAAAATTGCAATAAAACACAAGTATGGCTTGCAAAAAAAATGATACTACCGTATTCGCGACGAACAGCAACTTGCAAGCCCGAGTCTCGACCACTCAATCGGTCTAACTCACACAATGCGTATAACAAATTGTGATACGTATCATACTAAAATCATAAAACATTTCGTTTCACCGTATTTGGTTCTCACCTGCATCATGTCGAAAATGCCTTCCATCTCTTCCCAGCGCTCAGCTTTCACCGCCGATCTCAGCGCCAAGTTGTACGTCCTCTCGCTCACATTGACACCGCCGAGGCCATCCAGCACCACAAGTTCCCTCCAGCAGGCGAGACAATCCTCATGCCGTCCCGCGCTCCTGAAACCCTCCATAACCTGTCAGACAAATCAGCCCAAGGCGGACCACAGCACAAAATAGATCAGCACTACCAGTAACACCACAACTCACTCATGGACGCATGGTTTTTTGTTGGGGGGGGGGGGGGGGGGGTTGGTACATATATCCTTAACCTTAACCCTAACCCCCAAAACCTCAAGAAAAACCCCAAGCACGCCAACACGGTTGCACAGCTCGGACAGATCATGCTCTATCACCTAATCATTTATTAATAGATCATCTACAGTAGACCCTGCGTCTGCTGTTATGAGACGTTGTGCAGGATCTGTACATAGTGAGTACAGATTCAACCAAGGAAACATGTGCTAGATCTTGCAGATCGTACGGCTCTCACCCATTAGAGCTAGCTCATACAGATCTTCTCAGAAAAATCTAGTTCATACAAACCTTACCAGAAAGATCTAGACCACCAGCCGGGGATCGGTTATCTGTGCGGCGTGTGAAATGTGCATGGTATGCAGTACTAACAGTCACTTGCGACAACCACGCCAATGCTTCCACAGAGAAAAAGCAACAAATGAATGAAATGACGAAATCCTGGACCGAACGAACCTCCCCGCTCACCCCAACTCACGCTGGCGTAAAGCGCCTCTTTCGGTCGAAACCTGGCCCTGCCGTAGTCCGCAAGAAACTTCCTGCCGAGGTCAGCCTGCCCGAGGCATCTCGCGCCCTTGATAGCCACGGCAAAACCAGCCTCGGTGAGCGTCTGTTTGCTCTCCAGCATCATTTCCGCGATCTGTCAGGTGGCGTCGCGTTGGACAGCAAGTGTCAATGTTAACAGGCGATGAAGCGAGGTCGAAGTTACACCTAGGTAAAAAGTTGAACCTTTCTGAGGTGATTATAGCACAGGCGGGAAAAAGCGACTTGACTACAGCAAAAGAGGGAAAAAAATACTTCCTTACATCACAGCGGGCGAAAAAAAAGCGACGAACACCTGATTGTATTAATAAAATAGAGGGAAAATAATCGAATATGTTGCAGAGGGGAACAATACTTGGTTACGAAGAGTGTAGAGGAAAAAATGTTTAGCTTGCATGTAACTTAGTTCCGAGGTAAGCCTGCCCGAGGCTCCTTGTACCCAGAACCCCTTTAGAGCCCCAAAATCACCCCTATACGACGTACGAATTCCAAGTGATTTCTCCCATATAAACGGGTTTCCAGTTGAAAGGCGTTAACAGATTTAGATCAATGCTCGGGACACCCACGTCGGTGCGAGCTATGTGCACCACCGATATAAACAATTCCCACCCCTTGATCCCATCCGGACAAGACCTGATCCCAACCGGCGGGGGGGGGGAGGGGGGTGGGGGTACTCAGCTTGTGCATTGCCGTAGTCGAATGACCATAGACCCTCGCATCCCTACTATGCCGAGACGGAGCGTGTCGGGTTTTCACCGACCATTGCTTGCACCAAGCGCGAAGCGCCGTAAGGTTGGCGAGTCGCATGAAGGGTGAACTGCATCCTTCCAAGAACCGCTCGTAAGACGGACTTTCGGCATCTTGTGCCTACTTTCTTGCTTATGGACGACAGGGCCAATGACTTATAAATTGTTTTCTGGTGTGGCCACTCCAGAGACAGCAATGGGCAATACTACGCAACTGACTCGTGAGTGCCTTACCATATTCGCACTACGTGATACGATCATTCCTCCTGTGCGGAGTTAGATTTCTCCACCCCGCACAATATGATCCAACTCGATAGTCATCCTAGCGACCGCCAAAAAGAAGAAAAAAAAAGTACCCTGGTTGTTTAGCTCACGCAGTGATTGGCATGTTTTACAGCGTCGTTGCCAACCAACGCCAACCCCAATATACATATAATGTTTTCCAGCGTCGGTGTCAACCGAGGCTAACTAATATACCTATATTTTAGGGGGGGGGGGCGGGTACTCATTTGTTGCTTGCCTTAGTCGCGTGACCATTGAACTCGCATCCCTTTCGAGACAGAGTGCAGTTCCTACTCAAAATATAGAGACACCTCTAACGGTTGGGCGCTCAGTACGTCTCTTCCATATATTACATAAAACTTTTTATTCGTCTTATCGTGAGCACGAAGCGCGAACCGTCATCACACGTGCCCACGTGCCAGTCGGGTTGTTGGTTCATGTACTGGATATTTTGTTGGTCCGCATCTATATTAAAACTAAGTGGGTTGGTGGACACAAGCTCGCACCAACGTGGGTGCCCCGAACATCGCTGACCCATTTTACCATTGCAAAAATATTGTCCCGCTCTATTTCAAGTCAAGTATCAAGTAGCCAAAGAGGTTACTAGGCGCGGCTAAGCATCTGTTTGGTCTCCAACATGGCCTCCGCGATCTATCGGGGACGCATGCTACGATAAGGTATACCATTTTTTGGCTAACCATTTTTCTGAAGGACGAGACTCATTAACCCTTTTAGCACCGCACTCCCGACATGGGGACAAAACACTTGGAGTTGGACTAGGATCATTTTTGAAGGGCGAGACTACCCATTAACCCACAAAAATCGTCGGAATGCCAATCTCGTTGTTTTGCAGCATGATTGCTTTGTACAGTTAGGCCATGGGAGGAGTGATTCATTGGGTGGCACTCTCGTGTTTTATCAACGTTCCTTATTATATGATATGGAGTACGGAGCTGCTTAGATGAGGCATGTCAGAAAAATCATGGTGAACCTCTACGGTAGAATGCGTCGAGGTTGAGTTAAGCTGCAAGGCGGACTCGACGCCAAGTTGATCGTTTGGGGGCATAAATACACACTAGTAGGGGTTCCCCAACAAGGCGGTCCAAGTAAGGCGGTATTCCGATATAAGGCGGTCCAAATCGCTTGGCGCGACGGGGAAGCGCACTGATAACGTGGAATGAGTAAGGCGGCTTCCCTCAACAAGGCAGCCACATTGCTCTCGCACACCACCACCGAACTGGAGGACCCCTACCATACTACTGCATGTGAGGATACTTGCAGTGCGACCACGACTCAATAGGATATACCTGGCATGGGTTTTGTACCATATGGGCAGGCGGTTTACGAGGATACGAAACCGTCAGTACAGGCAGCTTCGACGCCTGTGCTGCGAGAGATTAATTCACTCTGTGCTCTACCCCGACCTCTGCTCAGCGCTAGCTACTACTACTGCATCATCTACTGCTGCAGCGCTGCCAAGTTTCCCGACACTGCATACCAATACCTGGATACATAGGATAGAGGGGGCACATTGGATAGACGGGGAAAAGTGACGAAATACAATGAAGAGTCCAGTATCGGCCACACCATGTAGCCCCGGCTGCTAGGGTCAGCGTCTGCTACCATTGCCTTGCGACTAAATCATATATTACATAAGCAAGAACACTTCTTTATATAGGCGGGCCGAACGAAAATTGCCCGACCAATCTCAAGTACTACGTACACTCATTTAAGCTAGCAGCTAGCGCTATTATTGTGGCGGGTCGAACAAGCCGGCTCAATAAAAGCCATCTTGCATGAACTACGCCCAAGGCACAATCTACGGGCAGTCAAGCTAGCAGCTGGCGCTTTTGCTGTGTAGGCGAGTCGCACGAAAATGACCCATTATATCTTACATGAACTATGCCCTAAGCACTACCCACAGGCAGCGAGGCTAGCATCTATTAACAGTGTTGTTGCCTTAGCAGGAGGAACGAACATGACCGAACAAGTTTAATCTTACGTGAACCACGCCCTTCCAGTCTTCCTCTCGGTGCAGCTTGCCAATCATTGCCGAGTGGGCCCTGCGCGTCGCCAGCCAGCCCCTTGCTTTCATTTCCGCCGCAACCCTGCAGTTCACAAAAAGAAACACAAGAACAAGAACAAGAACAAGAACAAGAACAAGAACAAGAACAAAGCCAAGATAAGCGAGCCGGTACAACCGTCGCAAGGAAATAGAGTCGGAAAAACCGATACGATACAGTTACAAGCCAAGAGAGGCGGCAGAACATACCTGGTATATACAGTTGATTGGCCAAGCTCTACCTCACAACGGCATTTGACTGGGCAAGCTCTCATTAGCCGCACAAAAAAAGGGAGCTGACAGAAAAATCACAGGGGCCGTACAGCCGTTTCCAGATGAGAGATCCGGCAAAACCGTTCCGATAAGAGGGCAACGCTAATAAGCAAAGCAACTCAAACATAACGCTTGCTGCTGGTGAACCTGCAAGTGCAAAAAACACATTCTTCCGAAACTCAACACACGTACGAAATCTTCGATCTCACAGCTGGAGTGTATTTTCATTTTTTATAATATATACCATGGTATTGGGGGTCGAGCGCCATGCTGCTGCCGACTGACCGGCGCATGCAGCTAGACGAGCCCCAGGAGTCGCGATGATCATGTTCGACAGCGTCATGAAAAATACACCGCAAAGACATAAAAACAAGGTAACATGAAAAAAAAAGTGTTGATGCTTTCCAAAATGCAGTACTTTATACCAGGCGTATAATACACTTTTATCCTTTTTCGGGGAAGACGGGGAGCGATATACTTCTTTTTTTTTTCTCCAAAAATGACATATTTCGTACTACTCGTAACAATGAATACCCGTCGATTTTTGGGGGGGAAGGGGGGAGGGAGGGGAGCGCAATGCCGTCGACTGACCTACGCATGCAGTTAACCGAGCCCCAGGAGTGCGCGACGATCATGCTCGACAGCGTCCGGCGGTCGGGCTGGACTCCTCCCTCCATCATCTCCCCGTAGAGCCGCACCGCTCTCTCCTCCTTCCCCGCCTGGCCGTACCTGCCACCCGCCAACCAGGACCCATCAAAAGTGGAGTCGATTTAGTTTTTGTCGTATTTTCTGCATATGTTTTCCTACGACGGGAGGGTACTAATCAACGCTTGCGCTCACCACTCTTGTACATCTGTGCCGTGTGTCGACCTTAAACTCAGTTTCCGTCAAACGTGAAGCCAGGGTCATGCAATATTTTTTATCCCGCGGCGAATGGGGTACACACAAACCTCAAGCTCACCACACTTTCGACATCTTTGTCGTGTGTTCAGTTTCAACCCCGTTGTAGAACACAACGATGCTGCCGTTGGTGACAAATCGCGGTCTCCACGCACCAGTGCGAGGCGCGTCAAAGTCTCTTTTAGCCCAAATATACCAGTTTTAATGGAGGGGGACGGCCGGTCAAGACGTCAAAACCGCGGTCTCGTACTATCAGTTTGGGGCGCGTCAAAGCCTCTGTCATCCTTCAATCCTTTTGGAACAACATATTTTTATCCCACACGAATTCCATGCCATGTGTCCCGAAACACGTCGACCCAGTTGTAGAAGGAATACGCCGCTATAATTAGCAGGGTTTGGTAATACCTGTACTAGTAATTATTGGTAACAGCAGCGGACGGTAGGTAACTTAAAAAAAACGTGGCAATATCAAGGCAATATCAGGTCCCTCTTGCCCCCCCCCCGGAAAAACCTAATGGTACGAATGACATTTCGATACCACGATTTACATACAAAGTCACTTTCACTCGCATGCGTACACTGTGACGAGTACGAACCGGAAACATCAATATATCAAACAGGTGTATTTTGCCGTTGGAAGCAGACTTCACGTGGGTTAATAGAGAAAATAGTGGAAACCCGAGGCGCTTTTTAACCGTCCCCTACATTGCGGAAACTATCCAATACAGTCATACAGCCAATTTGCGGTCATCACCGGCAGGCAACTCGTCGACCCATAGGTGGTATCAATCCCTGACATTTAATGCAGAGGGGCGATCAGTCAAGGCATCAACCCGCGCTCGCTTAGCATCATTTCGGGGCGTGTTAAAGCCTTTTTCGGCCCAAATATACTGGTTTCAGTGTAACTGGCGGTCAGTCAAGGGGTCAAGCAGTCAATCAACGGGTCAGACCGCCGTCTCCTGTGATAGAACCAGCGCCCACTCATGCATGCGCGTATGAGGCTGTTGAGATGTGCATTATTACTACTTTTAGACTACGGGGGCGCACAGTCCAGGAGTCAAGCCGATTAAATTTCTCCCACGAGAGCATCAGAGCTCACTCGTGTATGAGGCTGTTGTGGGTGCGCCCTAGTGTGCACTAGCTATAGCGTATGATGGGGGAGCGGTCAGTCAAGGAGTCAAACCGCGGTCTCCTAGCATGTTTGGCCTTAATATACTAGTTTTAGTGTAGGGGCGGTCAGTCAATGGGTAAACACGGTCAAAGCGCGATCTCCTGATAACATTAGTACGTACGCGTGTATGAGGCTGTTGTAGGTGTGCACTTCGGGCTCCAGGCCGTCCATCTTCATCTGTTGGAACAGCACCTCCATCTGCTTCAGCTTGTCCTCGCGCATCCACTCGTCGACGGCTATCATCTGCCGAGACCAACAGCAGCAGCAGCAGCGGCAGCAGCATAATTGCCATAATCAAATCATGATCATCATCAGCAGCGGCAGTAATAGAGGCAGAAAAAGCAGCAAAAGAAGAGGCAGAAGCAGCAGAAACAGCAGAAGCAATATCAGCAGCAGCAGGAGAAACATTAGAGGCAGAAGCAGCAGCAGCTGAGGCAGCAGCAGTACGAAGAGCGCGCGACGGGGGAGGAGGCGTACTCATTTGTTGTTTGCCTTAGTCGTGTGACCATTGAGCACGCATCCCTTTCGAGACGGAGCACCGGGGGGTGGGGTTAGATGAATCTGCAACCTGACACGCACCATCACGCTGCAAACATAAAATAGTACGATGCAGGCGTTGCTGTGTGCACCAGTAATGCAGGCCAAGCACAACAGTCATCGCCGCAGCAGTGCAGTAGCATCAACTGCCAGGTTCGGTGTAAATGCAGAGTGAAAGGAAGCACCCGCACACCCGCATCTCCCACGACCATTCCATGTTAAGGCTTCGCTCCTTAGGTACTGAAACATCGACGGTACAGAGCGCGCCAGGCACCGGATACTGCTAGTAGAGGGGCCAACAATGCGATCCACCGTAGAACGCATGCGTTGTACCAGGTAAGCTTTGACTGCCATCCCTATTTTATGAAATTATTCTAAATAAGTCAGCTGTGAGTTCGACAAACTTAGGGTCGATGCTCATCTTTGCAAGCTGCGTGAAACACCGGCCGCTCGTAACAGATATATTCCTTTGAATGTATACGACTCCTATGAATGTTATCAGGATGAACATCAACAACAAAAACAAAAATCGATAGCAACAATGATAGCTACTATTACTTCATCCCAAGGTACTGCTGTAGTCCGTTGTTGCGATTTGCCATGGCTAATTATCACACACGTCGGGGAGATCAGATCTGCTTTGCTGATCTACGTCATGTAGGGCAGATAGATCCGTGATCTACATAATCTACCAATTGTAATTTACATATCTATATGTTGCCGGCTGGGAGCCGATTGATCTGCATTATCTACAGTAGCGCATATTTCGCGGGCTGGATCTGTACTACACAGATCCTGCACAGCATATCATGACAAGAGATACAGGGTCTAGACGATCTGGATCGTGATTTGGAAAAACTTTGAAGCTTTCCAACAAAAACGACATCACGATTTCTAGTTTTTGAGTTTTTTGAACCGCGACATTTCCAAATTTGAGCATGTCACGAATCGGGATTTTTTTCGTCACGTATCGTGGTTTTTTGCGTTCTCATGGAACGGCACTTGTCCTTGCCTTCAAGACCGCGTTGTACGCTTTGACATCCTTGATGCCCTCCTTTCGGGCCTTCTCCAGCACGTGCACCGCCAGTCTCCACGGGCCTCCCCCCTTGTGCGTGAACATGCTCCTCAGCCGCGTCGTTAGCGTTGCTCCTGGTGTCCTTTGGCGCATCTGGCGACGTCACACGAGAAAGAGTGATTATTAGCGCTGCGAGCCGGCACGACTTGAGCCACCAACTAACTTGGTCGTATTACTAATAATAGTTACAGCAGTCTGTTCCCGGAGGCGCCGAATATCTGACTTACTGGGTATGCATATGAAGGATCGCCTAATGCGGAATGTGTTCATTCTTAATATTTTGGGCGAGGTCCCCTCGCCCGGGGGAAGCTAATTTGGCTCGCTTCGCTCGCCTGACGCAAGTCAACAACTCGGCTGGCCACCAGTGGTAACGCCATTTAGTTGGTCAACAGCACCTACCGAATAATGGTTAGTCGTGCAATCCTGCCGACTCACACCTCCAGTGATCGAACATACGTAGTCATACTGGCCCAGTAAAGGCTGGGCGTATCAAATTGCTGCCGTACCACCGTGGCGTCCGGGGCCCTCCAGACGTATCTTCAGGTTCCCTGCAGATGCGTAGGGTTGCATATACTACTTCAACCGTAACATGTAAACGACAAGAGGGACCGTCGCCGACTACGACGAGTATATAATATCACTACTGTGTTTCTGTGTTATCGATTGGGGTCCATCTCCCGAGGTGGGCGTGCAGCGATGCTGGCCCCGGGCCCCTGCTGAGTTCAGGCGAGTAGGTGTGGTGCTGTGGGTGGCTCGGTTTGTATCGACAACGCCATGCACAACGCGGCTGCTTGAACTGCTCCTGCTGCTGCTCCTGCTACTGCCATGCTTGTTGCTATGCGCCACCATGGCGTACTTGACATGATCGATCTCGGGCAAAGGCGCATTTGGTACCGTCTTCGTACTAAGCGCTCTCTGCACAAGGCGGACTTGGTGCGATCTCTGCTCAACGTGTACTTGGTACAATTTTGCTGAAGGCAACGTGCGCCAGTCATAGCAGTGTTGCAAGCACTTCGACTCCGACTTGCAAACGCTCACGCAATGGAATGGTATTACATGTACTCGTGCAGCGCACGTGGAGAACAGGGCTCGTGCGCTTCTCAAGCAATTTCGGCAAGTAAGAGTTATCGGCGAGGCTACCTCACCACTTAGTCGAGAAATGGCCTGATGGCTGTGTGACCGACACTCGGTATGCTGCTACCGACCCTCGATATGGGTCGGCGTGGGGTCAGGGAGCTTGCTGGGCCCCGCCCGCGCCTACGTATCTACCGCTGTACCAGTGGTTAGTTTGGAGGGCTAAGGTCCGGGCGGGGTAAGTCTGGGCGGGATCAGGGTGTCAGTTAGTACTAATAGTCAGTCAGCAATATCCAACAGCCACCTCGGCATGTACCGCGTGCAACATACGTTAGCCGTTAGCCACAGACAGCAGTCGGGCCTGATGTATGACCAGCATCCCTTCCACTGTGCGGCCCTGGATGGCGTGCACTGTGCATGATTCCGGGGGGTCGAACAAGTTCCACGCCCTGCTCCGCATGATGGGCACCCGCCTACTCCTGCCTCACCGGTCATGCGGTACTCATTGGGAATGTGCGTGGGGGGGGGCATTTGCTTCGTTCTTTCACAACTAGAAACACAGCATACGTTGCGACGAGAACTCAACCAATATTAGTAGCTTTCGCATCCACTCACACCCGGCGCCTTCTGCAGGGAGCACTCTTGTCCACCAGCATGCCCTTGTTGACCGAGAACATCATTGCTTGCCCCCGATGCGTCTACGCCCTTGCCTCGCACTTGCAAGGTCTGCTGAACCCTCTGCTGGTCGACCACATGACTGCCTTGAAATCGCGATTCCGATACTGGAAGTTGGCAGTTGCTTTCAGCCAGCGTCTTCGCACATGCGCTTGCTCCTCTTCCTCGGCCTCCTCCTGCATAACAGGGAGATCTTGCTGCTCGCTGGGCACAATGCACGGCGTGCGAGCGTGCCCTTAGCATGGCCTCTTGTCCCTGCCCTACGTACACCTGTTTTCAAGAGATAGCACACATTAGGTTTGATCACCTTGATATGGCGTGCAGAGGTAGGGATGTTTGGGATGTTTTTGCAAAAAACTCAGCGCGACAAAATAATGGAACTATACTTATCACAGCAGCATGGGTCAATATAACAAAATACTGGAATAATAATGTTGTAGATTAACAGTACCTACCCCCGTGTTTATGGGACAAATATCTCACGTGAAAACCTCCTGAAAGCGGGTTCGTGGATCATTCATCGCATTCACGTGACGTTGCTATTTCAAAGCTAAAAACATTCGCGCAACAGCCGTATCCTCCCACTCCACAAGACACCAAGAGCTTCCTCAAGGTGAGCCTGCAATCGATGCTACAGGACGCAGGCCGATCGCGGTTCCGCTCCCTCTCACCCTCTAGACTGGCTCTGCAGCATGCGAACGGCGCTTGTGACACGAGTACGTAGTCTGACTTTCTCTCAACAACATGAGCGATTACTCGCGGAGGTTACGCAGAAAACATGGGTGACCTGTCGTCCTTGCCTCCTCCTCTGGCTGACCATAAATCCCTGCCTATCACAAGCAGACACAGGGACGGTAAACCATAGACCTCTGCGTTTGGCTGGGCTTGGCTTGGCTTCTTTTCTGCCGATTTTCGGGACGTGCGGGCTATCCTTGTCGGTTAATCGGTTGTATTTTGAGAGTACCACAGGTACACCAGCAAACTCGTCCAGCAGTCCAGAATCTGCACAGGTAGACTAGTCTACGTAATGTCACAGGTAATGCATGTGAGAACGACAACAGGGTGCTCGAAACCTCGAACGGACGCGTTCGTTCGTTTGCTGTTCGTTCGTATGCGTGTCGCGATTACGTCATTTGTGGTTTGTCACAGACACAGATGTGGCGGTGAAATTCGTCCTTTCTCGTGATACGGCGGGCTTCTTCTATACTACTTGTTTTCCTGTTCTCGCAAGGGACACGAGATTCTCGGCTCGATCGTTCGGTCCGATCTGCGGTGATACCTGGTATGTACGGAGCGGCGCCGTGCGTCCTTGTTTAGGTTCTGGATAGAGTCAAGTCAACAGCAGTCAACACATATCATAGGAAATGTCAACATGTACGAAAATATCGCCCATACCTGTGTATTTCTTAAGATGCACCTGATACACGTTCGCATGCATAACTATTAGACTAGTCTAGTCTATTAATAATAGAAGGTCGTATATAATAGTTACCGCCCTGTGTAAACGTAAGCAACCAGGGAAGTCACAGGCCAACGTCTTGCACGAGGAACCTAAAAATAGAGGAAAATCGCAGCATCACGCAGGTTGAATGATCGAGCATCGACCATTTCGGAGGTGTACAACAGGCAGTCAAGCCAGGCAGCGCTCTACTGTAAATACATACGTACCGAGTGAAAGAAGTCGGTGTCGGATGAAAATTGAAAGAGCCAGCACCAGCACCTATAGTCTATAACACTATCAATAGTACAGAGCGGACGGGGCCCCATCATCCCATCGTTCAGATTTGAGAGCAACAGAGTGTGCGCATGATGCTGGCCCTCGTCAAGTTGACTTTACGTCGTCGGCTATTGTTTGACTATTCGCGTGGTAGAAGCGTAAGTGGACCGCAATACCAAGTGCTGTGTTACCTGGTAGCAGTACTCCACAGGTACTCTGGGATTAAATAGGCAGGTTTACATTGTTGTACGACGTATCATTCCTTCCTGCTTCGCTATGATACTAAGTACATACGGTAATACCGGTTGTCTTCACGTACGTATCCCGTAGGCGTATTATATCAGGTACGATTAGAGGTGTCTGTGTTGAAGCTATCGGTCGGCGAGGCGAAGCCGATCACTGCAGTTTGCATCCGCGCACCCGCCCCTACCAGGCGCCACCACCTCCACCACCTTCTGGAAAAACTTGCTGTTCGTAGAAAGCACGCATATTCAGCGGGTGCGATTGTAATTAGTTGCGAGGACTAGTCTCGGTCGCTCTCGCGACGCGCGACGGCCGAGAGAATCCCCCCGCGTGTACCCGACGATATTACGGTGGATATCCCGATTCAAGAGCGCGAGAGATAAGAGTACGAACTTATCCGGGACTTGGAAGCCCGAAAAACCCTCCCCCTATATTAATTTCAAGTATAACATGCTCCCCAAAACGGAGTTTCAGTTGTGGAAGGGTTAAGAGCGGTCAAATCGACACGCCCTGCCTATACTAAACGCTATATATTTTGTCCACTGCTGGTGCAGATAATAGCAATCAATGTGTAGTTAAAAGCGCTTGTTTCGACTTGTCACGGGGCGCTCTTAAATCGGGGTATCTACTGTTTGTGCTACAATAATGGTGATGCAACTGCTGCTGCTGTATCGCCGTTGCCGATTGTTGACTTCGAACGCGTCCAGTCTTCTCGTACGTAGTCTTAGCTGTTTTATGAACTATGTGCGTAACTACGCCGGACTTTCCAAGGTAGCGGTAGGACTGCTGTTCTCTGTTGAACGATGTTGCTGGCTAGGACTCGATTGTCATATTTGTTTTTACACTGGTGGTGTGAAGGTACGCCGGTTGACCCGAACCCGCTAACCCTCACCCTTACGCCAACCCCAACCCCGCCGAACCCTAACCAAAGCCAAAACGGGTCAAAACAAATCCGCGTTCGCGTCGACCGATGTATTTGCCGCTTTCGCGTTGAGCAAGAAATTTTGCCGCTTTTCGCGTCGAACGAAAATTTTCCACACTCGGAGCACGATTCGCTTTTTCCTGGCCAGTATCAGCTACAATCAGTATAGTATAGCAGTACTAAAAAAATTAGCAAACAGCTCAAAACTATACGGCCAGTATTAGCTTTACAGCAGCGCTGCTGAAAAGCCCCAAACTGTCCGGCTGCCGGAGGAGAAAACTACTGGCTTTGGCGTGGAGCGAGAATTTTCTAAAGGGTGGGCCACGGTTCGCCTTGCTGGCCAGTAGGAAAGAGCGAAGTATTCCCGGAAAAATTCTAGCCGCGCGAGGGCATGCTGTGATGACGCACCAGCGGAATATGCATGGGGAATACACGGGACATTGGGACATGCCCCAAATCGCATTTCGCGTTTCGGGTACGATACATACGATATTCATACCTGGTATGTAACCTCTCCAGTCGTTGATGTTCCACACACTCCTTGCACGTCATCACTCATACCTGGTATTTCGTATTTTTCCTGGGTTGTTCTTTGACTCACAGTGATTGGTTATGCGAAAGCTGTCTTGTGGGCGCATACTTGGTGGAGCATGACGATGAGTGCATGTGAGAACGTGGGAATAACGACAACAGCAACAACTAGTTACTGTATGTACCTGGTACCTGGTACAACCATAACAACATACCAACTCATCAACACCAAGCACCAGGCACCAATTGGGCTGCCTAGACGACTGAGTAAAACATAAGTGTTTGATATCATATCGAAGAAAACGATATATCGATAAAACGACATATCGATATGAAGATGTATCCTCGCACGAACTTACCACTGTTCGTCGCGAAGCAACAAGCGCGAAGATGAACTGTCTGGCCTGCTTACTGCTGTATTAGTGTTGGATATAAAAACGAACTTTTCGACATAGCGATATATCGAACTGACGAATTTTTCGACATGTCGATGTTATATATCGAACTTTTATCGAGCTCATATTATAAATCATTCATTATCAAGCGCGAAGCACGAAGCAAGGTGGACTGTCTAGACTATAATATTAGTAGTGTTATCGAAATTTTTCGATATCGACATATCAACGCACCGACTCATATAACTAAACGCTCATCATCACCAAGCATGACGCACCAAAATGAGCTTTCTAAACTATTAATTATTACCATAACAGTTATCGTATCGAATTTCGATATATCGAAGTGTCCAATGGGATATGACGACGCTCGAAGTCATTCTTCACTTGTCATCAATTAGAATCACCAAGATATCGAATACCAGCTATGGATTATCTAGGCAACAGTATGCACTGTGTACCATTGTATACATGGCATACAGTGGTATACAGGATAACATATAACAGCGAGGGTTTCGGTAAGATTTATCTATGTTTGGAAGCAAGAAGTCATCACTCATCACGCATGACCACCAAGCAGGCACGTGTAAGATTGAACGTAGAAAATCTCTGGGGTTTGTGGAGCGGGAATTAATCTTAAATATATTTGGAAGGCGTGTTTATGAGGGGATATTTTAGTACGAGATAGCGAGTTACTTGAGGCGAGCTCGATCGTTCGGGGGAGAAGGAAGGATACGGAGGGTAACACAAAAGCAAAGCGAATAAAGCAGGGTACAGGGAACTGGTGGGTGTTTGATTATCACGTACGGAACCGCTGCTGTTGTGAGGTGGGAGATTGAAGGCGGAAGAATTGAAGATTTCCCTCCCACCCACCCAAGGGGGGTTAACGCCTTCACAACTGGAACCCCTTTTCGAGGATAAATTACTTGGAATTAGTATGTGGAGGGGTTTGAGGGGTTCTACAGGGGTTACATTGAAGTGATAGCCTGTAATTTGGGAATAATTGGAGGACTGATTATATTAAGAGCGTAAAAGATTTAGAGTTAATAGTAGTGTGATTGAATGTAGAGCAAAGGATCAACATTTAATCAATAATACGTACCAGATTCATGAAGCATAACAAACAAGATTCTACGTTCACAATGACTACCAGGCATAGTGTATTGCCTCTTGTGGAATATCGTATCGAACGTGTCGATATATTTCGAAATATAGATATCGATGTGTTCGATATGTGCATCGAAATATCGATGAGTTTCGATGCATCGATGTGCTGTTGTATCGAAATATCGAACGAGCGCGTTTCGCCCTCTGTCCTCGCGGTTTTTACGCTAAGACAACCATACCACCGTACTTCACGAAACGAATCGACGCGTATACGTGCATTATTGGCACTTTCGTGTGGGTTCTTCCCATTATACCGGTTTTTCTTCTTTCCACCCATCGGTATCCAGCACCTCCGTTTCTTGTGCCGATGCCTTGTCCTGGAGAGACAAGCTCTGCGGTCACAGACTACGAAACAGGGGTTACATCACGCGTAGTACAGTAAGGGATTTGGCCATGCAATGCCAAGCGTACTGAGATACGAAAGCGGAAAATATGCTCATGCTGGTTTGATATCTCTTCTCTGACATGTGTGCTTACAGTTCAGTTAGTTGTACACGATCGTTCCTGTAAGCAATGCCTGACGGGGACTGTGATCACGCGTTTGAGTCTTTTAAACATGCCGTTCTCGCTCTGCCAATAAGCCTCGGATTGTCTCGTAAGGTCAACAAATCTCCCGTCAGTAGAGCTGTGAGTCGGGACGACTCAAGTCATCAACTAAATATTAGTCGGACTAACAACTAATCGTTTCCCGCAGGTGCCGACTATCCGATTTGTTGGGTTTCCATACTTTTGTCAGAAGGATTTGTCTAATACGGGATGCATTTTTTTCCTTTTGAGCGGGCCCCCCTCGGCCGGTGGGGCCTGTTTTGGCTCGCTTCGCTCGTCCGACTTAAGTCGGGGAGTCGGCTGGCCATCAGTTGGCTTCACCAGCCGACTTGTCAGCTAACATCAGGTTGTTGGCTGACGGCAGCTACCGATTAGTTCTTAGTCGTCAAATCCTGCCGATTCGCAGTTCTACCCATTAACCTTTTCCTTTTACCTTTTACCACCGCCGAAATTTTGTCACACTAACTTCACGTTGCAGTTTTTAACGCCTTTACACCTGGAAACCCTTTTTGGGAGAAAAATACTTGAAGCTAGTACAGGGAGAGATTTGGGGCCTCCAAAGGGGTTGAGGGGTCACCTCTTTATGGTGCCTTGTATAGATGTACCGAATACGATTAATCAGAATGAAACCTACCCTCTTGTCCGTTTTGTTCGTTTTTTTCTTGCCCTGTCGACCGAAGCCATCAACCGGACAACGCTAGTAGTATGTAACACCGGCAGGGTCAGTAGGGTCAGCAATCGCCTATTGATGTGTTCCAAGAAGGAGGAGATGCGGCTTCGATGACCTTGGTGTTGTTACTATTTTTACTGAACCCGCTACCACTGTTGTTGTTGTTTTTGTTGTTGTTGTTGTTGTTGTTGTTGTTGTTGTTTTTGTTGTTGTTTTTGTTGTTGTTGTTGTTGTTGTTGTTGGTGGTGGTGGTGGTGCTTTTTGTTGTTGTTGGTGCTTTTTGTTTTTGTTATCGCCTGAACACACCAGCACGATACGTAGCTACAGCAATAACACCAGTAGGACCAGCAGTAGCCTATTGCTTGAATTTGAAATATTTCCCTTCAATACTTACCGTGCTGCTGCTCTGTTGCCGAATCATGCTCCACTGATGCAACATACCTCGACGTTGTTACTGTTTTTGAACCTGCTCCCGCTGCTGCTGTTTTGTTTTTGCGTATTTTGTCGACCGAACCCTTGCCAACAGGACAGCTACAGCAAACAATAGCGACAGTAGCGACAGTAGTAGCCTACTGCCGGAGTTGAAGAAAAAAGAGGAAACATGCCTGCGATGAACCAAGACCCGGACCAGGTAGACAAGGCGTCGACGCCGACCCTGTCGGCGTTCGTCATGCGGAGCACCGGGGACCACGAGCTGGCCATCCTGATGAACGCCATTTCTATCTCGTGCAAGGCTATCACGCGCGCTGTGCGCAAAGCCGGTAAGCCCCTGATGACTACAAAATGCCAGGTATACACTATTAAACCCTTTGGAAGGTTGCACACGTCGGACGGATCACCGATTCCCATCAGGTGATCTAGATATTTCGGGGAAGGTCTGTATGATCGAGCTCGTGTTAGCGGGTGGGAGCCGTACGATCTGCAGGATCTAGCACATGTTTCCTGGATCCGCATTCTATGTATATACAGATCCTGCACAGCATCTCATAACGGCAGGTACAGGACCTACTGCTGTAGATGGTCTACATGATCTATATGACCTATATGATCTGTATGATCTAAATTACCTAGATGGTCTAGATCAGATGATATATATCATCTATATGATATACATGATACTTCGTATATATTATCTATATGATCTATATGATGATGATGATAATGTATAGTTTCCAGGCACATATTGAGCTGCCCCCCCCCCCCCCCCCCCCCACCCCCCCCGCCCCCAATAATATACTGGTGCCAAAACCGTCAGATTTATCCCCTCGAAAGGATTTATAGCTTACATGCACAAATTGCCCCTTCCCCCCCCCCCCCCCCCCCGCCCCCCTCCAAACCCGCTCGCTTTTATCAAAACCAGGCCCCCCTTTCCCTTCACAGCTGTCAGATTTTGTCCCCCTCAGAAACGGGTTTTATAGTTTCCGCGCACAGACTGACTAAAATCATCCTGTTGACCCTGATAGCTACACTGTAGTTGTAAGGGGAGTCGCCGACCTATATCCTTAATGAGGACACACAACTCGTAATGCGCGCGATCGGAGTATCACACACAGCTTGCAAAGATGAGTTTCGACGAAATCTTCGATCTCACAGCTGAAGTGTATTTTAATTTTTATAATATGATGATGTATTCTCGAGGTGCGGAAAGTTTCACCGTAAGAGGTGTGTAACACGTGCACGGCATGACATGACAGTACGTATACTGCCTATGGAGTAACACCTCCCGCGTCGCTTTGAAGGTCGCTAGACGTGCCTCCCGGAAGTATTAACAGCAGTCAATAGCGGATACCTCGTACCAGGCACCAGGTATCCATCAGTAAATATATGCAAGGTTAGGTACTGACCGTTGATGATTGATATCTACCGTACATTTAATGTATACTTTTGTACCTACCTAGCTATTATATGTGATCCCAGTCACCACAATTGGTTAGAATAATACTGCTACTGCTGTACGTAGCAGCTACGAAGCATATTTTTGTTACCTGGGATTTTTCACGGTGAAATTAAGATTGACGGGCCTGGAGTAAAACCCTCGCCTATGGCGCCAAAACGAGCCCGCAAGTTTTTTTTCGCCAATCCCGACATTCGTTGTGGTGGTGGTGCTCCAAATTCGCCGCGACATGCCTCCGGCGGAAATTCCGCTGCGCGCAATCCCACCGATGTATGTGCGGCAGAGCAACACCGCGAACACTTGCTTGTCACCTGGTACCGGTATGTGCTTGTGGTTGGTTACCCTGGCCCATGCCATCGCCCGCGAAAATCTGACAGATAAATAAAGATCAAAGAAATAGTTCATGGTACATACCATGGCGTTTGTGTTGTATTCACACTTGCCGCCCAACCTGGAGATAAATGAAGGTGATATGGAGACATATCATACCTGCAGGGTAAGATCATTATGCATGGGTATATAAACAGATTGCATGCATGGGTGTATGGTAGATAATTAGACTTTGAAAAAAAAAAAAAAATTAACAACAAAAGTATTTTGCGCGGTAGATCTTGTTGTTTTCTCACATTTAACTCTTGTAAAAAAAATCCAGAGTCCGTGATCACACAAAGGTGCTGGAGCCCTAGGAAGATCCGAGAGCTTACCCCTTACCGGGTACCTAGTTCGAGACGATGGTTGACGCACACTGTGTACGATGGTTGAAGGGGGTTCACCCTACAATGGTTGATTGGTTGCGTTTGATTGGGTCAGGGCTGGGGTTGGGGTTAGGGTAGCTAGTGGAGGCTAGTGCACTCTGCTGATGTGTGCTGTGTGCGAGACAGAGAACTAACTATCCCTACATACATTGGTTGGGCGGCGTTTGATTGTTTTATTTTTTGTTGGACTGGTACCCTCTAGTGGAGAGGTACTTATATAGGTCGAAGAAAATATTGCACGGTCGAGATGAATGGTGGCCAAACAAAAAAAATGCATGGTGTGTGCGTGGTGCGTGGAGATGAGTAAAGATGAAATAAAATTTACGCGGTGGGGATAAACACCGGTGAAATAAATGTCAGCATTGCATGATGATGGACCACTACGATACCGGTTCTGTGCGACTGCTGTACTTAGTACATAACGAAACCTGCGATCTCACAGCTCTGGTGTATTTTGTTTTTTAGTGTTTATAATACGTGGTGGTGATGCGGCGATTAGTTTGTGGCTGTAGGGGAAGAGGGATTGCCCCTCGAGGGTACCTTGTGGGTGGCCCATCCCATGGGAAGGCGAGTATTATTGTGTCGTGTTGAGCACTGCTGCTGCTGTGGACTATTTATACTGCTGCTGCTTCGTACACCATGACTCGTGTTGTTGAAAATGATAACTAATGTTGATAGCGGTACTTTTTTTTATTTTTTTTCCAAGCTTTCCTCTTTCCCCCCCCAACACTTGTAACGTTTCCTCTTTGGTCTCCTCTTTCTCCCCCTTCCCCCCCCCATTATGTTGATAATATTGACAGCGGTACTGATACTGATACCGATACTGGGATTGTCACGATATTGATGTTGATGTATTGCTATTGCTATTCATAGTGGCATTGGTAGTGACATTGCTATTGATGTTGATGTATTGCTATTGCTATATTGATGTTGATATATTGCTCTTGCTATATTGATGTTGATATGTTGCTATTGCTATAGTCTATTGATGTTGATTTATTGCTATTGCTATATTGATGTTGATATATTGCCATTGCTATATTGATGTTGATATATTGCTATTGCTATTGCTATTGATGTTGATGTGTCACTCCAATCCCCAACGTTTGTCCTAGGTATTGCGGGACTGTACGGTTTGGCCGGCACGGACAACTCGTCGGGGGACCACGTGAAAAAGCTCGACATCCTGTCGAACGAGATCATGATCTCCGCTCTCACGGTGAGGAAAAAAACAACGCAAAACACAGACCGGTGTTTTTGTATGTTTCAGATTTGTTTTAATAATTGTCATCAGATTTTCGTCTCCACTGCTGTGACAGCGAGGCGGGGGGAAGGGGTGCATGCAATGTGACCCGAGATCTGATTCACATACAAGGAGGGTGCTAGAGAAAAACTGCACCGATAATGTAGGGGATGGATCCCGATAAGCGCGGCTTCGCTGAAGTATGTGATATCGTACGGCTCTGGAGTAACGGTGACGTTTAACAATATTCTCGTGGAATGGCAGCGGCTGACTGGATCCTCACTTTTGTTTATTTGTTTTTTTTACGTTTGCAGGAGTCGCACATGTGCGCTGTGCTTGTGTCCGAGGAGAACGAGGAGCCTATCATCATCGAGGACAAAAAGTCAGGTGAGGACCTTGTTATGTAAGCGACTAGATATTAGTCGGAACGACTTAAGTCGCCAATTAGTTATTAGTCGGACTAATAGTTAGTCGTTTCAGGGAGGTCCCGACTACCCGACATATTGGGTTTCCATGTTCGTAGCAAGGATTGTTTAATGCGGGATGCGTTTTGTTTCTTGTGTGGTCGGGGCACCCTCGGCCGGAGAGGTCTGATTCGGCCAGCTTCGCTCTCCTTATTTAAGTCGGCAAGTCAGCTGGACATCAGCTGCCTTCGTCAGCCGACTTGCCACCTGAAGTCTACTAGTCGGCTAACGGTACCTACCGATCATATTTTTTAGTCGTCAAAATTGTTGTCGACTCACAGCTGTACTGCTGTTATAATCCTTTTGGCACCCATGTACAGCGGCCGAAAGGCGACAAGTACGTAGTGCGATGTAGAGGTCCACTTCAAGAGTCAACGGGATAAGCATCTGGCGTTCGTCTGCCTCCTTTTTTTCTTTTTTTTTTCTACTGCGTGTTCTAGGCAAGTACTGGGTGGCTTCGTACCCTCTTGCTGCTTATTGTTAGGGTTACAATGTAGATGAGGGAGGCGCCATCCTGTTTTGTTTTTTTTGGTCCTCCCCACCACTCTTCCACGTATTTTCATACACGTCGTGTGTCGATTTAACTCAATTGCGTTCGCGATCCAGCTGGTTTTCTGGCGTGTCCTTCGGTTCCCGTGATAGCGATAGCGCGAGCGGTCCCTACCGGTGGTCCCCGTTTCTACTTCGGCAGCGCAAGCTATACAGTACTATACAGACGCGTGAGTATTTCTGGCGGTCGGCCTTGCTGTAGCGCAAGGCTCGTTTGCCTGTTTGGACGTGCGACGTCCTGCAGTGGTGGTGTCGTTGACGGCCGAAGACGGCCGCGCCTCCGGCTTGGCTGGCTGGCTTGCCATTTTCATCTTTAGATTGATTGGCTGGCTTGCCATTTTCGTCAGGTAATCTCGTCAAAGCTGCACCCACGTTACAACATACTCAGCGTTAGTGTCGCAATTCGATGCGAGTCGATGAGAGGGGAGGAAAGAGCTGAAGCCTTGTCGTGAAGAAGAAAATGAAGCCGCGTACCGTAGTTGGCGCGGGGGGGGGGGGGGGCTTGCGCAGTGACCCCGGATCTGAGTTACGAGTAGTAGAGGGAGAATGAGAAACAAAAGAGAGCGAAGAAAATAGACGGGATGAGCGAAGACCAGAAACAGTGGGAATTTGTTTCCTAGTAGTAAAAGAGATGATCGGATGAGTGTCTTGACTCCCGTTCGCCGCTTTTCTTTTTGCCTGCTGTGTTTTTAGGCAAATGCAGCGTGGCGTTCGGCTCCCTTCTTTGGTTGTATTCCCTGGGTTTTATCTCTTTCCCGCCTCCTTGAAGTGCCCTGGTCGGATTTGGAGTAGATTTGTTCCAATGCCGGGAAGGCAGTGCTAAAACGCTCAACGGATAAGTCCGCTTGCTGCTGTTTGTTGCTTCGCTGCTTTCAGGCAAGTACTGCGTGGCCTTCGACCCCCTTGACGGATCCTCTAACATCGACTGCAACGTCTCCACGGGCACAATCTTTGCCGTGTACGACAAAATCTCGGCGACGGGTGGCAACATCGCTGATGTTCTGCGCGCGGGCACGGATATCAAGGTAGAGTTGGCTTTGGCTTTAGCTTGGCTCTGGCTTGGTTTTGCTTGGCTTTGGCTTGGCGTGGCGTGGCTTGGCTTGGCTTGGCGTGGCTTGGCTTGGCTTGGCTTGGCTTGGCTTGGCCTGGCTTGGCTTGGGCTTGGGTTTGGCTTGGGCGTGGCTTGGGCTTGAGCTTGGTTCGGTTTGGTTCGGTTGGGATGGGTTGGGTTGGGTTGGGCTGGGTTGCAGTAGGTCGGACTGTCTTGATTTTGCTGGTCTAGCCTGGTCTTGTCTGGTCTTGTCTGGTCTTGTCTGGGCTTGTCTGGGCTTACAACAGTAGCGTGGCTTACCTTGTCTTAGTTCGGCTTTGTTTGGCATGAGTGAGCAGGTCTGGTCTTGACTCGTGCCTTGTCTTGCGATTTTCCTCCCCCATTCTTGTTTTAGCCTCGAGCGTTTCCTTCCTGGTTGTCTTCGAGTCTTCTTCTATCCCGAATCCCAGTCGTACAGGAAATTGCTACAGAAAGAGGCTGGGGTCAAGGTTTAGCGGTGGAAATATTGATTTTTTTCGAAATCTCCCTTATCGAAATGGTTGAACCATTCGCTGACCAGTTCGCAATAACGCGTTTCCTGCACTCTTCCTGACGTAGAAGTACGGCGGTGGAAACGTTTTGAGGTGTTGGGTATTAGCGTTCCACTCTGAAACCCCTTCTCTCCTCCGTGCCTTAAGGTTGCTATCCTACACACCGCTTGCGCCTGCACCTTTGCTGGCCTGCGACCACGCCCCCCCCCCCCCCCCTCCGTCTCCCTCCCCGCCTCCCTCCCCCCCTTACCGCCTTCCCCCTACCTCCCACCTCCCCCCCTACCCCTTCCTTTGCCTCCCACGCCCCCCCCGTTGCCCCTTTGCTCTCTTTCCCCCCCCCCCCCATTCTCTCCCCCCTCCCCCCCTGCCCCTTTCTCTGCCCCTCCCCCGTTACGCCTACTTGGTGTGTACCTTTTTCTTTGAAAAAAAATAAAATAAGGTGGCAGGATACTGCATGTACGGGTCGGCGACGGAGCTGGTGATGACCTTCTACGGTTCCGGCGTTCACCGCTTCACCCTCGACCCTTCCCTTGGAGAGTTCATTCACATCGAGGCCAACGTCCGAATCCCCGCCAAGCCTAAGGTGAGCTTTCTCCCCGCCCCCCCTCCCCCGCCAACCCCGCCAACCCCGCCAACGCGTCTCAATCCCCGCCGCCCAACCCCCCTCCCTACGCAACGTGAAAAAAAACCCGCGCCAGACAATTTGCTCTTGTAACGAGGGAAACTTCGGCAGTTGGGACGAGCCCCCCCCGCCCCCCCCCCTTCCCATCCCCAACCCCCATCCACGCCCCACCCACCCCCACCCCTACCCCAATGCCACCCCCAACCCCCGCCCTCCCGCCCCCCACCAGACGACTCTGTCGTGTAACGAGGGCAGCTTGACAACTGGGATGAGGAGATCAACAAGTCTGTATACGGGTGCGGGGGGTAACCCCACCCCCACGCTCAACCCCAATCCCAACCTGTTGGTAATACAGCACTACCCACTGGCCCACGTAGTCACGTGACTTCGTGGTCCAGTGGGTAGTTCTACATAACCAACGAAATGTATGTTTGCGAGTCCGCCAATTGACTCTCACCGACTTCGTAACAGCGATCTCCGGGGCTCTCTCCCCTCGCCACGCACTACCGTAGTACTCAGGAGCAAACTATCATAGCCATTCACGTCTCCAGCGCGCACGCTCGCAAAGACGTTATTAATAGTCTATTTTATTTTTGCTTTTCCCGGAAAAAAGCGGAAATACGAAGTCGGTGGGACTCGAACCCACGACATATCTTTTGTTGGTTATACAAGGGGCTACGCCGGCGGCCGTCCAGGCCGCCGGTCGCAGCGCAGGATAGTAAATATTAAGAGGGTAAGAAGTAATGCCAAGAGTTAGACGAAGTTTGTTAATTCATATATGGGAGATACTGGAAAGGGAAAATGCCGACAATTTTTTCCCGATTTCCCGTGTGCGGCGGAACAATGCCAGAAGGCAGCCTGGAAATTATGGGAGAGCATGGCGGTTCACCCCAGCTGGGTGACGCTCTGCGTTGCTACGCAGAAAGGCGCGGCCACAGCTGCTGCTGTGCATATACCTGCTGTGCATATACCATTTGTAGCTTCGTGATGCTGCTGTGCATATACCATTTGTAGCTTCGTCATGCTGCAGGCTCATCATAGCTTCAGCTACTGCTGTACATCATGTACATGTACGTGCTGCTGATTTATACGTGCTGCTGTAGACTACCGGGGGTTCAAAAATATTGAGAGTTCGCAGTTCTCCACGACGCCTAGCTGCTGCTGTGCATATACCATTTGTAGCTTCGTGATTCTGCTGTGCATATACCATTTGTAGCTTCGTGATGCTGCTGTGCATATACCATTTGTAGCTTCGTGATGCTGCAGGCTCATCATAGCTTCAGCTACTGCTGTACATCACGTACATGTATACGTGCTGCTGTAGACTTCGCAGTTCTCCACTACGCCTGGGTGGCATGTGTTCTCGGGGATTACGAACTTTTCTTCCCCAGATCCTAGCACAAACCTCGCTTAGTGGCCTTTACAATGGCGACGCCGGCCAGGTAATCGACCCCCCCCCGTGTGTCGGAGGTCAGAGAACACGTACCGAAGAAATAACGCGAAGACATTAGCCCTGTGTGCAGACTACGCATCAAACGTCTCACAGGGCACGATTTTTCGGAGATCTCGTCGTAGATCTCGACGTCGAGGCCTCGCGCGCGCGCTACGGCGCCGAGCGGGCGGATCAGTTGAGCCGGTGGTTGCAGGCGAGGCGGGGGCACGCCTCAGCGAAGAAACCGCGCGGAAAGGCGGTCAGAGGCGGGAGATATCCGCAGACGTAAGGATGTGCATATGTGATAAGCGAACTAAGATATATAGATTTATAGCACTACCCACTGGTTGTGCTATATAACCAACACAACCCCACCCTCAAACCCAACCCCCACCCCTACACTCTCACCACCACCCCATCCCTTTAACTATCTACTCGCGTACCGACGGCATCTTCGACAGCTGGGACGAGATCAAGCCCCCCCCAGCGCCGCCCCCACCCTCCCACCCCCGCCCACGCAACGTATAGACCCCTTACAATTTACTCGTGTAACGAGGGCAACTGTGACATTGGGATGAGGACCCCCTTGGCCCTCCCCCTCTCCACCCCCACCTCCATCCCATCCTCATCTCTAACCCAACCCCACCCTAACCCCCCCCCCCCCCCCCCCTTCCGTCCCACGCAATGTACAAACCCTTTGACAGACGATCTATTCGTGTAACGAGGGCAACTTCGACAGCTGGGACGAGGAGATCAAGCGGGCTGTCATGGGCTTCAAATGCGAGTCCCCCCCGTGGGCTCAGCGCTACGTTGGTTCCATGGTTTCTGACGTTCACCGGACTCTGCTGTACGGTGGACTTTTCCTCTACCCTGCCGACAAGAAGTCCACCAAGGGTAAGCTATTGCTCTTGATCTAATTCGTGTTGTTGTTGTTGTTGTTGTTGTTGTTGTTGTTGTTGTTGTTGTTGTTGTTGTTGTTGTTGTTGTTGTTGTTGTTGTTGTTGTTGTTGTTGTGGTTGTTGTTGTTGTGGTTGTGGTTGCTGTGGTTGTGGTTGTTGTTGTTGTTGTTTGTTGTTCGTTGTTCGTTGTTGTTGCTCTTGATCTAATTCGTGTTGTTGTTGTTGTTGTTGTGGTTGTTGTTGTTGTTGTGGTTGTGGTTGTTGTTGTTGTTGTGGTTGTGGTTGTTGTTGTTGTTGTTGTTGTTGTTGTTGTTGTTGTTGGTTCCATGGTTTCGGACGTTCACCGGACGTTGCTGTGGGCCCATTACCCTGTTGGCAAGAAGTCCACCAAGGGCAACATATAGAGGCTTGTTGGGTCTTGTGTTGCTTCTTTTCTTGTTGGTGTTCATGTTATTGTTGCTGGTGTTGGTTGCGGTGGCGTAGGATGCAGTAAATGACACCTTTGTTTGTGGTGGTGGTGGTGGTGGGTATTGTTGTTGGTGTTGGTTGTAGGGGTGGTGGCGGTAGTAGTGGAGGTGATGGGGATGGTAGGGTTGGGGCTGAAGTTATGGGGGTGAGGGTGGGGGTGGGGTGCGGGTGGGGTGGTGGTTGTGATGTTGTTGGTGGTGATATTGTTGGTGATAATGTTGATCACGTTGTTGCTGGTGATCTTGTTGGTGGCGGTTGTTGTTGGTGGTGGTTGGTGTTGGTGGTGGTTGGTGTTGGTGTCAATTATGGTGGTTTTGGTGACAACCTTGATGTTTTCTGTGGTTGATAGAAAACCGTCTCGCGGTGTTTATCATTTTCAGTAGATGTTACGTCTAGTTTATAGTCTTGTCATCTCCCCGAATCCCGACACGAGTTCATTAACCAACCCGCAGTTAATTACCTGGTACTATTTTGTCAGCCCATGACTACCAATGGTTAATCGTGTCGTATGTGAATGAAACTGACATCTCATTTGTTCTGCGACCTTAAGAGATACTATTTTTTTTGTTATGCAATTTATTCATTTGTTGGTTCGGACCCAACTGTGTGCTGGACAAAAAAACAGGCAAGCTCCGTGTACTCTACGAAGGCTTCCCGATGGCGCTCATCATCGAACAGGCGGGAGGGACAGCGTCGACCGGCATGTTCAATGGATCAATCGGCCGCGTGCTCGAAATCACCCCGAAGGACATCCACGAGCGTTGTCCGATCGTGATCGGCAACCCCCCCTTCGTCGAGCGGGTGCTAGCCGGGTACAAGTAGGCTTGGGTGGGTTTCTACGCTGTGGCGGCGTTATAGCACAATGTGGCTGAAGGTGGTAAGAGTAATTCCTGGTATGGCATAAGGGGGTAGCATCGTATGGAGTAGGCGGGTAGCATACTATGGCATAGTGTTGCCTAAATGACTTTATTTTTCTTTGTGGAGTGCTAGCCGAGTACAAGGCGTGAGGGGGGTTTCTATGTCGAGACGGCGTTGGCGTAAGCGGGTAGCCTGGTATGGCGTGTTTGTAGATGGGTAGCATCACGTGGCAGCGAGGGTGGCACACTATGGCGTATGGGGTTTGGGTTTATTTTTCAACAGGGTGGTAGCCGAGAGCTACAGCTTGTGTGGTAAGGTTTACTCGTCAACACGGCGTTCTAGCAAGCTGTGGCTTATTATGGCGGGATGGGGTTGGTTTGCGTTGTCGACCGGGTGCTATCCAAGTTATACAAGAAGGTGTGAGCGGGTTTCCATTTGGACACGGCGTTCTATTAATAGTATCATACCTTGTATTGCGTTGGGAGGTAGCATAATGTGGCGTAAGGGGGTAGCGTAATACGGCGTCAAGGGGGTCTGTACCCTTTGGCGACCGGGTGCTAGCTGTCCTGGAGGGAGTATACTTATTTGTGCGATGCTGTTTTTTATGTGGTTTGGTAGTCGGCGCGGGTAGGCCTATAGGTGTGCAGGATGTTTACCGAATCGTGCGGGTGGGTGGTCCTAAAGGTGTACGGAGTTGTGAGAACCACCGTGCTTTTGCACCGTACGGACTGAATGTACGAGAATGCCCGTAAGGGTCATGCCTGACGAAACGAAAGGAAGCTCAGGAATCGAGACGAAAAAAACGTGACATTTTCGAAGCGAAATCGCTATATTTTTTGCCACGAATCGTGACGATGAAGAGTTTCGAGCAATTGGAAAGTTCCACAACAACGATTGACGAAAAAACGTGACATGGTCGCGAATCGTGGCATTTTTTTGCCACGAATCGTGACAACGAAGGGTTTTGAAAAATTGAAAAATTCCACAATATCTGATGTCACCGGAGTCGTGACCAAAAAAGTGGCCACGTCTTTTTTAAAACATGGCAAACGGCCAATTGTCGAATTTCATGAAAAAAATTGTTTTTATTGCACGAATGGTGATTTTTTAGCTGGTTTGAGCTGATGATGTACCCGTGGTTGTCGAATGGCTGATTTTCTCTGTTCATGGTAGGGCTGCGCAGTTATTAATAGCTGGTTTCGGGTTCTCCGAATTTCGCCACCAGTGGGTACGCAGCTTTTTTTTCTTGTAGCATGTACGGTCGGGTGTTCTATCCTTTATTTTTGGCTTTATTTTCTTTGTCGGCCTGGAAATTTGTTTCAGATATGATATGATATGGGTCTACCGAGCTCGTAGTAGCGGATCTGCCGGACTGCCGCTTTCAGCGTCGCTGATGCTGCAATACCATCACTGATCAGATGGGAAAGCTGCTGACTGCCACGCGTGCATAACACATTGTGCGCGGACGGGCAGGAGGAGGGGAGGGCAGGAAGGGGGGGGGCGTGAGTAACATCCCCGTTCCCGACGTAACAACACGTAGCACGTTATATAGTCTATAGTCTATGTAGTTAGTTTTCATCCAGCCCATAATAATTTGATATCTCGGGTGCGCGGCGTGCGCGAGGTCCAGATACTGGTTGAGATACTGGTTGAGATACTGGTCGATATGCTGGTTGAGATACTGGTCGATATGCTGGTTGAGATACTGGTCGAGATACTCGTCAAGTCTTCCAGCCGAAGTATTTTCGATTATGCGAATACGAACACAACTTGCACACGAACACAACCTACACACGAACACGAACATTGGCTTGACTATGGTCGCCGCCACCAGGCGCGAAGACTGGAACCACATACACCCAATTGACCCCGCAGGGGCTTGTGGGGAAAAGTGTAAAATTTATGACACGACGTAGATGTGTGGAAGGGCTTGCGTAAACCGCACCAACGTTTTTGGGAGGACGCTATTACTTGGAATCAGTGCTGAAATGTATTTTTAAAGTCACATGATGACAGCCATAAAAAAACGAGGTGCAATGTCGATGAACGACTTGCGTTATCCCCCCCCGGTTGTCCTGCTCCTTGCAATATATAGACAATATATAGTCTATATCACCTCTACTTTTTTCGTCGACCACAAGAAAACGGCTCACACAAGGACAAGCATGGTGACTGCATGTGCCGGTCGGCGTGTAATATAAATGACACAAGGGGAGAGACTACTTTTCGATCACGAGGTTCTCGAGATATAGAATAGGTGATGGTCGACATCATTCCAACGGCCCGGCACAAAGTGTGCGCTTCCACGGTACGCTGTTCACATGGAATAATAGTGGTCCACTTTCAGTGCCGGTATGGAAATACCGGCATTAATAGCGGCAACCGGCACTACTCCGCACAGCGCCAATGCCGGTGGTTGCCATGTGTGACAAGCGATTTCATAGGCACTATATCGGGCAAAACCGGCACTACTCAATCCCCATTATCATAGTGTGTCCACCATCACTTCGTCTCTCCGAACAGCCCAATGGCCAAGCGCTTGGCACGGTAGTTGCTCTGTAGTGCCGGTTGCCTCTTTGTATCTTGTGGAGGTCACGAGGAACCAACGTGTTTCACTTCTGTGTCTGCAGCGTCGCGGCGGGATGCACAGGGGGGTACAACACACCGCCGGATCGCCAGACAAACCAATCGGCGTTGCTTTGGCTCTCGCTGCAACTTGCGACACTTGCATTTGATACGTATTGTTGCTGAAAGCTGGATACCTTCCTCGCCCAACCGTCCGACCGTCCGACCTAAAACTAGGTACCAGGTGCTGCGAGGTATTTGCTCAATTCATCCCTTTGGAGGGCTTCGGAGGGAAAAAACGACTGACTGACGATTACAAGTATTCCGGAATCAATCACACGGAGCAGACCGGGGCGCCGGGTAGGAGGGTGTCAACTGGCGTGTTCACCAGTGCGTTCACCAGTGTGTTCATTAGTGCGTTGAAAGCGCAACGGTAGGAGCTAGACGACACAGACATCGCATTCTGATACAATTAGACTAATAGTATTGGTAGACTATAGTCTAATGACATGTGCTGCAGACTCTTCTTCCTGAACGGTTGACATTATCTTCGAACAAAACTTGTTTTTGGTCGATTCAAACGGGCCTCAAAAAGGGTGAGGCGGTGCACTGGGGAAAAGCATGGCAACGCATATTATTGTTGACGCTGCACGACAGTGAGGGCCACGGGCCACCAATCTTTTTACTTGAAGAGCCCCGACCAGGAAACAAAACTTATTTTTCGGTCAGTTCTGGCCATTCGGCGTATACATTGGTGTCTTGCGCTCTCTGGAGCCCACAAGGCCGCAACAAGATCTTCGCCAAACCCGCCCTGGTCTCTTCATGTGCACCCTGGCAGCTTCCAGGGGAGATATATAACCGGTCGCCCCGGTGGTCTTGTAGTTAACCTCGAACATTCTACGGTTGGTGTCAAGGGTTCAAATCTCGGCATGAATATTTTTTTTTCTAGAGACACCAACTGCCGAGAGCGCTTTATGGCGTGGGTTAGCAAATTCGACGCGGGTCGACGAGGGACGAAAGCACTGAATGATTCTCGCGATAAAAGCTGGATGGAGGCGCGTACCGTAGTGGGGAGGGGGCGAGAAAATGGCAGATAATCGCTACGACAAACGCATTCGCTACGCGACATCCCATAAACCATGCTAGCCCGGACTGCTGGGATAGGAGATGCGCCCGGAGTCGAACCTAAGAGAGACACGACCGCGCGCGTGCAGCATGACAACGGTACTCGTACTCCTGCACGCTATTCCTAGACGCCGCTTGACATTCATAGCAAATCTCTTGTTTTTGGTCGGTATAAACGTGGGATCTAAAGCTTTTGACTGATCCTACGATACCCCACCCTCCCAAAACCAGCGATTTCTTTAACGAACGTTTCATGGTTGCGCGACACGAGGACAGGTGCTGTGAAAAAACATCTTCCTATTCTCTCTTGAATGCAAAATTCTATCGAACGATGACATCGGGGTGGCAAGGGGCACCGCATTTCAGGGTATAGGGCCGGGAGCTGGTTGAAAAACCGGCGATTTGGTTCAATAAAAGTTGGAGGGGGCTACCGTAGTAAGACTGTTCGGTTCGCGATGCGCACCGCCGTCATCGAACTTTGGGTTATGCTGCGCAAACATCGTTTGGATGAAAATCCTGGTTTTTGAGCGAGGTACAGAGCCACTCGAGCGAGTGACCTCTACCCGTTATTAATAGCGAGAATGGGAGTACAATACCATAACATCCTCCCTGCCGTAGCCTTCGTCAATAGTTTTGCTTCAAATCAGGCTCAGCTAAGACCGGGAGAGAGGTCTTCTCACGGTCGCTACGCACCAACTCGCGTCTCCAACACCCTCCATTCCATCCCATCCCATCCCTCACCACCACATAACACAGCGAATTAACCACAGCACAACACAGCAAAACAAGCAGAGCCAAGGGCAGCACAGCAAGCAAAGCAACGCGAAGCACAGCAGAGCAAAGCGCTGCACAGCAGCACAACGCTAAAGCGTAGCACAGCAGCACAGCGCTAGGGCACTGCGAGAAATGATCAAAACAACAAAATGATGACAGCCCAAGGCAGCACCAGGACGACCGGCTTCCCGCTCGAAAATAAGGCATTGCGCCACCCCAGTTGGAGGTGTCTCTAGTACGAGCAGGACCAGTGCTCTGTCTCGAAAGGAATGCGTGGTCAATTGTCCATCGACTAAAGAAACAAATGAGTACGCCCCCCCCCCCCCCGCCCCGTGCTTCGCGCTTGTTGCAAGCAATGCCTGGGTGGCGAAAACCCGACGTGCTCCATCCCGGCATTGTAGGAATGCGAGGGTCTAATACCTACTATACCATGTGGTGAAACGACTACGGCCATGCATGAAATGAGTACGCCCCCTCGCCGTGCTCCACCCCGGCATGTAGGGATGCGAGGGATCTAACGTCATACGACTGCAGCCACGCATGAAACGAGAACACTCGTCGCTCAGGGGAGGGGGCGGTCCTGCTGCACGTGCGAAATCTGCTAGGCTATTTCACAACACGCGCGGTACACGGGACTTACAGCCTACTTCCACCTTTCCATCGCGCTTCCTGACCGTCCTGGAAGTACTCTGCAAGCAGCTTGTAAATACGTACGTACGCAAGTACATACGTAAGCAATGTGCGTATGCAAGTGCGTTACACGTTATATACACGATGTTGGTTTTTTCATCTAAGCAAGGCGTGTGATGTGATTCCAGTGCGGTCGGCAGTTCTTGTGATGTGGTTCCAGATTTGGAGACGTCTCGAAGGAAAACATGTATTCAGTCAGATAGAGCTGCCTGTATGTATAAGGCAACTTTTGCTTCTTATGTACGTCCCGTCTACCGCGCTGCGTGTGCATTGGATCGCCGACCGCGAATGCCCCCCAGGCCGTTGATTCGCCCCTCAACCTCTCCTCCCTCGCTCCCGGTTGCCACCTCCGCTGCCTCGGCCACCGCCGTGACGAAACTCTGATGTTGCCGTGTCACCATCTCGCCGTCGATTCGCTGTTGCCGCCGCTGCTGCTATTCTTCGATCTCCGCACCGCTGAAGGGTAGGTGATGCCCTCGCAACTCGTCGCTCAAACTCTTCGACGTCGTCCGAAAATGTGGGTGTGTACCGTAGCTCTAGTGCTACGCCATCGCGACTAAAACATCCGCTATTCCGCTAACTTATTGGCGTGCTGAGATCGGGAGGCGGGGCGGGCGGCGGGTGGCGGGGGTGGGGGGTTTCGATTATGTAGCTCTAGCAAGAGGTGCCTCAAAAAGGTGCAATGAATGTAAAAACACACACAAATATAATATTAACACAGCCATTAGCCGTTTTCGGGCTCACGTATAGGGACCGAAAACACGACGGGTACGGCGTTATCGAGGATCTAGCGCGGGAGTGCAGCAATGCGGATATCACCATGTTGCTTGGGCGTGTTGTAGTACACACACCCTCTACCCCCGCAGACCGGGCTGTTTCGTATGGGCGATGCCGTAATCATCAAATATTTAGGAGATTTTCCCTGTCACACCCTAACGGGCTTAACAGTCGAACAAAGAACGGTTTCCGCTATTGTAGGCGTGCTGCGATCGAGGGGATGCGGTGGGGATGGGGATGAGTTTGAGTGTGGGGGGGGGTGGGATAAGGTGGGGTGGGGTGAAGTGGGGTGGGGTGGGATGGGGTGGGGTGGGATGGGGTGGGGTGGGGTGGGGTGGAGGTGGACTTTGGAGCGGAAGAAATTACAAAATGCATCGAAGCGTACCTTGTTCTTGCCCCAATCGGTGCGCTAGGAGGGGCGTTCAAACCGCCGCGAGAGAAAAAAGCCCCCGCTGTAAACTCCACCGCCCTCGGGCTAGCGTCAACCCCGCGTTTCTTAGCCTCCGACACAAATTCGACGGCCTTGGTTCGATGTTTAGCCTCCACCGCAGCCTCGGCCAGGAGGGCATAAACCTGCCCGCTTGGCTGAAAATTCTGCGAAAAACGAACATATAGCAGAAAGCAAAAATAGTGCTGGTTGTTGTGAAAACGTAATGGTACTACAGTTAGTAATGCAAAACAGTGCTGGTTGTTGTGGAACCGTAATGGCACTACAGTTAGTAATGCAAGGCATTAGTCTCCACGTTGAGGGGGGTGATAATCAGTATCAGGGTTCCGCGAGGGCATAAAACCTGCCCCGGTGGGCCGAAAATTGCGCGAAAAACGAAAAAATGAAGAAGTACACGCGACTATTACAGCATCATCATCGCTAATACGGAGCAAGTGGGGCTGCCGGCGTAGGAGATGTGCCCGGAGCGCAACGCGAGGAGCTACGCGACGTGCCGGCAGAATACTCATTATGAAAAAGGCATCACATGACACCAACCGTCGACGCATAGTCAACTGAGGACTTTATTTTCGCATTTACAACACACTCGTGCACACTGGTGCACACTGCTGCTCCTAGACAGTCCATAACGCCGCGCGCCTCGTTCGTTTTGGGACGACTTCTTCTGGGTACCAAGAGGGGTAGCAGCCCCTTAGAACCGCAGACACGCTTTTGAGGACAAAACTGATTTGGGAAGAAGCGCCGAATTACTATTGCAGTAGAGAGGGTTAAAGCGAAAGCATGATTCCTAGACCGCTGCTAATGCCGGGCGTCGCGTCTCTTTCGTTTTGGACGACTTGTTCTGAGTGTACCCCGAAGAGGTGTTAACCTCTTCAAAGCTGCACCAACGTACGTTCATGAGGAGACACTGATTGCGAAAAAGCGGCGTGGGATACGTTCTGCAGTATAAGAACCCTTTTGGAGCTTCGGAGGAAAAAATTGACGAATAAAACTGACCATTGCAGCATCCTTCTCTCGAACCAACCCAGCCCAGGCTGCTAGATTAGCTCACGACGAATTTACTGTTCGACCTCGAATGCAAGCAATTACCAGTATGACACGCTCACAGCTTGCAAGTGCTGCCGTGTGCTGCATGCTCGCACCATGATAAGGACGCAATTATACTTGTTTTGTCGATGTACTATAATCAAGTCACAAACAGGTCAAGGTTACGGAGAATGGCTGTGCTCTCGTACTGCTGCACACCGTTTCTAGACAGTCGATTACGCCGCGCGTCTCGTTTGCTTGGGATCTAGTGGGGTATTAGTCCGTTTGCTAAGGAATTAGTGGGGTATTAGTCCGTTTGGCTACTTGCAAAAGGTTAACCCATAGCTTACCAAAACCAAGCCTTATGAAACTTATAACACTCTCCCCCCCTGAAACGACGGGATACCAGGTCGGCCCGATATTCGAGCGGACCAATCAATATCCAAGCGGTTTCATTTCATGGGGATACCAGGGAGAGCGCCATTTGTTAAGGAATTAGTGGGGGCATTAGTCCGTTTGACCACTTTAAAAGGTTAATCCATGGCTTACCTAAGCTAAGCTTTATAACAGCTTCAACTATATCAGGGACAACCCACTCGGGAATTTGTGTGGGATGCTCTTTGCAGTAGCGTACCGAGGGGGAGAAGGAAAGACCACTGTGACCACGGCTAACCTAAGCTGTCCAGAAGATCGCTGAGAGTAAAAGCTCTTACGAGTTGAGCTAGCTGGAGAGTAAAAAGGATTATAAAAAACGATAAAAAAAGGAAATGAAAATGAAAGAAAATAAAAAAAGAAAGAAAAAATAAATAAATAAACAAGACAAAAGGAAAAAAGTATGAGGGCTAACCAAGCCTTGGTATCGCTTCTCCGATGGTAAAGTGGGTTAACCTCAAAACTACTAACGTCGATTTCTGGCCGGTTCGACCACCCCCGACTGCATACCATAACATACTTGTAGGGACTTTTTCGCGTGCAAAAATGGCCTCGCGGAAAGCAAGAGCGCGTGAGTTAGCGAAATTCGATGAAAAACGACGAACGTTGGGAATTATGAACCTTCTGCGCGATAAAAATGAAGGCACCTACCGGGGAGAAGGGACGAGACCTGTGACCACGGCTTGACATGTCCAGAAGCTGGAAAGTGAAAGTGTTACAAAACCAAACCAAAAACACCCAAAAAAACTACTGCAAAAACAGTCCTACTCCGAATTCAATCAAGTAGTTTTCTCCAAACGAGGGCGGACTTGGAAAAGGATTAACCCTTTTGAGACCCACGTACACCCATAAAACAAACACAACCGTAGTGTTCCCAACCATCTAGGAGAGGTGTGAGTGCCTAACCATACGGCTAGGACCGTGTCGCACGACTCCTCGAATTGCGGTCCGAGCACCAACTCTTATCATCCCCCAAACACGCAGTAGCGTACGCTGGAATCGTCATTTTTATGTTCGATTTTCACCTCTGAGGTCCCCAGGGGCAACGCAGGACGCACGCTACGGTACACGTGCAGCCATTTGTTGCTGGAGCTTCTCACTTGACGAGCTCCATTCCTCTCACCCAAAACCAACACCCAAAACCTGTTTGTGAGTAAACCTTAAGAGCAATCTCATGAACAAACTCGCAGCCCAGGGATACAAAACGATCATTTTGCACGACAAGAATGACGAAATTCCGATGATTTTGGGTCAAGGAGGGTTAACGAGCAAAAAACATTCAGACACTATTTCGCCCAAAACGTTGTACCCCTACTGTATCACGTGTCGCAGGAGACAAGTCACCTGTGCCCGCATTCTATCGAACAGCTTCAGAATCTCCGTCGATCGTCCCTGGTCGATGAACGCCTCTACGACGAAACCCAGCACCCCCGGAGGCGGCAAGTAGAGGGCACCTTTGCCCTTGCGCATTTCCTGCGCATCGTTTTAATTTCGGAATACAGGACCTCGGTCAGCCAGCCCAGCACTTATCCTGCTACTGTAGGTCAGATCCGCTGGTAACCCCTCTAGAACACTGCACGCATACATTGGAAGCCAAACAAATTGAAGGTAGTGTTGCCTAATTTTTAAAATTTGCAGCACGAGCAAAAAAGGTCAAGTCTAGCTACAATTATTAATAGCACGCATTATCAAATTTCACTTTTTTTTCAGATTTTCGCATGTTCGCCTTTTATATGCCATGACGTAATTTTGTCAGTTTCCTCATCACTTTTCCATTTTTGTTTGCCCCAAAGACCACAAAAAACAAAAAAGCAAATTTTGAATAAGGGTCACCATAGACCATGACGCCGTTTTGTCAATGTTCCATTAATGTTCCATTTTTTTTTGTCCCAGAGGGCACAAATAAAAAGAAACATAACTTGGAAGCAGCAGCAGCATCATCACCACCATCTGTACGATCCTGACCGCAAGCTCCATGCCATCCTTCATACAATATGCCAAACAACTATGTGCCCGTATGGGTAAACAAATACACCAGTGGGACCCCACGCATCCCATGAGCTATCCCATGCCATCCCACACATATCCCGTGTACAAAAACCAAACCAGGGTAGATAATTTTGCCGCCAGCGGGAACAAAAATAAAAAACATTTGAGAAGCAACGACATAATCACCTGCACGATTTTCACCGCAAGCTCCTTGTCGTCCTCCTTCATGCAACACCGGCACAGTATGTTGTAGCTCTCCGGCGGCAGCTTGTGGTGACTGCCCGTTCGCAAGGTCTGCAGGAAAACAACAAAAAAGGGAAAAACAACGCCAGCAACCGTTGAAAAAAAATAATATGGCGGGTTCGTAAAACTTAATAAATTCAAATTCAAATGGAAAAAAGAAAAAGGGTGGGTGGGTGGGCGGGAGAAATCACGAATTATCTGGTCCAGTGAGCGACCGCTGTCCAGTTGTAAACAACAGCTCTGTCTGTTCGCGTGTTCTGCCAGTCTGCCAGCACTGTCCCGTGCGGTATCCACTTGGTATCCCCACAAGCGCGATCAACCAAACAATGCCAGCTGCTGCTGTCAGAGTAAGATAGGTACGTACTCCGCCAAAAAAACTATGAACCATAACGCCGAACCATCTCTATGAACAACAAACAACATATTTTTCATATCGGTTCCCGATTCCTAATGATATTTCTCTTTAGTATCATAGTTTACTAGGGAAGAAAAACCAAAAATAATTTAATTAGTTTACGTTTTTGGGGAGGTTAAAGGAAGTACTGGAAGTACTGCAAGGCTCTACCTATTTTAAATAAGTAACATAATTAGACCTGTGAGTCGGCATCACACGGATTAAGTCAGCAACGACTAGTTGGCCGTAGTTGTTGCGAGTACGTCGGTCAACAGTAATGCGTTCCTCGGAGGTGCAAAGATACAAACTATCAGGTACTAATAGTTCAGCAGGGAAGAAAAATTAAAAAAGTAACTTAATTGATTACTGCCTTTGGGCAGGACAAAGGCACCAAGGCTCTTACCTATCATAAGTAAAATAGGTAGAGCTGTGAGTCGGCATCATACGGATGAAGTTAGCACCACTAGTTGGTAGTTAGTACGAAAACGTGGGTTACTATCAATGCGTTACTCGGAGGTGCCAATCATCCATTTATATCCCTCCCTACGGTAGGTAGGTATGCCTCTACAGTGCCCGTTCCCCGCCACTATAATGCCTGTTAAATCGCTTGGCGGAGTAAAACCCGTCAACTCCAGCCCAACTCACAGCTCCACAGCAGTAGTAGCGATCGTCAACTATTTTGGACATTTCGACATTCTTGTCCGGAGTTTGTACGAGTCATGACCCGGCCTGCGGGTCGGACCAGGTTTTTCAAAGTTTTACGGGTCGGGTCAGGTCGGGCCAGGAGGTGTTGGAAATCTCACGGGTTGCGTCGGGTCGGGTCAGGATAGTTTCAAATCTCCCGACCCGTGAGAACCGGCCCGACCCGTTAAAAGCCCTGATGTCCCCCCCTCTGACATGGGCTACGATAAAGGTCCTTTTCGGGCCAAATATTCGGACCGATGGGGCTCCTTAACTGAGGGCCTGCCCATTATCGTCTGAAACCCGCTACAGTGCTTACCCCGAGTTGAGAGCGCCCCGTGACATCAGCCGAAACAGGCGCGTTTAACTACAAAGCGTTCTTACCTGAAGCGGACAATCTATGTCTTTTAGGGTGGCGGGACATGCCGAGTAACCGCTACCAACTCCCGAATACTCTTGACTCGGGGTACCCACTGTGTTGCTTTCAGGGCCTTTTACATGTGGGATCACACCTCGCGGCTAGGGTCGGGTCAGAGCGACCTGACCCGACCCGACCCGACCTGACCGTGAGATTAAAAACCATGCTGACATGACCCGACCCGACCTCCAACATTACAAGCACCTCCTGGGCTGATCCGACTCGACCCCCGAAGTTTGGAAAACCTCCTGATCCGACCCGAGCGCCGGATCACGACCACGAAAGGCCCCGATGATTTTTCATCGTTCACCGTTCCTCGTTACTCGTTACCCGGTATATGCCGAGACCACGGGAGCATTTTCGGGTATGATAGACCATACATATATTTCCTTACAAAAAATCCGTTTTTTGTACGCCATACAGACCGCCTCAAGCGAGGAACGAGCCTCATAAACACTCGCTGCTGTCTCTATATGGTGGCACGAGTCCTCTGAAGGCATTTTCTGACCTTGGCGATGTCGGCGGCTTCTCTCGATCTACCCGCCTCCGCCAGCATCTTTACGGCGGTGGGGTGGAACCAACGTGCAGGTTTCTTGCCGCTTTTAAGAAAAGCCTGGTGCAGCTGTAAGGCCCAGTCCACATCTCCCAGTTGATCTGCCGTTGCCATGAAGAGCTGGTACATGGACCCGATGTACTCCTTTCGGTCCTTCTCGGAAGAAAACAAAAACAGGAGGGGCCGGAGTCGTGGTAGCGATAGCAATGGTAGCGGCAGCAGAAATAAGACTCAGCAGCAACCGTAGCAGCAGCAGCATCGGGAGCAGCAGCGGTAGTAGCAGAAAAGAGCAGAAAAAGAAGCAGCAGCAGCAGGAAGCAACAGCAGCGAGCAGAAGTAGCAGCAACGGAAAGATCAGCAGGAGTAGGAAGCAGCAGCAATAGCAGCAGTAGCAGCAGCACTTACTGCCAGCACACATCTTCAACCTTCCATCACAAAACACTATAATCCGCCCCCCCCATCAAACACGCTGTACGAAATGTGGTGCGGTTGCGTTGCGGTGCTACATCGGCCCCACCTTCGAATTACTTGCGCTCCACGCGGCTCTAACCGCTTCGTGCTTCCCGAGCCCCACGAGCGTCTGCACCAGGGCCTGTTTGCAGTACCCGTTTATCCGCACCCCCGCATTTTGCTGCGGTCCCAGACAAAAAACGACGAGGTGAACAAAGAAGGAGAACAAAAAAAAAAGAGTAGGGACGGACGCTATTATATTAGGGGTGCATCCAATGTTTCCGAGGCTCGTAACCTGAGAGCTCTGTACGTTGTGTCTCGCCTCAAACCTTTCATCGTAAGAAACGGCGAAAGTGCGACCCGATGAGCAGTCCCACGGCCTAGGTATCTCACAAAAACCCTTGCAGGGCTTTAGTTTTGTTTGTTCGTTTGTTTGGTTCTAATGTTTGTCTGCAGCGCCAGGGCTGCTTTCAGTACCCGCGCATCCGTACCCCTGCTGCGAGCCAAGGGTTTGTTTGCCTGTTGTTTGTAACATTTGTCAGGCGTTTAGTTTAGCGTACTTTGTTTTGTTCGTGCGTTTTTAGGTAGTGTACATATGGTAAGGCACTCACGAGGTAATCACGTAGTATGCCCAGTTGTCTCTGGACGTGGCCACACCAGAAAACGAATGATTTCATTCGAAGCTGTCATCCATATGCAAGAAAGTGCGCACAAGGTACGGAAGTACGCCTCACGAGTGGTTCCTAGTGGGATGCAATTCACCCTTGGTGCACGCGATATTTACCTAGTCGAGGAAAACCCGACGTGCTTCGTCCGGGCATTGTAGGAATGCGAGCGTCTCTGGTCTCAAGACTACGGCTATGCACGCAATGAGTACCCCCCCCCCCTCCCCCACGACCTCACCTCAGCTCTCCTCCCTAACCTCGAAAAAAAAAAAATCTCGACCATAGCTCCGAAGAGCGGCATCACCCTCTCGTAAATCTCCGCCGAGCCCCCCCCCCCCCCCCCCCCCCCAACCATCAAATGAGTACCCCACCACGTACCCCCCTCCCCCCCCCAAAAGAAATCCCTTACCGCGACTTCGAAGAGCGGCATCGCCCTCTCGTACATCTTGGCCGAGGTGCATACCACCGCCAGCTGTAACTGAAGCGCCGGCCCCATGACCGCCCCAGTTCGCCTTTCCAGTCCTTCCACAAAACGCAGGACGCGCTCAACGTCTTTCGCCTCCCTCACGGGTCCTCGTTGTCCCATTACCGCCAGATAGAGGTTGTCGTCGATGGGCATCGAACGTTCCTGTTTCATTTTATTTTTTACGAAAAAAAAGGTTTTGTTTTGTATGGTACGAAAAAAGTGTTTAGTTCTTTTTTATGAAAAAAAGAGTTGTTTTTTAAACAATAAAAAATGTGTCCCGTTTCTTTTTGCTGCAAGGTTTCTGTTTTGTTACCCCGGGTATATCCGTCAAAAATTTGTCCTTCACGAATTTACACACGTCGAACAGATCATCACCGATCCCCCGCTCAATGATCTAGATATTTCAGGTAAGATCTGTCTAGCCTATGTTACTGGGTCGTAGCCGTACGATATGCGTGATCTAGAAAACGTTTCCAAGGTTGGGTTTGCACTCTCTATTTACTAGTACAGATCATGTACATAATGTCATAACGCCAAATACGGGATCGATTGTAGATAATACAAAGGCTCCGCATGGGTGCCGGCGATCGCCGGCACCCATGCTCCGGGTAGGGCAGGGCAGCATTTCGACTTGTTCGATTCAATATTCGATAGAGAGTAAAAACTGTTACCACACAACACATGGTCTACGCGTGTAGAACGTAAAGTAATGCCAAGAGATCGATATAGACTAACAGTGGACTACTTACTACCTCTGTCGTTTCCTCCGTTCCTCCGTTTCTTGCGTGAATCCGATTCCAAGCTTCATCATATATATTTCGATTGGATAAACCCGAGCCCATGCAGACTGACCCTCTATTCTGGCCACGAAGAGACGTTTCGGGTGCGTTTCTTGACGTTTCGACTCAACCAAGCATCCAGGGCCAGCAGAGGGATGGCCACATGTTTGCTGCATGTTCTCTACGTAGCAACTGACAGGCGCGCACTGAGCCAGCTTCTGCTACTACATGCATGATATCATAACATAATACGCGCGATCGGAGTATCACACACAGCTTGCAAAGATGAGTTTCGACAAAATCTTCGATCTCACTTCAGCTAGCTGCCGGAGTGTATTTTCATTTTTATTATATCTAGATCCGAGGCTCCCTCGCAGACCGACTGTGTCTCTCTGTGTGTGTAGTGATCGTGGAGAGACTTGCTGGCGGTGTTCTAGGCGTGAAACACGGTGTCGCTGCCTTCGTCATTCAATTCCTCGAAAGCTATTACAATAATGCTGCTACTTGTTGCTGTAGACCACTCTCGTCTGGTCGATGGAATATTAGTAGTACGCGATAGCACTGAACAAACAATTTGGTAGTTTAAGAGTTTCAGGCTCAATCGAGTTTTGCACGAAAATATAAGCGCGAACGACCTTCCGTAAATTTTGTGCAACTACTGTATATAGTGAAACATAGATGTACCACGCAGCTTGCAAAGTTGAGTTTCAACTTGAGTTTCAACCATTCAATCGGTTGTACTCACAGATGACGTTTTTCAATTTTTATTTAAAAAAAACATAAAATTCCTGGTATGGCCTTATTGTCTGATTGCTGGTCGCTCATTGGCCGGAGATCGTACATAAATTAACCGCCATCTGGGGACGATAGGGTCCATTCCCAGAATCGTAATCGAGTCACATATATACAACTCCGACAACCCGGGAACGAAGACGGATATATCACCAGGATTGATACCTCCCCGCACAGTGTGGAAATCTCCAATACCACCAACCGGGCCGATCTCTAATTGGCTGGGGTTCGTATATTGTTGAGCCATCCCCGGTCCAGGGGTCATTCCATATATATCTAAAAATTAGAGAAACGGGGGAAGAAAACCGAGTTCTCTCGGGTCGACACCGCCCCCCACGGTGTGCAAACCCCAGTTCCATTGGCTAGAACCGATGATTGGTTCACGTTCCACAGCGGCCCCCCACGCTAGTAGGAGGATGATAGAGGCTCACCAACCGATGGGGGGCAGTTCCGTCGCACACGGGGGAGATAGGGCCCCATCCCCGGTTCAGAAATCTCCGAAAATCTCTACAGCCCCAGCAACGCGGGAACTATAGCGATGATCTCCCGGGTCGATATACCTCCCCGGACGGCGTGTCAACCCCGACTCCATTGGCTTATTTCTCGTGATTGGCTAGTAGGCTTCGACCCAAAAAGCTCACGATTATTTCGACCGAGTCGGGTTTTCTCGCATACCTCTCGCATACGGCAAACATTTGCAATGCGAGCGCGGTTCGATGAGATATTTGCATGATTGGTCGCACAAAAAAACGGTTTGGAGCCTACATCAGGGCGGCAAGCACGCTCAAAATGAGGATGACTAACACTTGAACAGCAACAACAGCACCAAACGCAATATAAATTGACCAATTAGAGCCGCTTGTATGCAGGATTCAGGGCCCCCCGGTTATAGGCACAATTGATTTCAAACAAAAATGGGGTGTTCAAAGAAAAACGGCACAATAATACGTGGCACTAAGACTGGCACGACTCGAGCATAATAACCAACCGTGGAAAAAAAACTGAAATTAGACCAAAAAAGCGCGTACTTGACTAACTGGCATATGCTAATGGTCCAATAATCAATATACTTGCTGTGCCCGAATAATCACCTCTTTGTCGCTTAAGCGGCACCGAAAAAAATCGCTGAAATATTCGATTTAATTCGCTTATTGGGTCAGAAACCTAAGCTTGCTAATATTTTCGCGGGTTTTCTTGCATACTACTCGCGTAGGGCAAAAATTTGCCATGCGACCGCAACCGCAAGTCGTACCAAACGCTCGACCTCGGGATGAGTCTATGCAGTTGGTGCCCAGAGCGTCACGATAAAGCCATTCGGGACCATAAGAAGAGCGGTCAAATCGCCATGTCCCGGCATACTAACAGCCATATATATTGCCCGCAACAGATAAGAGCAATGAGCGCCTGCTTCGGCTTGACGCAGGGTGATCTTGAATCGGAATACAATACCCCTTTTCATCTAGCTACATTTCTATTCTTTTCTGTTTTCCAATTGACTTGCGTCTGACGTGCTTATTATGCGTAGTGATAGGTACCACGAGATATTTGTGCAGAAGATCCCTATTTTTTACGATACTGCTACATCGTCGATTGCTGTGGCGCACAGAAGCTATCGTCAAGAAGATCCCTATTACTCTGTGTCATGGGTTAATTCCTGGCGAACACGACGAGATGACAATTTCAATATCCCTATACTTTATTATACTGTCATCAGTTTATTGCTGGCGCACACGATGTAATGACCAGCAGAAACAACAGCAGTAGTCAGTAGCCAGCGCAATTCTTGCAACCACACAACAAAGGGTTCGAAACACTACTACCTTGATAATCACACCTACCTTTAGAAGTGCATCCACGTTTCGTTTGTGGGGATAAATGTACATGGAATTAGTGAGGGATATTTATTTTGCGGTCCTGAAATGGATGGTGGATCGTGGACCAACGTAAACGGAACGACTCTTTGGAGCGGCGATGAAAAGGACTGACAAAACATTGTTTCTCGTACTGCGATTTCTAAAAGCGATTCCGTTCGTTGTGTTTGTTTTCTATTTTTTTAATGGTCTGGCCTGTTTTTTGTTGCGTTCTCGTACCCGGTACGCTAGCATTCCACCTGCTTTATACCTTGATTAATTGCGATTGTTTGGTTTACTCTGTCTCACAGTCTGTGACCACATAATAATAAGTTGTATCTCTCTCTAGGATGAGCAATCAGCACGGACACTGGGTGTAATGATGTTGGATAGGGAACGGCCCCCCTCGAAGACAACGAACGCTCGAACAAAGGTGTTTAACCTTGAAATCCGATATCGAAAGGCAACGACACAGCAGTCGGTCGTACGATGTGCACAATAGGCCAGACGCTTCGAGGTGTGACCATGAAAAAAGTGTGGTGGGGACGAAATAAGAAGCCAATTTGGAAATGATGCCAACTTGGAAATAACTGTTTTCCCATATGATTTTTTCGTTCAAGCTCTGCATATGCCAAGATCCAAGAATAGCTCGGGTGTATACCGCCCAAGAGAAAAAAAATTGCGCACTTCTCGCTCGTCTCGCTCAGCCCACGTACCCGATCCCGGCCAGGTGCGGAACGGATACGGCAGGGCGAGGGACGTTTGAGCCGCCCCCCTTCGACGGCGCTCAAATGAAGCTATTTGACCGAGAATTCCAGTTCCGAGAATCGCATCCTGAAGCCGAGACGGGAAAAAACTCCTGACCAAATCCCCCCCCGAAAGAATGACCATAAATATATTGATAGATGATCTATATCGTGATCTGTCCAAGTATAATATTAATAGTGCATGACGAGCTCAACGTCACCCGAGTCCCTGACGGACCCTCGTTGTCTCATCGCCGTCGGGTAGAGGCTGTCGTTTAGGGGCATCGAACGCTCCTGTTCATTTTTCAATACAAAAAACGTTGTTCTCTAACCAAACTGCGCCCGCTGAAGTGGTGAAATTTTTTTTACCATATTTTCCTTTTGGTTTGATTGCAAATCTATACCGATATATCCGTTGATCTTGTTTTTTCGACACATTTACCGCAGGATGAGGTCACATCACCCGTGCTCGTCGCGGCCCCTCGTTGTCCCATCATCGCCAGATAGAGATTGTCGTCCACGGGCATCTAACGCTTAGATTGCAGGGATGAGCATCGACCATTCCACTGGTCGAACTCACAGCTGACGTATTTTGACATTTTGTACAAAAAAAACATTGGTGGAAGCGTTATTTTTTTCAAAATGTACAGAAGGACGCGCTCAACGTCACCCGCGTCCCTTAATCTCGTTGTTTCATCACCGCCACGTAGAGATTGTCGTCCACGGGCATCAAACGCTCCTGTTTTCGCGGGTTTTTTTGCCGAAAAACAGTATCCCTTCAAGTCTGTGTAGTTGCTGCAAGTTAATATAAATACAGATACGACAATGCCGGCGCTGTGCTGTGAGCGCTCCTCAGTTTTCGTTACGACGACTCAATTGTTAGCGTTGTTCGTGCTAGCGCGTAATGAAGTTCACCTCCCGGTCCCAAAACTCCCCCGTCGTGTTCACCGACCCCGACTGTACAGACTGAACGTACAAGTTCTGTCATTAATAGTCGTGCTGTTGCTGCTGTGTGGTACGAACAAGGGCCAGTAGGTAAAACAACGGCACCTTGAAACAGGTCCAAGAGGTAAAAACGGCAAAGAAGACAGATGTGAGCGATACCCATGAGAGTAATGTTCGGAAAGCAAGGTTTTTGAGTCGGCTTTTCGCGTAAATCCGCGAATGAACTTTGCGTGATACAACAGATTGTGTTTTAATTGAGTGACAAAAATTTCTGCCGGATGGCGTGTGATTGTTGCCGCTGTTCGTTGTTGGCAACTCCGACAGCAAAAAACGCTGTTACTTTTATCACGTTGTATCATATCGTACCATACGAGCGGGTATGCTGTAGGTATTGCTACATACAGTAGGTGGCCCTATATAGTGCGGGTGTCCAATATTGTGCGGGTGAAATCGTTTGGCACAATATAGACCCCTCTATAGTGGCCGGTTTTTATATAGTGCGGGTGTCCGGTATAATGCGGGTAATTTTTCGTGACACATACCCGCACTATATAGGACCACCTTACTGTAGTTGTATGGGCAAGCAGTGCCAGTACGTATTGTAGGAAACGCCGGCACCCTGAAGTAGGCCCAAGACGGGAAAAACGGAAAAAAAGGAACCGGACGAGACCGATACATTATGTTGATATTCGAGACGTTTGAGTCGGCTATACTCGCGTTACTTCGTGGTCATCTCTCATGTCATTCAAACTTTTCTTTTTAGATTGCCGGATGACAACATTTGTTGCTGAATTCATCGAACCTGATTCCAGCGTTTTAGATTGCCGGATAACAACATTTGTTGCTGATTTATTGAATCTGATTCCAGTGTTTCAGATTGCCGGATGACAACATTTGTTGCTGAATTCATTGATTCTGATTCCAGTGTTTTAGATTGCCGCATGACAAGATTTGCTGCGGATCCATTGAATCTGATTATAGTGTTTCCTTTATCTTCACTCTAACATGAAATATTTCATGTGCACCTCTTGGCAGTACGGTCGAATTCACGGCCTCCATTTGCGTACATCCTCCGTCATTACGGGCACGCGCGGATCCAAGGCGGGCGTCAGCCCGCCGCGGCGAAGCCCCCCTCGTATCCAGCATTTCGTAATTGCAAACATGTCTGTTGATTTTGTTTTTCAACAAAAAATACCGCAGGACGTGCTTAACGTCGCCCGTCTTCCCCATGGGCCCACGTGGCCCCATCACCGCCAGGTATCGTCGGCGGGCATCGGATGCTCCTGCTTTTAAACATTGTACAATTGGGATCGCTTTGGTGCATCACGATGTGGGACTTTATGATTTTCACACAATAATCCACAGACACCTTACACTTAATTGTTATAATTCTATACAACAGTCGGTATGTGTCCGACCGACCCATTCGACCACCCATCCATCTCCGTACAACGCACATAATACTACTATTAACTATTACCACAACAACAACAACAACTGCTTCGCGTGGTCCATGGTGTAACCGTCTGATTTTTCGACAGTTTTTCCTCATAGCTGCCAAAAGAGGTTTAAACTACATTGGAACAACATCAGCGAGACATGTTTCGCGTTGCAACACATGTCCAAATAAGCGGACCGAACTCTAGACTAGAGTACACACACGTAAGTATGCAAGCTTTCGTGCGCTTTTCTCAAAGTGTGGACGCCCCATGCTGCATAACATTCCTTCTCCTATGCACTGTATTCCGGACATGGTGCTTATATTTCATGAGTCCCGAATATCTAAGTTTCGGTGCCTAGAGGAATACCACCGTGTCGCGACGTAGAGTCTTGCTGAGCCCACGAATCACGCACCATATCTAGACTGGGATTAACAAGCCCGCTGTGGGGTAAAGTCGCGACGGTAGGTCAAGTTTGCTTCTGGTGAAGCGTATACAGGTGTAATGTACCTTGGAATCGCTTCTTGAGCGGGGCGGTGTAAGCCGCAGAAACCTTGTATGTACTAAGACCGGTGATGACGTCCTTTGACCACGCGGTCTCGTAGACGAATAGAACCGAGTGTTCACCCGTATCCTGTCATCACTTTTCACGGGTTCCCCACGCACAAGCTGTACTTCGTATCAATGTACAGACAAGAGGGTCAAAACAGTATCATGTTATCATCGACACGAGTCTTGCCGGTTTGTCAAGACGAAGAGAACAGAGTATGAGTATGAGGATGTATTCAGCCGTATGACACCCTGGTAACACAGGTTACACGTGTTCCATCATTGTATCACAGCCGTGAGTTGCATAATGTTATCACTGACATGAGTTGTAGCGTGTAAGACATACGGTATGACTCACGTCAACGACAATTCGATACCACTCATGGGTGTGCTACAACGCCACAGCTTATGTGTGGGGAGCCGATGACAATACAGTACTGTTAATGCGCCTGTCGATGATAATACGAGATGTACCGACTCGCGCGACCGCGGGCCCGGTGGTATCAGCTCCGAGGACTTCCCCTCGTAGGCTCGGAGTGCGTATGTCCACAATGCCATACTTCGTTCGTTATCGCACGGGGAAGTGCCATGCCATCGGTCATGAACCTTCCTGTTCGTATCTCAAGATCTCAAGAGCTCACAAGAAACGCCAACAATGACAATTGAACTCCTTGACTAAATGTATCCAACCATTCTATGTAAGGTAAAATGCCCAATGATACGACCACAGCGGTACAGATAACAACTCCTGGCTGTGATGCCATGATGCAACTTGTGCGTGGGGAACTCGTGATAGCAGGACACGACTGAATACGCTATTCTCTTCGCCTGCGGCATCAAGGCAGACGGCGCGGTCAAAGGACACGTGAACAAGGTACTATTTTTTTTTCCCCAAGACGCGTGCTACGATAGAGGTGCACCACTTGTTTTCTAATACTACCCCTCAATCTGGGAGCTCAAGACCTCTCCCAAAAACCGATTCGGAGATAATAACAAAACTGCTACCAGATGAAAAATCCCATGGCCTAGGTAGTTACACAACGAGAACCAGGCAAAATAAATGGCCTATTATTCATTTATTTTCCGACTTTTTTGGGTTAAGGAGCCCCGTCATTCAGAAAAAAATACACACGAAAAGCGCTACCTCTAACGTAGCACGCGTCATTTTTTTTTGGCAAATACCTGGTATACCCGTTCAAGTTGTTCTTTATAAGAAAATGTCCTTCAGAATTCGGTTCCTACAAAGAATGTTCTACCACCCCGTGTTCGCGTCCATTGACCACGCGGTCTCGAACACCAAAATCACCGATTATTCGCCGTATCCTGCTATCACTTATCACGGGTTACCCACACACAACCTGTACTTTGTATCAATTGAATCACAGCCATGTGTCGTATCATGTTACAACATGAGTCCTATCGTACTGTCGAGACGAAGAGAACGAAATACGAACATTCCGCAGGTCGGACAGATCGTTATCTAGATCATACCAGGTATATATCGTATAGATCATATATCTGCCGTCATGATATGGTGTGCAGGATCCGTGTAGTACAGGTCCAACCCAGGCAACACGAGCTAGATCGTTCAGATCATCTGGCTACCAAGCAGCAACATGATCTATAGGTCATGTAGATCATATAGACCAGGGACCTGTCTTCGCTGAAAGGCACAGATCATCGATACATCATCGACAGGGATCCGATCTGTCCGAGGTGTGTACAGTAGCATGTAGTATTCGGCCGTATCCTGCTAACACAGGTTCCCCACACACGAGTTGTATCATTGTAACACAGCCGTGAGTCGTATAATGTTATATTCGAAATGAGTCGTACCGTGTATTATATACGGTATGGCTCACGTCGACGATAATACTATACGACTCATGGATATGCTACAACGACACAGCTTAGGTGTGGGGAGTCCATGGCAACACGGTACAAGGCATGTCGATGATAATACGATAACAAGTCATGGCCGTTATACAATGGTACAGCTTGTGCGTGGGGAACTGGTGGTAACAGGATACGGCTGAACACTCTATTCTCTTTGTCTACGGCATCAAGGCAGACCGCGCGGTCAAAGGACACCTGAACAAGGTAATGTTTTAATTTTATTTTTACAAACATATATTCGTTGGAGCGCATTTTGTTTCGGCCAATACATCCGCTCAAGTTGTTTTGAAAAAACAAAAAGTCCTTCGTAACTTGGTTCCTACTAAATATGTTATACCATTCGTGTTGACGTCCTTTGGACACGCGGTTTGGTACACCATGAGCACCGAGTATTCGGCCGTATCCTGGTATCACTTATCACGGGCTCCCCACACACAAGCTGCATTTCGTATAATCGCATCACAGCCATGAGTCGTATAAAGTTACCTTAGACATGAGTCCTACCGCATTGTTAAGACGAAGAGAACAAAGTACGAGTATTCCACACATCAGACATATGGTTATCTAGATCATATAGATCATGTAAATCATATAGATCCTGTAGCTGTCGGTATGATATGGTGTGCAGGATCCGTGTAGTACAGGTCCAACCCAGGCAACACGAGCTAGATCGTTCAGATGACCCGGCTCCCACCCGGCAACATGATCTACAGGCCATACAGATCATGGAGAACAGGGATCTGTCTTTGTTGAAAGACTCAGATCATCGATAGATCATCGACAGGGATCTGATCTGTCCGAGGTGTGTACAGTAGCATGTAGTATTCGGCCGTACCCTGTTAACACGGGTTCCCCACACACGAGCTGTATCATTGTAACACAGCCGTGAGTCGTATAATGTTATATTCGAAATGAGTCGTACCGTGTATTATATACGGTATGGCTCACGTCGACGATAATACTATACGACTCATGGATATGCTACAACGACACAGCTTAGGTGTGGGGAGTCCATGGCAATACGGTACGAGGCATGTCGATGATAATACGATAACAAGTCATGGCCGTTATACAGTGGTACAGCTTGTGCGTGGGGAACTGGTGGTAACAGGATACGGCTGAACACTCTATTCTCTTTGTCTACGGCATCAAGGCAGACCGCGCGGTCAAAGGACACCTGAACAAGGTAATGTTTTAATTTTATTTTTACAAACATATATTCGTTGGAGCGCATTTTGTTTCGGCCAATACATCCGCTCAAGTTGTTTTGAAAAAACAAAAAGTCCTTCGTAACTTGGTTCCTACTAAATATGTTATACCATTCGTGTTGACGTCCTTTGGACACGCGGTTTGGTACACCATGAGCACCGAGTATTCGGCCGTATCCTGGTATCACTTATCACGGGCTCCCCACACACAAGCTGCATTTCGTATAATCGTATCACAGCCATGAGTCGTATAAAGTTACCTCAGACATGAGTCCTACCGCATTGTTAAGACGAAGAGAACAAAGTACGAGTATTCCACACATCAGACACATGGTTATCTAGATCATATAGATCATGTAAATCATATAGATCCTGTAGCTGTCGGTATGATATGGTGTGCAGGATCCGTGTAGTACAGGTCCAACCCAGGAAACACGAGCTAGATCGTTCAGATGACCCGGCTCCCACCCGGCAACATGATCTACAGGCCATACAGATCATGGAGAACAGGGATCTGTCTTTGTTGAAAGACTCAGATCATCGATAGATCATCGACAGGGATCTGATCTGTCCGAGGTGTGTACAGTAGCATGTAGTATTCGGCCGTACCCTGTTAACACGGGTTCCCCACACACGAGCTGTATCATTGTAACACAGCCGTGAGTCGTATAATGTTATATTCGAAATGAGTCGTACCGTATATGATATACGGTATGGCTCACGTCGACGATAATACTATACGACTCATGGATATGCTACAACGACACAGCTTAGGTGTGGGGAGTCCATGGCAATACGGTACGAGGCATGTCGATGATAATACGATAACAAGTCATGGCCGTTATACAATGGTACAGCTTGTGCGTGGGGAACTGGTGGTAACAGGATACGGCTGAACACACCACTATCTTCGTCTACGGCATCATGGCAGACCACGTGGTCAAAGGACGCGAACAAGGTCATTTCTTATTTTATTTGTACAAACATATGTCGGTTGGATTTTTTGTTTTTGGCAAATATATCCGTTCAAGTTGTTCTTTACAAAGAAAAATCCTTTAGAATTTGTTTCATACCTGGTACGATTTGTGCTCTACCACCCGTGTCGGCGTCCATTGACCACACGGTCTCGAACACTAAAAACACCGATTATCAGCCGTACCCTTTTATCACATATCACGGGTTACCCACACACAACCTCTACTTTGTATCATTTTATCACAGCCATGAGTTGTATCATGTTACCATCGGCATGAGTCCTACGCTACTGTCGAGCGGAAGAGAACAGAGTACGAAAAATACACAGGTCGGACAGACCACGGTGTAGATATCATATAGATGATGTAGATAAAAAAGAACCCTGTAGCTTGTACCGCTGTGGTCGTATCATTGGGCATTTCACCGTACATAAAACGGTTGGATACACTTTGCCAGGGAATCCAATAGTTACTATTGGCGTTTCTTGTAAGCTCTTAGGATCTTGATATACAAACGGGAAGCTCCATGGCCGATGGCATATCACTTCCCCGTGTGATAACGAACGAGCTGTTGCATTGTGGACGAACACCCTCCGAGCCTACGACGGGAAGCCCTCGGAGCTGATACCACCGGGCCCGCGGTCGCGCGAGTCGGTACAAGTTGTCGGTATGATATGTTGTGAAGGACCCGCGTAGTATAGGGTCAACACATGAAAAACGAGCTAGATCAGATAGATGACCCGGCTCCCACCCGCCAACATGGCATATTGGCTGTGCAGACAAAATACCAGGTAGACCAGGGATCTGTCTTCGCCGAAATACACAGATCATCGACAGGTCATCGACAGCGATCTGATATATCCGAAGTGTGTAGTATTCTGCTGTATCCTGTTAACACAGGTTCTCCATACACGAGTTGTATCATTGTATCACAGCCGTGAGTCGTACATCATATCATCATCGACAAGAGTCGTACTGGATATGACATACGGTAACTCACGTCGACGATAATATGATACAAATGATGGATAAAATACAACGACACGGCTAATATGTGGAGAGCCCGAGGCAACACGGTATGACTCATCTACGTGTTGTCTTCACATTAAGGGTCGTTCATAACGAACGCAAAAAAAAAACACGCCACGGAGCCTTACCCTCCACATTCCCAGACGGATCCTCCGCGGCGGATATACCGCCTAGCGGATTCTCCGCAGCGAGACTTTGGAAGGCCCCGCTTGGATTGTCCTTTGACCCGAGAGCCGAGGGAGCAACGACAACTGCTCACTCAACGCTCTCACTTCTCATCCATCCCTGTCTCTCCCTTTGCCAACGGGACTGCTGTACCAGCCCGTGTTGTCACACACTGCGCCGTCGTAGTTCAACTGTAAGAACAATTTGCTTACGCAGAGAGAAGTGAGATTACGACCCACCGACGGTCCCGACTAGTAATCTTATTGGCGTCGACGGCAGGCGTAGATCCATTCATTTTCATATTATTTTCACTGGTCGGAATGAAGTGCTTCTGGATATAAGAAACGCGTACAGCCGCCTTTCGCCCCAAGGGCAACTCTGTATTGGAGCGTGTGCACAGCACTGTCCACATTATGCTGGCTACGTATAGCAACATGTCTTTCGATAATTGGGCAGAGCTGTTGCCTTTTATCCAGTTGGCTCGCAACACAGCTTCCTCTACCACGCTCCAGGAAACTCCTCATTTCCTGATACTTGAGCGTGCAACCGTACTGCCTATCTATCTCATTCATGGGGTTCTGTCCACCTCCGCACAGCAATCACAGCCGCCGTCCTCGTCGTCGTTGTCGTCGCGGTGGTGGCGGCGGAAACGGCGAGGGTTGCCGCGGGGGAAAGTCGATCTGTTGCGCGTTGAAACATTATTATTGTTTTCGCGACGCGCCCGGATGTCGCGCGTCTTTTGAAGGCACGTGGACTCCCAGTGCCCGACAGGTTTTTCGTACCTATCGTAGGTGCAGTGGGGACGGGGCTTACGCTGCTGGTTACTCATTGCCCCGCTGGGTTCCGCGCTGGCGCATCTGCCGGCGACCGTCCGGCCGGCAGAAAATGCGTGCTGCCGGCCGGATGGTCGCCAGCAGATGCGCCAGCGCAGAACCCAGCGGGGGAATAACCAGCAGCGTAAGCCCCGCCCCCACTGCACCTACGATAGGTACGAAAAACCTGTCGGGCACTTGGAGTCCACGTGCCTTCAAAAGGCACGCGACATCCGGGGGCGCCGCGAAACGCATTATATTATCTTGTCCGACCCTATGTCAGGATATTCATCCACATGTCTGCGGTACTACAGAAGTTTTTCAGTTTGTCATGCTGTCTTGTCAAAAGGAGTGTACAAACTATCAAGCGTTAAGCGAATCGCCACTGGAAGTTTGTATATCGACTAGACGTGTTGCTACCCTTTGTCTATCGTTCCATCGCTTTTGAGTGTTGGAGGAGTTCGAGCTCTATCACCACCAAAACTGGGGGTGAGAATACCATGTCCCCGGACCAACACGTCTAGGCAAAATGTCGAAACCCCTTCAACCTTCCAGACTTTATTTCTGAAAGGCACGCTTGGGGATTTCGGGAGGTTTGTCATGTCTAGAACTCGCCACGGAGCCATACCTTCCACATTCCGCGGACGGATCCTCCGTGGCGGATATACCGCCTAGCGGATTCTCCGCAGCGGGACTTTGGAAGGCCCCGCTGGATTGTCCTTTGACTCGAGAGCCGAGGGAGCAATGACAACTGCTCGCCCACCGCTCTTATTTCTCATCCATCCCTGTCTCTCCCTCTATCAACGTGACTGCTGTATCAGTCCGTTTTGTCACACACTCCGCCGTCATAATTCAACTTTAAGAGCACTTTGGTTCCGCAGAGAGAAGTGGGATCACAACCCACCGACGGTCTCGACTAGGAATCTTAGTTGAAGTTTTTCTTGAGGCGCAAATTTGTCCGTTGGATTGTTTACCTTCATTTCGTCGACGAGGGTTTTGGTGTGGCCGATGCGGCGTGTATACTATGATGCCAGTCTGGCCGTTTATAAAAGCGACCGCTTGGTACGCCGAAAACGGCCACAATCTGCCAGAGATTTTCACGGCTCATGACCCGACCCGCGGGTCGGAGTAGGAAGTCTTCAAAATGTCGCTGGTCGAGTCGGGGTGGGTCAGAGGGTGTTCGAAGTATCAAGGGTCGGGTCGGGTGGTCGGGTCGGGTCGGGTCGGGTCGGGTCGGGTCGGGTCGGGTCGGGTCGGGTCGGGTCGGGTCGGGGCGGGTCAAGAGCATTTCTAATCTCACGGGTCGGGGCGGATCACCCTGACCCGAGCCGACCTGACCTGCGAAGAGCGACCCGACTCGTGAAAGGCCCTAATTACCATATACTCCGGAGTATTTTATTATCAGATAGGTACGATAACACCAGACAGCAGTTGGGAGTTGTGAAGGAGGTCTCCGAATCGGGGTGAGAGGGGCGATGTAACGAATACTAGGCGTTGGGGTTACTCCCTGTTGATTTGTAGCCGTTCGATTATTCCGGTTCAGTAAATACGAAACAGGTATATCATAACGTTACCAGGTATAGCCTCAGACCATAGCCTTATCGCAAGCAAGCAACCCGTTGCCGATTCCATTACATGACCGTCGTAGACCGCAACGCCCCCCTCTTACCTCCATCATGCCGAGGATGGTCTCTACCTCTTCCCAAGCGCGAAGCTTGGCGGCCGACTTGAGGGTCAGGACGTAGGTTTCCGGCTTGATGTCGACCCCACCGAGCCCTTGCACGCACACCAGCTGTCGCCACAGGACCAGCACTTCCTCGGGCCTCCCCGCTTCCGCTAGAGTTAACATCGCCTGTAGGGCCCCGATAACGACAACGGTGTCAATTGTTACCAGCAGCAAAGGACATTATTTGTAGCAGACAATTACCGGCAGTACCGGATACTAGCATAAACCGTTACCAGCAGCAAGGGATATTGTTGGTCTATTTGTAGCATAATGTTACCGGCAGTAGCGGGTACTAGCACCAACGGTTGCCAGCACCAACGGCTATCACGTTCCCGGCTGCAACGGTTACCACGTTGCAGAACGCGGACCCCATCCCAAGCCAAGCCAACCAAACTCAACCCAGCCCATCCCATCCCAACTCAAAACAATCCATCCTATCCCACCCCACCTGAAAACAACCCAGCCCATTCCATTCCATTTCATTCCATTCCATTCCATTCCATTCCATTCCACCCTACCCCACCCCACCCCACCCCACCCCACCCCACCCCAATCCAACCCAACCCAACCCAACTAACCCCTTTCACAGCAGACATAGCTCACGTTAAATGCGACAAAAAAAAACGTGCGGTAGTCTTTTCTAGTAGTTAAAGGGTCAACATTAGTGGTTAATCGAACTCACGTTGACGAAGAAGTCGCGCCCAAGCGGCAAGCCAAGCCAAGCCAATCCAGACCAACCCAACCCAACCCAATCCAACCCAACCCAACCCAATCAATAGCACTCACGTTGACGAAAAAATCATGCCTAAGAGGTAAGCCCGCTCGGCTCCGTGTTTCCAGGAGCATCTTCGCAAAATCGGGGTCTCCAAGCTTTCTGGCGGTCATGAACCCTACGGCAAAAGCGGGATCGTTCGGTGCCCTCCCCTCGTCTATCATGGCGTTCAATACCTTAACACCAAACACCAAACATTGTATTTTCGGGAGCGGGCGGCGGCGGCGGCGGCGGTGGGGGGGGGGAAGGGGGTTGCGTGTGGGTTGCGTGGGGGGGGGGGGGACGGCGTGTTCGGGGTTTTGCGGTGTTTGGAGTAGGGAAGTAGTGGGTTGGGAAAATTCGGGGGGGGAGGGGGGTTGGGGTGAAGGTTGAGGGATAGGGGGAGAGAGGAGAGAGGGTGTTCAGTACTTAAACCATTTTGATGGGGCAGGTCGGGAGGCCGGGATGGATTCAAAGCTGGGCAATCATGATGCTTACGACACAGGGTATACCTTTGTATGATCGCTTACACGTGCAGAACATACGATTACGAGTATACCAGGGATTAGGGCCGGTCCCTCCGCCCCAATGGCGTAGGGTCCATATTTTGGAACCGATAGATCACCGGGTTATCGTGCTGTACATGTCATACACGTAGTTGGCGATAGCCCTAGCTATATGGAGGGATACTGCATGATTCCCAGACGACAACGTTCTACACTGTAATTGATATGCGAGTCTTCTAGGCCGTTGGAGGATGGATGTAGTCCACAAGGCGTATACAATAATGCAAACGCATGGCTAGGATGCTTACAGGGAGGCGCAAAGCAGCGGTGGTGCTTTTGTGTGGTCGTTCGAGTACATACCCGGACTGCTGTAACGTACGAGCAGTGCGTGTTCAAGATTGCAAAGATGCTCGCAGCATACTCCATACCTCGAGAATGTACTTGGAGTGTAGTCTTGCGATTATTGAGTACTATAAGTACTTGCGGATGGTCTACATTACTTGGTTTATCTATGGCGTGGCCCATAGGTCGTTCCATGTATGGCAGCCTACCGCATGATCCATAAGACGTCCCATAAGGTACTTGCACTATTATAGGAGGGTGGGTCGCCGGTCAACGGCTCGCGTGATGCCGAAAATGGGAACATTGTGGGGAAGGGTGGAGGTCAGACGTAATGCCAAGACTTGGGGGCACTCTACACAGTGCCCACAGAGACCAACAGTGACGGGCGTAGTGAATTTGATACTCGTATCTTGGTTATAAACCCGACACATGCGGTATACGACTTGTTTCACAGCTGTCGCTGTTGCTGCTGATCAGCTCTGCCTATCCCGCGCGAGAGGTTCGACCGTTCCCCCCACACACCTGAGACAGACGAACAGCAGCAGTAACTCACTGCTGTAGTACTGGTACGTGTGTATCTTGAGTACTGCTGTGGTCACATATCTATTCCTCATATTAGACGATTGCTCATGGCTGGTGATATGTACCGACGTTGTCATATGCATTTTCGCTACATGTCCGACGCACGTACGAATACCACACTACTGCTGCTGAATCTCTGCGCCCCCGCCAAATCCCAGTTCGGCACCAACAGTAGGCTCTGGGACCATGGGTAGGGCTCGGAAAATCTACATAGTTTGATGTTTTTGGTTATATACAAGGACCGGTTTGATATTCATATATGCATTAAATTGGTCCGCACATTTACCGGCATACGACATATATACATTAAAACGTCCTTAAATGTATGGACATAGGCCTGAGGCCACAGAACAACACCACAGGACGCTATGATCGACCGTCCCCGACATGGTCTTTCGTTTGTCCGCACAACGGGCATGACAGATGATGCCCAAAAATCCAAGGATCCGCCGCTGTCTCTGATGCTCGCGATGCCCTAAATCGGTGTCCAGCGAGGTGCGCAGTAACACGCCAATTGCAACGTAAAGCCATCGGAAAGTCCCGACTTAATTTTTTCCCCAGCTATTATTGTAGATGATTGCGGTGAACTGGAGGCACCTGCGCGAGGCCTATTAGGGGTCCCGGGAAAAAACATGCATGCTGTCTCTACGTATTCCCAGAGCGTTACAAACCCATTTCGTACACCTCGTACACTCAACAGCCTCCCTACAAGGCGAATGAGATGACAAAAAATCGAAATGCTATTGCTACTCTACCACCACTTCAAAACCAAAAACCAAATTACGAACGTCATGGTATCGTACCAAACACCAAATCCCATTTCCACAATCTCCAACAACCAAGAAACACCACCGTAGTCTCATATCAAATCCACAAACCTAAGAACCAAAATATCGAATCCAAAAACCAAAACCAAAATTCCAAAACGCTGTGCTCAAGAACCCCAGAACAATATCAGAATCTCAAATCTAAGAACCCAAGCTCAACACCAGAATATCAAATCCAAGAACCAGAAACAACTCCTTCTTCGTTGAAAATTTGGTCGGCCACGTCAAAAATCAAACAATACAATATGTCCCGAGTTCGAAACTTTAGCCTAGAAAATTATTTACTTCTGTAGCAAAGCCACATACCGCCAGAATGTCAAAACCCAAGAACCAATATCAACAGCCTCCCTACACGGAACATACCAAATTCAGTCAAACGGAATCAAGAACACCATAAATCCTGCCCTAATACTTAATAAACTGTTGTTGGAGCTCTCGCTAAGAACTCGCGGCGGTGGGTGGTACAAAAATAACTCATATACGTCAGTTGTGAGTTTAATCAGTTGAGTGGTCGACGCTCAGCCTTTTCAAGCTGCGTGATAAATCAGCCGAGCGCTGATAAAAGCTATTTCCTCGTTATCCCCTTGGCAATTGGAAACCCATTTTGGGGAGAAAATTACTTGGAATTAGTATAGGGAGGGGTTTTGGGGCTCTAAAGGAGTTAAGGATATACTTCGTAGGTCAGCAAACTCTTCTGGATGCTGCCAGGGTCAACACGATAATTTCACAAAAGGCGATTTTGGTCCCAAAACCATTCTATGTACTGATGCCACATTAATCCGTACGGAGGAGGCTAGAATCTGACCATATCAGGATGCTTGCCGTCAACTGTGTGCGTTGGTGGGAAGAGGGAAAGTCGAACACGATGCAAGCAGTACGCAGCACCCGACTGTTCCTCGATGTCATTTTATAAAGATTCTGGTGGTCGGACGGGACACGAAGATTCGGGCACGCGGGGCTGGACATGAACCCCCGTCATTGGCGCCGTCGTCAGCTAGGAGCTCGCGTCGGCCGCGAATCATGAATATACCAGTCTCAGAACGGCTTGCCTACATATACAAGACCGTTAAATCCCGATTTTTTCCACAGAAACTTGTCTTGAGGACAAACTGGATATACTCGTCATCCCATAAAAAGGCTTCAGCGCTCCATTTTCTCTAGACGTTATGTCCTCTGTACGGCAAACTGGGTATGAAAAACTGACAAAAGTACCCAGATCGCGTTATTAATAGAAAGGATGTAAATTTGGAGAGAAATAGTCGAGCTCAAGTATTTTTATGGGCGACGGGTATCCACTTTGTCTTAAGACGATTATTGTGGAGAAACTCGGGAGTTGACCTCACGTATCTGCACGCAGACCGTACTGAGACTACTGTAGTACAGTAGTGGTTCCTATATAGTGCCGGTATGTGCACTATAAAGGGAAATACAGGCACTATAGAGGCAACCGGCATTACTCCGCATACTGCCATTACTGGTTGTTCCGATCTGTGCCAAGCGATATCACGGGCGCTATAGCGGGCAACCGGCACTAATCAAGCCCCACCATAGAGGGACCACTACTGTACCCTGATTATGGTCTCCTTGATTCCGTGTAAGAAGTGGATTTCGGGGTCGGGTGGAGTTGGGGTTGGAGAGGTGTGTGGGAGTACGGGGGTTTGGGGGAAAATTGGGGGTTGTGGGGCAGACGGGGGAGGGGGCGTACCCATTTGTTGATTGCCTTAGTCATTTCATAAAATTATTTTAACTACGTCAGCTGTGAGTTCGACAAATTTAGGGTCGACACTCATCTTTGCAAGCTGCGTGATACATCGGCCCTTCGTTTTTAGCCTGAAGCCATTTGGCCATTGGCCACGCATTCCTTTTGAGACGGATAACCGTGCTCATTCTTGGGGAGGGGGTGGGGGGCGATTGGGGGGCAAGGTTTTTGTGGAGTTGGGAAGGGTAGCGGGGGAGGGGCAGGGTGGGGAATTCGGGGAGGGATGGAGGCGTTGGGAGGGGAGGCTGTAGTTGTTGGGTTTGGTGGGCTGTGGGTTGCGGGTGAGTTGCGGTGCGACACCACAGCACCTCCCAAGCGGTACCTTTTGCATTTTGCTATACCAACCAGTGTACCCTCACAGAAGGGCAAACTCACGGTGTAAACAGCTTGCCAATTTTCGTCCCTCCTAAACGCCGAGACCATGCTGTGGTACGACGCTCTCGACGGTTCCAAGCCCTTCGCCCTCAGCTCCTCGAACGTCCTGCCACCACCAAACCCAACACCCGCACAGGATCAGAAAAAGCAACCCAAACAAAAAAACGAAAAAAAAAATGAAAACGTGACTCAACAAAACCGTAGAAAGAGTGGGTACTCTAAAACCATGGTGTAGTACGACGCTCTCGACGGCTGCAAGCCCTTCGCCCTTAGCTCTTGGAACGTCCTGCCCCCACCGCACCGCACCAACATCACGTGACACCCCGAAAGCGCAAGAAAATCAAGGAACAATGATAGTGTCGTCAACTATTATCAATAATTAATGTTTGGGCGCTGTATCGTAGGTTTTAGGATGACGTTGGTCCCTGTACGTCGCGATACTAGGTAAAAAAACGTAGGTGGGGGAGATGAGCGCTACGACGGTGGTGGCATTTTTTCGCCCTTCGATCTCAGCTCCTCCAACGTCCCGCCCCCCACACCACCGCACCAACACCACACCACACCACAAAGCGCAAGAAAAACGAGAAATACGTTGGAACCACCGGAAACGAAGGATACGCAGGCTAGCGCTGGATTGCGAACGCAATTGAGTTAAATTGACACACGACGCGTATGAAAATACATAGAACTGTGGTGAGCTTAAGCTTTATTTTTCGACCCCATCCGCCGGAGGACAACAATTTTTGAAAACAATGTCAAAGTGAAGGGGTATGCCAGCTAGCGCTGGATTGCGAATACAATTGAGTTAAATTTGACACACGACATGCACGAAAATACGTGAACGTGTGGTGAGCTTAAGCTTTATTTTTTCCCCCATCCGCCGCAGGATAAAAAGAACAAAAAAATGAGAAAAGAATAAAGAAAAAAAAAAAAAGAAAAGAAAAGAAAAGAATGATGAATGCCACGGCAGGGGGTGCAGCTAAGCGTTCTGCGGCTCCTCGTATCACAAAAGCCTTGCTACCACCCGGGTGACCCTGGTACTAGCCAGAAGGTAGCACTAAGGGGAGTCGCTGTCTCATGTAGACTAGGCTATAAACTCGTTCGCGCTGTTAACAGTTGGTGGTACTTGCCGTATTACTCGCGCGGTGGCAAACTATGTTTTCACTGCTCGTACGAAGTTTTCAAGACTCCCCCCCCCCCCCCCCCCTTTCAACTTGCGACACCCCCGGGGGTTCAAGCGAACCGCATTCCGAAGGGGAAGCTTGCATCCTTCAATAAATTAGAACAGACATGCACTCCCCCAAAACACGCGCGATCGGAGCATCACACACAGCTTGCAAAGATGAGATTCAACGAAATCCTCGATCTCGCAGCTGGAGCGGTACTTTCAATTTTTAATAAAAGCAGTGTGCTGTCGATATGAGGGGGGTTCCCCAGGCGGGGGGCCCAGTCAGCCGGAAAGGTGTACGGCAATGAGTGATACCTCTATCGTGCAACGTGTCGTGGCTTAGAGCCGTTCTTGTCGAAGAAAATTCTGTCGAAAATTCCTCGAAAAATTCCAAAACTTCAGTTTTTTCACTTCAGTTTTTCAGAATTTCCGACTAAATGCCAGAAAAAAAAAAGGAAAAAACTAGAAATTTAAGCCCTTCTTCATATTTCGTGTTTTTTCTTCATGATTTCAAAATAGATGCCAAAAAAAAAATGGCAACTAAGAAAATTAAGCTTTCCATATTTTTCGCACGCGTTAAAATTTCCACGTTTGCGACAGAGCACTTCCGTACTTCCGGCAAAAATCTTCCAAAATTTGAACGACTTGGAAAAAAAAGCCTCCGATCAGAATGAACCTTACCTAGTCATGTCTTTGGTGTTACCCCAGGAGTGAGCGACGACCATATTGGAGAGCGTCTTGTTGTCCGCCGCGATACCGCTAGCAAGCATCTCCTCGTATGTCCGTACCGCTGCCGTCACATCCTTGTTCGTAGCGTAACTTTCGCGTTTTCACGGTTAACGGTTAGCCATTAACGTTGCAACGGATAACGATGAACTGTAAGCTTCGAAACATGATGAACGATTAACGACTAGCGTTTAACATTAATGGGTAAATATTAACGGGTTATACAGGTAACGGTTCACAGGATAACGATTAACGGAGTAAGATGAACAATGAATGATCAACGGCTGACGGCTAACGCTCACGAATAGCAGACAACGTTTAACGTTTAACGGCTAACCAAGTCGTATTTTGTTCCCGGCGATGTCGCTGGCGAGCATCTCCCCGTACGTCCACACCGCCACTGACATAGCCTTGCTTGCAGCGTGACTTTCGCGATAACCCGGCAACGGTAAAAGGTTGACGATTGACGGTTAACGAATAACGATTTAACGACTAACCATGAGCGGTTAACGGATATCGGACAACGGTCGATAATGTTGCTTTGGCCATGTTAGCACGGCACTCCGATCATGGGAACAAAAACAGTAGACTAGGAAGTTTTTCGGAGTTGGAAAAGAGCTAACGATAAGCGATCAACGGTTAACAGATAATGGTTAAAGTTCACGGTTAATGACACGCGGAAGCACGGACACCGCTTGACGGATATCAGGTAGCGATCAACGGTTAAACGGGTATCGGTTTGCCAGCGCCGGAGTGGACGGCTTCATTCATCCTGACGGGATTTTTTTTTTACTTTCGCACCCGTAGATAACGTAGTTGTACGCGTCCACATCGGGCTCCAGCCCATCCCCTCTCATTTGCTCCAACAGCTCACATATGGCCCCGTTTTTCTTCTCCGTCGACAAACACTGCAAAAAAGAAGGAAAAAAAGCCGGGTTACAATATGCTGGCGGCTTGCATACGTTTCGCCCTCGTGTTCATTGCGGCTGGCATTACATGGCCAAATCACCTTGCTGTGATAGCAATGTCTATCTCTGTCTGTTGTAGTTTGTGGCCACAGAGCTATCTCTGTCTGTTGTAGTTTGTGGCCACAGAGCTCGTCTCCCCATCATGTGATAGGAGGCATCGGCATGGGTATTGGTTGTGCTACATGCAGATGAGTGGAATATCAGTTTAATGTGAAGGACACACACTGTAACATTCCTAGCCGCTAAAACTAAATTCAAACGAGAGTGCAGCGACAAGTGCTCGACAGGTCTTTTCCGAATACGCTATACCTGGAATTAAACTATATACTCGTAATACGAAGCATAATATCACCCCCTTCGGGAAAGACAATGTCCACAAAAACAGTGGCTTGAATACGGCATCGACCACACAGAGTAGCGCGAGCTGCCGGGATAGGGAGGGGTGTCCGACTTACATCGTAAGAAGCTCTACCATTTCCTTTCCAATGCTTTTTTTTTTAACCGTCACTTTACTCTCCAACTCAACTCGTAAGAAGTTTTACCCTGACCTTGTGGACAAGCCGCGGTCATAGGTTATAAGTGTCTTTCCTTCTCCCCCCCGGTATCTGCCTTCATTGTATACAAACTTATGGTAACGACGTCAGCTGTGAGTTCGACGAATTTAGGGTCGATATTCATCTTTGCAAGCTGCGTACCACATCGATCGCTCGTTTTTAATAAGTTTCATGAGTCATTTTTATCGCGCATAAGGTTCAGCCTTCCCACTTCGCAGCTTTTTATGCTTGTCGATTTTCATCGAATTTTCTACCGCATGAGCGCAGCATGGTGCTGTTGCGGGGGAACGTAGTACCGTAGTGGGGAGGGGGAAGATTAGCCTGCTTGGCGACCCTGGGTCTGAGTTACGTCTAGGGACGGAGAAAGAGAGAGAAAAAGTGCGAAGACAATCGATGGGATAAAAAAAAAGTATTGACCAAAATATTCGCAAAAACAAGGGAATGCACAGGTTTTATGTATGGATTCTACAAATAATTGTACTGCTGCGGGCTCTTCCTACATATATCACTAATTCTGTCGCACTAATCGTTCTATTAAGTCAATCTACACGGCGGTCAATCGTTGACAAACGCACGAACCACTTCTTACAGCCGATTCTGTATTATAAAAAAAAAATGCACTCCAGCTGTGAGATCGAAGATTTCGTCGAAACTCATCTTTGGAAGCTGTGTAATACTCCGATCGCACGTATTACTGGGTGTGCGTTCTCATTATTATTATTATTATTATTATTGTTATTGTTATTATTATTATTATTATTGAGGGATTGGGGTATCCCAGGTTCGACTCGCAACTTGCAACCACTTCTCTTCTTGTTCTTCGTAGCGTGAAGGACACGCCAGGTTGGAGCAAGGTTCGACGGCGAACCAAGCGACGGTAACGATAGAAGTGCCTTGAGGCAACGAAAGGTGCTTCGCAGGCAAAACAGAGAGTCGACAGAGATTACTTGTCAGCGGGAGACGTAATTACCCGCCTCTCTGTCATCAGAATCTACGGAGACTCCACGACCACTTTTAGTACAACAAGACACGATATTGAATACCTCTGGAACGGCTACCGTTCATACAAATCTTCACGAGAAGATCTGTCTACGTAACGGTAGAAAGTGTACCTGTGACCCATATCGCCCCCCAATGTTTGAACGCTACATACTGGAGAACCCAGCACAGCTTTCGAACATTTAAAGAGGTGACAGGTTCTCAGGTTCTCTAATAAATCAGAGCATTGTGTTGTACTGTGGTAGTCACTGTGTGTATTGCACTCGTTCATTTTCTAATCATGTCATCCCCTGCGCAGTTAGAACCACGGGCTTGTATGAGCATAATCGATTCGAAACCCATTGTGATTTCACGCGCAGGTTCGTGTCCTGCCGTCGACGCCAAATGAGGGATTGGGGTATCCCAGGTTCGACTCGCAACTTGCAACCACTTCTCTTCTTGTTCTTCGTAGCGTGAAGGACACGCCAGGTTGGAGCAAGGTTCGACGGCGAACCAAGCGACGGTAACGATAGAAGTGCCTTGAGGCAACGAAAGGTGCTTCGCAGGCAAAACAGAGAGTCGACAGAGATTACTTGTCAGCGGGAGACGTAATTACCCGCCTCTCTGTCATCAGAATCTACGGAGACTCCACGACCACTTTTAGTACAACAAGACACGATATTGAATACCTCTGGAACGGCTACCGTTCATACAAATCTTCACGAGAAGATCTGTCTACGTAACGGTAGAAAGTGTACCTGTGACCCATATTATTATTATTATTATTATTATTATTATTATTATTATTATTATTATTATTATTATTATTATTATTATTATTATTGTTATTATTATTATTACTATTACTATTACTATTACTATTACTATTACTATTACTATTACTATTATTATTGTTATTGTTATTGTTATTGTTATTGTTATTGTTATTGTTATTGTTATTGTTATTATTATTATTATTATTATTATTATTATTATTATTATTATTATTATTATTATTATCATTATCATTATCATTATCATTATCATTATCATTATCATTATCATTATCATTATCATTATCATTATCATTATCATTATCATTATCATTATCATTATCATTATCATTATCATTATCATTATCATTATCATTATCATTATCATTATCATTCATTATCATTATCATTATCATTATCATTATCATTATCATTATCATTATCATTATCATTATCATTATCATTATCATTATCATTATCATTATCATTATCATTATCATTATCATTATCATTATCATTATCATTATCATTATCATTATCATTATCATTATCATTATCATTATCATTATCATTATCATTATCATTATCATTATCATTATCATTATCATTATTATTATTATTATTATTATTATTATTATTATTATTATTATTATTATTATTATTATTATTATTATTATTATTATTATTATTATTATTATTATTATTATTATTATTATTATTATTATTATTATTATTATCATTATTATTATTTTACACTTCGGTGAGAGGGCTGAGACGGCTATCCGCAAACGGCGCCTCTTCTTTGAAGGAGCCGTACAACGGACGACCAATGAGCGACTGACCCATCGCGTGATGTTCGGGACGATGGCTGGTGTAGTGTCTGGTAGACGACATCAGGGTTTTCGAAGCAACCGAGGGGTTCACGGATAGCTCCCCTTTACTGTTCGGAGTAGAGGCTGTGCCATGTCCGAGGGCGGCTAAGAAGAGTGGGAACTGGCACCGGGGGACCGTCGACGCGGCGGACCGCTTAAAGATATGGCACAGGGGCGAGGCAGAGAAGAGCTGACAACGCCTCACAGCAGAGGACGCCAAGAGCAGCAACCAAGGGAAACCGGGGGGACGGAGGGGAGGGGAGAAGCCATACTGATACAGCCGTAGATGGATGCAAAAACGAAATGGTAGATCGTGTGGCAAGGCACCAGTTCGACTAATAAGTGGAGCGTGTGCTACTATAGACCCGAAGCCTCTAAGGCGAGTGGCAGTTTTCGCTTTGTTTGTTTTCGTGGAATTAAAATGGGGGGGAGCGCGAAAGCGACAGTAATGACTTGCTGTCGTCCTTTTTTTTTCTTCTTTTCTTTTTTTCTTTTTGTTTGTTCCTTTATTTCCCTCCCCACCGGCCTTATGCCGGTATCTTCTTCCGCTTCTTCGAGTGGTTTTTGCCCGCGAATCAGCAGTTATCTTTTTCGTGTTGTTTTGTCCGTGCAACAGGTATCTGTTCCTCTTCAGCACGCATGTTGTTCTTCTTGCAGCCTTTCCTTTCCTTTCCGATCTTCTTGCATCACATCATTCAGAACACCTGTCGTTTGTTTTGTTTTGCTTCGTTTTCTTTTTTTCTTTTCTCTTTTTCTCTCTTTTTGATGGTCTGGCTTGTTTCGCTGTGTTCTCGTACCCTGTACGCTAGCATTTCACTTGCCTTACCTTGATGAATTGCGACTGTTTGAAATACTCTGTTTCACAGTCAATGACCACAGAATTTTCATCTCTCGAGGATGAAGCATTAGCACGGACTCTGGGCGCACTGATGTAGTTGGGTAGAAAGAACGGATTAATGTGAAGACAAGACACACACTTCTACTTTCCAGCGTCTGGACAAGCCGTGGACACAGGTGTCGTCTATTTTTCCCCCCCGGTTTTTGCCTTTAATTTTTATCGCGCATAGGGTTCAGCAATCCCACTGCTCGCTGATTTTTCATCGAGTGTTGCTAACTCACGCTCTAGCGCTTTCCATAAGTCAATTTGTGCACAAGAAAAAGTCCCCACAAATTTACACCAGTATGTACTCGGCGGGACTCGAACTCACGAAACTGACCTATATCAGGCTCGAGGATAACCTGATACGCCACTGGGGCGACCGGTTGATAGGTCGGCGACTCCCCTTAGAACTAGCTTGTACCAAGGTCAACAAGGTGACGTTAAATCAATCTGTGCACGGAAACTATAAAACCCGTTTTGAGGGGAGCAAGATCTGACCGGTTCTATGTACCACAAAACAAAAAGACGAAAGGTCGAAATACTGGAACAATTACAGCAGCGTCATGAACAAGACTATTGCTGTCACTCGACGTTTCAGTTTTATCCCTTACCCAACATTCAGCCAGCTAAAACATCCAATGTTGTTGTCGAAATATTCAGGGTACTCCTCGGTACCGGTTTTTGATGACGGTACGAAGTTTGACGGTTCTGAAATATACGGTACTTTTTAAACGGGAAACGGATTCTCATTTTTTGACGGTACCGATTTTGGCGGTATACGGTACGGCGAGTTATGACGGTTTTTTTTGTACGGTTCTGAAAATGACGGTACTTTTAAAACGGGAAACGGTTTCTCGTTTTTTGACGGTACCTTTTGCACGGTACTGAAAAATGACGGTATCGCCTATACCCGGTACCGAACATACGATACATGTGATCAGGTGAAATTCGCTGCAGAGGAGGTTCTGGTTCTTCCGAAACGCAACCAACTGAACCAAAAATCCTACAACAAGAAAAAAAAATTACTCGAAGTTATGAAAAAAAAAAAGAGGACATCAGTGAGGGTCGAACTCCAGTTCAAAAACTCACCGTCGTGCCCGCTACCTACTGGACTACCGGCAGTTCACAGACACACTTGTCTTGCCGAAACTGTTTTGACGGTATTGGCACATGGCGGTACTTTTTTGACGGTACTGCATCATGACGGTATTTTTTTGGCGGTTTTGAAAAATACGGTACTTTTTAAACGGGAAGCGGATTCTCGTTTTTTGACGGTACCGACTTTGGCGGTATATGGTATCGCGAATTTTGACGGTATTCCGCTACCGTCCCGTATCCGCCTATTACGACGGGAAAACCGTGACGGGAAAATTCCCGAGGAGTACCCTGGAAATATTCGAATCATTACCACCAAATATTCGAACGAAACTTTCACTCCACGCCTTATTCGAAACACAGCGACAGCGACATACTTTCGTCAACATGCCTCCTTCGAACATTCTAAAGAGACAACATCCACATATCACATTCGATCGCGTTTATGCATCGAACAAAATACATGCTATCTATTAAATAGATTCGAACATTTGCCACGAAACAAATCAAACAAAACTTCTAATCAACAACATGCCAATCATATCCGAAACAGGGATAGCAGTATATGTACGAAACTTTCGACAGCACGCCTCCTTCAAACACTACAGTGATGTACCCAGTTTAACCCTTCTGTGACTCCAAGGGGGTTTTTGTGATCATAACAAATGATCAATTATCGTATTTTTCACCGGACAGACCGATCTGTTCAGCCCGGGGATGGAAAAAGACATCCCCAGCACGCCTCCTTCAAACACTACAGTGATGTACCCAGCTTGACCCTTCTGTGACTCCAAGGGGGTTTTGGTGATCATAACAAATGATCAAATATCGTATTTTTCACCGGACAGACCGGTCTGTTCAGCCCGGGGATGGAAAAAGACATCCCCGCCCGAACTTGAACGCAGGGCGTTGTATAGTACAGCCACGCACGCACACACGCACACCTGGCAACACATCTAGACTCGGCCTACAGGGGTACGCCGCTAGGCGCATGAAGCCTGCACGCCGCCTGGGGTCCTCAGCTGTGAGATCTTACGCCTTCCCAAGCCCGCGGCTGTCTGGGGCGTTTTCAGAGAAGTACAAGTACGCTATTCCCGCAGGGCACTTCGACGCTGATTTAGTGATCATTTTTTGTCATCATTTTTACATATTGAATTTTGACTGCGATCAGGGCGTGGGACCACCCGACCAGGGTGAAAATTGCATCGAGCGAACAATAGCGGTGATGTTCTGAGGGCCGAGGGACCTTTCTAGTGTAGGGACAGACATCCCCAGCGTGTTGTTACCGGGGGGCGACACGGCCGCGGTGCGAGTTCAGCTGAGGGCTGCACTTCTACACAACTAGTCTCTTTTCGGGCGAAGAAACGCGCCGCGTCTGCTGTGCGGACCCAACTTTTTTGTGACAGTCTCGGCGCGCGCGCGGGCTGCTCGACTAGCGGGCTGCGAAGAGCCTAGTCCCAGAGGGGTTAAGACCACGCCGTGACAAGCCAACCCGAGCGGTCTTATCTCTACTCCATAGGCCTTACCAGGTATCTTTTACTGATGAAAAAATCGCCCTGTACTAATTCCATGTAGTTTCTTCTTCGCGATAAGCCGATTTACTTTGTCTTATCTCTACTTTGGCCTTGAACCGGATGGTCTTAAAATGGGTACACCACTGTATGTATTCGAAACCCTCCAATACCGTTCGGTTGGTTGTGTGCACCAAATTAAAAATAAAATGCCGAAGTTTGGAAATGTTCGAACAATTACCACCAAAAGTTCGAACAAAACTTTCGTTCAACATTCCAATTCTATCCGGAAAACAACATTGATAACCTTTTCCACAACATGCCTCCTTCGAAAAACAAACAAAACTCACCAACCACGTTTGGTTGGGACACTATATGGCGGACAAGATAATATGCCGAAACGGCGAAAACCGGAAATTCGAAAAAATACCACTTAAGGTTCGAAACAAAACAAACCTTTCACTCGACATGTTAATTACGTCCGAAATACAGCGGCATTACGTATAACATTTTCGACAACATGCCTCCTTTGAACACGATTACCAGAAGAGGGTATTAATTACTCACAGACAAAAGCCAATGAACCACGCTAGGTCGGTTATCTACGTCGTTGAAAAATATATAGTAAAATACTGAAGAAGCGGTCGAACAATTACCATGCAAATTTTGAAACAAACTTTTGCTCTCGAAATTTCAATACAATCCGTATCACAGAGACGTACCATGGTAACGTGTATTGAAACGCCTCCGTATGTTCCCCCTTTATGGACTTCCGACGCCCCAGGGATACCCCATCTCGGAAAGGGGACGTTCTAATGTGTAACATGTTCGAAAAAAAACGCGCCTCCTTCGAACTATAGACGGAAGCCACCAATCACGTTCGGTCGGTTGAACATATCAAACCAACTATTAACAAAACGCCGACATGCCAAATTATTCGAACAATTGCCACCAAAGTTTTATACAAAAACGTTCACCACGGGCAAAATATTCCAAAGGTATCCGAACCACAGCAGCGATAGTGACACGCTTTCGACAACACGCCTCCTTCGAATGCAGTAGGGGTCTCCCAACAAGGCGGTATCCCGATATAAGGCGGTGTCCCGATACAAGGCGGTCGAAATCGCTTGGCGCGACTATTACAAGGGAATTGCACTCATAACCTGGAACGCATAGTGCGGCTCCCCCCTATGAGGTGGTCATATTGCTCTCTATACCGCACCTCCGCTTTACTGGGGGACCCCTATATAGTGCATACCAAATACGCCGGAAGATTATGCTATAGCAGTGATGCCGCTACAGTGCTGGTACGTGCACTATATAAGGAAATACCGGCTCTATAACGGCAACCGGCAGTACTCCGCACGCTGCCACTACTGGTTTTTGCCATCTGTGCCAAGCGATTCACAGGCACTATAGCGGGCAACCAGTACTATAGAGGGGCCTATACCATACCGTAATGTGATATCGCAACGTGATATCGAAACGCGGCGCATCGCACCGTGAGCTCGCAGTGTAGTATCGCCATGTGGCATCGCAACGTACAATCGCGATGCGATATCGATCGCCGAAGCTCGTCAAGGTCAACCTCGTGCGCCAGTCAGGCGCCCCGGCGTTTACCGGGAATTACATGGTCAACATGCTCTCCCGCGAGGACCTCCTCCCCGACAAGGTAATTTTCGTCTCCGACGGACACCAGACTATCCCATTGTCGGATTCAACCGATCTCGAACCGGGCGACCTCCTGGGAACCTCCCCCTCCCCGCTGGTGCAAGTACCACTAGCCACCCTTGGGCACCCTTCCTTGGACCCCCCAGCCCCTCCGCCTACGCCGGGCGTACATGCCCTACATGACAACACCCCTGCGGCCAGCGAGAACCCCCCACCAGCCCCGTGCCCACAACTCCTTGCACGCCTCGACGCCGATCAACGAACTAGCTTCCTCAACCTCTGGGACCGTCTGCCGCCGCATCTGCGCGACGTCATCTTCGACCTCCACGGTTTCGGATGGTCCCCATCGGTGATCGACAGCCTAGGAGATGTCCTCTGCGAGTTTCCGGACGTCTTCTTCACCTCCAAGACCGACTTCGGCTCGTGCTCATTGATGCCGTTCAAGATCACCGTACTTCCGCACAGCGAACCAGTTATCTCCCGCCCGTACAGGACACACCATTCGCTAGCCGACCCTTTCCCTCCCTTTACCCAACGGCCTTGGCATCACCGTCAGCGTCGACTACTTCGGGCCCCTACCTCTCACACCGCGCTGGAACGTGCACATCCTTTTATTTACCGACCGTTTCAGCCGCCGGGCCGACATGTTCGCCGTCCTGGCAGTGAACTTCACGGCCGCCGGAACTGCCTACATTCTGCTCAACGAGTACATCCCTCTCTAGGGGTACCCGGTGACGCTCCTCTCCGACAATGGTCAACAATTCACCTCCAAGCTGGCGACCATCGTCTACGCGTCGGCATCCGCAAGGTCAACACCAGCGCCTATCGCCCCTGCACCAACGGCGGCGTCGAGCAGGTCAACCATGTACTGGCCCAGATGCTCTCCATGGTTGGCAACGAGAAGCAAACCGACTGGAACGTGCTACTGCCGCACGTGTCGGCGGCCTACAACTCTGTCAACGTCGCCACCGGACTTGCGCCCAACGAGATCCACATCGGCCGGCTACCCCGCCTGCTGCTCTCGGTTTCCGAATCCGAAAACATCGGCGGCCACCAGAGCCTGGGTCGCGACAACCTGGTGTACATCAACCTCGCCACTGACCGGCAACAACGCGCCTACTCCCTCGTCAGCGAGCTCCACCGACTCACCGTCTCGCGTCTACAACGCCGCAACGCGCCCATCACGGCCGCCCTCCTCGCCTCCCCCCCTTTCTCCGTTGGCGGCTGGGCCTGGGTCTACAACTCCGCCTCCACTATCCGTCAGGGTGTCAAGAAGGGCACCGACGCAACCGTTCTGAAGAATAAGCTCTCGTTGAACTGGAACGGACCTTTCAAGATCCTCGCGGTAGGCCCGACTGCCGCCTTCGACACCCCCGACAGCCGCCCCGTACAAGCAAGCTGCTCTTTCTCGATCTTCCTTCAGGCCTTCCGGGACGGAACTCCAAACCACGCGTCTCCATCAAACGATGCAAGCCCTGCCACAACCCCGACGACACCAGCGACATCCCCAAGCACCTACCCGCGGACCTCACGACATACGTCCTCACAGCTTCCGGTGCTAAGCCCCCCCCCTACTACGCGACCCTCGACGACGTCACACCACCACCGGAGCGCCTCGAGGTTGAGCAGATCACCGGCCACCAACTCGTACGCGGCCGCGGCGGGGTCATCACCGTCCTATAGGAGACCCACTGGGCCGGACACCTCAGCCCCTCGTGGGAACGCGAGCTCGACCTCCAACACTTACAGGCGCCATATCTTACTACTCTACTGGTCCGGAAAGCCGACACAACACCGTCAGACCAACCGCCTCTACCGCCAGATGCGCATCGGCGCCGCACACCGCGAACTCTCCCGATCTCAAGGCCAACTCTTCCTCGCCCCCGGCTACACCCTGGTCCCCCGCGACCTTTGGCTTCGCAATTTCAGCAACTCCACCCTCCCCTACGGGGCCCACGTCTGGTACAAGGCACGTGGTGGCCTCTGGTGGCTAGGCAAAATTGCTCACCGCGCGCCACCGGACGTCTCTTCGCGGAACCCCCCGGACCCTTCCCCGGGTAGCTCCTACATCATCAGGTTCCTGGACGCACCCGGCCCGATCAGGTTCCGGAGACGGCCCGATCAAGCTACACTACCGCCCGGAACGCCGTCTCCGCATCGTGGTGTCTTCAACTCCATGGGTATGGGAGCCTATCCCGTGGGGTGCTACGGAACTCTGATGCTTCCCGCGGTGCCCCTACCGATTCCACTCCCCTCCTTGGTTAGTTTCCGGTGTTAAGTGGTTTTTGATGATTCTACAGTAGTGTTGGGATTAGTTAATCACGGTCAGCCTTTAATCTACAACAGTTTTGAGATTGCTACCTCATGATTAGGCCTTTCGCCTACAGTAGCTTGGGGAATAATTTTTCATAATAGTCAGCCTTCAACCTGCAGTAACTTTAGTGGTATTTTATCGTTTTAACGTGGTCATCCTTTCGATCTAGAGTGGTTTTTCGTCATGTCTTCTCATGGTTAGCCTCCAACCGTTATCAGGTTTTGGATTTGGTTTTAACATAGTGGTGTCCCTCGTAATACCTCCGCTTTTGGCTTGTTTTTCATGCCAGCGTTTGTCACTTTTTCTCACCACCATCGATTCCGCCTGCCCCACTCCGTGACGGCTGACAACTCGTGGTGGTAGAGCGGTATTATAATCTTCTGCAGTATGCAGTATTTTGAGTACGCCCGTCTGACGACACCGGTTTTCGTTTGCCCCACTCTGTGATGCTGTCGAACCAGAACCGTCTCGTACCTAGGATGTGTTAAGGTATTCCTCCCCCTCTCTTTGTTCTGTTCTTTTTGTTTTCTCTCTACCACCTCGGCCTCCGCTAGTCTCGCTTCGTTCAAGCTTCCGAACCGCGGTGATTTGTTTAATTTTTCATTTGTGTTCGTACTTCACGATCCCTCCGCCGATACTCGGTGATTTTGCCCCTAGGCGTTCGACCTTTGTGCTGTATTCTGACCGCCGCCGGTGCCGCTTTGCCCTGACGGCATTGCCGAGCTTTAGGCTCGATCGGTTTTTCTCCATACTTTGCCAAGTAGGGTCCCGGTAGCCTTGCAGACTCGCAAGACGATCGAATTACCGGCCGTCCTTTCTTCCTTTTTTTGTTAGTGTTTTCTTCGTGTTTGGGTCCCGGTAGCTTTTGCCGCCCCGCAAGGGCCCCGGAGAGTCGGTAATCATATTCCTACCACAGTTGATCCCCTGCAACTGTGCTCAGGTTTCCGTGAACTTCCCAACCACGGCGGTAATTGTGCTCTACCCTTTTATGTGTCTTTTCGTTTCTGTTTTTTTTGGGTGTACACCTTGCGTTGCCATTCTACGCTATATGACGCGTCAGTCAGATCCGTCAGCGAAATCCCTGCGAGAGATTCGTGGCACGAAAAACGTCATCTTCCTTGTGAAATGCTGTAGGTGGCCGGTCTTTTTGGGCGCGTTACGGCCTCTTTAGGCCTTAACATACCAGTGTTGGTGTAGGGACCGGTCGGTCAAGGGGTCAAGGGGTCAACCGCATGCTACGGTAGATGTGTACCTTTATTTGGCTTGAGGAGCTCTATACCTCACCCCAGAACTGATTTTGAGCAAACTGAAGGTGCAATCCGATGAACAAATCTGTGGTGCAGGTATACAATACAGTCATTTTGCAAAACAAGAATGACGAAATTCGAAGGATTTTGTTCTTTAGAGCCCCCAAAACCCCTCCCTATACTAACTTCCAGTAAAAATGTCAAGAAAAGGGTTTCCGATTGTCAAGGCGTTCAGGAGCCAAGTCGTTCAGAGAAAAGATGGCCAGAATGCGCCGCCTCTAGCGTAGCACGCGTCCACACCAGTGTTGCCAGCGTTCGTGCAGGGACCGGTTGGTCAAGGGATGAAATCGCGATCTCTAGTGACATATTCCGCGAGGGCTGAAGGGACCGCCCGTCGCGCACACGGGAGTAAACTCATCTCCTCAGAGCTTTAGTGAATGTGATCATATCGTACGAAGTACGTGGTATCATTTATGCGTCATCTTCGACGACGCGGGTTCGCAAGGAGGACTTATTTGTTATTTTGCTCTCTGCTATTATTAGCTGTCATAGTCGTTGATGGGTGGGTGGGTGGGTGGGTGGGTGGGTGGTTTCGAGAGTTTTTGACGGGTCATGATCCGATCCGTGGGCGGTTTCCAGGATTTTTCACGGGTCACCGGACGTGTGGGTCGGGTCAGAAGCGTGTCGAACTCTCACGAGTTCGATCGGACGGGGACGGGTCGGGGCGGGTCAGGAGATGTTCGAAATCTGATGGGTCGGGTCGGGTCGGATCGGATCGGGTCAGGATATTTTCAAATCTCTTGGGTCGGGTCCGGTCGGGTCGGGTCGGGTCGGGTGGAGTCAGGAGGTGTTTCAAATCTCACGGGTCTGGTCGGGTCCGGTCGGGTCGGGTCGGGATAGGAGGTATTGAAAATCTCACGGGTTGGGTCGGGTTGGGTCGGGTTGGGTCGGGTCGGGTCGGGTCGGGTCGGGTCGGGTCGGGTCGGGTGAGGAGGCTTTGAAGAATCTCACGGGTCGGGTGGGATTAGCACGGATCTTGAGTGCACGCATCTCGCTCATGGGATTTCGCTCACGGATCTTGCTCACGGATACAGTACGAATCTTGCTCACGGATACCGTACGGATCTTGCTCACGGATTTCGCCGACGGGTCTCGTTGACCGATCTCGCTGATAGATATTTCTCGCGGATCTCGCTGACGGATCTTGCCGACGGATCTCATGCACGAATCTCGTTCTCGAATCTCGCACACGGTTCTCTCTCACAGATCTCTCTCACAGATCACGCTCACGGATCTCGCTGACATACCTTGCTCACGGATTAGAGCTTGTACGATAACTGCACGACAACACAGCGGTAAGATTTCTGTATCAAAGTCCACCACAAGCACAATCATTCATCACAGCAGCAAGACTTCAGCATCAAAAGTCCACCACGGACGCGTGCTACGTATTATATGGGTAGCACTTTTTTACGACCAAGACATGTCCGGCAAGACATGCCCGGCTGACGGGGCTGTTCCAACACAGACCCTACCCGGTATCCAATATCGACGGGAACCCATTCGCGTATTTAAAACTCAAGTTAATTTGTTGTATACCTACGTGTAGGCCATGGAGATTGATTGCTCATCAGGTGTCGCAACTCAAGCTGCTCTTAACAGTCGGATTTCACGCTGCAATTTATTCTTGACGCCGGTGTTCGGGTGAGCGAAAGAGCTCCTGAAGCACCCACCCTCTAGAAACAACAATGGTTGAACCTCTATCGTAGCATGCGACAGTAGACTCATCCCAAGCTATCAGTAGGGGAGCAGCGGGAGTTTCTGAACATGAGCTCAGCACCTCGCCCGAAACACGACTTCGAAAACATTCGTTCGTCGCGCTATTCATCGTCCCCCCCAAAAAATCCCCTCACAAAATTATTATACTAAACCGATAGGACCACACTTGAGGCGCACAACCAATCAGAACGCCAGAAACGTTTGGCCCAAAATTTGCAGCCCCAACCGTGGAATGACTCAGTGACAACACCAGCAAGCAACCCACGAGCAACGCAACGGAGCTCGAGGAGGAGCCTAAGAGTGACAGTGATGACGACGTGGTCACTGCGACCCCGGCTAACCTTTGGTTACGGCTGTTGCACAGGATATCTCCGAGTAGAAAGAGAATTGTGTTCGAGCCAATGCACACTCCAGTCCAGACAAGGGTCCCACTTATAATCCCTTGAGGATATGGGGCCCGGGAAAAAAACGACCAAAACCAAAACAAACCAAGTACGTACTCCTAGTGCCGCCTATGCAGGCCATGAAAAGAAACAGCTTGCAAATATGAGTATTGACCTGAAATTCGTCGAACTCACGGCTGACGTCCTTGAAAATTAGTTATAAAACATATATAATACTTGTACGGTGTGGAAAAAAATGAAGATTTGCGTGTAAATCGCGTGTTTCCGGTACAACGAGAAGATATTTTGGATATAACCCGTTGGGGCCAAGGATGTCGGGATACGGCACTTTGACCCTTTGATCGACGGCAATTTTTCAATAATTTACCTTGTCCGACGCCAAAATACTAGATGTTAGTGTGGAACGATCGGTTTGACACCCTTGACCGCTGGATGTTTTCCCTTGACTGACCGTCTCCTGACATCTATGTTTGGAGTCCATGTACAGCGACTAAACAAAGCACAAGCGCGTTCTTCTTACCATGGTGCGAGCATGCAGCATACGCCAGCAGTGCAAGCTATCAAGCTATCATAGCTATGCGCGTGTCTCACAGATACTTGCATTGGAGTTCGACAGCGAAATCGTTGTCTGCTAATCTAGCAGACCGGGTTGGGTTGCTTTGTGTCAAGGATGCCGCAATCGTCAGTTTTACGCGTCATTTTCCCTATACTATAATCAAGATATAATCAAGCCCCGAAAGGTTTCAAACGCCATAAACCATACAAAACCCTAACCCCAGCCCCAACCCCGGGCCAACCCGGAAATATCACGGAAAAATCAGGCGAAAAAAAAAAACTTTCGAGAAAAAAGCCGGAAATATTAAAACTCATATGTACCAGGTACGTTTCGTTTTGTAACTCATCCCTTTTTACCATACACTTATTTACCGGCCCCGCATATAATACAGTAATCCAGCCGTCTAGTGTTCCCGCACAATTACCTTCGAAGAGACAGACTTGATACTCGTTTTTTTGTTCTTGAGCCATTTCATCAGTCCGAACGAGTGTGCTTCCACTCACCCTTTTTAGTAGGACTGTTAGTTGGCTGGACTTGGCGACTAGTTATTGGCGGGGTGTGTGTTTTTCACATAGAAGTGATATTCCCATACATCTACATCGACCACAACCAGTGTCCTTACGTCCGTGCCGATGCCTCTTCCATTTAACCGTTTCAGCACCTTTTAGAACGCACTCCCGACATGGGACCAAAACACTTGGACTTAGAATAGAATAGGAAACATTGTAGGAGTTGGAAATAGGTTAATAGATACGACCTCTACCAGGTACAAAACAAAGGTACATTGCAAACACAGCAAGGTGATTTGGCCACGATGCAATGCCAAACGCAATGAATAACTACGTGGCGACCGAAATGCGAACTCATTGACTGCGTCCTTATTAACGACCTAGCCAGGTAGTACTAAACACCACACGTCGAGCCACAAACGCGTGAGTCAGATGCATACACACAGAACTGCGCAAATTACCGCGCGCAAATAACTGTAATATACCGGTATTGTACTGTCTAGTGGGCGACTTACATCAGTAACTTACTATTAGTACGTATAGTCAGCCAACTCATAGCCCTAGCTGTCACACAAGATATCTTTCAAGAGCATGAGAGTCGTTCCCGAGTCAACGCACAGGCTATTAACAGTCCAGGCAAGGGTCCCACATGGCCCTTCTGGGACTCGATAACGCCTCCAAAACGAAAACTGGAGTACGTATCATATCACGAGGACGTCGACCAGTGTTGTGCAAAGACGTATGTATCATAGAACTCCACGCAAAACTCCCGCACGCAACGAACTGTAATGCACTGCTGTACTACACAATAATAATGTAATACAATACCTAGCCATATAATTGACGATAACAAAACTGACGGTTGCAGCATCTTTCTCACGAAGCAACCTGGGCTGCTAGATCAGCAGACGCCGATTTCGCTGTCGAACTCCAATGCAAGCACCCTTAAGACATGCGCATATCTATGATAGCTTGCACTGCCGTGTGCTGCATGTTCGCACCATAGTAAGAAGGCCCTTAGACTTTGTTTTTATCGCTGTACATGGGCCACAGGAGGGGTAACCGCGTGAGCGCGCAGCGCTTCGAGCTCCTAGCTTCGGGTGCATAGCATTCACACAGCAACATATCAGATCCCTATCAATGATTTATACGATCTGTATGATCTATGTATTTCAGGGCAGATAGATCCCTGGTCTGTGTGATCTGCATGGCGTATAGATCATGTTGCCGGGTGGGGGCCGGACGATCTAAACGACCTCGCACATTCTTCCTGAGTTTAATCTGTGCGACACAGATCCTGCAAAACATACCATGACGACAGACACATTATTTATATTATCTGAATGATCTATACGATCTATACGACCTATATGATATGTATGACCTATATTATCTATATGATCTATGTAATCTATATGATCTCGATTGTGATCTGTCCGATGCGTGAGTAGTACCATCCAAACCACCACTGTAGAAGAGAGCTCACCCTGAACACGGCATTGTACGCCCGAACGTCCTTAATGCCCTGTCTGCGGCCTTCCTCGAGTAACCGCAGCGCCTCACCGGTGGTACGCGAACCACCCTTCCATCCGAGACCTCTTATTCGCTCGACTAGCGTCTCCGCTGTTTGCGGTGTTTGCGGCTTAGCTTCTCGCTCTTCGCGTCCCTCCTGATCGGCGACACAATCAGCGTTGCAAAAAGCGGTTGAGGCACAAACGTACGTTACATAACAACGCTTCGAAGAAGTGTTGAAAAAAAAAGGAAAAAACGTTACATTTTTGTGCTCTTACGAAACCGCGTTATCATACATAACGCGATAGAACTTTAAGTAGCTCTATCAGCGCCTCCGCTGTTTGCAGCTCGGTCCCTTGCTCGTTGCCTCCCTCCTGATCGGTTACAAAACGAGCGTTACAAAAAACATGTCGGGGTCCAAAGCGACGTTACAAAACAACGTTACGACCAAGCGCCGAAAACAAGAACAAAAAAAACGCGAAACAACGTAATCTTACAAAATCGCGTTCTAATAATAGAAAAAAAAACACCGAAGACCTTTTAATCGATCATCCACCGCCTCTGTTGTTTGCGGCTCAGCCTCTCGTTCGCCACCTCTCTCCTAAGCGTGGACGAAAAAAAAAAGAGTTACAAAAGAGTTACTAAAAAGGCGCTACAAAAAAAGGCGCCACCACGCGCAAAAAAGTAGAACAAAGCCGTTACAAAAAAAGGGCGATACCAAAAAAACAATAAAGACCACTACGTGCCACCGATCGAAACATCACCATCATCACTACCACTGCCGCCACTATTGCCAACACCGAAACGACGACGGCGACGCAACGGCCGCCACCACCACCGACGCCACCACTCACACCGTCTATCGCTAACACCGCGGGAGCATGTTTGTGACCCACAGGTTGAAAAGTAAACCTGAAAGAGCCCAGAAACACCCCCTAAGATCGATGACAATGGAAAGCCGATAGTTTGGTCAAAAAGTTTCCAAACTTTTTTGGGGGTTATTTGCTGAAATATTTCGGGCAACGTCGCTATGGGGGGAAAACCGATTATAAATATTTTCTTTCTGGCTCTTTTTCTGGTCAGGCGGTCCAACAGGTCAATTTGTCTTTTTTTCATCAAGCCTTGATCAACATTGTCCAAAAAATACGATTGACCTTCGATCTCGAGATAACAGACAACCCCTGGTCACTGCTCTTCGCTCCGGACAAGGTCACATGAGTGTAGGTGACAGCGCTGCAGAGTTCATCTCGATCCATGCCCTAGGGCGTGAGAAATTGCTTGTGTTATCCTGTGGTCTTCCGTCACATCCTCTCAAAATTCTGTTTTTCGCCCGTTGGTCTCAGTTTTCTACACACCAGCCGCCAAATGTGTTTTTGACAGAAGCCTGATCGGCGCCCGCCACAAATCGACGGCCGTAGAGTGAGCGCTGTACACCAAGGGGGGGTCGGCGCCGCTGGCGAACTCGCCACGTTCAGAGTTCACGACGCTGTCGTTGCTTTTGTCGAACGAAGTGTGTGGAGAACACGAAATAATCACGGCGCATCTAGTCCAAGATCTGCTTGAGAATTTCTCAAGCAGATGTTGGCTAAGATGGCCGCGAGAAATCGCGGCCATTTTCCGGAAATCTGGAAATTTTCAGATCAAATTCTACAAAATTGGGCCCATCGGCGACCGTTCAGGCAAGTTTGGCTGCGATCTTCGGGAATTTCAAACTTTTGGCCTTACATTGTCACCGGTCTAGCCTAAACTCTAACCCTGTAAATTACCTCTACGCCTAACCCTACATATCCCTATCCCTCAACCCTGCCCACAAATAGCTGCATGGGGCATAGCTGACGAGGGCATCTCCATTCAGCTTGATCTCCCACACTCGAGGTCGCAGCAGCGCAAACAAGAACAAAAAAATACAAATATGATGCCCTATGCAACTATCCGAGGGCGTTGTTCGGGGTTAGCGGTAGGGGTGGTGTGTCTCAAGTGTTCCGCGTGTCCCTCGGCTGGTTTTACTTATTTTAGCTACGGGGTTCCCTCGGCTGGTTTTACTTATTTTAGCTACGGGGTTACTGGTACATCCTTGTTTAACCTGTGGGTTAAAACTACGCGTTTACTAACACCGCCACCGCCATCCCCACAGGCAATGCCATAATCTACCACCACCACCACGAAGAATACCACCAGCACGAATAATATCATCACCCGCCCACGCAGTACCAGCACCAGTATCAGCACAACCACGACGCCCCGCCCCGCCACTACGAACACCACCATCACATCCACAACCACCATCAACACTAGCACCACCAATACCACTACAAACAACACCAATAGAACACCGACACCTACGACAATACCACCAACACCAAAACCATCACCAACAACACAACACCAACACCAATATCATCACTACCAACACCAACACCAACACTACACCAACATCACCACCCTCCCAGACTGCGTCTCCCGCTCTTGTTTAGCGGAAATATCTCCTTCGGCTATCATGCGTTTATGGATACCTGCAAAACTGTGTGTTGTTGGTGGTGTTGGTGTTCGGTGGTTGTCGCTGTGGTATGAATAGTAGTAGTAGTTGCAGTAGTCGTAGCAGTAGTAGCAGTAGTAGTAGCAGTGGCAGCAGTAGTACTAGCAGTAGTAGTAGTAGTAGTAGTTGCAGTTGCAGTAGTAGTTGCAGTAGTAGTAGCAGTAGTAGCAACAGCAGCGGTAGTAGTTGTAGGAGTAAGTAGTAGCAGCAGCAGTAGTATTAATAGCAGTAGTAGTAGAAATAGTAACAGTAGCAGTAGTAGTAGTTGCAGTAGCAGTTGCAGTACTAGTAGCAGTAGTAGTAGCAGTAGTGGTAGCAGTAGCAGCATTATTAGTAGTTGTAGTAGTTGTTGTAGGATAGTAGTAGTTTTAGTAGTAGTTGCAGTAGTAGCAGTAGTAGTAGCAGAAGTAGTAGTCGTTGCAGTTGTAGTTGCAGTAGTAGTTGCAGTAGTAGTAGCAGTAGTAGTAGCAGTAGTAGCAGTAGCAGCAGTAGTAATAGTAGTAGTTGTAGGAGTAGTAGTAGCAGCAGCAGTAGCAGCAGCAGTGGCAGCAGTAGTATTAGTAGTAGTTGTAGTAGTAGCAGTAGTAGTGTGTTGGTTGCAGTAGTAAGCCGAACCTGGGAAACCCCTTTCCCTCTTGTAGGGGTATTAATAGTATCAACACTAGCAGCAGCATCATTGTAGCAGTGTAGTATTAATAGTGGTGGTGGGTGTTGTTGTACATATTGTTGCTGATGTTGGTGTTGTAGGGCAAATTACAGAGCACTACCATTAATAATGGAATAAATGAGTATCGACCCTAAATTCGTCGAACTCACAGCTGACGTCGGTAGAAAAAAATTATAAAATGGTAAAAACGCGCGGCCGGTGTATCATGCAGCGTGCAAAGTTGACTATCGACCCTTAATTTATCAAACTCACAGCTGAAGCGTTTAGAACAACCGTACAAATAGAGTAGTTTTAGCGGCGGTGGCCGTGTCCTGTAACAGTGGCGTGCTGTCTGGCCCACCGCTGCAGCGAAAAAGCTCGGATTCTTTTGACGGGGCTGTTAACCGTTACAATTTACTTTATCCCGACTGCACCGGCGTGACGAAACACAATAAGATACTGCTGTCATGGGATTCGGGAGCCCCACCTAATGTTAAGGCCAATATTGTTGTGGCTCATATATGTATGATGCAGGATTTTTCATGGGTAACAACCCGGTCCACCGGTCGAATCACGAGGCTTTCGAACAAAGTCGCAGGTCGAGTGCCATACTGCTGTATTGCCGACCAGGGATTTGTCTGCACTGAAATACACTACTATTGAAAGGGATCTGATCTGCCTATAGACCAGGGATCTATCTTCGCAGAAATACACATAACTTAATGTGATCTGATCCGTCTATAGACCAGGTATCTATCTGCTCATGGAATGGGACCAGATCTGTCTATAGACCACGGATCTATCTTCGCTGAAAGGCACAGATCATGATATGGCTGTATAGACTAGGGATCTACCCTTGCTGAAAGACAGATCATGAAAGGGGATCCCATCTGCCTATGGACCGGGGATCTATCTGCCTTCAAAGACACAGATTACGACAGGGGATCTGATCTGTCTGTAGATCAGATACCAATCTGCCTTAAAAGACACATCATGAAATGGGACTTGATCTACCAACAGACCAGGGATCCATCTTCGCTGAAAGACAGATAATGAAATAGGATCTAATCCGTCTATAGACCAGGGACATATCTGCCCCAGAAGACAGATAATGAAATGGGATCTTATCTATCTACAGACCAGGGATCTGATCTGTCTACAGACCAAGGATAAATCTGCCCTGAAAGACAGATAATGAAATGGGATCTGATCCAACGCGTGGAGAAGTTGCACGGGATTATCCTACTCGTACTCCCGCACACTCGCGGAGACAGCAGTGGACAACATCGCACATATTACGTCTTAGGTTGCTCCACCCAAGGCCTAAAAGGCGCAACGCTAAAAAATCAGCGATATTCTGACATTCAGACCTTGACCCTCTAACGATCCCCTTGCCTTTCAATACTAATTGTTTGTCTATTTGCGGGCACAGTGCCTGTAGGAGGATACCGCAGGCCAGACAAGATGTTACCGGTTTTAGCGTACAGTGATATACCCATTTCAAGACCACCTCGGGAGAGGCAATTTCGGCGGTCTCATCTCCACGCGTGGTCCTATCGTACTTCAAGACCTATTGGTTTAAATCTGGAAAAATACCAAAAACGATCTTGAATCGGGGTAAAACGTCCTACATTTTGAGATTCGTACCAGGTGTACATGTATTTTTCTATTGAATTACGCGCAGCATGACCTACGAGCAAATGCATCCGGTATTGCTGCAACCGCAGAGGCAGCAGCTAGAGACACCTGGGTACACGAGCAGGGCAGGGCGCTCGTGCGCTCGTGGGCTGAAATACCGTGTCCTTCCTAACGTGTAGGGGCGTTTTGTTGCCGAGTTAAGACCGGGCTTGGGGGACAGGAGGCAAACCTGGTCTTAACTATCCGAAAGTCTTAAGCCGGGTCGTCTTCAAGTGGGTACAGTAGGTGGCCCTACATAGTGCGGGTCATATAGTGCGGGTGTTCGATATTGTGCGGGTGAAATCGTTTGGCACAATATAGACCCCTTTATAGTGACCGGTTTTTATATAGTGCGGGTGCCCGGTATAGTGCGGGTAAACTTTCGTGACACATACCCGCACTATATAGGGCCACCTACTGTATGCCACTGTCGTTCGGCTCCTCAGGGTCTAGGGTTATGATTACTGTAGACAGCGTATCATTCTCTTTGATGTTTATTTTTAAGCTTTTTTTCCTGCTTTAGTCCTTTTTTCCCTCTTTATTATATTTTCGCTGCATATAGTCTGGTGTGCTGGCCTGCAATTTTTTTTGTTTTTCCCTCGTGCTCATTGCGGTTGGCATTTGCATGGCCAAATCACCTTGCTGTATTTGAACTGTGTATCTTTATCTCGTGGTTTGTGACCACAGCGATCGTCTCTCTACAGTAGGAGGTATCAGCACGGACACTTGTGCTGGATGTAGATGGGTGCAAATATCATCGTAATGTGAAGAATACACACACCTGCGATATTCTTCCACTTCAGAGCTAGCTGGCCTATGACCACGGACTTCACTATGGCGACACGACAATACCAGAGCATCAACGACAATAAACAACTCCCCACCCAATATAAAAACGGGAAAACACAAAAGAACAGCATGCAGTCTGTAGAACTGTCTGCGGTAATCTCCCACAGGCTCATGCCAACATCGAGTTGCTCTCTTTGCTTTTTGCCCACTATCCTTCAAAACAGCATAGAAACTCCAAAAACGCACTACGAGTTGGTCTGGCCGATAGATGGTCCGAACATGTTCGCTGTTCCATCTGCTCTCCAATTTTGCGAACCGTATACAGTAGGTGGCCCTATATAGTGCGGGTATGTGTCACGAAAATTTACCCGCACTATACCGGGCACCCGCACTATATAAAAACCGGCCACTATAGAGGGGTCTATATTGTGCCAAACGATTTCACCCGCACAATATCGGACACCCGCACTATATGACCCGCACTATACAGGGCCACCTACTGTACCTGTTATTTCACCCGCTTCCTACCAAATAAATGGCAATTCGATGGGAGTCGACAAGCGACAAAAAAAAGGCTGAAGTCTTCTCGCGATAAAGATGAAGGCACATACCGTAGTGGGGAGGGGGGGCAAGAGCCTGCTCAGTGACCCTGGACAAAGAAAAAGTGCCAAGACAATAAATGGGATGGGCAAAAAAAAAGGCAGTACACTAGTCACGGTACCCGATACCGACAAATGGTAGCGCTAAGATACTGCGGTGTTGCGTATAGGTGTGCTGTATTGTGTACTGTACAAAATACACCCGGTATCAGGAATGGCATACATGAGTATGTATGTAAGCTAGGGTAGAGGTAGAGGTGCAGCATTTTTTGTCAGAGCTTCCCACCTTGAGGGTTCTTAACGCCTTTACAACTGGAAAACCCATTTTTTTACAATTTTACTTCAAGTAAGTACAGGGAGGGATTTGGGGGCTCTACGTACCTATCCAAATACAAAACTTGGAGAAAAAAAGAACAAAAGCTACACGGGATGAACAATCCCATGGCTTAGGTATTGAACGAAAATCGTGCAGAAAAAGAGCGACATTTTCGACGATTTTGGGTTAAGAAGCCCCTCCATTCAGAAAACCGTTTTCGCCAAAAAAAAGGTAATACCTGAACACATCTATCGTAGCACGCGTCATCGGCCGTTTCTTAACCCTCTTAAGAGCTGGAAAATGAATCCCACCCTATATGTCCCAAGTAACTTTTCCCCCCAAAAATGAATGCAAGTTCTTAAAAGACACTTCTAAGAAATCTAGCCTATTAGACCAATAGTAGAAACTACAAGAAAAAAAAGAAAAGTGTGTAGTCTACCCGCGGCCTAGGATTTAAGAAGCCACCCCCGTTTCCATTGGGTGTTCTGGACCGAGGATACCGCGTCCACGAGGAAGCTGGTAATCTCGGCGAGGAAATTAATACATCGAACAATAGGAAATATTAATAGTGCTCTCTGGCTCGGCAAGAGTAAACGGTGTCAGCCGAGAGCCGGATTTCAGGTTTTTTACCGGCGGGCCGATGCTAGTGGTTGTGACGCGTACTGCTGCCTACTGCATTGTTGGTGGAGCTGCCGGGGGCCTACGTTGTACCTGGTGCTGGGTTTTAGTTTACACAGAGCGAGAACGTCTTGATACCTCGTACATGTCCAACAATGGTACGTACTGCCTGCGACACGCGCTAAGATAGAGGTACACCAACCATGGTTGTTTCGGAAGGCTCCTGACTTCAGGACCTCTGTACTCGACACAAAAACTAATCTCCGGAAGAAAAAACACTGTTTTATCCAATGGACAGACCCATGGCCTACTTGTCGTACAGGTATACCAGTACAGAACAGCAATATTGCAAAACACGAATGGCACTCTGTGTTAAGGAGCCTCGTCAGTCAGAAACAAAAAGGCCAATAATCGCTACTCGCACGTCTATCGTAGAACGCGCCCTACTATTAATATTATAATAAAAAAGAGAATTGGCGTGATACTGTTGTTGTTGTTGTTGTTGTTGTTGTTCTCACATTAACTCGCATAATCAAGTCCATGGTCACAGGACAGGCTCCAGTCACTCTGGAGCTGAGGAATACCCTAGGGAAAAACACAAACAACCCAAGGTGGTACACGCATATATCACAGCTGACGCAATTCATGCCTCCACCAGAAACATATAAAAGTGAAATCGGGAGTCAGTCTACGATGTGCCAGGTCTATACCTGGTGCATACGTCTCATTACTCGCGCCTGGAAAAAACGACTATACCGCTTGCCACCCAAGAAAAGACTACCACGTATATATTACACGTAGTATCTATCAATACGCATACGCACGACAGACGCAAGCCAATTGGAATAAAGAAACAGAGAAAATAAAAGAAGAGAAAGGAAAGGAAAGAAAAGAGAAGAAAGCGAAAAAAGAAAACGAAAAAGGAGAAGAAAAGAAAAGACAAGAAAAGCAAGAAAAGGCAAGACAAGAAGAGGAAGCAAGGAAAGGAAAAGAGAAAAAAATGTCACACTAGCAGACCCTAGGAACTGACTAAAGACGGCATTGGGCTTATAGAGAGTATCAAGTGCATCACCAAATAGCACCGGGGAGAGAATGCAACATGGCGAAGAAGTTAGGGCAGTTTTACGCTATCTTGTCACGGCCATTGGAAGGCCCACAACTTCCAAGACGATGATGGCCAAACCCAGACTTCAGTCTCTTGGGCATGACGTCCCTCCTTCCCCCCCCCCCCTCCCCGCCTTCCCCCTTCCCCCGGCTGCTTAGAGATGCCGACGGTGGATGGCGCTGCCGCAGCCTTTGCGCGTCGCTCTGCGGCTTTGCGCCTTTCCGTTTCATGCCAATTCCGCATGAACAACTCGGCTCCCTCCTCTACTCGTCGAAACCATCTGCCAGCCTTCTGAGCAGCCTTTCGCCACCCTTCGAATTTCATTCCGAAGACCGACATACTGGATGGAGCCAACATACACTGACACGCACAACAGGTGCGCGGAGATTCAGATATTTTAGGTGCATGTATACCATACATAAGAGCTTCCAACTTCAAGAGCGCGCTCATCGGAGCCAAATATACCTGGTAAATATCCAGCCTACTGCAAGGACCACCAGTATCGAAGCAAGAGGTGTGTCGAATTTTTTCCCCAAACAGAAAACAAGAAGCCCGATTTCCGAATAATTGCCAGAAAATTATGAAATTATGAAATTTACGTTTTTCATGTTTATCGCGCTTGGCAAAAATTCCAATGATATGACAGAACGCTTCCCGTATTTCGATTTTGTTCTCATGTTTGTCCAAAAATTGGATTTTTGGACAATGATAAATACTGATAGGGACAGCTTACGCTATACCTACAACGGGGTCCGAAGGGTGCGCCAGCTAGCGTTGGGCTGCGAAAGCAACTGACTTAAATCGACACACAACGCGTACGAAAATACGTGGAAGTGTGGTGAGCTAAAGCTTTATTTTTCCCCATCCGCCGGAGGATAAAAATAAAAATAATAATAATAATAATAATAATAATAATAATAATAAAAATAATAATAATAATAATAATAATAATAATAATAATAATAATAATAATAAACGCTTCGATAAGAATGGCCCGTAACGGAGTCGACCCACTGGACCTGGGTATCAATTACAGTACGCAAAGTCAGCTAAGACACGGTAAGACGCAAGACGGTCCAACAGCAACACTTCGTGTTCTAAAATTACGATCAGGCGTTAAGCTTTGCGACCAAAATAAACACGTTTTTTAACACCTAAAACACGGATGAATTTGATCTATTACGATCACGCGTTAAGCTTTGCGACTGAAAAAAAAACAACACATTTTTCACACCTAAAACACGGCTGAAATCGACCTCCCACGCTTCATGTCTAGGCTCCTATCTAACACCAGGTACCAGGTACCGGTTCATGTCTAGGCTCCTATCTAATACCAGGTACCAGGTACCGGGTATTATATCTAATACCAGGTACCAGGTACCGGGTATTATTCATGATAACACGGCTGAATTCGATCTCCAAGCCTCGTGTCTAGGATCTATCTAACACCTGATATTATTCATGTTAACACGGCTGAATTCCATCTGCAAGTCCCGTGTCTAGCCTCTATCTGAAGCCTGGTGTTCTTCATGTTAGGCTACTTGAACCCTTTCACCATCGAAAAAAATAACCCCACACCAATTCCAAGTAGTTTGTCCCCAAAAGCGTGGGTGGAGTTCTAGAGAGGTCAAGCGTGTTCTTCGCGCTCCAAACGTTTACTAGGTATGTGCACGGAGTAGCGGGGGTCTACAAAAGGCGGCCACTCGATCTAGGGCGGCCAAAAGCGCCTTTTACGCCAGAACCATGAATAGGGCGGAGAACTGTGCTTTACATAGGGCAGTATCGGCCCAGCCTTGTATAGGACGGTATCAGACCTATTCAACGCGGTATCCGCCTTATGCACGGTCCATTATCGCGTCAACATCAGTACGTACAGAACCTCCCTCTGCTGCTGCTCCCTCTGAGAGGAAAGAGATGCAAAAGGGCAGGTTGGCACTACTCAAATCGCATGCGTCTACGCCAGCGCGGCAGACAGACTCCGTGCAGCACACTGTGGCGTTCGCGGGGTCAGTTTTCGTAACACACTGTACTGTACACTACAACGCGGTACTCGCTCGCGGGGGCTATTGCCTCCGTGTTGAGGTAACACTAACACAAATCTCCCTAGGGCGATCGACCACTCTATAACGAATAAGGCGGCTTCTCCATATAGGTCGATCATAATTCCTTCGCACTGTGCGTGGTTCTTCAGATTCAACTGGTATTTCCACCCACCTACATCCAGCACAACCAGTGTCCGTCCCGATGCCTCTTAGAGAGACGAGCTCTGTGGTCACGAATTACAAAGGGAGAGGTACACATCAACCATGGCAAATACAGCAAGGTGATGCCGCGCAATGCCAACCGCAATGAGCACGCGGGCAAAACACAAAAAAATATGCGAAAGCCAGCACACCAGACGATTTGAAGTAAAAAAGCAAGAAAAAAAAAAGAAAGCTGAACAAGAAAGAAGAAAAAATGAAAAGGAAAAGGAAAAGACTACTGGTAGTGGAATAGGACGACACGACACAAAATGTAGACCAGACGCATGCTACGATATAGCTATTAAGGTATACCTCTTATTGGCTGTTTTGTTTCGCTGAATGACGGTGCTCCTATACCCAAAACCGTCAGTAAAAAGAGGCTACGAGTATCATTTTCTGTGTACCTACGTAGGCCATGAGACTTTTCATCCGGTAGCAATTTTTTTTCTTCTCCAAAACAGTTTTGGGGTTAAGAAATGGCATGTCTTAACCTCCCAAATCGAGGAACCTCATAAAAACACAATGGTTGGTGCCCCTCTATCGTGGCACGCGTTATCATCAAAGCACAACAGAAAGCCAGCAATTGGCAACACAGCAGATGGCGCCATTCAACCAACGTCGGGGGCAGCAGCATATTGGGTTTCGAATGATCCCCCTCTGCAGGAGCAGGAGCATCAATCACGTGCGCACTGTTTCTGACCCCAGCAGTGGTGTCACTATCGTCATTATCGCCCCCGTCATTGCCCCCGTACCGAATATAAAAAACGAAGCCTAATAATTAAGCGAGCAAAAACGCAGCAACAACGCAGGTGACACCACCCAGCCGGCGTGGGGGCAGCACCCAAACTGGGTTCCGAATCCAACTACTTGAGGGTTAGGAGCATCACTGCCTGGCCCGTCCTCTACTCACGGTATCTTTGACGGCGGTGTCCATACCGACATCACTGCCTCAACAGCCCCGAAGTGTACCCAACATGAAAACAGAAAGGGCAAAAGCAAAAGGAAGGAAAAAAAATATAGAGGAACGAGTAAAGGGGAAAGAGGGGTGAAAGAGAAAAGGGGAAAAACTGGTCACAGCAAGAACCCGCATGTACCGGCGGCGGTAGTACCGCACTATCGGCTGACACTGCCCCCCCGAGGGGGACGGAGCAGGCAATCCAAAGAAGAAGTAGTCGCAGTAGCTTGAGGCTACGCAGACAGGTTCGGCCTACTAGTCGGCCTGGTGCTTTGCTACCCTGTCTGCCGTCTCCTTGCTTTCTTCAACAATGGTTTCCCTACTCCCCCTACCCCTCGCCTTTGTGCGTGGCGCATCCGGGCTGCGCGGCGCTCCGGGCTCTTCTTTTCCTCGTATACGTGCCGTCTGCTCATGAACCCTTCGGCTGCTTCGAGGATCTCCCGGTACTACTTGCCCGCCTTCTTTGCCGCATGGACCCACAGTGCGGTTTCAACTCGTAGCTGCCGAGGGAAATCTCCCGTGAAGCCTTTGGTGGGTCGAAAACGACGAGGTCGTTTCTCAAGGTTCAGAGCCAGTTGTTCCGTGGCCCACTTGGTCCCGTTTTTTTTTCCACCGGCTGTCTGCGCAAACATCATCCGACTGGGTAATCGCCCCTAACTTTGCCGTACCATTGCCCCAGCGGAAAAGAGCCGTTTCCGGATGGTTGTTTCGATGCTCTCGCATTTCGTCTTCTTCAGGGCCTTGGCGTACAGGAAGTTGGTGTTGTCCGCACGACGCTGGAAGCCAAGGACTCGTCGGAAGGCTTCGAGGTGCGCCTTTCGCAGCTCGTCACGTGAGTCGCGTTGAGGGTCCACGTCACACACCAGTACAGCAGGTTTCAATCACCTCGGCCTTCTGCAGGCGGACCTTCAGGCTGAGCCGGGCTGTCGTCACATCGTAAAGCTCTGGACCGAATCGCTTGTACTCGTGGCATGCCGTCATGAGTCGGACCCGTCGCTTAATCTCAACCATGAGATCAGCGCCTTCGTGGATATGCCGCCTTACATAATTTCCACTACCGTATGCAAAATTCTGGACCTCCACCAGCATATTCTACAGCACACATGTGGCTCTAACGAGTTGAGCTGGAAAGTGACGGTCATATCTATTTTTGGCGGAGGCATGAATTGTTTCAGCTGTGATATATGCCTGTACCACCTTTGGTTTGCTTGTGTTTGTTTCCCTGGGGTATTCTTCCACTCCAGAGTGACTGGAGCATGTTTTGTGACCACGGACTTGATTATGCGAGTTAATGTGATAACAGCAACAACAAAAACAACAACAAAAACAACAACAACAACAACAACAACAACAACAACAACAACAAAAACAACAATCCATAAAAAATGTGTGGCTGCTTCTGGCTACATCCAGCATACATGAGAGCTCTGTTATAAGCTGTAGTACGTACAATATGCGGGGATCGTAAATAAGTGAATGATATTTAGTATAGAAAAGGCAAACAAAAACGTACTCCCACCTGGTGTGTTTTATAAGCTTCGTTTTTAGCGACCAAACGAAATTTCCAAAAACTTGCATTTTTGGCAAGAAAAAAATGGCAACAATTTCCAACAAGACGACAAAACCTTTATCGCGAAACACTTTATATTTGGCAAGTTTTTGGCAATATTTGGCAAATTTTCTCATCATAACGCCCTCAGATTTTATTCAAACGCCTCACAGCAGCACCAGAACGGAGCCGACGGCACACTGACGCTCTCTATGGCGTAAATGCTGGCGCAGAAAGGACTCCAGGCACAGCCCATGTACCTCAGAGGTCGGCAATCCCTCCAGCTCGGCGAAATTCGCCTGGAAACAGCTGGGGCGGCTGCTGCTTCTGGTTACGTTGCAGCACCCGCTCAAAACGACACTCATGTGGCATCCACACGAGGCTCGCGGCCAGTGTCGCCAGCCCTATCACAGCCGCTGCCAATGACAACGTGTATCCTCCGTATCTCCCTCTATTACAGAAGTTAGAGCAAGTCTAGCGTGGGACATCTACACGTGCGGCAGAATAACATACTTTCTGCTTCTTGATGGATTTCCGTAAACAGCACTGCATTAACGAGTAGAGAGACTAATAGGTATCGTTATACGAGTTCATGACATCTAATAAGAAACAAAGAAACTGACTTATGGCCGGGATCTTATTGGAGAGAGGGTGCTCTAGTACGGGAAGCTCTCCCCGGCAACCCTTCTAGCATACCCCCCACTAGAGGCACTGACTCATGGCTGGGTTCTTATTGGGGAGAGGGTGCTCTAGCACGATGGGGCACGCCGAACGGGGGAAAGGGGATACCATAACCGTGCATTCTGAAAAAACTTCAGTATGACCGTTCCCGGAATTCTTACGTTGCTGTATATCAGGCTGTTTCTCGTTAAGGTGTCCTATGCTATACTCGGATTGGCATGCAGGTTGGTTTACGCAACAGCAGTCAGTACTCGTGTTGGTGTCAATCTAATATCGTAGTCTATTGAATACCGGTACATGTTCGTGTACATATGTATAGCCCGACACTTATCTCCGCTGTGGAAGTAGCACGATCAGCAACAATACTGCTATGCAAAAGTTTCGCGCACTGCACTATTGCCTGTACGTCAGACATTCCACTGATAGCTCCCAGGGCATTCCAACAGTACCAGGTATTATTTATGGGCGTGTGCTGTCTTCACCAGGTTCACGCCAAACTGTTCTTTCTTTGGTACAGAACAAATAGCCTCACCACGATGTCTACGAGTACACACAGTGGACACCCCGAATTCAACGCACCTCGTGACAAGCCGAAACAAGCGCTCTTATTGTTCTCACATGAAAGTCGTTATCGCCGTATTCAAGTCCGTGGTGACAGGACAGAGGCTCCAGTCACTCTGGAGTGGAACAAACACCCCAGGAAAAAAGCGAAATACACCTAAAAGTGGTACACATACATATGATATATCATAGCTGAACAACGCCTTGCTCTTATTCGTAGTGGGCAAGATATAGCTTTTCGTACAGGCGGGACATGCCGATTTGACAGCTCCTATTAGTGACCCTTTTCGAGCATAAAAATATCATCGCACACCATAGCTCTACGTAATACGTCCCCAAACATGAGGGTGTAACGGTGACCACCGGTAGGGACAGCTCACACGCTGTCACCACCGCGGGCTCTGAAGGATGCACCAGCTAACGCTCGATTGCGGATACAATGGAGTTAAATTGACCCACGATACGCATGAAAATGCGAACAACTGTGGTGAGCTTGAGCTATATTTTTCCCCGTCCGCGGGAAGATGAAGAAAAAAAGAAAAAGAAAAAGAAAAAGAGGGGTCAGGTCCCGAAATCTCTGCACCCTTTTGGTGGCCCGGGTACAACCCTATACACCAAAAACACAACAAAAGTCATCCCGTGGTAGCAGCCGCACTTGTGTAGCCGAAAAAAGGTATACCTGTCCGGTTGACCTCCTTAAGTGAGGAACTACTGGTTAGCCCAATAATTTTACGAGCACAACTTGTTTCAGAAATAGGGTACATTAGTAAGCTTGGTCGGGTTGCGCGAACGAATGCCTTCGAACTCATGTAGTAGCGGGTGATATATTGATGTTGGGCTGGCTTCACTTGTGTAGCCAAAAAAAGGTATATCTGTCCGGTTGACCTTCTCAAGTGAGGAATTAACGGTTAACCTAATCATTTTACGAATACAACTTGTTTCAGAACTACAGTAGGGAATATTAGCATGCTTGGCCGGGTTGCGCGAACGAATGCCTTCGAACTCATGCAGTAGCGGGTTGCGCGAGTGAGGGCGGCTTCTTACGATTTTCCGCCCGCGAGTGAGGAGTACCCGAGGCGAGAAACCGCGGGTTCGGACTCGCATCATGCTCCCGAGGTCTGGTGTTCCCGCAAGGGACACTACAAGCCCAAAGAGCCGAGGACTGGTGTTCCCAAAAGGGGATATTGCAGACCCAAATGTCCAACGAGGCTACCGACGGGCTTCGAGCTCATGGGTCAACCGTCACGGCCCACAGCCACCGCAGTTAAAAACGCACGATAGCTGTGAGATCGAGGGTTTCGTCGAAACCTATCTTTGCAAGCTGTGTGCGATACTCCGATCGCGCTCGTTGCGGGGTGGGGTGTGCCTTTCCTCATGTGTCAGAACCAACGCTACGGGGGGGGGTGGTGGGGGGTGTACTCAATCGGTGCATGGCCGTAGTCGTGTGACCATAGACCCTCGCATCCCTACTATGCCGGGACGGAGCACGTCGAGTTTTCACCAACCAGGCAGGCATTGCTGGCACCAAGCGCGAAGCGCCGTGAGGTGTTCAGCGAGTCGCATGAAGGGTGAAGTGCATCCTTCCAAGAACCGCTCGTACGACGGACTTCAGCATCTTGTGCCTACTTTTTTGCTTATGAATGACAGCGCCAATGAATTACTTTGTTATCTGGGGTTGTCACTCCAGAGACAGCACTGGGTATTACTATGATATGTAGCTGCCTCGTGGGTGCCTTACCATATTCACAGTACGTGATGCGATCATTCCCCTTGTGCGAAGTTAGGGTTCTCCACCCCGCACAATATGATCTAACTCTGTAACCATCATGGTGACCGCCCAAAAAACAAAAGCAAAACAAAAACGGTACCCTGGTTGTCTACCTCACGCAGTGACTGACATGTTCTACAGCGTCGTGATAGTCACGCCAAGCCACGCCGGGGGGGTTATTTTATGGCCTTTTTATTTGGAGTGGTTCGGTGTCATTCCCGCAAGTGAGCCCCATATTCCTTTGCGGCCTTAAGCTTTCGCGCGGCTAGCGATATGATTCCGCAATGGAACGGTAACCTACGACGTGCGGCTTAAAAAGGGACTTTTTTTTTCTTTGTTCGTGAGGCGCAGAGTCACTCACGCGACTGGTGAAAACCCGGAAATGAAAGACTAGGGGTAGCCCCGCCCAACGCAGTCTTGGTCGTAGAAGTATATATATATACATATATTTCACACACTTCTACTTTCCTCTCTGGACAAGCCATGGTCACAGGTGTCGTCCCTTCCCCCCGGCTCTTGTCTGCAATTTTTATCGCGCATAGGGTTCAGTTATCCCACTGCTCGTCGATTTTCATCGAATGTTGCTAACTCACGCTCTCGCGCTTTCCGCAAGTTAATTTAGGCACAAGAAAAAGTCCCTACGGATTTATACGAGTATGCACTCGGGGGGACTCGCACTCACTGACCTATACCAGGCTCGAGGATAACCTGGTATATACGCCACCGGGCGGCCGGCTTTACAGGGCGGCGCCTCCCCTTAGCACAGGAGAGTACGGGGCAACTTATACATGTATATCATCAGGACAAGAAGTTTTCAGTAAAAATTGGGGCACATGTAGGTTTTTTATGTTTATCGTAGGTGCCGATTGCTATGGTCTCCCCCGAAATATACCAGTTACAGTCAACGGGGTCCGTTGTACAAAAAAAACAATAGAACTGCGAGTCGGCACGACTTAAGTAATAAGTAACAGGGTATTCCTCAGCTCCAGAGTGACTGGAGCCTGTCCTGTGACCACGGACTTGATTATGCGAGTTAATGTGAGAACAACAAGTAATTGAGTAGTTATAAGCCGGACTAATAGTCAGTTCCGAAACGAAGGAGCCGACGATCCGACTCGCTGGGTTTCCTTACTTGTAGGAAGGTTTCTTGAACGCGGAATAAAGCTTTTCTCCGCTAATCGCCACGGACAATGAAAAGCGGCTTCCAAATGGTCGCAGCCTTCTGTTCTTGGATTTGAAAGCGTACAGCCAAAGCCCGCACTTGAGAGATGGTAAATTGTTCAGAAATAGAGGCTTGGTTTGTCGCCAATAACAAGAAATTAGATGTGAAAAACGCGGCTCCAACTGTCCAACCGACTTGCCGACTAAAGTCAGTCAGTTGGTTGGTTTTTCCGCCTAGCGATTAGTAATTAGTCGTGAAATCCTGCCGACGCACAGCCTTAGAAAGCATCGCTTGAAAATTCGCCCGACGGTGCGTGTTTCCTTGCGTGCTATCTGGTATACGATAGTCGCCGCCTAGTCTGCGACCACATAACCTGTATGAACCAGCACAACGTAACTGCTACCAGGTATCTCTCAGATAGAGTAGGTTCAGGTCGGGTTTAGATACTCTCACGCATCCGTATACAACGGCAGCTCGCGCTGCTGAAGTAGTAACGGGGATCACCCGTAGGGACAGCTCGCGCTGTCTTTACCACGGGAACTGAAGGACACGCCAGAAAACCAGCTGGATCACGAATTCAGTTGAGTTAAATCGACACACGACGTGTATGAACATACATGTGAGCGTGATGAGCTTACGCTTTATTTCTCCCCATCCGCTGGAGTATATATATATATAGAAAAAAAGTGGGATGTTTGCGATTACCCATATATATGCCGGGTTGGAAAAAACTATGAAAGCCGCGAAAAATCAAAAGCCTGGCTGGGTGTTGCTCAATTTTTGGTGAAAATTGGTGGCTAGTTGGGTTTGGAGTCATCCCGACCAACCCAGGCCAACAAGTAGTTTCGAGCGCTGTGGGTGAAAAGGGCCATTTTTTGGCCGTTGTGGGGTAATTCTTCATTTTTTCGTGGATCGAGTTGGTTTTGGGCTATATGGCATTCGTCGGTTTTAACTCACATACTGGTATAACTTCGTTTTCCGACCCAACCAAATTTGGTATCACGCGAAACACTATTAATAGAGTTGTGAGTCGGCAGGATTTCACGAATAACTAGTCGGTGGGTGCCGTTAGCCGACTAACTGACTTTAGTCAGCACCTCGGCTGGAGACTCGCCAGCTGATGGCCAGCCGACTTGCCGACTTGAGCCAGGTGAGCGAAGCGAGCCAATTAGCCCCCCCTGGCAGGGTGGGGGGGGGACGCTCAAAAAGGAAAAAACGCGTCCCAAAATAAACAATCCCTCGTACATGTATGGAACCCAAATAAGTCGGATAGTCGGCACCTTCGGGCAACGACTGATTAATAGTCCGACTAACAATTAGTTGGTGACTCAAGTCGTGACGACTCACAGCTCTACCAAACGCCCTACGAGGAGTACGGCTCTGGGTGTGCCGGGTGCCGGGCTACGGGCGGGTTACTACGGCGGTTTTCGACATCGTCATATAAAATTGCGGTTATTGATACCCTTCATACCAGGTACAAAACCGTACCATACCCCTTACTACGGGTTACGACGGTTTCGGATACCGTCGTGTAAAATGTGCAGTTATGGATACTGTATCTCTAGACCAGGTGCACCGCCGTCATATTAATAGCATGCCGTATCAATATCATAAACACGACGCGCGCTACGATAGAGGTGAACCACTTTTTTTCTGTGGTTCCATCACTTTGGGTGGTTAAGACATGTCCTTCTGAACCCAAAAACTGATCTGGAGAGAACGAAAACCGCTTTGATCCCGGACGGATAAGAAATCCCACGGCCTAGGTACACGACAAGGATCACGCTAAACACATTACCTGGTACGTAATTCCGACGATTTGGGGTTGAGGAGCCTCATCCTTCAGAAAATGGTTTTCGCCAAAAAATGGTATACCTTAATAGCTACTTCGAAGTACATCGTAGCACGCGTTGTACTCGTACGCAAGATACAACACAAGCGCACGGACGAATTGTTCCAAGCTGATTTTCCCGACAACGGCGAGAGCGCAAACCCGGAGTGATTCGCCTATCATACGAAAAATGATATGTGCTTCGTACGATAGAGGTAGCACTTTTTGGTCTGAAACGGTTTTCGAAAGATGGGGCTCCTTAACGCCTTTACAGCGGGAAACCAGTTCTTGGGGACAAAATCAGTTGGAGTTAGTATGGAGAGGGGTTTCGGGGTTCTAAAGGGGTTACGGTTTCTGAAAGATGGGGCTCCTTAACGCCTTTACAGCGGGAAGCCCGTTTTTGGGGACAAAATCACTTGGAGTTAGTACGGGGAGGGGTTTCGGGGTTATAAAGGGGTTACGGTTTCTGAAAGATGGGGCTCCTTAACGCCTTTACAGCGGCAAACCCGTTTTTGGGGACAAAATCGCTTGGAGTTAGTATGGGAAGGGGTTTCGGGGTTCTAAAGGGGCTGTAATCCACAACCGTCGGGGCTTCGCTCTTTTGTTTGCAGGATTTTCGTTGTTCCACACAAGGTGCACCACCGCCGTCATACGATACCGCATAAACGTGCAAAGATAACACACGCCCACGGACGAATCTGATCGTTCTCGACAATGGGAAAAGCGAAAAAAAAGTCATCCTATGCTAGGGGTCTTACAGTTTGGACCAAACGTTTCTGGCCTTCTGGCCTTTTGAATGGTTGAGCTCCTCCAGTAACGAACTACCGGTTAGTCTCATACTTCTGCGAGCACATTTTTTTTCAGGACTAGCGCACAGAACAGGGACAGCCCACGCTATCGCTATCGTGGGAACCGAAGGACACGCCAGCTAGCGCCGGATTGCAAATGCAACTGAGTTAAATCGGCACACGACGTGTATGAAAAAAATACGTGGAAGTGTGGCGAGCTTAAGCTTTGCCCCATCCGCCGGAGGATATACATAAATATATAACAAAACTAGCGCACAGAAGTACTGGCCGGATTGCGCGAGCGAATGCCTTCGAAGCCAATATTTCGGGTGAGATATTGAGCTCCTCGTGTTACGAGCTCAAAAACTTCCGCTGAGAAACTTCCGAGCTGCGCCCCGCCCCTACCGTGGGCTGATTTTTTCAAAACCTTAAACCCAGAGTGGCTCGCTCGCCTATGAAAAGATCACGACCGGATCTTTCCAAAGCCACCGTTGACGCGTGCTACTGAGAGGGGTGGCACTTTTTGTCTCAAAACATTTTCTGAATGACCGGGGCTCCTTAACCCATATTAACCCAAAACCGTCGGAGTTTTCGCTCTCTTGTTTGCATGATTATTTGTTGTGTACCCAGACCATGGGAAATTTTCATCCGGTAGCCGAGGGCGCCCGGACAGCCCTTCTCGACACCTCACATCAAAAATGGTCAGAATGGAAAACTAACTGGAGTGCTGTGATCGCAGGACAATTTACAAGAAAACTAGGCGGAGGGGGGGGGGGGGGTTCTAAAGCTAAGCGTTAAAAAAATGAAAAAAAAACACCAAAAAACAAACAAACAAATTTCTTCAAATTCGTCCTGCGATCACGGCGCTCCGGTTAGTTTTCCATTTTGACCATTTCGTGTGCGAGGTGCGTATGCTATCCCAATCCCCGGACACCCTCGCGGTACTTAGAGCTGTTTTATTCTTCTCCAAATCAAATTTTCCAGGGAGGTCAAGAAAGCTCATCAAGCGAGGAGCCTCAGGGAAAAACCTGGTGCACCTGTATGATAGACGCCTGCTACGGTAGAGGAAGCACATTTTCGCTTTTTTTTTTCTTCTGAATTTCAGGATTTCTCAACCCAAATTCGCTGAATTCTTCGTCTTTTTGTCTTTTTGCTCATTTTCGTTACACATGTATCACAGGACTATCATACGACATGAGATCGTTCAGACTCCACTATATTTTCCCTCCAAATCAGTTTTTGGGTGGGCTAAGGTGGATTAAGAAGGTATACACCTCAAGTGAGTAGTATTAGAAAAAAAAAGTGCACCTCTACCGCAGCATGCGTCCGTTTTCGTCGTGCGTGTGCCCCCTTGTCTCGGAGCAAGTCGGCTCGGAAAACATTCCCAGGCTTTTGAGCAATCTTTCCGTGCTAAACGGTAGGCCATCGATGCTGGCATGCTGGCTGCCGACCGATAGAATGAGGCAAGGCGTTTATCAAGACCCGGTGAAGCACCGAACCGCTGCCCCGGGTTGTTATTTGGAGAAGCCTACAGCTGTGCGATGCGGTGCGTGTTTTGAAACGGACGATCAGCGTCTCAATATCCAGCGCTTACTGTTGTGTGTGTCCTGCCCAGTACTTTACATTCAACCGTTCTTTCTAGCCACCGACGTCGAGCACGAGCACGCCCAGCGTCCGCGCCGATTTCCGCCTTACCGAAATTCCAGTACCAGCTACAGCAGCACGTGGACAGAAAACACAACGTTGTCGTACTTGGCACACAGCACGTGAGGAGATTAGACATTAGTAGAGCTGAGAGTCGGCACGCCTTAATCCTCTTTCGGGCTTGAGAGAGAAAGTTTGACAAATTGACGAAGAAAACTGATCATTGCAGGATCCTTCACACGAAGCAACCCGGGCTTCCAGAATCCCGGGCTTCTAGATTCCACGCCTGCTATTAATACCATAGAGGTACAAACCACCTTTTCGTTTTTTTTTTCTTCTGAAAGTCGGGACTTCTCAAAACCCAAAATCGCTGGAATTTTTTCTGGTTTCTTTTTGCTCGTTTGTTCGTTTTATACCTAGGACACGAGGTTGTTCACGCGCTATAATTTTCCTCCAAATATGTATTTTGGGTTCAGACGGGTTAAGATGGGTTAAGATGGCATAGAGGGCTCGGAAAAAAAGTACACTTCTACCGTAGCATGTTTTTGTTTGTTTTTGTTTGTTTGTTTTATTCACATTTTCACCTTCCAGCTTCTTCACGATCCGTGGTCACAGGTGTCGTCCATTCTCCCCCCGGTTCTTGCCTTCAATTATCATCGCGCACAGGGTTCAGCAATCCCACTGCTCGCCGATTTGTCATCGAGTGTTGCTAACTCACGCTCGCGCTTCGAGCTTACCTAACAAGTTGGCCGCCCGGATCTTTGGAGCGGTGGGCTATTCGCGTTTGCGAGCCAGAAAACGCTTCCTGGCCGGATCGAGGTACGGGCGTAGCCCCAACCCAACCCCTAAGCATAAGCATAAGCCTAAGCCTAAGCCTAACCCTGACCCCAATCCGGACCCAAAACGGGCGAGAAACGCGGCTGCACCGCTTTTGGAAATGTATTCAATATTCCGATCTGCGGACCATCACGTAGCCCTTGGCCAACGAGAGAGCGTAAAAACTACCCTCTAACATCCCGGCGGCCACATTGTTAGGTCTTCTGCGCGCTTTCCGCAAGTCGTTTTGTGCACAAGAAAAAGTCCCTTCGAATTAACACGAGTATGCACTCGGGGGGACTCGAACTCAAGAAACTGACCTATACCATAGCATGTGTCACTAGCTGACTTTACTCTCGGAACTCCAACGCAAGTGCCTGCTAAAAAAAACACCCTTATGGCTTGCACTGCGCCGTGTGCTGCATGCTCGCACCATGATAACAACGCGCTTATGCTTTGTTTGGTCTCTGTACATAGGTTCCAAGAGGGTTAAACCGTTTAGAACAGAAAAACTCATCCCACACTAATTCCAAATGATTGTCGCCGAAAACGTGGGCGCGGTTCTAAAAAGGTTGAAGCCGCCAATTACCAGACACCTGGTAGCAGCTCCAACCCGGACTCTGTGACGCTTCGGTTTGCCTAGCACCCGCGCCCACACCGCAGATGTGACAGCGCACTCGGTAGTGGTCCCTGTCTAGACTAGTGCAGATTGCCGCTGTAGTGCCGGAAATGCCGGCACTATATCGGCAAAAGGCACTAATCCGCACACTGCCACCACTGGATGTTCCCATCTGTGCCAAACGATTTCACAGGCACTCCTCGTAGCGGGCAACCGGCCCTGTGTGTGTGTGTTCTTCACATTAAACCGTTCTTCTACTCGTCGACATCCAGCACACCCAGTGTCCGTACTGATTCTTCACCCTAGAAAGATCAGCTCTGTGGTCACAAGCTACGACACAGAGATAATGCATCGTAATGCATTCGACAACGCAATGTCATGCCCTAGTACTGGGTACGACAGGCACAACATACATACGTCAGCAACAGAAATACATTGTCCTACTCCACCGGAACTATAGAGGGATCAAGAAGATGGCCCTTGTGGGGTCATGTGTAGCGATAAAACAAATGAGAAACTGCGGTCTAAATCATCGTGTGAGCGCGTAGCCCACGACAGTTCGTGCTACCCTTGATATAATACTGCCGCTGTTGTACAGAGGAGCTCGCAGTGCAACAGGACAACATCGTGTCGTACAGCAGCAGTGTGACAGCTGATAGACTTACAAGACAGGACGAGTACGTACGTAATTCCCCAATTTAGCGGAAAAGGTCAGCAGCAAGACTATACAACGGGCCATCCGAAAACTAAACATTCAGTTAGTTGACGATGCGTCAGAGGCTGATGTTGTAGATCTACTACAAATTAGGTTCTGACTACTCCCCGCTGTCGACTTTTCGCTGAAAACGCACCATCCATGTCGGTGGGATCTAGAATCGCTGCACTATTGCGGTCCGCTCACAATGTTTTCGCTCTCATTCATTCAATCGTGGACGTTTCATCCATTTTTTCCGTCGTCGTTAAACAAAAACAGTCATCGTTCGCAATTTTCTTGTTTCGAGCTTTTCGTTTATTTGTCCGTCCATTGTTTTATTCGAATTTTATACTATACATTCCCGGTCGGCCCGGTGGCGCATCAGGTTATCCTCGAGCATGGTATGGGTCAGTTTCGTGAGTTCGAGTCCCCCCGAGTGCGAAATCTGCATAAACTCGTAGGGACTTTTCTTGTGCACAAATTGACTTGCGGCTTGCTTGCTTGTGGAAAGCGCGAGAGCGTGAGGTGAGTTGAAAAATCGACGAGCAGTGGGATTGCTGAACCCTATGCGCGCTAAAATTTGAAGGCAAGAACCGGGGGGAAGAGGGACGACACCTGTGACTACGGCTTGTCCAGAAGCTGGAAACTAACGTGTTAAAAAATAGAAGAAAGAAAGAAAGAAAAAGTTCTCACTTAAAGGCCATTTCTTATACAGTCGGATTCCGCCAGTCGAAAACTGCCCTTTTCGACTGGACTTTTTATCGACTGGATTCTTCTGGTCCTTCTTCTTATCGTCAGTCGAGTCGATTTTATAGTTTTTTGTGCTCTTCTCAAGAGGCGGTTGGTGTCAGGGAGTACTACTGCTGTACGGCAGTCGAAATCGATTGGCAGCTCTGTGCTCCGCGCTTTCTCCGCGAGCAACGGCCCGACGAACCCTCGTCCCAGCGAGTTGGTGGCTTTGGGCTTAGCCGAAAGCCGCCAAAGATACGTTCGTGGAATTGCACTCAGCCGAGAGCCGCCAAAGTTTCAGCACGCACAGCCGTTGTTGGCAGCATGGGATCGATACCGCGCGCTGCTGCCGTCGTGTGATACACGCTGCTGGCGAGCGGAAGTAGGAATGCGCCACGCTGACTTGCTGCGAGAAGCAACAGCAGTGATAGCCAAGCCAGCGTCAGCGCCTTGTAGGATATTGCAGTGAGGTACCTGGTATGGGTGTGTGGCCGTGTGGCCGTGTGTGTGTTCGGTGGTGAGTGAGCGATGCGATCGGTTCAAAAAACACGTGTAAAACGTTTTCGACGGAGTTTTTCGACTGGAGGAGATCCAGTCGGAGAAAGTTGATTCGAAAAAGCCCTTTTTCGACTGTGCAAGAAAGCTCGATTTGGGCTTCAGTCGAAAAAGGCCGTTTTAGACCGACAAATCCGACTGTATAAGAAATGGCCCAACTCGCACAAGCAAGTCCGTGGTCACCGGACAGGCTCCAGCCACTCTGGAGCTGACGAATACCCCCGGGAGGGAGAAAAACAGACAGAAACAAACCACAAGATTAATTATTACCTGGTACCAGGTATCAGATATCTCCATAGGATTGTTTCGTGCGTAGATCCGATTTTGTGTATTGTACCAGGTATTAAAAAACATAAACAAACCAAAAGATTAATTAATATCTGGTACCAGGTATCAGATATCTCCATAGATAGGTCTGTTTCGTGCGTACATCTGACTTCGTGTATCAGGTACCTGTATTGGTTGCCGGTCGCCCCGGTGGCGTATCAGGTAATCCTCGAGCCTGGTATAGATAGGTTAGTTTCGTGAGTTCGAGCCCCGCCGAGTGCATACTTGTATAGATTCGTGGGGACTTTTTCTTGTGCTCAAATTGACTTGCGGAAAGCGCGAGAGCGTGAGTTAGCAACACTCGATGAAAATTTGACGAGCAGTGGGATTGCTGAACCCTATGCGCGATAAAATTGAAGGCAAGCACCAGGGAGGAGAAGGGTCGACACGTGTGACCACGGCTTGTCCAGAAGCTGGAAAGTAAAAGTGTGAAGGAAAAAAAAAAAAAAATGGTATTGAAGGAGGTATTGACGCATGCTGTTGTACGCTGCTACGATAAAGGTGTACTTGGGCCATAATATTTCTGGGGCTCCCAACCTGAGTAGCTCTGTCTACTACCTTTACTCTACACTGCTGTACCCATTTTAAGACCATAGTAGATATAAGACCAAGAAAATCCGCTTGTCCCGAAGAAGAAACTGCTTGGAATTAGTGTGGCATTATTTTTGCAGTGGTAAAAAACAAGACTATAGTAGAGGTAAGACCACCTAACTTGGCGTGTCACCGGGTGGTCTTAAAGGGTACATCACTGCTGTACTCTTATTCCCTGAAAACAGATTTGGGGAGAAGTAGAAGTTCTACCCGATGAGCAACCCTATGGTTTACTGTTTAGTTATTCAACGAAAATCAAATTATCGCCAAACACACAACAACGAAATTTCGACGATTTTGGGTCAAGGAGCCCCGTCATGCTGAAAACGTTTCGGGCATAAAGTGCTACCTATATCGTAGCGCGTGCCTATTATCTACGGACCTTCTACAGTGCCGGTTGCCTGCACTGAATTCTGTAGCGTAAGGTCGCCCGGACTTCGCCTTGCTTTGTTCTCCCCTCAGCGCCGTTTGTGCACATGATGCCCTCCATGCGCCCAAGACTCTTTTCTGTCAGTCCCAAGGATCTACTACTCATGAGGTGTTATTATTTCCCTTCCTCTTCCTTGCTTCCATTTTTTTTTTGCGCATCTTCGTTTTTTAATTGCCTCGGGTCTTTCGTACGCATGCGTATTGTTGGCGCTTGGTGGTGGGTTGGTGGGTATTTTTCGCCACCCCGTGAGCTCACGTATCCACCTACTACGTTTGAGTTCTTCACAATGAAAAATCTGATGTTTTCACCCATCTACAACCGGCACAACCAATGTCCGTGCCGATGCCTCCTACTTCCTATTAATAAAGAGACGGGGTCTACTACTACTGCTGTGGGCACAAACTTCGTCAGAGAGAAACATGGCAGTCACAGCAAAGTGATCTGGCCAGGCTAAGCCAACCGCAATGAGCACGGGGGCAAAAGCTATACAAGTATTATGTTGTAAAAATAAAAATACGCTCCAGCTGTGAGATCGAATATTTTGTCGAAACTCATCTCTGCAAGCTGTGTGTGATACTCCGATGGCGCGTATTACGGGCTGTGTCCTCATTAAGGATATAGGTCGGCGACTCCCCCTGGAACTACAGTGTAGCTTGTACCAGGGTCAACAAGGTGATGTTAATCAGTCTGTGCACGGAACCTATAAAACCCGTTTTTGAGGGGACCAAAAGTGACAGCTGTGGAAGGAAACGCATCAGTCTATACTCGTATTGTATGCAAGCCAGCACACCATATTAATAGCAAAAAAAATGAACACTAGACGTGAAAAACGTTGAAGTACGTGGTTGACCTAATTTGTTTGCCTTGTACCGGACGCGTGCTTTCTATTGTTTTTCGTACTCGTAGAGCTGCGTGGCTTGCCTTTACCCCAATACACCCCCGCTATCGGCGGGCCTTGCGTAACTTGTTACTTCCCAGGTACGCACTAGAGGGGCCACTACATGACTGCTGCCACTTTGTTGGTTCGAGGTACTATACTGGGATAAGGTATTGCGTTTCTTATTATCGTTTTCTTTCCCCCTCGTTTTCGCCCTTTTGTTGCAAATACTATGGTGTGCTGGCTTGCATCTTGCTTTCCCCCGCGTGGTCATCATGGTTCATTGCAGAAACCGGTCGCCCCGGTGGCGTATCAGGTTATCCTCGAGCCTGGTATAGGTCAGTTTCGTGAGTTCGAGCCCCGGCGAGTGCATACTCGTATAAATTCGTTGGGTCTTTTTCTTGTGGACAAATTGACTTGCGGAAAGCGCGAGAGCGTGAGTAAGCAACATTCGATGTACAATCGACGAGCAGTGGGATTGCTGAACCCTATGCGCGATAAAAATTGAAGGCAAGAACCGGGGAGGAGAAGGGATGACACCTGTGACCACGGCTTGTCCAAAAGCTGGAAAGTGAAAGTGTGCTAGAAAAAAAAAAAAAAAAAAAAAAAAAAAATTGCATGGACAAATCGCCTTGGCGTACTTGCGATGTGTATCGCTCTGTCTCGTAGTTTTCGGCCACAGAGTTGGAATTTCTAGGAGTCATCGGCACCGACACTGGTTGTGCTGGATGTAGATGGGTGGAAAGAGAAGTTAAACGTAAAAAAACACACACATCGCGCGTATAAAAAATGAAAAATACACTTCAGCTGTGAGATCGACCAATTATGTTGTTTCGATCAAAACTCAGCTTTGCAAGCTGCGTGTGATACTTCGATCGCGCGTATTATGGGGTGTGTACCCTCGTGAAGGACACAGGTCGGTGACTCCCCTGCTAATGCCAGAGTCAACAGGACTAAGACGTCCAGCCTTGTCCTGCGCACGGAAACTGTATAACCCGCGTGAGGGGAACAAAACCAGACATCTGTAGATTGCAGTATGCATGGAACAATAAGTGTTACAGTGTGAGTTCGCTTGTGCTGTGTGCGTATATATGATAGCGCCAATACAGGGAATGGGGGGTGGGGGGCATCTCCCGGTACTGTAGGATGGCAGAATCGATCAACACCAACATCAACCTTCTCCTGTCTGTGCGTCGGAACGCCAGGGCAGTACAATCGTAGTAGTAATTGCCACCTACCATACAAAAAAAAAAAACACTGCAGCTGTGAGATCGAAGATTTCGTCGAAAATCATCTTTGCAAGCTGTGTGTGATGCTCCGGTCGCGTGCATTACGGTGTCTTCTCATTAAGGATGTAGGTGGGCGTCTTCCCTCAAACTAGCTTGTACCAGGGTCAACAGGGTGATGCTAATCACTCTGTGCGCGGGAACTATCAATCCCGTTATTGAGGGGGACAAAATCTGACGGCTGTGGAATACACCACAGTAGTTTATGTATATAACTAGTATGCCTATGACCGGTGAGGGGAGGGCGGGGGGGGGGGGTACTCATTTGGGCGCGGGGGGGTGGGGGGGGGAGGGTAAAGGTGGGGATTATTTTTCAACATTTTTAGGGCGCATAAATGAATATAACTTATTGCACGCGTGGTGCCAGGTCTACACAATGGTAGGGGCGGCGGGGAAGGTGGGGGGGTGTACTCAATTGTGCCTGGCCGTAGTCCTATGACCATAGCCCCTCGCATCTCTACTATGCCGGGACGGAGCACGTTGGGTTTTCACTAACGAGGCAGATATTGCTTGAACCAAGCGCGAAGCGCCGTGAGGTGTTCGGCGAGTCGCATGAAGGGTGACCTGCATCCTTCCAAAAACCGCTCGTGAGACGGACTTCGGCACCTTGTGCTTACTTTCTTGCTTATGGATGACAGCGCCAATGAGTTACACTTCGTTTTCTGGTGTGGCCACTCCAGAGACAGCAATGTGTATTACTATGTAACCGCCTCGTGAGTGCTTCACGATATTTACACTACGTGATGAGATCATCTCCCTTGTGCGGAGTTAGGGTTCTCCACCCCGCACGACATGATCTAACTCTGGAACCATCATGGTGACCGCCCAAAAAACAAAAATACAAAAAAAAACGGTACCCTGGTCGTCTAGCTCACGCAGTGACTGGCATGTCCTGCAGCGTCATTGCCAACCAACGCCAACCCCAATATACATAAAATAATGTATTACGGCGCGGGGAAGGGGGGAAGGGTTAATTGGTACTTGACGATAGAAATGAATCGGAGGTACTGCACGCATGGCTCGCTGGGTGTGTGTCCTCAAAAGGGATACAGATCAGCGACTCGCCTTAGAACTAGCCTGTACCAGGGTCAACAGGATTATGATACTCGTATCTGTGCACGGAAGAATCAGTAAAAAACCCGTTTTCGAGGTGGACAACATGTGACGGCTATGGAATGCACCAGTTTAATATGTATGTCCTGTAGTCGTACGAGCGGTGTGGGGAGGGCGAGGGTTCTATTGCAGCAGTCCTTTCCATGGAAACTCGAAGGGGGTTATGTTTCGATGTTTCTTTGGAAGCGCGTGTGCTCTTCACATTATACTGATGTTTCCACTCACTCATAAAATGCTGATGCTTCCATCTGTAGATCGACGGATTCACAACAAGAACTGCAGCACACAGCGGTCTTAGATTTGTGTCTCTTTGACATTGTTTTGTTACTGGCGCTGAACCTTGCATTGTCGGATGGAAATGCAAATACTGCTACGACTCGTACATACCTGGTGAAAGCTAGCAGCTGTAGAAGTGAGTGCTGACATCGACATTAGTTAGTTTTGCGTTCCGGCGTCAGCCTTCAGGCCTGTGACGTACCGTACGTATAAAGGCACCAGGTAATTTAGGGCTATAATCATACAAATTCGCTTCGACCGATCGCCCCATTGTCCGATGGTCATGGAATCGAGGAGAAATAGCGTTGCGCGTCAGCGCAGAACCTTGTACAACTTTTTTCATACTTGAAAGTATTTAGTTGGTACTCCGATGTGAACAACTATTAATAATTGAAAACAACTCCGCCCGAACAAGTCGTACACACATAGTCTACACAGCAGAGCAGGACACGTACCACGTACTATTAATAAGTAAGTACCGGTGAGCAATGAGAAATTAAGCCCGGGATTCACAGGAAAATAAGAAACCATGGACTCGATAAACTGAATTATACGGAGTATATTAGTAGAAAGCACCTTCCTATAAGAAAACCAGCCTGGGTCAGCATTCCTGTTTCTTATTTCCTGTAGTGTGTTTTACTACGCAGATTTTGTGTTTTATCAGACTTTTGTGTGACACGAGTACGTACGAAGTATTTCTGTATCGTGTATTTCAACACTAATTCGTAGTAATTTGATATATTATGTAGCTCGCAGCAGCAGTGCTCACGAGTTTACAGCTAGTCACTCGTGGGTAGGCCTATTGCAATTGCAATCGCAAAATATAGGTGCCTCACATATCTCAGGCCTCCTGCTGCATAACTGTCCATAGCTTCATTCCAGTGCATGCTCCGTGCGGCGGTGTGGTAGCGATTGCCCGCCCCAGGTTCTGCCAGCTGTGCTCGCAAACCTCTCCCATCAGAGGCTAGCCGAGTACTGCTTCCACCACAGCACCGCACAATTTGGCACGGTCCACAGGCCCTCCGACCCGCTCTTCCAACCGTTCCGGAGCGAGCGAGCTCTCGTACACATTGCACAGCGATAGATTGCGCCCTAATCATGGCCTATCGAGTTCCACGCTGTGCACAGCAGGCAGACACTTGATCCTAGGAGAGGAGCTTTGGGGGGGGGGGGAGGGTTGGACGACGAAATAGGAAAAGCCCCTACTTGATAACGCACCCTGCAATGAAACCTTTGACTCTCTCTTTTGGGGGGTGCAATAACAATAACCTACGCTGTTCGCAAGGGCGCTGGGCATTAGATCGCTCGCACGCACCGTCGGGAGCGGGCGCTCGCACTACCCACCATGGGTAACCCCGTGAGCAAGAGCCAGGTGTTCATGGAGCAGCGCGAGCGCAGCAATACGGAGCACCGCAAGCAGGGTTCGCTCGCCATGAACCTGGTGAGCTAAAAAACACTTTTTTGTTTGTGCTTTTACTATATACCAGGTTTTCTATCTCCTGTTGTGGTGCTGTATGCAAGACAAAAAAAACGGAACGGAGGCGGACCTAAAATAGCTGCTACGAGGCACATCGGGTCTCCGACCCACCCTGCCGAGCATGTCCTTGACTTTCCTGGGCACGGGGCGCACACCGACCCGCCTCATGAAAGGGCCCCTCTCGGCTGCCCCCTTGAGAGCCACGCGGGGCAGCAAATAGTCGGATAATTGGGAGGGTTTGTTGCGCGCTTGCTTCACCATCTCATCAAACTGCAAAACTATAAGCTCATTTATTAATTTTCGCACGTGTCGCTGCTCCCTGCTGCTTTTGCCTGCTGCTGCTGCTGCTGCCGCTGCTGCTTCTGCTGCCGATGCTACCGTGGGTGGTTCGCTCGGGACTCGTATTAGGTGCGAGAGGAATTTAATCGCGACATACAGGAGGTCTACGACTTGAGGTGAGCCCTAAAGTCCTTCACGCCCTTCTTTGGCGGTCGTTGCGGGAGCGGCTGCCCCCGGTCTCTGAGCCGACCCCTGTTGGTTGTAAAGTTGCCAGAGGTGTTTTTTTCGTGAAGTAGTTTTTGGTTTGTTTTTCTGTACATGGAAGGAAGTGTACGTTTTGATACCGTCCCGTCGTTAAATTTATCTGTGGAAGGGGTCAACGACCTTCGACGATGAGAAACTAGAGGGCCCATAGTATACGTGGTACGATACCAAGATGCTAAATGTTAGTATCACACTCTGCTACCCTGGTTAGTGTTTACCACGTCCATTATCGTTCCAGGCGCGGCAGCGGTAACTCATACCAGGTACGTGCTTCTTCTATTTTTGTTCGCGTCCATCTATCTTTTCATCAAACTGATACTCGGAGTACCCACTTTGCTCGCAGTACCATGCACTTGGACAACGACACAGGCTGCCACGAAGAGCACTACCAGAAACTATTTGGTTTGTTTCCAAAACATGACTGAGCGATGACATACGAACCCTACTGCTATTCAAGTAGTTGTAAGCGGAACGTTGCCAGGCATTACAGTACACACTATACTAAACGCAAGACGATACGAACACTAAGGGAGGAAGACGACGGTAGGAACGAAGGGGGGCGAAGTTGCTTGTTGCCAAGGAAAGTTTCTTGCTCGCGAAGAAAGTTTCTTGTTGAGAAAAAGCAATGAAAGTGCCCTCCGTCCGTCCAATGCCTTCTACTGCCTGCCCTAAGACACGTCTTCCGAATTTCGTTGCCAAGCCCCGCCGAACCCACCCAGCCCATCTCTTGCTATCATCCCCAACCCCGCGCCGATGGTCCGCATGTTGGTGTGGTACTTACTGAGTTAGAGCACACTGCACCCGCGGGGCCGACCTAAACAGACCAATTTTCGCTCCTTCGCGTATGCACGCTACGTACCTAGGTACTGGTGGGGAATTCTGATACCTGGTAGGACGCAAGGCGCTCGTAGGTTGGCGTCCTTGAAATATTTTTATACAATAGTAATGATACGATACGAAAACGAGTACCCATATGGGCACCGTTTGTTGACTACGAGGTGAATAGTGAATACCAGGTACGAAGTGGGTAGTAGAGGTGTTATTGATAGTTGATGACGGTGTTTTTTAGCCAGGGTATTCAAGCGCGCATTCGATGAATATCCATGCACCTGGTATGAGCATTGGGAACGCTAAGTGAACCTTATCTGCGCCAAGATTGTCGTGGGCACGCAGCGGGGGGGAGAAGGGAAGACACCTGTCACCATGGCTTTGCCTGTCCAGAAGGCCGCTGGGAGTGAACACTTCCCAGGAGTTGAGCTGGAAAGCTAAAGTGATGCATACCCTGGCGCTAAACGGCAGTGTGATTTTGTACTCGTACATTCGTATTGCACACTCGCATGCCAGGTGGTATATCGTGGTACCATGTGCCACGTACTGGGTAGATTTTTGCGATTACAAAAGGCTGAAATGGATGAGTGGAAGAAACTGCTGCTGTTGTGAGAGCTATTGTTGTCGTTCGCATCATCTTTCCGTTTTTGGTCCATTTCGGCTCTTCCAAGCGCGACCCAGTGCATACCCCCTCCCCCCTCCTGATTTTATGAATAGCGCCATTATACATTCTGGCTCGGACACAGAGCATGCGCGCAGCCTAGGCTAGGGGGCTACTTACCGCGGCAAGCTGGTGATATCGTACCCTCTCGTATGATGGGTTTGGTTTATGTGTACCACGCCAATCCAGCGCCAATACGCATGTCTTACTCTGCCACCATGAACGAAATATAAGGTTCGTTTTGTTATTCTTGTCATTATCACCACGGTGATTACGTTTTTGTCCAGCTTAGGGTATGTCAGTACCAATACGCGGTCGACTAATATTTGGCAGTCTACTACGTTGGATGAAAATATAAGAACCGTTGTGTCATTCATATCAAGATACAACATATATTATATTTACACCCGAAGCGGTATCACACCAGTACCAATACGCGTACCCTCGTTATCGTATTTTCCTCATTGGGCGAAAATATAAGGACTATTTTGCTCTTCTTGTGGATATCACAATTGTCCTTATATTTAAGCCCAAAGTGGTACTACTATGCCAACACCAAACGCGTACCCTCGTTCTGGTAATCTACAACTACTGGCGATAATGTAAGAATCTTGTGTTACTGATTTGAACATCTTCATGGTCCTTATATTTCCGTCGATAGTGATATCATACCAGTACCAATATGCGTACCATCTGCTCGTCACCCTCACCTAGGTAATCTACCAGTTTGTCGTCGATTACTAACCGGTCCTTCTATTTTTGACATTCTGGTATTTCCGTACGAAGCGAGTGCCCTTTTGTCCCTGATTTTGGATATTTTCGAGATGGGAGACGTCGGACATTTTGACATTCGCCAAACTGCAAAGCTGAAGAACCGAAGACTTCGGCGACGTGGACATCAAATCGAATTAAATCAATCGTCATTCTTCAATTTTTTATTTTCTGATTTCATCGTCTTCATTGTCACCCATGCACCGTCATCTAGTCATGTGATCCTTTTTGTTTTGTTTTGTTTTGTTTTTATCCTCCGGCGGATGGGGAAAAACTGTACATGTCGTGTCTTCGTTACAGGAGAGATAACTGCTGCTTTATGGAACAGGAAGGATGTTCGATTATATCGGAACGACATCTACGCTATATTGTCGGAGGGCAAAACTTTTAGTCTATATTAATTTGTACCTGGTATTCGCAATCCAGCGCTATTATAGCTGGGGTATCTTTCAGTTCACGTGGTAGCGACAGCGCGAGGCTTCTCCAGCAGCGCAAGCTACGGTTGTATACGGATGCGTGAGTGTGTCGACCCGACTTGACCCTTGGGGATCAGGTGCGGTGGAGATACCATAGCCACCCGGAAACTCATACCTTCGGATTGTGTGGGACCTGCGCGAGCTCACCCAACCGCCGGCCATGAGAAAACAGTAGAGCTGTGAATGGGCACGACTTGGTCATCAAGTAGTTGCTAGTTGGACTAGTAGTTACTCGTTTCTCGAAGGTACCGACTATCCGACTTTTTGTGTTTCCCTGCTTGTAAGGAGTGTTAGATGCCGGGTGCGTTTTCCGTTTTTTTGACGGTGTGTCCTCGGCCGGGGTGGGAGAGGTGATTGGCTCGCTTCCCTCGCCTGACTTAAGTCGGCAAGTCGGCTGGCCATCGGCTGGTTTCGCCAGCTGACTTGCCGAATAATGCCACTTTTTCGTCAGTCTACGGCACTGCCGACTAGTTACTAGTCGTCAAAGCCTGCCGACTCACAGCTCTAGAAAACAGCCTTCCCCTGGACTTGGTCCAGTTACGGTCAGCCCTACGCATTCCAGCGTTGGTCCTACCATCGTTTTACCCGGTTGGTTATTTCCAATTGGATATTTCCACCCATCTACATCGAGCACACCAGTGTCCACGCTGATGTGTTTCGTCTTTACAGTTAAACCGTTCTTTCTACCATATATATCCAACCACATCAGTACACCCAGTTTTTCATGCTGATTCTTGATTCTATTTATAGAGATACTAATTATGTGGTCACATGCTGCGCGACAGCAGTAAACCAAACAGTGGCAATTCGTCAAGGTAAAGCAAGTGAACTGCTAGCGTACCGGGTACGAGGACACAAATTAACATGTGCCTCCTCTTGATAGAGGGTGCGTACAGAGACGGGCTCTGCTGTGTTCACAAACTACGAGGCAGGATACACACTGCAAATACAGCAAGGTAATTTTAGCAGGCCATGCAATGCCAACCGTAATGGACACAAGGCAAAAGGGCAAAACACATGCAGGCCAGCGCACCAGACTATTTACAACAAAAAAAAACGAAAACAGGAAAAAACTAAGTACCAGGTATACATTTGAATAACATCATGTATCATGTATAGGTTGGTCTTGTTACACCACGTATTACATACCAGGTATATATTATAAAAATTAAAATCAGGTATATATATATTTCGTATTTCTCTCTTCCAATGTATTTCTGTTGCTGACGTATGTATGTTGTGCCTGTCGTACCCAGTACTAGGGCATGACATTGCGTTGTCGAATGCATTACGATGCATTATCTCTGTGTCGTAGCTTGTGACCACAGAGCTGATCTTTCTAGGGTGAAGAATCAGTACGGACACTGGGTGTGCTGGATGTCGACGAGTAGAAGAACGGTTTAATGTGAAGAACACACACACACATACCAGGTACGAATGTAGTTGTTACCAGGTATGCTTGTTGCGAAAATGTGCAGTCAGTCGTAATTTAAAAAACGGCGTGCTGTGGGAGCTGTGGAGGACAGTGAGGCGATCTTCATAGTGTTCTTTTTATTTTCTCGTCGGTATTAACGTATTAGTTCCGGTACGAAGTCGTGTCCCGTCTTCTTTTTCTTTGCGAACCTCGTCTTAATTTTCTTCTTTTGGCGTCCTTGTCACTTTCAACCCCCAGACCCCAGATCATCCATACCATCACTGAGCTCACCAAGCTGACCGATTTACATTTTTGCAGACCAGTCTTCAGAGGAATTACTTTTACAGAGTCTACAGCGTTGCCAATTCTCTTGTTAATACATACCCTGGTATTATACATACTTGCCGATTTGTTTTGTCTGTCGGCCTTTCGCCGTTTTGCCTGTACAGACCTTGAAAATTCTGCTGCTGTTGGGCCTTTCGTCCTTTTCGGGCTTCGTATAGACTGGCGTTGTGATAGACTGCAACTACTGTTTCGGCTGCTGCCCTTTGTTATTCTCCAGCCCTGATCCTGCTCAAATCGTCAGCGGGGTTGTCGTATTCGGTGCGGACTTTTGCAAAACCACCGCCGCAGCAGTAGAAAACCACATCGCTGTCGCCGAAGCTTCAAACGCCACCGCCAGCCCCGCCGCACCGGCGCTGTTGGTCTCTTATGCGTGTTTCTGCAAGTCATATATCGGCTGTCTTTTGTGGTGGTAATCATACACCTCGCCTAGTGATTACGTGTGCTCCTGCTAGATGTCTGCAGATAGCACTGCTGCTGCTGTGCCGCGATTCCTTGCTGGGCCATCGCCGCCCCCGCCCTCGCCACTGCTGCTGCTGCTCTCACTCTCTTTTGCGCGTGTTCCTAAACTGTGCTGGGGTCGTTGCTGTTCTCAGCGTTGCCCTGCGTGCATTCTTACACAATTTTTAATTGTAATCCATTTTACAATCGTATCTCACGTGGTCTATGTTTATTTACATGGTCTGCATACATGAGACAGACGTCGCTGATTCTATACTGCTGTCAGGATGGTATTTTTCTGTTGTTTTATGTTTCTTTTTAAAATCACAGCGGTGATACATCTCGCAAAACACAGCCAACTATTGATGATGTCGGAGTGAATCTAGCCTTCTTTGCAAGTCCGGTGGTGGAAGGATTTTGTCTTCCTTTTTTTGTTTGGTCGTCGTAAAACGTTTTTATTATTATTTTATCACACTCATGCATACCAGGTACACGATGGGCACCACTGCTACGACTGCCTCCAAAGTCAAGCGCCGCCGCCGCCGCCGCCACCTCCGCTGCTGGCACTGGTGCTGCTGTACTGCTGCTCTGTTACTATCTGTTACGAAATGAACCACAGCTGTTGTTTTGTTGTGTTCAGCGTTCTTGCTGCTTGACGTCAACGGAGCGTTTTTCGTGATTTCCCCCCCTGGATTAGTCGTTTGTGACTCTTGTTTTGTCGCACGCGCGCGCGATTCTGCTCCCTCCATCGTCTATACCGCCAGTCCCGATAAACGAAATAATCTTCCAAGCCGAACACTCCATGCACTATTTAATGCATTCTACGCTCCTTCCTCTAAATCATACATGAACACACGACGCGTATGAAAATACGTGGAAGTGTGGTGAGCTAGAGCTTTATTTTTCCCCATCCGCCGGAGGATAAAAAAAAAAAAAAAAAAAAAAACATACACGAAAATCGTCAGCCTTGCGTCACCCCGCTGTTGAGGGGAACCTTGTATATCATATGACCGCTGTACCCGCGATGTACGCCGGTGTATACTATCTTGCCTCGTAGTTGGTGACCAAAGTTTGTGACGGCCGAGCTGCTCTCTGGATAAGATGAAGATTCGCGGATGTTTCTGGCTGAGCTGGATGTAAGATGGGTAAAATTAACGGTTTATCGTGAAGAGCGCACCACAGCAGTACCAGGTCATTAATACGATGTCATCGCACCACAGCAGTACCAGGACATAAATACGATATCATCGCACAACAGCAGTACCCGGTCATATGCGATATCGTCGCACCACAGCAGTACCAGGTCGTATACGATATCATCGCTGGGAGCAAAGCGGAGGAAGTAGTCAGGCTGAGCTTGGGCGTGTTTCTCATAAAGTAACTACACCCGAGTATGTTGCGCTCACAATGCCCACCTCTTACCGTCTCATGGCACCCCTTCCAACACGCCTGCTCGTATAGTCGAAACCCCACCTCATCGAGGTGCTCCCAGTTCCCAGTAGTGAGGACTATAAAGCAAAGCACTTTCCGGCGAAAATGCCGGAAGTACTTCGGGTACTGGCGGTATGTCACGGTCGTACTAACTGTGTTCGGGGTCCTGTACTCCGGGTATGTACAACCTGTACCGCCAAGTATTTCGGCTTCGGTACTGCGGGTGCTGACGGTACTCACAGTTGCCTACGGTATCCACAGTTGCTTTTGGGCGGATACTCCCTGTACTGGCCGTACTTTGTGGTTATGTATTGCGGCTACTGTCTGTCTAGCCGGATTTTGGCCGGCACTACTTTAATACTTAGAGAGTACTCGCAGTACTATGATAAGGTTCGCTTAATGCTGGCAGTATACCAAGGGTGTGAATGCTGGGAGCACCTGTGCAAACCTAGACACAGTGAAACCCTTCGAAATCCTTGGCAACTGCTTGGCGACTGCCGTATGTTGCTGCTGCCGCTGCTGCACCAATAGCCTAGTGGCCCAAAACTTTGCAGCTGCAGAGTACCCCGTAGCTCAATTGTGCTCTTCTCGGTGTTTCGTTGTACAGTAGGGTTCCCTCAATATGGCGGTATGCCGATATAAGGCGGTCAAACTGGCTCGACTGGGGAATTTCCCTCATACACTGGAGTGAATAAGGCCGCTTGCCCCTATTAGGCGGTTATATTGCTCTCGGTACCACGCCACCCTACTATGGCGATGGTGCAATACAGTAGTGTTACTATATTCTATATTTGGGGTGTGCTATTCATATGTACGAAACCTAGCCTTTTGAACTGGGTACCAACATGATCTGTGCAACGCCACCTTACAGACATACTCGTGCAACACCATTTGGTCGACTTCCTTTCTATGTTGTACGTCGACCCAGACCCCAACTCGACCCCTTCCCTACTTCTACCCCCAACTTTTGGGGGGGCTTAGTCCTAATCCCAACCTTTTTCGGCGCTCGGGGTTGTCAGGGACGGTCGCACACCTCCGCCGCGTGTTCCGATGGCGTTTTGTTATAAACAAACTCGTGCAACACCCTTTGGTCGATTTTGTATCTTGCGAATCGGCCCAGACCAAGCCGAACCCCAATCCTAACCCTTACCCTATCCCCGACGAAGACCCTTTGGGGGGCTCGGAGTCGGCAAGGGCGGTCCCGCGCCTCCGCCGCGCGTTTCGGTAGCGTGCTTCTAAAGAAACAAGAGGCCGAATAACCAGCCTCGACAAATCAGATAAGGGTGGTGTTGCGCGAGTTCAACAGTACTGTAAAATTGCGGGCAATATATTATTTGTGCTGCGAATATGATGCGAATGCCACTTAGTAATAATACCTGCTGTGCATCACCTCATGGTCAATTGCTAGCTCGAACGCCGGCCCAGACCCACCCGACCCCAACCCTAATGCTGTAACCCTAGCCCCAACCCCACCCCAAACCCTCTGGGGAACTCGAGGGCGGCAGAGGCGGTCGCGCGTGTTTTGGTGGAGTTTCTCTGAAAATAAACGGATGTCCGCAATGCCAGCCTCGACCAATCAGACCGCAGTGGTGTTGCGCGAATATAGTTGCAGGATGGTGTTGTATAGTACTTTTCATTTGAACCACGTTTTGGGGATAATATATTAATCTTTGGTGGCGGAATAAGATGCTGGATACTTCCAGTGTATATATATTTGAAAAATAAAAAAAATATACACTTCATAATGTACGGCCGTTTCGGGCAATGCATGTTTTGTGCGTCGATGGCGTGCTATCATAACTATTTCAGTAGCTTTTCAGAGGCATTATCTATTTTGTGCTACGATGCCGTGCTTCCGCCTATTGACGCAACACTATGATAAAGGAATATCTAATTCGATCGATGCCAATGTGCAAATGTTTCATTTTTATTTTGGCGATCTCTCTGCGCGGTCGCGAAAGTGATGCATTTCGACTTTGCCCGCTCGAATTTATTGCAATTTTGTCGAAAGGTTGATTGCTATGGTTGAGCTTTACGTGATCGCGTGAGAGTGATCGCGTTTCTTACCCGCATCCTGCATGTATTTAAATCCTTCACGAGTACAAGTACGTACCACCAATATCGTACGTACTTGTTTCTTGCCTCGGCTTGTTGTACGACGTAAGAGCATGATATGCACTTCTGGCCGTTTTTTTTTATCGTAGACGCCGCTTATGACGTGTCATGTACTCGTGCTGCTATTACTACTACGGCAGTCGTAGACGAGTACAACCACCCCCGTGTTTACACGCGAGACAGCACGTCTTACGTCCTCTCGGATGAATTTCAGAGCGGATTTTATCCAATTCCAAGGGGGCGCACGCAACGGAAATGGTCGCGTAGCGGAGATGTCCTCGAGATCTGACAGAGGGCTGTCGGAAAGTCTCTGAGGTCTCCCGTCGAGATCTGCTTGTGGATTTGGGAAGATTCGTCGAGATGTGCTCTTGTCTTTTTTATTTCCCTGGGGTATTCTTCCACTCCATAGTGACCGGAGTCTGTCCTGTGACCGCGGACTTGATATTTCGCGAGTTAATGTGAGAACACTGGTGGATTTTGGGGAAGATCCCGTCGAGATCTGCTATTTGGTGGCTTCGCGAAGGTCTCGTCTAGACCTGCTCGGCGTTTGCACTCTCGCCCGGTCTCACCCGGTTGCCGACAAATTCAACATCTGACTTTAATCCGGAAGGGTGTGCTGTCTTGCGTATTTCACGATGGGGTATGGTATACTACGAGTATGGTACAGCAGTAGTAGTGGGTACGCCGATAATAGTACGGTCAACCCCTTAAGAGCCAAACCCCCGCCCCTATACAAAATTCAAGTAATTTGTCCCCAACAGGGTTTCCAGTGGTAAACGCGTTAAGAGAGGGCCAGTCGGTCGCGACCAATAAAAAAATTACTCGGAACTAGTATATGTATTTTGCGGTAGGGAAGTTAAGAGAGAATGCTGCTTTCGGCCTGGACCATCCCTTTAGAGAGGGCCAGTCGGCCGCGACCAATAAAACAATTACTTGGAACCAGTACGTTTATTTTGCGGTAGGGAAGTTTAGAGAGAACGCTACTTTCGGCCTGGACCGTATATCGGGGTATCCTCCACTGGTGTGTATCGTACTACGAGTATAATGGTAGTAGGGCTAATTCAAGCTTGTTGTAAAATCCGCTCTGAAGAACATACCGGTACACGAAATACTTGAAAGTATCCGAGTATGAAAAAGCTGATCCAGGGCTCAATCGTTACGTAACCGGGACCCTCTTGCGACCTCTCGCGAAATCTCGTCGACAATATTTTCGTTTTTTTGAGGCATGACGCGCATGACGACTGACTGAGAGCGCTATGATTCATGGCGGGATGGCGACGAGAACACGAGGGGTTCAATGCTCAATGTGACCCAAAATTATTTTTAGCACTGCACTCCCAGCCAGTATGGGGACGAAACACTTGGAGTTATACGACGTAGACGGAGCAGGAAAAACGTGCAGCGACTATTGATATCAAGTGCGAATATGTTCATGCTGCATGCGTGTCGCGCACCTCCTTACACTGCTGCAGTTCTGACGCATCTCCTACCCCGGCGACCCCGGATCCTTCCTGCTTCCTGTCTATTAATAGCTATTCCTGTCATCAATGCTGCAATCAATCGTCATTTTTTTTTTTACGTGGTTTCCCTCGGGTCTAAACCTTCAACAGCTGCAGAAATGTCCCTACACTTACCCGAGTAGTTTTGTCCCCAACAATGACAGAGTGGTGCTTATCAACCCCTTTGCCACCACGCCCCTAGTGTCACGGACTAATGTAATTTGACTATTGATAGGATGGGTTTCGGAGTTGGAAAAGGAAGAAAGGGTATAATTTTACAAGTTGGACAAGGGTTCATACCAGGTATGAACAACAATTATTTTATTATTGTACCGAAGACCCCGCCCCCCCATCTCCACCTCTATTTTTCAAAGTTTAAACCTTTTCTTTTTCGCCACGTGGTCACCGTCTTCCGTTTGGCTCCAGCCCGTGCCAAAGTGCCGTGGCGCACAGGCTGATCGAACCTATCGGGTATAAACCGGCAGGATTTTTCATGCTTTCATACCCTGTCAGTACGACTACACGTTGTCGGTTCTTCCCCCCGGTTCTTGCCTTCGATTTTTATCGCGCATAGGGTTGAGGAGTCCCACTGCTCGCCGATTTTTCATCGAGTGTTGCTAACTCAAGCTCTCGCGCTTTCCGCAAGTCAAGTTGTGCACAAGAAAAATCCCCACGAATTTATACGAGTATGCACTCGAGGGGATTCGAACTCACGAAACTGTCCTATACCAGGCTTGAGAATAACCTCATATATGCGCTGCCGGGGCGACCGCTTATGTAGGACTATCATCATACTCTGTGCTTTATCATGTGGTATCTTATGATATGACGCGCAGTTACATTTTCATATCATCAGTAATTTATTCGGCTATGCTCTGCTGTTTATGCACCAGTATCATCCTACGAAATCGTTTTCGTATGCATGTGATTCGCAGCAGTGTAATTTTAATTTTTGTAGTTTGATTATGAATTGTATGAAGAACATTTTAAAGATTTGTAATTCGGGCAAATTCGAATGGTATCTTGTTATTTTTATAACATATTTTAACTTCGAGTTATTGTTGTCCAGTTTCATTTTTGATATCGTATTATATGAGCAAAATGAGGATATGATACGGCCGGTGGAATAGGGTCGCCACCTTAGAGTAGCTGAGTCACGAGTCTACGGGGTATATCGTCGTAGCTGGTATATTACTGGATTTTGCTCTTAGTGCAATATCGAGTACATCTATTAATACTACTCCCTCGTGCTGTCCTGCATTATGGCTGGACGACTGCTGCCGCGGCCGCTACTACGACCTGTTGTTCCTCTGTTGCAGAGTTTCTGTTCTCATCGCCATTAACCCGTTATCCGCAGCCAATTCTGTATCAAATGTCAACACTCAGTACGGCAGCAGTATAATTCTGGTACTACTGTAAGTAGCAGAGACGATGGTACAATGCTGAGCAAGCCCACGTGCGATGTCGATGAGCATGGTGTCCTCTACGTACATTTACTGACTTGGCGACGCCATGAGTCTACCGCCCAGTAGGCGCAGATACCTGGTAAGGTCAGTATGTGATGCCTGGTATGCAGTTCCTCTGGTCTCGTAGTTTGTGGCCACAGTAGTAGTAGTAGTGATAGTAGTAGAGCTCGTCTCTAGAGGAGGCATCGGCACGGACACTGGTTGTGCTAGATGTAGGTGGGTGGAAATAGCAGTTTAACGTGAACACAGCACGAATCTTGTATATATGCTTCAAGTACGGTAAAATATGGGGTCTCTCTGTATCGAAGTTGTTTTCATTACCGTAAAAAGATGGTGAAAATGAAAATCGAAAATCGGTTGGAGCGCAAACGGCAGAAGCGGAGTCAAATCGAAGGTATCACTTTTTCTTCTAACTTCTTTTATTCTGCGGTAGCGGTAACAGCAGCTATTAATGCTTTTAGAGCCCCCAAATCCTCCCTGTACTGAATTCAAGTAAATTGTCCCCAAAAAGGGTTTCCAGCTCTAAAGGCGTCAACCCTTTAGAGCCCCAAAATCCCTCCCTATACTAAATTCAAGTAAATTTGTCCCCCAAAAGGGGTTCCAATTGCAAAGGCGTTAAGTAGCTAAATAAATAGCTGCTGCTTTCGTGGTTTTTGTGTTTGTTTTCGTTGTTTCTTTGGACTTTTTCGTCGGAATTATGATACGAGAAGATACTTTAAAGTTGTTAGCATTGTTAGCGTTGTTAGCGTTGTTAGCGTTGTTAGCGTTGTTGGCGTTGTTGGCGTTGTTGGCGTTGTTGTTGTTGTTGGCGTTGTTGTTGTTGACGTTGTTGTTGTTGTTGTTCTCGCATTAACTCGCATAATCAAGTCCGTGGTCGCGGGACAGGCTACTGCTGTCACTCTGGAGTGAAAGAATACCCTAAAAAGTTGCAGTTGTACATGCGTACGAGTACCTGGTATATAATAGCTGAAACGTCCTTCAAAACTCCGCCCCCCCCCCCTCACCGGTTATTCGACTTACAAGATTCACTTGATAAAAGGATACATTTCCCTCCACAGCTGTCAGATTTTGTCCCCCTCAGAAACGGGTTTTATAGTTTCCGCGCACAGACTGACTAAAATCACCCTGTTGACCCTGATAGCTACACTGTAGTTGTAAGGGGAGTCGCCCACCTATATCCTTAATGAGGACACACAACTCGTAATGCGCGCGATCGGAGTATCACACACAGCTTGCAAAGATGAGTTTCGACGAAATCTTCGATCTCACAGCTGGAGTGTATTTCATTTTTCATAATAATAGCTTAAGCAATTCATGCATCCGCCAAAAAATACAAATATATTAAATCGGAAGTTAGCCTGCGTGAAAAACGAAAATTGCGATTTTATCAACCATCCAGGAAGACTGGGCAACAGGCCAGTACGAGTAGAGAAGTGAGCACGCCAATTTAAGAGCACCCCGCGACAAGCCTAAACAGGCGCTATCAACTATCATACGCGTTGCTCTTATGGTATCTGCGGTAAGAACTGTATGACTGTTAGTATGGCGGGACATACCGATTTGACCGCTATTAACCCCTCCACGACTGGAAACCCGTTTTCGGACTCAACTTGCTTGGAGTGAGTACAAGTATAGGGAAAGTTTTTGGTGCAAGGGGGGTTAGGTCTCGAAAGCTCTTATGTCGGATGCTCTCGAATCGGGGTACCCGCTGCTGTATCGCTATCCTGTGCGCGCGTCGTGCATCTAGTACTGGTTCGCTTCAGAAACGCGCCTTTGGTCCGGTCTGCGTCGTGTGGCTAATGCTGTGCTCGTCCTAATGTCATAATCGTCGCCGGTCGCCCCGGTGGCGTATCAGGTTATCTTCGAGCCTGGTATGTATAGGTCAGTTTCGTGAGTTCGAGTCCCCCCCGAGTGCATCCTCGTATTAAATCGTAGGGACTTATTTCTTGTGCACAAATTGATTTGTGGACAGAGCGAGAGCGTGAGTTAACAACGCTTGACGAAAAATCGACGAGCAGTGGGATTGTTGAACCCTATGCGCGATAAAAATTGAATTGAACCTGGGGGGAGAAGGGACGACACCTGTGACCACGGAATGTCCGAAAGCTGGAAAAGTGAAAGTGTGAAAAAAAGAAAAAAACGTGATTCCACCATATCGTGAGAATGGCACGAGTCGACGCAAGTCGACGAGGGAAGAAGATGCTGAGTTTTTCACGCGATAAAAATAAAAGCACGTACCGTCGTGGGGAGGGGGGAGGAGGGCCCGCTATGTGACCCCGGATCTTAGTTACTACTGGGAGGGAGCGCGAGTGTAGTGCGAGGATAATATAGATGGGATGATGAAGAGCGAAAAAATGTAATTCGACATGTTTTCCCTCTGCTGTCGGTCCCAATTTTACCAAACGAGTGCGAGAAAGGACACCTATTGAAAACGCTCTTGGGGTTTCTCAGAGTTGAAAGCGGATGAAAAAAACAAATACTTGACGATTTACAGGATTAGCCACACGTCACAAAACCCGGTTCAAACCCGTCGCCGCTGGGATAGTGAATGATTATTACTACTACGAAAAACGGGGGCCCCGTTGACTTTGCCTAGAAACCCCCATGCCGTCGCGGTTGTTGACCGTTGGTAGGAGCTGAGTCCGCACGACTTGAGTCACCGACTAGTTATCAGTCGGACTAGCAGTCGTTGCCCGGAGGTGCCGACTATCCGACTTATTGGGTGGACGAGAGAGGGAGGGAGGGTCGGAGGGGGGAGGAGGAGTTGCATTCATTCGTTGTGCCGCTTGCCTGAAAAGAAGAATTGAGATAAGACGTCTCAATTATTTGTTGCGTTTGTTTGTGGTCGGCGAAGCGTGTCTTTTTGTCCGTGGCTTCGAAAGTTTTGTTTTTTTCGGAAGCTGCCGGCCTCCGCTGTACGTGCCGTACGCGTAGCTACTGCTGCGGCGGTGACGTGCTTTGTATTTTCATCTCCCTCTCTCAAGCCCTGCAAAAAGCCAGCCGGTAAACGGTGGGGGGGGTGGGGGGAAGGGTCCGTGCAAATCCCTGAAATACTTTTGAGAGGCGGATGGATTCATGAAACAGAAACCTTTTTTCACTGTCGCGAGTGGCCGCTGTTGCTAGGCTGGGGTCGCTGTTGGGGCGGCGATAGATACATTTCCTCTTTCCTATTTTCACGTACCCCCCCCCCCCCCCAAAGTGAGGTGGGTGGCTCTGAATAGTGCCGGTTGAATAGTGTCACTGCCCTCTGTAGTGCCGTTGAAATCGCGTGACACGACTGCAAGTCTCTATTATTGTAACCCTATCCCCATACGTAGTGCTGGTGAAGTCGCTCGGCACGACTTGCACTCTGTCTACTCCATTTTTCGTTGGTTATATAGAACTACCCACTGAGCTACGTAGTCACGTGACTACGTAGCTCAGTGGGTAGTTCTAAGTAACCAACAGTAACTCTTCGTACAGTAACCCTATTTCCAATAGTGACGGTGCGCTGAGTACTGCGGCTACGTTGGGGTGGCACGCTCGTACTTACCAGGCACATATATACATGCGCTACGTATTAGAACCCCCCAACAACTCTATTAGGTATGGTACTCTCGAGATTCTTCATCCATCGGAGTCTCGGTTACACTAGTGGTTACGATATAAGAGACTGTTCTACCAGCCGAAATATTTATCTTATATCCGGTTTTCTCTTAGTTCGGCTTAAGAGAGTGTTCTCCTACATCGAAAGCACGATACATATAAGAGAATTTTATGTTATATCGTAGTCAAATTCTTCAGGGCCACTGCTGTATACTACTTTAGCCCCTTTGGTTGCTGTGCTGCGTACCCTGATACCTTGACCTAAGGGCTACAGCAGTAGCGGTCCTTCTGTAGTAGTGCCGGTATGTGCACTATAGAGGGAAACACCGGCACGATAACGGCAACCGGCACTACCCCGCGTACTGCCACCACTGGTTTTTCGCATCTGTGCCAAACGATTTCACAGGCACTATAACGGGCAACCGGCACTACTCGAGCCCCACCCTAGCAGGACCTGTAGTGTACGACGGTGTTAAAATGGTCCAAGGTTGTGTTTTGTAGAGTGTCAGTACCAGGGTATCTACCCGGGTAGTTAATTAGGCTTGGTACCCGGGTAGTTAATTAGGCTTGGTACCCGGGTAGTTAATTGGGCTTGGTACCCGGGTAGTTAATTGGGCTTGGTACCCGGGTACAACAGGGTTAAGGTTGTGAGTTGGCTGGTCTTGACGGCTATTTAGCTACCCTGGTACTTGGTGCGTGATAGTTCTTACGTGGGTGGCGGAGTAACTGCCAAGTAACTGGCTTAGCGAATACCGGTATTAATGAACACCACACTGGTTGTGGTGGATGTAGATGGGTGGAAACACCAGTTTAATGTGAGCATACACAATAACAAGAGCCACAACAAGCGCGCTAGTGAGGAACAGACGAAGAACTGCAAATTACCGCCCGCTTTTTTTGTTGTTATGTTGATCGGCGACTCTTACTCCAGCTGAACTCAACTGGTGAGAGCTTTTTACCCTCAGAGACATTCTTGGGGTTAGCCGTGGTCACATGTCACAGGTGTCTACCCTTCTCCCAGCCGGTACTTGCCTTCATTTTTTTCGCGCACAAGGTTCAGCATTCCCACTTTTCAGCTTTTTACACTCGTCGATTTTGCATCGATTTTTGCAAAATCACGCTCTCGCGCTCTCGGCCTGTCGATTTGCAAGAAAAAGTCCCTTGTCGGATTCTAACCGACGACCTCGACCTCAAAAGTTATGCGGCTTACTGTTGGACCACCGGGGACGTCATGGCAACTATGATGTATTGTGGTACAATATTACACCCATTAATAGCCAAGTAAAAACTATTAATAGTCGACGACTAACTATTAGTATATCATATATACGTCGTACTTTTAGCTTTGTCAGCCCCCTCCCACCCCTGCCCAGAGTATACTCACACCTAAACGCGGCTTGTGTGTTTGGTACATGGCATGTTCGGTTAGGGGCGGACGGTTGACTATGTGTGTTAGTTGGTTGATTCTGGAACGCGGTGGTGGTGGAGGTGGATAAATGAAGTGGCCACGTACGAGGAGACCACGGTTTGGCCCCTTCACTAACTGACCGCCCCCTACTCGGCAGCTAGTATATATATACTTCGTATACGTGAAGAAGTATTTGAATACATTAATCCTGCAAAAGCTTTGACTCGCTAAGAAAGGCCGGTCTCCTATTAATATGATAGCCTCTTCTGTGCTTGTCAGGAATGACTCTTCTTAGACAACATGCTGTAAATAATACCGCCACTTGAAACCCTCGAGTGACTAGGACTAAGCACAAGAGTGATGGGATATTGTTGTTCTCACGTTAACGTGTGGTGAGCTTGAGCTTTTTTTTCCACATCCGCCGGAGGATAATAATAATAAAAACACAAAAAATCTCGCATTAACTCGCATATTCACGTCCGTGGTCACAGGACAGGCTCCAGTCAATTCTGGAGTGGAAAGGTACCCTCAGGGAGAAGGATATAGGCCGGTATAGGGCAAGAGTGGCCTTAGCCCCCATAGACGTGTAGCCACGTTTTCGGAGACAAACTACTTGGAAGGAGCGAGGGGATATTTTGTCAGACCGGTCTCCTGAAAACCCCTCTGGGTAGGGATTAACCCCTTAGAGCCCCCAAACCCCTTCCTGTACTAATTTCAAGTAATTTTGTCCCCAAAACGGTTTACAGCTGTAAAGGCGTTGAGATGGAAATTTGACGAAAAAATTTGACGATTCCGGAATCGGTCACGCGAAGCAGCCCGGGACGCCGGGTAGAGAGGGGTAGGTGTTCACTAGGATATTGACTAGAGTGTTCGAAGCCCAACGGTAGGAGCTAAATGACACACGCACCGCATTCTGATACTATCATGCTATTATCCTAGTATAGTATGTACTGCTGCCGGCTCTACCTGTTAATATGCGGTTGTCATACATGGCAAGTATCTTGTTTAAGGTCGATATGAACGGGCCTCCAAAGAGTTTGATATATATATAGGCATTACACGGACTCCTTAGTTTGTAGTCTGGGCGCATCCCCTATATTTTCCACGGCTTTTCACGGGTCGGGTCGCCTCTCGCGGGTCGGATCTGGCCAGGATGACCCGACCCGACCCGACCCGTGACATATCGAAAACCTCCTGACACGACCCGTGACATTTCGAACACCTCCTAACCCGACCCGCCCCGACCCGACCTGACCCGACCCGACCCCACCCGACTCGACCTACGAGAACTTGAAAACCTGCTGACCCCACCAGCTGGTCGGATTTTGACCAGTAAAAAGCCGTGACATTTCCTTTTTTCTAACTTTGCATGGGGTGTCCGACGCTGTAATTGACTTTTTTTTTTTTCGACGTCTTTTTTTGTCCTCAAAAGTTCCGAACGGGTTGATATTGCACCGTGGTTAACATGCACTAGCACACCGTCGCCATAGAAGGGGTCACCCAGTAAGGCTGGGGGTGTGCGAGAGCAATATGACCGCCTTAAAAAGGAAGCCGCACTATATATCCAGGCTGTGAGTGTCATTCCCCAGTTGCGCCTAGCGATTTTGACCGCCTTATAGAGGGATACCGCCTTACTCAGACCGGATCTCTACTGCTGTACTTCAAAAATAGAAAAATATGTGAGATCGAGGTATAGTGCTTGATACTCCGAGCGCTTGCAGTTGGTTTTGGTACTTCACGAGTTCATACTCATGTTTCATCTCGATGCTGTTTGTCTTGTGTTTTTTGTTCATGTTTGGGTTGTCGAAGGTGTTGTGGTAATGTCCTGTGATACGGATATATGTGTTCAGGTTGCATGTATACCTGGTATATATGGTGATAAGTGTTTGTGTTCATGTTAATCAGAAGACTGCCCGCTTTGAGGGTCACAAACATGCTGCAAATATTCGATTGCTGGTGTGCGAGAGATCCTCGTAGTTTGGAATTTTATTGTTTTGTGGTGCGCTGGCCTTGACGGGCCGAGACAGCACGCGACCCCGTCTTTCTGTTTGTTGACGGAGAAAATGCATATATATGGTGTTACTCTGTCTGCTCGTTTGTTGATGGAGAAAAAAAGTGTCACCCTGTTTTCGTGTTTCTTGATGGAGATACGTCGTATAGCTTGTCGGGATTTTTTTTTTGTCAACCGTTTGGAAGGGTGGTTGAACACGCTACAAGTACTTGGTTTTTGAGTAGGATCGCATCCAGCGTCCGCGCGGATGCCTCGTAGGGAGACGAACTCTGTGGTCACGAGCTACGAGACAGAGATACACGCCAATCATTGCAAATACAGCAGAAGTGAATCGGTCATGCACCGCCAACCCCAATGGACACGAGGGCGCATTAGGCAAGCCAGCGCACCAGACTAGTATTTACAATAAAGAAAAAAAACAGAAGAACAATTAAAGAAGAGAAGAAAAAGGAAAAGGGAAAAAAAGATCTCAAGTAGTAACAGGGTGTGAAGTTTTTACGCTGTATAATACCATGGCGCCTCTCTTAATGGTTATTTTTGTCTTCGTTTTGCACTTGTTTGGCTTCGTTGCCTCGTCGTCGCCGTTGTCGTCGTCGTCGTCGTTGTTGTTGCCGTTGTTGTTGCTGTTGTTGCTGTTGTTGCTGTTGTTGCTGTTGTTGTTGCTGTTGTTGTTGTTGCTGTTGTTGTTGTTGTTGTTGTTGTTGTTGTTGTTGTTGTTGTCGTTGTCGTTGTCGTTGTCGTTGTTGTTGTTGTTGTTGTTATTGTTGTTGTGGTTCTCGCATTATCGCATGGCCATAACCTTTTCCGTCGTCGCAAGACAGGTCTCCAATATATCTGGAGTAGTAGAACATCCCAGCAAAATGTCGGGATTATGCTTTTTCACTGCTACCAGATGCCTGGTATGATGTTCGGACCTTTTTTTTTTCTTGGTCTTGGGTTAGGTTGTTTCGTCGTCTCGTCGTCGCTTGACGGGTCTTGCCGTTTCTTTGGCGTTACTCTTGGGTACTTTTTGTACTTTTTGTGGGTACTTTTTGTGGGTACTTTTTGTGGGTACTTTTTGTACTTTTCGTGGGTACTTTTTGTCCCGGTCCATGATGCCAAGAATGGTCAGCTGCTCGGAAATACCCGTGTGATAGACACCTGGTATATATGTTCGCATACACATCTTCCTTTTTTATCGTGTGTCTTGTGCTTGTTTGAGTCGTTGCCCCATCGTTGCTTGTCGGTGCCTTTTGCTTCGTTGTCGTCGCGTGCCGTTACTGCTGTTCGATGCTTTTTGTCGGTACGTTTTACAGGAATGGCCAGCTGCTCGGAAAGGGAGGGTTTGGAACCGTGAGGGTTGTGACACATAAGGAGACGCAGATGAAGTACGCGCTGAAGGTACGGCTCGGTACGGTATGGTGTGGTACGGTGTGAGAGTCGCAGACCAAGTACGCGCTGAAGGTATGGTATGGTTTAATGCGATTCGGTGTTCGGTAGGGTACGGCGGTGCGTTATATATACGGTACTGCTGTCTCGTTTAACCTCTTACGCATGTAAACGCCATCCAACAGTAATTCCGAGTGGGCTGTTCCCGAAAATGTTTGGGTAGTTCTAGTTGCCGTACTGGTGTAGGTTTCTTCTTTTGTGTTAGTGGTGGTGATGGTAGTGGTGGTCTTGTTGTTGGTGTTGGTGTTGGTGTTGGTGTTGTATTTTGTTGTTGGTGTTGTTGATGGTGTTAGTGTCGTTGGTTGTGTTGGTGTTGTTGTTTTCACGTTGACTCATCCCCATGTCTAATCCGTGATCCAAAGTTGAATCGACACACGACGTGTGTGAAAATACGTGGAAGTGTGGTGAGCTTAAGCTTTATTTATTTTTCCCCATCGGCCGGAGGATAAATAAACATAAAACAAAACAAAGACAAGCTCCAATCACTCTGGTGTGAAAAATTATGAACACATGAATCTTCGCCCTGCTATCCGCAACCCCATACCCATACTTCCGCTTTTGTGAAATTTTTGTGCTGTTCGTGTAGGGCTGGTATTGCAGAAGCGGTAGTGTTAATATTAGCGGCGGCAGTGCACCAAGCTCCAGCTCAGTTCGGACGCACTCCGCACGACCATGCCCGGCACTCGACTTGTGTTCAAGCCCGCTGCGTTAGTTTTGAGTTTTAATGTTGTCACTTGTTCACGTTGCTCGGCGCGCACTTTTTTTTCAGCGCGGCATTTTGTTAACGCATTCGAAAGGGGCATGAAACACGGAACGATAACTGCATGGCGTGGCAGATGTTAGTTAACCCCGCCACCTCTCTTGAAACGCCGGAGGGTTAATGAACTATTATCCAACTCCTTTGGGGCTGTAGAGGGAAGAATATGCTTAATAAAGGGACGATATACTGCGTATGGTGGGCCTCACCAAGAAAACCCGAGTTGCTCAACCCGGGTTGCTACAGGCAGGGTATCATGGAAGGAGTACCCAGTCTTGTACGCAAGGAGCTACACTACCTACACGACCCGAGCGCTGCATGGTGTTGCTGTAGAGGTCCCTCTATAGTGCTGGTTGAGTAGTGCCGGTTGTCCGCTATAGCGCCTGTGAAGTCGCTTGGCATAGATGGGGAACAACCAGTAGAGGCAGCATGCGGAGTAGTGCCGGTTGCCGGTATAGTGCGTGTATTTTCCGGCTGGCACATACCGGCACGATAGAGGGGCCTTTTTACTGTACTTGTACGGAGCGCTCATGCCGTAAAGGCGCACACTTGCCCTTTGTTTTGTCGCCCCATGGGTCCCTAGTCCGTTCCGAAGGTAGTAGTACGGCCACAGCTGTGAGAGTGCGGGTACCCCCACTTAAAGCAGTTACGCCGTTATAGTGCTGTTGATGCGGATACCGTATCTCCGGCGGAATGTTTTTTAATCGTACGACGGTATTGACATTTTGTAAAATTGTTCTAAAAATGCGTCAGCTGTGACGAGTTTGATAGAGTTAGGGTCGATACTCGTCTTTGCAAGCTGCGTGATACACACCGGCCGCTCATTTTTAACCCTAACCCTATCATATGACTGCTACGGATGTTGCATACCAGGTATGACAGAGATTTCAAATACGCCAGCTTTGATTGTTTTTTGTACGTAGGTAATCCGCTCGGGACCCACCAAAAAAACGAATGCGATGTTGATGTTACCATCCGTACACAACTATAGTACTGTAGTACTGTATAGCTTGCGCTGCCGGGGTTCTAACGAGGACCGCTGATAGGGACAGCTCACGCTATCGCTTACAGTGGGATCCCAAGGACGCGCCAGCTAGCGCTGGGTTGCAAAAACAACTGAGTTAAATCGACACACGACGCGTATGAAAATACGTGGAAGTGTGATGATTTTTTTTTTTTCCCATCCGCCGGAGGATTAGAAAAATAAATAAATAAATGTCATCCAGCGTCTGGGAAAATCATGCAGCAGCACGGCACACCGTATCACCATGCTGACCGCGTGTGGTGTGATTCGGTGTGGACGCGTCCCGTATCATACTCCTATATAAATATACCTATGATACGTCCTTAGCCGGATTGTGCGTCGCCGGTCTCTCCGGCTTTTGACCGCCTTTCCAAGCGGTTTCTTAGCATTGATAGTTAATAGCAGCCCGGGATGCTGCCTGTGGCCGATGCTAAAGTCGGCAGTCGGCATTTATTTCCGTTTTTTTTTTTGTGCTCTGCAGAGTTTGAGGTGCTCTTTTTTTGTGTTTTCGGGAATACGAAATATGGACGGGTACTATTAAATTCTGCTGTACAAGCAATTTTTTTTTTCTTTAAGCTAAAGTGTGAAATTTTGTTCGTAGGCTCTGTATGTGTTATATCACCGAACGTTCGCAGAGGGACTATCGACCTCTTAACCGGTCGAACTCGCCACTGACTCGTTTGACATTTATTTGACTTGAGAAAATGAAAAACATTAATTCGATGTATGCGAGAAATGTAAGATACACAAATTGTATACCGATGCGCGAGTATGTCGGCCCGACCTGACCCTTGAGGGTCAGTTGCGATGGAGATGGCCACCCGGAACGGCATCATTCCGGGTAGTGTGGGCCTTGCGCAAGCTCACCCACTAACAAAACTCCCTGCCATGAGAGAACAGCCTTCCGCCGGACTTGGTCCAGTTACGGTCCACCCTACCCCTTCGGGCGTTGGTCCTCGATAGTTTTTGAAAAATTGCACCAGGTACCTGGTAAAGAACTACCAGGTACATCTGTGCAATACTGCAATATATGGGAACGTGATGAAGGATAGAGAGATAGACCAGTTTCGAGGAAATGTTCGATCTCACAGCTGAGGTGTCTTTTTTTTTTCAAAAAGACGTGGAACTTAATGAAACATGGTGTATTAGGTTATCGTTATTAGGTTATTACCCCGTCTTGTCTGTATGCCTGTCTGTTGAACGTCTCTCCTAGTAATAGTCGTTAGCGATCGGTCCAAGTCGCGGTCGAGTGTTGTTGCCTTTGCTGGTGGTGATGGTGGTGTTGGTATTGGTGGTGGGGTTGGGGTTGTTGTTGCTGTTGGTGGTGGTGGTGTTGGTGGAGGTGAGGTAATAAAGTGATTAGGTGGTTACCCCGTCTTGCCTGCCTTTTAACATATATCATGTATATCCTAGTTGTTTGCGAATTGTTGGAGTCAAAGGCGAGTTCCTGCAAGGGTGTGTTTAACAAGGTATATACTCAAGGTACCGAGTACTTACCCGAGTATGACGTAGCTTAAAGTATCAGGTGTGATACCCGGGTACCTCAATGTTTTCCCTGCTAAACACGTCCGTTTGGTGTGTTCGAGTGGTGGTGGTGGTGGTGGTGGCTGTTGTTGTTGTTGTTGTTGTTGTTGTTCGTTGTTTGTTGTTGTTCGTTGTTTGTTCGTTGTTTGTTGCTCGTTGTTTGTTGTTTGTTGTTTGTTGTTTGTTGTTTGTTGTTTGTTGTTTGTTGTTTGTTGTTTGTTGTTTGTTGCTGTTGCTATTGCTGTTGCTGTTGTTGTGGTTGCCTTTGTGTTGCTACGTTTGCCGTTTCGTGCAAGCGCTGGCTGTATAGCTTGCTCTTATAATTTTGCTTTCACATCGCGGCACGAACCGAAGCTCCGCGGCCCACACGAAGTGGAAATGGCGTGTTACTGCATCAGGTTCGCGGCACACAAAATGACAATGGCGTGTTACCTCAGCAGGTGTGCGGCACACACGAAATGGCGCGTTGCTGCAGCAGCTAGACAGCGGTTATCAGTAGCGCCCATAGAAACAATGCTACCACCGCGGCAGTAACGACGCGAGACACGATAGAGATGCCATTCGCTTATGCATGTGATCGACGGGGCTCTGCTACTCAGGAATTATGCCCAACACCGTTGAAACAACCGTTTGTGTTGTTGCGTCATTACCCGTTGTTGCGTAATGTAATAGGCCATTGGATTGGTCACCGGGCTTGTTTTATTGGTTATTGCATTATTTACCTATTAATAATTAACAGGGCATGGGATTGTTCATCAGTTTTATTTTTAGTCGATATTGTATACCTTGGTACGATATTGTATACGATATTGTATACGTCGGCCGTGGGATTGGTCACTAGGCTTGTTTTATTTGTTAGTGCATGCCTAAGGCATGGGGTGGATCAGGTTGGTTTTAGTCGTTATTATATGCCATGGAGTTGTCTGTGAGGTTGGTTGCAATCGCTATTATATGCGCAAGCCAGGGCATCGTACGTCAGGCTGTTTTTGTTCGTTACAGTAGTGTGTACCCATTTTGAGACCATCCGGTCCAAGAGCGTAGTAGAGATAAGACAAAGTAATTCGTCGTGTCGCGAAGAAGAAACTACTTGGAATTAGGATGGGATTATTTTTGCAGTGGTGAAGACGAGACCATAGTAGAGGTAAGTAGAGGTAAGACCATCTAAGTTTGCTTTGTCACGGGGTGGTCTTAAACTGGGTGCATCACTGTATCATAAACCTAGGCCATGAGATCGCTCGTAAGGTTGGTATTTGATATTTTCCATTTTTTTTTTTTTTTTTTTGGTACGAGAGCTCCTGAAGTTGCGGGCCCCAGGAAATGAAAACGAGGTGCACCCGTATCGAAGCATGCTTGTACCTCACGAGTAGGCAGTGGTAAAGGTACGGCCTATCGTAGGGTGTTTCCGGCCCCCAGGACCATAACACCATACGTACCATAGTTCAGTATTGAAGGTAAAGTCTAAAGTGTTTCCAGCCCCCGAGGTCAGTACCACACCATAGTACAGTATCATAGCGCCCGCAGAACTACGTGACTGCTGGAATGCCTGCGTTGTGTTACCGCTCCTCCAGGGCAATACCATACCATAGTACAGTGTTGAAGGTAAAGTCTAGAGTGTTTCCAGCCCCCCAGGGCAGTACCACACCGTAGTACAGTATCATAGCGCCCGCAGAACTACGTGACAGCTGGAATGCCTGCGTTGTGTTACCGCTCACTCCTGGGCAATACCATACCATAGTACAGTGTTGAAGGTAAAGTCTAGAGTGTTTCCAGCCCTGGCAAGGTAGTACCGCACCATAGTACAGTATCATAGCGCCCGCAGAACTATGGTACTGCTGGAATGCCTGTGTGGTGTCACCGCCCGTCCAGGGCCGTGCCCTATCACAGTACGTTATCGTGGCGCCCGCAGAACGATGCTGATTGCCTGTATGGTGTTGCCGGCCGTCCTGGGCAATGCCGTACCACAGTACAGTGCCATAAAGCCCGCAGAATAGTGCTGAATGCCTGTATGATGCTACCGGGCCTCCAGGGCATTACCATACCATAGTACGTTGTCATAAAGCCCGCAGAACAGTGCTGAATGCCGGTATGGTGTTACCGGGCCTCCAGGGTATCACCATACCATAGTACAGCAATATCATTGCGCCCGCAGAACAATGGTGAACGCCTGTATGGTGTTACCGTCAGCAAAATATCATACCATAGTACAGTAGTATCATAGCGCCCGCAGAACAATGGTACGACAGCAAGGCCTGTATGGCGTTACCGGCCATCCGGGGCGATACCATATCATAATACAGCAGTATCATAGCGCCCGCAGAACAATGGTACTGCGGCAACGCCTGTGTGTGTCTTGACGTTAAACCGTTTTTCTACCCGTTGAAACGCTGCTCGCACATCCATGCGTTACTACCATGTTGCTGTTTGTTTTGGACAGTTTTTCCGCGTGAATTCCGGGAGGGAGTTTTGGTTATTAACCTGGGTATCAAAGTGTGAACCTCATTAGTAATAGTAAACCCAACGCTTTTAGAGGCCAGGTAGATGGTTGCGCACACGCTTGCAGGAAGGAAAGGAAAGGATGGGAACTTTACAACATTTTGGGACAGGAAAGGGAAGGAAGGAAAGAAGGGAGGGGAGAGGAAGGGAGGGGAGGGGGGGGGGGGAGGGGGGGGGGGGGGGGGGTTACTCAGTTGTTGCTTGCCTTAGGCATTTGACCATTGACCACGCATCCCTTTCGAGACGGAGTACCGTTCCTACTCCTAATAGAGACACCTCCAACATTGGGGCGCTCATTACGCTTCTCCCATAGATTGCATGGGAACTGTTTCTTATCCCCGTCCTGTTTCGCCTGGGAAGGGGCGGGAGGCGAGGGGAGGTTAAACGAAAGGAAAGAGAAGGAAGAGAAGGAAAGGGAAGAGGAATTGGATGCTGCGAAAGGAAAGGACCCGCAGAGGTGTGGCGGACGGGCTTTTGTTGCTTTTTTTGCTTTTTTATTCTATTTTGTGTTCGTTGGTTTGTTGGTCTATTCGTTCATTGTTGTTTCTCGGTGCGGACATATTCAATGTCATACCCCAATATGGTGTACCAAGTCCCCTATATGCCTGGTGTGCATGTGATGTCTTTAACGCCGTCTCCAGAAATGTATGACTCCATTTTTTTTTTTATTCTCTACGTCCCTTCAAGTAATTTGCAGCCAGAAACGTGTGCGGTTGCAGGGTACTGCAAACTTATTCCACCTTTACCAGTAATTCGTACCAGTACCTGATACGTGGTAGTATTTTGGCGCCGTTGCGTGGATGCAGTTGCAAAATAGCACTGCGAAACATTAACATAACCATATCTAATTCCCAACGGGTTGGCCCCGGTCCCACGTTCGTGCTGTACCGTTTAGTACCTAGTACCGCACTATCCCGGGATATTGCCGTAACATTTAGTGCGGGGTCTCAGTTTAGTGCGGTGAAAATCGTCACGACCTTGTCCTACCTATAGGGCTGGGTACTGAACCAGTACGTACTGCCAGTAGTACTAGTACTGGCAGTATCCTGATACTGGTAAACCGACCTGCCAGTACACCAGTACATTCGCATATAGACGAAGATCCCAACATACGCCTCAAGAACCAGCGGAACCCATAGCTTCAGGCTGCCTGCTGAGAGGACGTTGCAAAGTTAAAGATTTGTGCTACATTCTACACATCCTCCATGTTGAAAATCGGTACATATTTGGGCGTTGAACTCGAATTTTAGTGCCGTTTTCCCCACAAAAGTGCCTCTGTCATGAGCCAAAATCACTCATTTTTTATGCTCTAGTGAAGCCAAATCGCGTAAAAATTCGCCTCCGGCGGGGCGCCTCCAGCGGGGCCCTCCGGGGGCGCCTCCGGCGAGGCCCCCTCACCAGCCGGGGGGGGCCGATGGTCGCGGCTGCGCCGCGACCGCGCGGCTTCGCCGCGCCACCAGTATACTGACCGGATCCAGTATACTGGCTGCGTCAGCAGCCAGTATAACTTGTACTGGCGCTGCGCGCCAGTACCCAGCCCTACCTACCTAGTACCCTCTCCCGGGATAGTGCCGTAATATTTAGTGCGGGGGCTCAGTTAAGTGCGGTGAAAATCGTCACGACCTCGTCCTACCTAGCACCGCACTATCCCGGGATAGTTCGTCACCGTTTAGTGCGGGGGCCCAGTTTAGTGCGGGGAAAATCGTTACGACCTAGTCCTACAGAGTATGGCACGATCCCGGGATCGTGCGGGACCGTTTAATGCGAGAGCCCGGTTTAGTGCGGCGAAAATCGTTACGACCTTGTTCTACCTATTACCACACGATCCCGGGATAGTGCCGTAACATTTAGTGCGGGGGGCCAGTTGAGTGCGGGGAAAATCGTCACGACCTCGTCTTACCTAGTACACTATCCCGGGATAGTGCCGGAACATTTAGGGCCGGAACTGTCGTATGGGAAAGGCACCGCATTATTGAAGGATCACGACATTTTTTTTATGTTTTATTGTTCTCGGCTTATCCCTTGTATTATCTTAGCACTTTTTATTTCTCCTCGTCTCCCTTCCCAGTTGTAACTCAAGAGACGGGGTTACCCAGCAGGGCTCTTGTCCTCCTTCCCGCTACGGTACGCACCTTCAGTTTCATCGCGAGAATAATTCAGCCCTTTTTTGCCTCGTCGACTCGCATCGAACGGTACTGCAAACATGACCCAACTCGCATCGGACGGTGCGGGCTGTATACTCGTAGTACTGGAAGAAGGAAAACAAAGCTCTAACCCCAAGCCGTGGGGTCTCCCAAAACACGGGTGCAGTTCAGCGGTACGGTATATCAAACACCCTTCTACTCTAATTCCCAGTGTTTTGGCGTAGAAAACGCGGATACAGATACAAAGTACCGCCTGCACATATACTTCAACTCCAGTAATATGGCGTTTTGGCCCTGCAGCCGTCGGTGCAGTTGTGACCTACTTAATACAAAATCCCAACTCTATCCCCCAGTAGTTTGGACTCAGAGACGTGGACGCGGGTTGGCAAGCACTGTACCATGGTGTACACACAACCCAGCTCCACCGTTTCCACCTATTAATAGGTCAACGCACAACAGCGGGAGCGCAGAGCATTAAAGTACTGCCTGCGCACATGTTGCAACTCCTATTGCCGGTGTTTTGGCGGGAACAAAGTGGATGCTGTGCAGCTGTCAAGTGCTGCAAACGCAAAGCAACTCCAATTCCAAGTAGATTGGAAGCAATCACGTCGGTGCGGGTGTGAACGCCTTTGCAACTGGACAAACTCGTTTTTCGGGAATTTTTACTGGGAATTAGCATAGGAAAGGAAGTTTAGGCTCTACAAGGGTAAGTGCTACAATAACGAAAAACCCGTTTTAGCGATTCTTTACTAGGAATTAGTATAGGAAGGGAATTTTAGGCTCTAAAGGGGTTAAAACGAGTACTGCGCACGTAGTCTAACTCTAATTCCCAGTATTTTTGGCCCTCAAAATATTTGGTGCAGTTGCAAGGTACTGCAAGCATAAGCTAACTTTGATTCCCTGTACTGTACCCACTCCAAGACGAGGGGGTACAGTTGCAAGGTACTGCAAACATAATCCAAGTATAATTCCCTGTATTGTGGTCTCGAAAACGTGGATGCAGTTGCAAGGTACTGCAAAACAGTATGCCGCTCTAGTCACTACCGTAGTGCTCTCTCCCTAAACACGTCAGTGCGGTTTGCGCACTTTTTTTCATGTTTCATCCTATCTAAAATCTTCCCAATTTTTTCCCCCTCCTCCCTCCCGAACCGCAACTCAGATCCAGTAGGGTCACTACGTAAGCAGGCTCTCCTCCCCCCTCCCCACCACGGAGCATGCCTTTTCTATTGTCGCGAGAAGATTTGAGCCCTTTCTTCCCGCGTCGACTCGCACCGAATCCTTTTCATTGCTGCAAGCTAACTATACTCTGATTTCAAGTACTTTGGCCCCAGAAGCGTGTGTATGTACTGCAGACGTGAAGGGGACCCGTCCCCTCCCTCAGCAATGCCGCCTCAGCGATGCGGGTGAAGACCTTCCCTGCCATAACAGGGCAGATGGAGACCTTCCCCCCGCCACAGCATTATACCAGCGGAGACCCTCCCCCCATCATGTCAATCACTGCGTGAGCTAGACAACCAGGGTACCGTGTTTTTAGGGCGGGAGGCGGTCACCGTGAAATGGTTATCGAGTTGGATCATATTGTGCGGGGTGGGGAACTCTTAACTCCGCACAGGGGGAACGATCGCATCACGTAGTGTGAATATGGTAAGGCACCCACGAGGCAGTTTTACGTAGATAATACCTATTGTTGTCTCTGGAGTGGCCACACCAGAGAACATAGTAACTCTTTGGCGCTGTCATCCATAAGCAAGAAAGTAGGCACAAGGTGCCGAGGTCCGTCTCACGAGCGGTTTTTGGAAGGATGGAGTTCGCCCTTCATGCGACTCGCCAAACACCTCACGGCGCTTCGCGCTTGGTGCAAGCAATGTCTGCCTGGTTGGTGAAAACCCGACGTGCTCCGTCCCGGCATAGTAGGGATGCGAGGGTCCATGGTCACCTAGTAGTTTGGCGTCAGGCATGCTAAATTGTTGGAAATTGCCGTCGACGAATCGGCAAACAGGTTGTGCTATAGACCCACCCTGGTACGAGATAAGTGGAGACCACGTAGCAGTACCTGGTAATTATGTTTGTCGGCCAGCACGTGTGGTCTTTTTTTTTTATTATTTTTCTCCAGTTGAGCTTTTTATTTCTGTGTTTCTCCGCGTCACCGAAGTACCCTCTCCACATCGCTATTGTTTGTTTCCCTGATAGTATGTTCGATCCCCTACCTGTCGTGGAACAGGTGCTTCCTCACGGTGGACGGTGGTTTCCTTTATAGCGGACATCGCTGATGTGTTTGCCTTCTTTCGCCCTTCGCGTCAAGGAACCTTCCTCTCAACACTTGCAGTCTACTAGTGGTCTTTTCCCCGCGCGCACAACATAAATCTTGCCTTGTTCTCACCGCGCGCTGTGTTGCAATTTTTGTGCTAGTCTTTTTTCCACCCGAAGCAGCCGCTAACTGTTGTAACTGACGCTGTACCGGGCGTTTTCCTGCACGCACTAGAATACTTTAATCTCGTCCTGTACTTTCCGCACGCTCTGTTACAAATTTTGTGCTAGTCCTTTTCCACCCGAAACAGCGGCTAACTGTTATACCTGACGCTCTTCCTCTCCTTCACCGCTGTCAATTAAATCGAGCTGAGAGGACTTCATGAGTCGTGAGCGCCGGGTCACCGTTAGGCACTTATGTACCGGTATCTTTTTCAGTGCCATTTAAAAACAAGTCGGGCATCGAGACGAACGAGCGAATGTTACTCGTTCCCTCGCTTTCCCAACCCGATCCAGGTCAATTATTGTAGAATTGCCGTCCTCCAAGTGGCTCATGTGTCGTCTCCTTACATTCTTGCTTGGAAGGAGTCTGGATTAGTTTTCTCTGTTGGTGCTGGTAGTGGTGGTGCTGTTGTTGGTGGTGGTGTTGCTGTTGGTGGTGGTGCTGTTGTTGGTGTTGCTGTTGTTGGTGTTGCTGTTGGTGCTGGTGCTGATTGTTGTTGGTTCTGTTATTTGTGCTGCTAGTGCTGCTGTTGGTGTTGCTGCTGCCTCTTATGCTACTGTCCGTGGTGTGGGTTCTGCTGCTGGTGCTGTTGGTGCTGCTGTTGGTCTGGATTTTCTGCTGTACGTAGGTGGTGCGGGTGCTGTTTGTGCGGCTTGCAGCTTATAGATGCGCAGGATAGCAGTGGCTAGATTGCTCTCTGTCAAGGGCTCTCCTGCTTTATTAAGGGCCACCATCGAAGGCATCAACGCTCAGCTTTTGGTGTATGACGGATCGGTTCGTTCATGTCTCGGTGCTACTGTTTGCGGAAACCCTACATACGAAGTGCACCATACTTTCGTGCTCTTTAATATACACGCATGGAGCAAACTAAAAATAACGCAAGTAACCGTGTGCATCCATCCATCCGTCCATTCATCCATTGATTCATCCATCCATCCATTAATTCATCCATCCATCCATCCATCCATCCATCCATCCATCCATCCATTGATTCATCCACCCATCCATCCATCCATCCATCCATCCATCCATCCATCCATCCATCCATCCATCCATTCATTCATTCATTCATTCAACCATCCATCCACCCGTTCATCCGTCCATCCATCCATCCATCCATTCATTCATACATTCATTAATTCAACCATCTATCCACCCGTTCATTCGTCCATCCATCCATCCATTCATTCATTCATTCATCCATCCATCCATCCATCCATCCATCCATCCATCCATCCATCCATCCATCCATCCATCCATCCATCCATCCATCCATTGATTCATCCATCCATCCATCCATCCATCCATCCATGCATCCATCCATCCATCCATCCATCCATCCATCCATCCATCCACACCCTTCCATCCATCCACCCTTCCATCCATCCATCCATCCATCCATCCATCCATCCATCCATCCATCCATTCATTCATTCATTCATTAATTCATTCAACCATCCATCCACCCGTTCATCCGTCCATCCATCCATCCATCCATTCATCCATCCATCCATCCATCCATCCGTCCATCCATCCATCCATCCATTCATTCATTCATTCATTCACTCATCCATCCATCCACTCATTCATTCATTCATCCATCCATCCATTCATTCAGTCATTCATTCATTCATTCATTCATTCATTCAACCAGCCATCCACCCGTTCATCCGTCCATCCATCCATCCATCCACCTGTTCATCCATCCATCCATCCATCCATTCGTCCATCCATCCATCGATCCACGGAAGAAGCATATCATCGAGCGTTTCCCATGCCCCTCCACGCCCTTTCCCTAACCCCTCCTCCCACGCCTCCCCGTCCTCCTCTCCACCCTCCCGCCCCCCATCCCCACCCCTGCTTCTTGATGTTGTTGCACGGATTCTGAATTGTTCTCGGAGAGCAGACGATCGAGATGAAATGCGTTGAGACGCACGAGCAGTACGAGTTTCTTTTGAACGAGATCGAGATTATGAAGAAGTTGGACCACCCTAACATCGCAAGGTAAGTCCCATTACCACTTACGGCGGGATCCCCCTATAGTGCCGTTTGAATAGTGCCGGTGCCCTATATAGTGCCGGTGGAATCTCTTGGCACAACTGAAAATCTCTGTAGCAGGAAGTTGGACCATCCGAATATATCGCAAGGTAAGGTCCATTTATTACCACGTACAGTGGGGGTCTCCCAATAGTGCCGGTTGAATAGTGCCACTGCTCTCTATAGTGCCTGTGAAATTGCATAGCGCAACTGGAATTCTAAGGTTGAATAGTGCCACTGATCTCTGTACGGCCGGTGAAATTGCGTAATATGACTGGAACTCTTGAAACCCCTTCAGAGCCCAAATCCCTTCCTATACTAACTTCAAGTAAATTTGTCGAAAAATAAGGGTTTCCAGTTGTAAAAGCGTTGAGTAACTTATCTATAGTAGCCCTATTCCCAATAGTGCCGGTGCGTCCTGAATAGTGCCACTGCCCTCCACAGTGCAGCTGGAAACGCTTGGCACGACGGGAACTCTCATGATGGGACGAATGCCGCGGTACAGAGGCGCAGCAACCATTGTTGTTTCTTGCCCGGCAAGGTTGTTGGCGTGGTAAAACAATGGTTGGCATACCTCACCCTCCCAAACACTGATTTCGAGCAAAACGGGAAGTGCTTTTGTGGTGAAAATGCCTTTGGCCTAGGTATATATATGTATATATTACTGGAGTAATATATATATGACAATCAGTTTGCAAAACAAAAAATTGTGACATTCCCGACGATGTTGGGTTGCGGAGCCCCGTTGTTCAGGAAATAATATTTTTGGCTAGAAAGGGGTGTATCTTACTACCTACTGGTACATCGTAGCGTGCACCATAGGAACCCTTTTCCCAGTAGTGCCTGGTGTCCTGAATAGTGCCGGTTCATTGGGTGGACACATACCGGCGCTGTCGAGGGCTTCCCCACTACTGCTGTGTTCGAGAAAAATGGCTGCTGCCTATGACCGGCCCTCGATTTTCCCGCGATCAACCCACGGCTTTGGTCGGGGTGGGCTGAAGGTGTGACGCATGCTACGATAGAGGTACGTACCAGGTATCACTTTTCGTCTGAATTTTTTTCTGAATGATGCGGCTCCTTAACCCAATTTCGTCGGAAATGGGAAAATATTTTGCATGATGATTCTCGCTGTGTACCTCGGCCATGGGATTTTCCGTCCGATACGTAGCAGTTCTATTCTTGTCCTAGTCAGTGTTTTGGGGTTGAGACACGTCTTAAGCTCCTCCTAAAGTGAGGTGTAGTATTAGGAAAAAATGGTTGGTGCACCTCTATCGTAGCACGCGTCGTGTTACCCCGGGGGGGTAGGGGGCAAGTTTGGGTGTGTGTGCAGCTGCGTGTGTTAACCAGTGAAATGTCCCGGATTATCGGTTGCGGACCAATGAATGTTTTTTCTCGAATGTGTGGTGGGCTTCACTGCGCTCGCTCTCCTTGATGCGCTTGGTTTGGGTTGGGTTGGGCTGGGTTGGGTTGGGCTGGGTTGGGTTGGGTTGGGTTGGGTTGGGTTGGGTTGGGTTGGGTTGGGTTGGGTTGGGTTGGGTTGGGTTGGGTTGGGTTGGGTTGGGTTGTGCATTTGCGAAGCGGTGCTGTGCTGTGCTTGTGTTGCAGTGCTGCGCTGTGCTTTGCTGTATGTGCTGCGAATGGTGGTTTCCATTGATGAAGCGTAAGTTCTCTGTTCACTTGTGTAGTCCATGCTGTTCTGCTGCTGCTGTTGGTGCTGCTGCTTCTGTTAATGCTGCCGCTGCTGCTGTTGTTGCTGCTGCTGTTGTTGCCGCCGCTGCTTCGGCCACTCCTCTGCCTACTACTACTCCCGCTACTGCTTTTCTGATCGGTATCCCTCTCTTGACGGATTAATTGATTGCAGGGTACAAGAGGTTTTCCACACACCAGACCACTACTACATGGTGATGGACCTTTACACAGGGGGGGACATGTACGCCAGGTACAAGTTTAGAAGCGAGGAGGACACGGCGAAAATCGTCAACAAGCTCATCAACGCGCTTCGTTACTGCCACGACCGAAACGTTGCGGTGAGTTATTTGTAGCGGAGATAAAACGAAAATATATATCAGGTATTCGCATGGGATTGGGTTGGGTGGGGTAGGGTGGGTGTGGTAGGTTTTGGCGGGTTTGGATGGTGGTGGTACGCTGGGTACAAGGTTAGGAGCGAGACACGGCGAAGATCGTCAACAAGCACATCAACGCGCTGCAGTACTGTCAGGACCAAAACGTTGTAGTGAACTGTTGACAACGGAGAACAAATAAAAATATATGGAATGATGTTGGATTGGATTGGGTTTTAGGCTGGGTTGGGTAGGGTGGGTTGGATTGGGTTGAGGTAATTGGTTTTGGGTTGGTTTGGTCTGGTTTGGTTTGGTTTGGTACGTCAGGTACAAGTTTAGGAGCGAGGATGGCGCGGTAAAGATCGTCAACAAGCTCATGAACGCGTGGCGCTACTGCCACCATCGAACTGTCGCGGTGAAAGATGAAGAACAAACAGACGAGAAAATAGGTCACTTGAGGCGGGTTGGTCAGGTTGATCTGGATGGGAATGGGGTTGTGGGTGATTCGATTCGATTCGATTTGTGGGCCGGGTTGCGTTGGTTGGAATGGGTTTGTTTTGGTTCGGTTCGGTACGCGGTTCGGTTCGGTACGCGGTTCGGTTCGGTACGCGGTTCGGTTCGGCTCGGTTACGTTTGTGTTACGTTGCGGTACGTTACTATGTTATGTTAGGTTACAATACGTTAGGTTACGTTACATTGCGTTACGTTACATTACGTTACGTTACGCTAGGTTAGGTTAGGCTAGGTTTTGTTACTTTGCGGCGGTGGATGTTACGGCACGGAGGGGGGACAATGCGGAGAAACATACGGCTTGATCATTTGGTAGTGCGATACGGCAACTGTTGAGTAGGGATGGAACAGAGCTGCTCGCTGTTCCATATATCATTCGTGTCTCGCCGCGCGTGGATTGCCTCGAGTATGTCGTACCGCGTAAAATATGCATGGACGACCGTTGTCGCCTCGCCTACATGTCGTGCAATCGATGCCGGGTCTTAAACGCGGTTTGTTTTCTGGAGAAGTCAAGGGGCCACGCGCTGGACCCCGTACGGAACGGATATCACACCAGCTTGTACTGGCTTGGACTGGCTTGGACTGGCTTGGACTGGCTTGGACTGGCTTGGACTGGCTTGGCTTGGCTTGGCTTGGCTTGGCTTGGCTTGGCTTGGCCTCGCTTGGCTTGGCCTCGCTTGGCTTGGCTTGGCTTGGCTTGGCTTGGCTTGGCTTGGCTTGGCTTGGCTTGGCTTGGCCTGGCCTGGCCTGGCTTGGCTTGGCCTGGCCTGGCCTGGCTTGGCCTGGCTTGGCTTGGCTTGGCTTGGCTTGGCTTGGCTTGGCTTGGCTGGGCTGGGCTGGGCTGGGCTGGGCTGGGCTGGGCTGGGCTGGGCTGGGCTGGGCTGGGCTGGGCTGGGCTGGGCTGGGCCGGGCTGGACTTGACTTGACTTGACTTGACTTGACTTGACTTGACTTGACTTGACTTGACTTGGCTGTGCTTGGCCTGGCCTGGCCTGGCCTGGCCTGGCCTGGCCTGGCCTGGCTTGGCTTAGCTCCAGTAAGGGTTAATTTGGCTTGGCGTGGTTTGGCTTGGCTTGCCTTCGTTTGCAGAGGCATGAGCGTGCTGGCGCGGAACTATTATTCGTGCTGTGGAGATTTAAAGTTGTTTTCCCTCTAGTTTCATGTTACCACCAGTTGCGGTGTTTGTTGTTGCGTTCCTACCCTTGTCACTGTTGTTGGCTTTGCAGGTTGAACCCCTGAATTCTACAGGTTGACCAACGTTTTCAACGACAAGGTAGTTGGTTTCGCGATAGTGTTTACATAATGCATACGTGCATGCGACGACTGGTTTTGTGTTCCTGAGCATGAGGATGCATTTCCAAGTAGTCGGTTGCACGGAATCATGGACCTCTCCTCGCTTCACCTTGTTTGTTGCTTATTTGCTCGAGCGAACGTAGCGTGCGGAAGCCGCCCGCCGCGCGAAGCGCCTTCTGTGACGCAGTCTTGTTTTATTCCCTTTGTTTGTTATTTTGTCGTTGTCGTTGTCATTTTGCTGACCCTGAGCGTCAAATGTTGGAAGTGCATCTGTTAGATCTATTAGGAGTAGGAATGGTTTTCATCTTGCAATGGATGCATGATCGATGGCCAAATGTCTAATAATAGGGCACGCAACAAGTGAGCACCCCCCTCCCCCCCTCCAACCCTCACTCCCGCCCACAGCATCGGGATATTAAGCTTGAGAACATCTGTTTCGAGTCCATGGCGGACGATGCGGAGGTGAAGCTGGTGGACTTTGGGCTGAGCGCTTCCTTCAAGGTATACGGAGTACTGTAGTAAAAAATCACGCCCGTTTTTTCGTGCAAAATTTCGGTTCTTTTTCGTGTTGCGATAGGCCAAATTTTAGGCTTGTTTGATCATTATTTATTTTCATGTGAAGCTGCAACGAGACGACGGTAGGGTTATATTCGTTCTGCTATTTCTCAATATTTGTTTTTCTACCAGGGTATGAAGCTTTCGCTCTAAAAGGAATATTGAAAACAATGCTCTTCGTACCGTGTTTTCCCCTAGTTTACTCACTGTGCTTGAAAAATGAAGCGAATTATGCTACTTTTTCGCTCGTAAACGCACCCAATTATGCCAAAAGGAATTGCTAGCAAGACGTGTACAAGCCCAGGCGGGGTGCGACTGTGATCGCATGTCGTAGTCGACTTTTTTGGGTTGTCTTGCAGATTTTTTCCACGCTTTGGCTTGGCTTGGCCGACATGAACTGAGTGGGGAGGCCAATCTGTTTGTATGTATGCGTGCATGCGCGCGACTTCGCGTGTATGCGCTTGCATGCGTGTTTGTCTCTGGGCGTGTTCGTGCATGCTGGTGTATGTGTGTACGTGTTTGTGTTGCGTGTATGCGCGTGAGGTGGGTATGCGCGTGCATATGCGAATATGTGTGTATGCGCGTCTGTGCGCCTGCCTTTGTGTGCGTATAAATGTGTGCATGTTGTTCGGTGGCGCATTTTCGGGCAGTCGTGACGTTAGTTTGGGTCTTCAGCGTATGTGCGTGAAGGCTTGTTTATGTGCTTGTATATTCGTGTACATATGTGTGCATGTGTTCATGTATGTGCGTGTATGTGCGCATGTGTGGTTGTATGCGCGCGTATGTACGTGTATGCGCATGCATTTGGTTGTATGCGCGTGTTTATCTTGTTGCCCGAGCATGTGCCATTTGTGCACACCATTGTGCGCGTATCATACTTGCGGTGTGTGGTCATGTATACGGTACGTCGCATGTTCGCTGGCGTATTTTCTGTCGGTTGTGATGTGATGAATGTCGTCGATTAGTTTGGATGTTTGTCCCGCTCAGCTCTCCTTACACCCTCTGTCTGGCCGTTGCTTTGTCGCGACAGGACGAGCAGTTGCGACACGACTTGGTGGGGTCTTGGGCGTTTATGGCGCCCGAGGTGCTGCAGAGAGCACATCACCCACAAGCCTGCGACCTGTGAGTTCCCCTGCCTTAGCCTCCTGGGACTACATTTTTTCGCACACCGTAGTAACTCGGAGTGCTTGGTCCAGAACGGTTCGGGTACAGTTCTTGCAGTCGTGACAACGATGATATGCTTAGCTGGGCGGCAGATGGAGCATGGGCGTCGTCGCGTACTGTCTTCCGGCCGACTGTTTAACGAGTATGCGCGCTGTGTTCCCGTCCTTGAAGCAATGTTCAACACTCAAGTCCAAGTATTTTCTGCAGTTCTGACGGCGGTAATGCGGTTTCTTCGTTTGGCCACCCCTGCGGCAGGTGGAGCATGGGCGTGATCACGTACTGTCTCCTCGCGGGCTTCCCACCGTTCCGGTCGGTGACCCTTAAAGGGCTGAAGGAGAAGATTTTGTACAGGTGCGCCTTTGAGTTACCCGCCCGCGCGTTGTTGAGGTCACTTTGCTTGGAATTAAAGTTGATATATTGTATGAGTTGTATGCGCTTTATGTGTTTTATGTGCCCGGTACCTGGTGTGGTGTACGAGTAGCCCTTTGCAAATGCCTCTTGCTTTTTGGGGAGAAACTGTTTTTAGTTTGAGTGGGAACAATGTATGACTTGTATGCGCTCTATGTGTATTTATATATACCTGGTGTGCTATGTGCTTCGATGAATGCATGGGGTCTTCGCGAAGTGTCTCCTGGCCCGCTTGCCGCCTTTCGGGTGGGCGACCCTTGAGGAGCTCGCGTAGAAAGTATTCTACAGGTGCCCCGTTAAGGATTTTGTTCGTGGGCAGATACGGTATGCGTTACATGTCTCGCCTGCGCTGTGTAGCTAATGCCTTGCATGATGATATGGTTGTGCTGCATGCTTTGTATGCGCTGTATGCTGCACCAGTACAATCGTTGCCCCTCAATGGTGCGGTCCCTTGCCAGATGACGATACACGCACTGGAAGTGGGCCCCCCAGCTCTCCCGGGATAGTGTGGTACTCTGTAGTACCCTGTCATTACAAGCGGTTATCATTGACCGCACTAAACCGGGGTCCCGCACTAAATGGTACCGCACTATCGCGGGAGGGACCACATCGGTATCTTTTATTTTTCAGGGCTTTTCATGGGTCGGGCCACTTCTAAAGGGCCGGGTGGGGTCGGGGTGGCTCGGCCCGACCCGTGGTATTTGAAAACCTTCTGGCCCGACACGACTCGACCCGACCCGCGGGTGACGCGTGCTGCGTTAGAGGTAGCAGTTTTCATTTTGAAATGGTGTCTGAATGATGAGGCTCCTTAACCTAAAATTGTCGGGAAAAAAAAAAATAATGGGCCATTTTCGTTTTTTGCACGGTTCTCGTTGTGTACCTAGACCGTGGGATTTTTCATCCGGTTGCAGTTTTATTTTTCTCCAAATCAGTTTTTGGGAGAGGTCTTAAGCTCCCAAGTTGAGGAAAACCTCCGAAAAAACATGGTGCACCTCTATGGTAGCTTGTCTATGGTAGCTTGCGTCGGGTGTTTGAAGTACCTTCTGGCCCGACCCGCGGGTCCGATCATGACCTGTGATAAAAGCCTTGATTGTTGTCAGTCGGTGCGTACGCGCCCCATGTTGACGCAACGTACGTGATAGCTGTTGCTTCTCATCCTGTTGTATGCGCTGTATGCGCTGTTTATCACACCAGTATTTTCCTGGTGTGTTCGGTCTGCGCGCCCCCCCCCCCAATGTTGGCGAAGCATGGCACAATATCTGTTGTCGCCCCAGCTTGAACGGCGTCCTTTTTCTCTCCCCTTTCGTGCGCTTTTGCTGCGGTGTCGCTTTTGCGGGGAATGTTGCTGTGGTGCTGTGGTGCTTGGTGTCGGGGTGGCGCGGGGGCGTTGGTTGGTGTGTTTGTGGCTTTTTCAGCAAGGTGACGTTCGAAGAGGAGCCGTGGAAGAGCGTGAGCAACAACGCGAAGGAGTTCATCCTCAAGCTCTTGAAGAAGGACCCCAGGAAGCGCCTAACCGCACAACAGGCAAGCACACCATGCAGTAGCGCCTCTCTCATGCGAAAGACGGCCTTAGAACAAGTCAGCCTGACTTTTATGGTGTTTTGATCTTGTTCGTAGTTATTGTTACAAATTGCGGTTGCTGGTGGTGGTGGTGATGGTGGTGGTGGTGGTGGCGGCGGCAGCGGTAGTGCTGCTACCGATTTCTTGTGGGCTGGCAAGAACATGTCTGACGATCGGTTGTCTGCTGCTGTTCCGTTGCATCTGTTCGCTTCGCATCACACCAGGCCCAGCAGCATCCGTGGCTGACAAGAGCAAGAAGCAACGGAGGAGTTAACGCGAAGTTAAGCCCTAAGGTTGTCGAAAACCTGAGGCATTTCAAGAACCTTAACCTAATGAAGGTAAAAAGGGAGGCGGGGGGGGGGGGGGGAGTTTCAAAACCGTAACCCTAATAGGGTGGCAGGGGGAGCGGGGGGGAAGCGCTTTTGGAGGTGGCGGGTGGGTTGGGGGAGGATTCATTTTTCAAGAACCTTAATCTGTTGAAAATACCAGCGCGGGGGGAGGGGGGGATCGTGTGCGAAGAACCTTACCCTAATGGAGGTGAGAGGGGGGGGTGGAGGATCGAAGGATCTGTAAAGGAAGGAAGGTGGTCATGGAGGCGGCAGGGCGGGGGGGGAAGCGAGGGTGAGCATTGCTAGAATCTCAACGGCACGGAGTTGGTGAGAGCGGTGGCAGGCTGGGGTTGTTTTGCAAGCACCTAACACTGTTGAAGGTGGCAGGAGCAGCGCTACAGTAGCTGGCAGCTTGGCAGGTACGGCTGGGCCTTGTGCTCGTGCAACCTGCTTGCTACTGGGTCTTGTGCCCATGGTGGGCAGTGCAGTCTGCGAAGATCGAGAGCTGTACAGTGGGCCATGCCTGCCAGGGGCTACGGCCACACTTTTGGGACTGGAACACATTAAATGTGAAGCACTAAGACAAACGGCAGCTGGAGCTTCCACACCGAAGCGCTGCCGCACACCCTCCACACGTCACAGCAACGATCGCATGTTCTCGAAAAGTTGTGTAATATCTGGATTTATGGCTTTCTCAAACCGGGGTGTGTATCCCTCCTCCTCCCCCCCTCCCCTTTTCGTACGTGGCGTTTACAGCGCGTGGCATTGGGAGTGGTGGCGAGAACTTTGGAGGCGTCTGAGATGCGAAATCTAGAGCAGGAGTTCCACAAGGTGCGTTTTTTTCGTCCGGGTATAAGTGAAATTGGTATCCCGATACCGCACGTGGGGGGGATTGGTATCGCGATACCGAGCATGATTGGGATTGGTACTCCCGATACCGAACCAACCAAGACCGCGGTATTTCGGTTCGGTTTGGTTCGGTTCGGTTCGGTTCGGTTCGGTTCGGTTCGGTTCGGTTCGGTTCGGTTCGGTTCGGTTCGGTTCGGTTCGGTACGGTACGGTACGGTACGGCACGGTACGGTACGGCACGGGTCGGATCGGGTCGGTTCGGTTCGGTTCGATTCGGTTCGGTTCGGTTCGGTTCTTCGGGGTTTTTTCATATTTCTTTTTTTCTTCGTTGTTGTTTTGTTATCCTTTCTTAGGCGGACATAGCGAAGAGCGGCGAGATATCGATCGAAGACTTCCGTGCCATCCTGTTGAGATCCAAACAGTTCCAGCGAAAGGAAGTGGAAGAAATCTTCGACGGACTCGACATCGGAAGCTCGGGACTGCTGTCCTACACGGACTTCACCGCGGCCGCCCTTGACCGGTGATGATTGCCTCTTTTTTCCGTGGATGGTTCCATTAATTTGCCCCTTTTCATATTCCTTTAGTCTGACGTGTTTTGTATTATTTTTCTTGTCAATGACCAATGGAGGTGTGGTGTACTTCTCGCATCGTGGAGTTCCAGTTGTTGTACATGCGTTATTTTTTGTTGAACATGGTACCATATTCCAGGTTCGTGTATCGTCGGCAAACTTGTAACCCTGTCGCTCCCGAGGGTTTTTTTGTTATCTCGGTATTCTTACCAGTCTCATTTACTTATATGGAACATTCCATACGTCGGACAGATCAGAGCTGTTTTAATGGTCTATATGATCTATGTCGTTCAGGACAAACGTATCCCTGGTCTATGTGATCTACATGACCTATCGATCATGTTTCCGGATGAGAAACCGTATGATGTACGCGATCTGGCACATTTTTCCGGGGTTGGAGTTGTACTCCACAGATCCCGCACGGCTTATCACAGCAACAGATATATGGTATATATGATCTATACGATCTACAGCACATCGCGATCTGTTGGACCTGCGGAACTCTCTAATACTGCTCAGAAGGTTCCAATAGACTGAAACTATAAAGTCGTTTTAGCTATGAATAGTCAGCGTTACTTGCCCAGCTTGCCCCGGGGGCTTGTTGTTTCTGCTTTAGGTTGCATTTTTTTGTTGTACGACGTATGTACGTGGTGTAACTTATGCATAACAGGAATGCCCGTGTTTCCCCTTTTCAACTTGCGAGCCCCTCCCCCCCCCCTGGATTTCAAGCCAACTACATCTCAAGGGGAAACCCTTAGACTAAACTATGAACTCGTATGGTGTGGATTGCCGGGTTAATTGCGCGTTGGCTTATTGTTTTTGCTTTAGTTCTTTCAAACATCCCCCCCCCCCCTCCAATTTCAACCTAAGACACACCCGGGATATGAAGCCAACCACACTCCGAAGGGGAACCTTGTATTTTTTTTATTTTTTTTTCGCGATCAGGCTCGTAAACACCGTTGCGCATGTTCACCAAGGGTCGGCTTTTTACCTCTAGGAAATCTCGAGTTGGTGGGTCATTCGTTTGTTGTTTGTTGCGATCAATGGTGCGCCATGCAACGACCATGCATGCGCACATGCGCTAGCCATAGACCGATTCCATCCCTCTCAGAGTGTTAACAATAATTATTGCAGTTTAGATGAAAAGCCCATGTCGAGCGGAACAAAGAACGAAGTCGCGTAGCAGACGGCCTGAGACGACGTACGCACGAGTGCTCTGACGCGCGTTTCTAGACGCTGATCGGCTTATTAATTGTCACTGTTAGCTTTTTTTTGGACCCGTTTTTATTCAGAATTGAAAACGCACTCGTACGGCTGTGAGGTCGAGTACATCCTCGAAACTAGTATTTTGCGAGCTGTGCGTGATACTTCGATCGCGCATATTACGGCGTGTGTATCCTATGTCACCGGGATATACGGTATAGGTCGGCGACCCGCTTTTTTGCTAACTATTCGTAGTACCAGGGTCGTCAAACCAGGTGCTAAAAAATACGTACATTTGTTCCGACCTAACACGCAATAAGTGCGATCCTGTGAACCGTATTGAAAGAGGCGTGCAGGAGCGTGATACGAGTATCAGCATGCTGTGCGCCTGTTTTTTTTTGCTGCCATGGTTGCGCTTCGGGGTTTGGGAACACCCCGCCCAGCAGTACATACCCAGCAGCCCGGACGCATGCAAAGGTAGAGGTGTACCTTTTTTTGGTATGAGGCCCTCAGTTGGGGTACTCTTATTTTATTTATTTGTTCTTCTGCTCATCCCTTGTACGTGTCTTCGCACTTTTCCTTTCTCCTTCTCCCACCCTAGACGTAACTCAGACCCGGGGTTCCCAAGCAGCCCCCCCCCCCCCCCCACCGCTACGGTATGTATATGCCTTCGTTTTTGTCGCGAGAAGATTCCAGCTAATTTCGCATCGAATTGTACCCCTCCTCCAGAAACCGATTTTGAGTTAAACTGACAGCAGGGCTGGTGTGATGAACAGAACCCCATGGCCTACAGTGTACAAGTCGTTCATGTTGCAAAAAATCAAGGAAAAAAAGATTGCCGATGTTGGGTCAACGCCTTCACGACTGGAAACCTCATTTTTGGGAACAAATTTACTTGAGGTTAGTGTAGGGAATCCGACGGTGTTGGGTTAACGCCTCTTACAACTGGTAACCCTTTTATGGGGGCAAAGCTACTTGGAAATAGTATAGGAAATCGGACGATGTTGGGTTAGCGCCTCTTAAAACTGGAAACCCTTTTATTTGGACAAAACTACCTGGAAGTAGCATAGGGAAACTTTTTTTCTTGGAGCCCTGCAGGGGTCAAGGAGTACCGCCATTTCAGAAAATATTTAGCCCTAAAGGCGCTATGTATTTCTGTCGTATCAAGCGCCCCCGGACTGCCTTCGTGTGGCCGGTTCTGCACTGGTGTACTTGTTGTCGACGTTTCCCCCCCCTTCATATCTGTCTCGGGAGGGATGCGTGGTCAACGGTCAAATGACTAAGGCAAGCAACAAATGAGAAAGACCCCCCGCCCCCCCCCCCCCCCCCCCCCCGCCATATCTCAAAGGGTTTCATGCTGAAAAATAGTATACATCCTACCTAGGGGTGTAAATTATATAAATAAAATACACTCCAGCTGTGAGATCGAAGATTTCGTCGAAACTCATCTATCTTTGCAAGCTGTGTGTGATACTCCGATCGCGCATGTTACTGGGTGTGTGTCCTCATTAAGGATATAGGTCGGCGACTCCCCTTGGAACTACAGTGTAACTTGTACCAGGGTCAGCAGGGTGATGTTAATCAGTCTGTGCACGGAAACTATAAAACCCGGGGTGTATATAAGCCATCCACCCCTCTACCCATAGCATTGTATTTTATGTGAACACCCTGATCCCACTCCGTATGATACCAGTATGATTTTGGGGCTAGGTTAGGGCTTAGGGTTCTGGTGGGGTTGGGACCTTGTACCAGGCATGTCGGTGTACTATTAGTACTGTTAATAATAGTAGTACCTGGTATGTCAACCCCTTTGGAGCTTTAGAGGGAAAATATGACGATGAAAATGGATGACTACGGTGCCATCGGGCACTGCTGGTGGGGAAATGATCAAAATTAGTGTCCCGAGTACAGGACGGTGCGGCATAATTCTACAGTACGTTCGTACTGCTGCGCGCTCACGCTGCTGTACGATATACTCCTACTTGTACACGCTTGAAAATGTCGTGGTCACTCGTCTTTGGTCGCTATACTATAATGAAGATATAATCAACGCTATACTATAATCAATATAATCAACTCCCAAAAGGGTCAAGTCGAGGTGCAAGCTTTTTTTTTTTCTTGGTCCCATTTATTTTCCTCGCACTACTCTCGCCCTCCCCTCCAGTAGTAACTCAGATCCGGGGTCACTTCCAAAGCAGGTCCTCCTCCCCCCTCCCCACTACGGTACAATAACGCCTTCGTTTTTGTCGCGAGAAGAACTCAGCATTTTCTTCCCTCGTCGACTCACGTCGATTTGTACTCATACACACGCCTAGGGGTGCACATACATTTTTTGGTTGATGCGTTAGTATCATACCTTTGGCCGGGCTTTCGACCTGGCCTGTTTTTGATTTTGGGCTTCAACGGCGCTGAAGGGCCCCCAAGATGCCCTCAGGGGAGACCCCAAACAGACTCCAAGGAGCAAGGAACCTCAAAGAAACTTTGGGGGACCCCAAGGAATCCGGCTGCAAGGAACTCCGAAGGGACCCCACGGGCTCCGAACGGATCGCAAGGGGTCCGAAGTAACCCCCCGTAGAATGGTTGATCCCCCTATGGTTGATCCCCCTACGAGCGAGTACCATGTTTAGTCTATTCGCAGGGCGGGGGTTGTACACAACAGGCGGAGATGGCAGATAGCGAAACCTATACGCGTATGGCGTGCATGGCATGATACCTGGTGCTCTGTTGTTGGCGTTGGCGCTGTTGGTGTTGTTGGCGTTGTTGTTGTTCTCACATCAACTCGTATGATCCATGTCTGCGGTCACAGGACAGGCTCCGGTCACTCTGAAGATGGAATCGTAATGCCCCAGGGAAAACAAGCAAACCCGAAGTGGTGCACGCGTGTTCGATCATGACTCGACAGCACAAAAACCCGAGCATCGGGCCTGGGCTGGCCCTCCGTTGGCCTGCCACATATACAGGGAGTACGCAGAAACTTGCGTACAACCCCGGTAGACCTAAGTAGCCCACTCCAAACGCTAAGTCACACTATAACACGTATTGTTTCTTGCATACTGAGTTTTACATGTGTCTGGTTTTGTCCTCCTCAATGCGGGTTATACAATTTACGTGCGCAAAACAAGGATGAACGTCTTAGTCCTCTTGACCCTGGCATTGGCAGTGGAGTCACCGACCTGTGTCCTTCACGAGGGTACTCGCGCGCTCCGTAACACGCGCGATCGAAGTATCACACACAAGCTTGCAAAGCTGGGTTTTGATCAAAAAATCGTTTTCGGTCGATCTCACAGCTGAACTGTATTTTGCATTTTTTTAATACGTACACGCAAGTATCATACCTGGTACCTGGTAGCTGGAGCAATTCATGCATCCGCCCAAAAATGTAAATATATGAAATCGGCAGTCAGCCTGCGTACGTGTCATACTGGTACTTGCGTCTCAATACTCCCATTGGAAAACCGCTACACCGCATGCCACCCACGGACCCTAAGCAATGTACAAACCCGACGGATATGTATATACTCGTATATATATGTGTTTGTTTTTTAACAGAACAATATGACCCCTCCCATTATGAAAAAAAACTCACCCACATAGTATATTACAAGTACCAACAACGCAGCTTGCAAAGATGAGTGTGAACCCGAAATTCGTCGAACTCACGGCTGACGTCCTTGAAATATTTTGATAAAATCCGACGACAGAGAAAAAAAGAAATAATTTATACCAGGTATATATTACAAGGAAGAAAGGAAAGCAAGAACGAGATACGTAGAAAACAAACCAAGGAAAATAATACGTACGTAATAAGTTACTTAGGTTCGCCAGCAGGGGAGTGTATTACCTAGTGTGGTTCAGTGGTCAGTCTCGCAGCTATTAAAAATATGGTCGATTTTGGATGTCGCGAGTTGGAGTTGGAGCCGACGGCAGGTTTCTTTCGTAGTTGACATGTGCAGATAGCGCCTACTGGTACTACTCAGCTGCTGTTGAACTATTTCGACCACTGACCCCCTGTACTAATTCCAAGTAATTTTGTTCCCAAAACGGGTTTCCAACTGTAAAGGCGTTGTAAACCCTTTGGATAGGGCTTAAAAGGGAAAAGTTGACGAAAGGAGTTGACAGTTCCGGAATCGGTCACACGAAGCAGACGGGGGCGCCGGGTTGGGGGGATGTTGACCGGTGTGTTGACTGTTAAGTAGTGTGTTCATTTGTGCGTCCATAGGGCAACGGTAAGAGCTAGACGACACAAGCACCGCGTTCTGTTACTATCATACTATATTAATATGTTCTGCTACTATTATACTATATTAATATGTACTGCTGCAGGCTTTTTCCTATCAATATGCGGTTGTCATACATGGCAAATGTCTCGTTTTGGTCGACATAAACGGACCCCCCAAAGGTAGATTGGCGTGTGCACGACGTGCGCGAGTCGCCGAGGGAAGAAACTGTTGCACCCTTTTCGCGATAAAATAGTGAAGGCATGCACCGCGGTGGGGATCGGGGAGGAGTGAGTGCTATAATGGCCCTGGACGGCACATGCCAGGGTCGAGCGAGAGAAACCTTTTTTTTATGAGGGTTCTTATTTTCGGTGTTCCATACCTCACCCAGAAGATCAAAAAAGAGAAAACAGAGCCACATTCGTGGAAGAGTCACAACGAATAAAAAAAACGGAGCGATGTGATTTCTGCTCGAATTGAGAAAATGGCGTTTTTTTTTGCCCCAACTTTTTTTTACTTTTTTTTTTGGAATCCCCCCCTTGTCTGGCTCCTTAAAATAACAGCGGGAGTAAGTTTTTTTTTTTTTTTACGTGCTCCCCTGCCTCGGCCAACTCTGAATTTGGAATACACACTGATTTTTGAGTAAAAATGTGAAGCAACCCGTGGCCTAGGGGTGGCAAAAAATAATATTTCGAAACAGAATTGCATATTTTTTGACGATTTTGGGTTAAGGAGCCCTCTTTTTAAGAGAAAAAAATAGCCGTAAAGTCAGGGGAGCACAAAAAAACAACAAAGGTGCCCATGCTGTTTTTTTAAGGAGCCAGGCAGAGGGGGGGGGGGGGGGGGGGGGTCATTTGTTGCTTGCGTTAGTCATTTGACCAATGACCGCGCATCCCTTTCGAGACGGAGCAGGGGGGGGTCACTAAAACCAAGAAAAAAAGGTAATTTTCTCGATTCGTATGTACAAATCACAACGCTTCGATTTTTTTTTTTTTTTCCGTTTGGACCTTTCTAGGAGTGTGGGTCCGTTTTCTCTTTTTGCGTGCTCCCCTGGTAGGATGCGGCTGGCCTGAGTAAGGAACAGGGAGGGAACGGGAAAATGTGGCATGACAAACATAGTACGTACCTGGTGGGTAAGATAGACGACCAGAAGATTAAAAAAGAGGTCGCTGCTCTCGGTGCCACAAGCAAATGTCCCTCTGCGCAATGCTTACCGTTATCTCTCCGTCCCCCCGCTCCCCTGGCCCTTCCGCCGTCTTGTGCTATTCTCGTTTGGTTTTGTTGGTGTGGTTTTCGCGGGTGTGTCGACTGCTCCTGATTTTCCCGCCCTTAGGCAAACGTTGGATCAGCGGAGACTCAAGTACGCGTTCGAGAGACTCGACCACGACAACAACGGCGAGCTGGACTACGAGGTACTTGGGTGTTGGTGGTGGTGGTGTTGATGCTGCTGTTGGTGTTGGTGTTGGTGTTGGTGCTGTTGGTGCTGGTGCTGGTGTTGGTATTTGTGTTGCTGTTGCTGTTGCTGTTGCAGTTGCTGGTGCTGGTGCTGGTGCTGGTGCTGGTGCTGCTGGTGCTGTTGGTGCTGTTGGTGCTGTTGTTTTTGTCGTTGTCGTTGCTGTCGTTGCTGTCGTTGTCGTTGTCGTTGTCGTTGTCGTTGTCGTTGTCGTTGTTGTTGTTGTTGTTGTTGTTGTTGTTGTTGTTGTTGTTGTTGTTGCTGTTGGTGGTGATGGTGGTGGTGGTGGTGTTTGTTGGTGTTTGTTGTTGCTGTTGCTGTTGCTGTTGTTGGCGTTGTTGTTGTTGTTGTCGTTGCTGTTGCTGTTGTTTTATATGTTGCTGTTGGTGTTGCTGTTGTTTTATACGTTGCTGTTGGTGCTTGGTGCTGGGCTTTGTGCTTGTTGTTGGTGGTGATGTTGCTCTCGTTTCAAATAGCTCATCGCCACAAGACAGGGTTTGGTAACGTGGAAGTGTGCGTATATCGATCGACATTGTGTGTCTTGTTTTGCCTGGAAGATAATTGATGCGGGTGGGGTCGGGACCTCAGTACAGACGACATCCGCACCGCGATATTATGGTTCTCTAACGATATATTCAGTCATCTAAATGAACGTGTCGCTGTTATTGTCGCCACCCTTCCTTGTTGTGCCTATTTTTGTCACCCTTTTCCTCACCCCCCCCCCCCCCCCCCCCCCCTCACCCCCCCGCCGCCCCGCCCCGCCCCGCCCCGCCCCGTGCCCCCCCGACCCGCCTTTTCTTCTTGCTCTTTTATGTGTTTCGTGCATGGTTGTGTCGATTGACTTTCATTGTTTTTGTTTTTGAAGGACTTGATGATGACGGTGGGGTCGGACCTGAGCACAGAGGACGTCCGAACGGCGATCAAGCAGTTCGATACCACGGGGAACGGCAAGGTTACTTTCGAGTGAGTGAAACATGAGAACACGAGAGATTTTAGTTATCTGGGTGGTAAACGGGGGGGGGGGGTGAGTAAAGTGCGAGAGGTTTTAGTCGTCTGTGTGGTAAACGAGGGGGGGTGGGCGGGCCCAGTCGGGTGGAGCTTGCTCTCCTCGTCGTCGATGGGCGGGGTTCGATTGTTAGCCGCCCAACGGTGTTGCTCCTAAATTCTTGACTCGAGATACGACTAACCTCTCCCTCCCTCCCTCCCTCCCTCCCTCCCTCCCTCCCTCCCTCCCTCCCTCCCTCCCTCCCTCCCTCCCTCCCTCCCTCCCTTCCCCCGCCGTTCCTTTCCTCCATCCCTCCATCCCTCTTCCCCTTCCCGTTCCCTTCCCCCCCCTGGTCCCCACTTGCACATGCGGTGGCGTTTTTTGTACTTTTCAGCGACTTCTGCAAGGGCATGCGATCGGCGGGAGGGTCCCTCGACGCGTTATCCACAGCACAGCTAACCTCAGGCTACATGGTCGAATCCATCGCAAAGGGAGAAGGAGCAGCCGCGATTAAATCCGCACTGACAGAGATTGCGGGGGGGGAGGGGGCATGTGCGAAAAAAATGCTCACGACTGGAGGCGGGGGAGACGCGAAAGACAGGCTTAAAAGCGGGGTGAGTTCAGACGCAAAAGCAAAAGAGAGAGCAATCCAGGGGGAGGGGCGAACCCACCAAAGCGATGCTCCGAAGTTAGCAGGGACTGGAGCGGCGATAGCACTAGAAGCGGCAGCTGGGGGGGTGGGGACAGGGGCGGGGGCGGGAGCGGGGGCGCGGGCGGGGGCGACCCCGGGTTCGTCGAGATTATTGTCTGCGGCGTCGCTTGGGCGGGATTCTATGTCATCTTCGGCGGATACGGCGGCGATGAGTCGGCCGCAGTCTTTGGAGAGGAATTCCGCGGCGGCGATGATGAAGTCGACGTCTGTGGGATCGGGGGAGGCGGTCGCTGTGGCGGCCGCTATGGCGGCTGCCGCTGCTGCTGGTGCTGCTGGTGCCGCTGGTGGTGGTGGAGGTGGTCGTGGGTCTTCTTCTGTATCAGCCTTGGCGGGGGTCCCAACGGCAGGGGTGACCCCCGGAGGAGGAGGAGTTGGAGACGAGGAGGCGGTACCTACAAGGGAAGGAGAAGGGTCCTCGGTGGGTGGCGGGACCGAAGCAACAGCTCCTTCCCCCCGAAAGTGGTCCAAAGAAGGGGGAGGGGAAGCGACCCCGACAGCGTCTATGGGATTCTGGACGGCAGACCTGCGCGGCAGCCTTGCGGGGCGACGCATGCGGGACTCGATCAGGCTCCGGGGAGTCCTTGGCGGGCTGTTTCCCGGCGATCCTGCTGCGACGGCGTCGGGCACAGGGGGTGCGGTAATGTCGCCACCGATACCGCAACTCGCTGCCGGGGGTGAGTTAGGTTCGAGCTCGGTGCGGCAGCTGTCGGCGAGCGCTCCGCCCGCGGATTCATCGTTGTCGTTGACGTTGGCGGTACCGTCTTCTCCACCGCAGCCACCGTTACCTGGGATAGAAGCGCGCGCGAGAGAGGTAGCGCTTGCTCGTGGGGTTCGGCAACGACAGCAGCAACAACAACAGCAGCAGGGGCAGGTGGCTGGAGGTGCGTTAGGAGCGGCCGCGGCTTCTAGAAAGAGCGGAGGGGAGCCCGCGGAGAGAAACAGGTCCCCCCCATGGAAGATTATGGCTGCCGCCGCCGACCTTCCACCGAAAGACTCTACGGCAGGAGAAGCAGACTTGGGGTGGGGCGCGGAAGGGTTACCCCCGGACCTCGCGGCGAGTATCGCGGGCTCCAGCAGCTCAGCTGGAAGCAGAAACGGAAATGGGAGCGGTGGGCCTAGGACGCCCAAGTCTCTGAGGTTTGGGGGGGTTACAGCGAGAGATGGCCGGAATGGGGGGGGGGGTGGAGGCGGGAGACGGTCGGGACGGGAGACGTTTTCGGGGGGGCGGAAGGGGGGGGAGGGTGATGTGTACCGGACGGATGATAGCGTGGACTCGGGCGCTGGGCGTGGGCCGGGGAACGGTCGAAGGCGAACGGGGACGTTCTGCATGCCTGGGAATGCATCAGGTGAGTGTTTTTTTCATGCGGTTTATATGTTTTTGGTGGTGGTTGTGGTGATGATGGTGTTGGTTGGCGATGTCGGTGTTGGTTGGCGATGTCGGTGTAGTTGTTGTCGTTGTTGTCGTTGTCGTTGTCGTTGTTGTTGTTGTTGTTGTCGTTGTCGTTGTTGTTGTAGTTGTAGTTGTTGTAAAATTTGTAGTAGTTGCTGTTGCTGCTGATGCTGTTGATGTTGATCCCCCCCCCAGTTATGAGCAAGACGTGGCTACAAATATGTGCCCGTGCGGTGCAACGATAGAGAGTAGGACTCACATAGTAGGAGGATGTGAAATATACCAGGAAGAACCGGATGCGTTAAGGGGAGATGAGTAAAGTAGGCGCGTATGTGACATGGAAAAGTTTTGTAGACTAGAGAGTGGCGAAAAGACGATCGCTATCCTAGGAGATAGGCGGTGGCCGCAGGCGGCGAGACAGGACGGGGGTAGAATAAGCAAACAGTTTCTATGTCATTTATGGAAGAAGCGTAATGAGCGCCCAAATGTTGTAGGTGTCTCTGCTATTAATAGGAGTAGGAACGGTGCTCCGCCTCGAAAGGGATGCGTGGTCAATGGCCAAATGACTGAGGCAAGCAAAAAATGAGTACCCCCCCTCCCCCTTTTCTTACCGCACTACCCAAAACGAACTAAAAAATTACACCTGTCATGTTTTTTAATGTATACCGCCAGAGCGCCCACCGTCCAAAGAGTGCTTCGCAATTACCGTTTTGAGTTTTTCGCCCTAGAGCGTTACCTTTACTATTTCGTGAAGTACCACCTAAACAGCCCGTTGCGAAGGAGCACCATGCATAATACACTAAATTATACTCGTGTGGGCTGGTCGGTGTTGCTTGCCCCGTGACTTGCGCTGTGACTCGTTGTTTTTGCTTTAGGTCTTACAAGAGTTTTGTCCCCCTTTTCAACTTACAGACACCCGGGGTACACCCGGGGCATGAAGCCAACCACATGCCGAGAAGGAAAATTGTAGAGTTACAACTGCACCCATGTTTCGAGGGACGAAGAATATCGAAAAATTGTGTGGCTTCTTGTTTATGGTTCTAACATTTATAAGAGCTGTGAGTTGGCAGGAGTTCACGACGACTATGTAGTCGGTAGGTGCCCGTTAGCCAACTAGCTGATTTTAGTGGTCAAGTAGGCTGCTGAAGCTAGCTGATGGCTAACCGACTTGCCGACTTAAGGCAAGGGCCCATGTAGAGCTAGAACAGCTCCCCCCCCACCCCCACCCCCACAAGAAATATGCGTATGGAACGTGGCAAGTCGGATAGTCGGCACCTCCGGGAAGCGACTAATGATTAGTCCAACTAGTAACTAGTTGGTGACTCAAGTCGTGCCGACTCACAACTCCAAAAATATTTATCCCTTTTAGCATGGTACTTTCCCGTTGTGGAGACGATACACTTGGCATTAGACGAGGATATTTCTCGAGAGCTTTCAAAAGGGTTAAGCGGTAAATAAACATAGTGCACCACAATCAGCGTGGTAAATAAACGAACATGGTGCACACGCTCTCGCTGAAGTTCCGGCCACTCGTGTTTTGCCGGTTTATTGATGTTTTCGCCATGTTGCCGCTTACATGGCTTCTTCGGTTTTTTCTAGGATTGTGCCACCGTCGCCGACCTGTTGCCCTGTTCTCCGCGCCTAGTGACGGCAGGTCTAATGGGCGGGTCTTGGCTGCAGGTGTGTTCGGGACGTGGGGGGCATGCATGGTCGTAGTCCCTAAGACCATAGACCCTTGCATTCCTACGAAAGGGCGGGGGGCGGATTGGGGGGGGGTGCGGGGGGGGGGGTACTCATTTAATGCATAGCGGTAGACCATATACCCTCGCATCTCTGCAATGTCAGGACGGTGCACGTCGGGATTTGGCGGACCAGGAAGAAATTGATTGCACCCAGCGCGAAGCGCCGTGATCTGTTAAGAGGAGGGGAGGCTAGTAGGCGTTTACAAGGCTGGGGAATGAATTCGACCCCTTGTGGGGTTTATAGCAGTCTTTGTGGCGTTTTCGAGGGAAAAACTGTGGTGGCTCCATGCAAGGGACTTGGTGTCCTCTACTGAGTAGTGCGTCGACTACAAGAGACTAGGTCCCTTCATGTGGGGGAAAACGGTATGAAGAAGTTTGAGGACCGCTTTTCCTTGCCCCTGGGTCCCTTGAAAGAAACAACGTACTGCATGTTGAATTCGTTGAAGCACTCACGGTGCCATGGCATTCATTGGTGGAGGTGACACAAGCAAATCAATCTCTGGCGGATAGAAATCCCGCTTCACGCGCCCGCTGTCCCCGTTCGAAACGGTCATTGTTGTGTCGTTTCATGATAGCGTTTTCGTCCTCTAGCTGAGCCCGCTGCTCTTTCATGTGAAACGTTATTTTCTTCCAGTTGAACACGCCGCCGTTTCGCACCGTTTTATATGAAACGGTAGTTTCATCCTCCAGCAAATCGCGGTGTCGCTTGATGTGTGACGCCGTTTCGCTAGCTAATCGCGCCGCTGTTCCATGTTGAACGATATTTTCGTCCCCCAGCCGCGTGTTTTATGGTGATTTGATCCCGCAGCTAATAACGCTGCTGTTTAAGGCGAAACGTTATTTGCGTCCTCCATCTAATGACGCCGCCTTTCTTGCTCCAGCTATTGACGCCGCCTCTCTTGCGTACCCGACCCCGACCTCGTAATGCCTCTTCCCGCGCAGGAGGCAAACCGCCTTTCTGGATCCAGTGGATGGAACGCATTTTTGGAGGCAATCCTGGGTAAACTTCGTTGGGTGCTCCTGATTTGTTTTTTGCGGTACGCTTTGAAAGGATCGAGGGCTGTCTTGCTCGTGTATATCTTGTTTCGTAGTTTCTTTTTTCGGGTATTTCTGGAGTTACACTGACTGCAGTTGCGGGGTTGGGGGAGGGGAGGCGGGAGGGCCGGGGCGGCGGGGGGGGGGTGATACTGCTCTAGAGGCTGGAGAACCCGCCCCAATGAACGATCGCAAAAAATGGTCGCGCTTCTTGTTTGCGCTCTGAACCGCACGGTGGACTTGTTTTCCTTTTTTGTGTGGACGGGTTTCGGCTTTTGGGAGGCGGAGGACGTAGTAGAGCGATCTCTCTTTTTGTGTTCCCAGGTTGCTGCATTTTTCTTCATGCCGAGTTAATCGCGCCCGCGTCGGTACTTTTGTTTTCTCCGCTACAGAGACGTTGTGATTTGAGCTTGTGGGCGCATGCGTGCGGTATATATTTTTTATTCGGACGGTACGGTAGGGTATGTTTTTTGGTTTCGGTATTTATTCGTGACCTTTTGCACGCCCCCCCTCTCCGTTCCTTCTCCCCCCCCACCCTTAATTGGGATCGGTTTCTCGACCTCTTCAGTGTATATTCATACATGTGTATCTCATGTCTTGTTTTGAGGTCCGGGCGCTGAATGATCGATGTCCGCTCATCGAATGACCGTCGGCGTGGGTTACTTTTGTGCGAGAGAAAAGTCGCCACGTTTTGTGTTTCGTTGTCACGTCAGTTGTCGCGCCAAGAAACGAACGGGGGTGATTGTCTTTGCGAGGTCGTCGAACCGCAAACTTTGCCATGGAAGGCAACGTGTGTGTGCGCGATCCCCCTCCCCCCCGCCCCCCTCTTTTTCGTTTCCCTTCCATTACCTCCCCACCCCCCCCCCCCCCCCCATGTTTTACTCTTCGCTGCTCTTGTCGTGCACGCTGGCCAGCTCCCACGTTTTTATTTTCTTTCTTTGCCTCGCGCAAGAAAACAACGTGTTGCGGTTACGCTTCTGTGTGCGTGGCGAACTTTTGAGCGGTGGATTGATTGATTTTGAACTCTCGGATCCATCCCCCTGGTTTGATATCTTTTACGGATCGTGTGTGTGCGTGTGTTTTGTGTGTGTTTTTTTTTTTGGCATTCCACCCAATGATTTATTATGTAGAGTAGTTGAGTGCGGCGAGGGAGAGAGAGGACTGGTTTTATTCCGATTTCAACGGGTCGTGTGCGTTTGCGTTTGTGTTGTGCGTTGTTTCTCTCTTTTTGGACATTCGCGGTGCGCTATGCAGCCGAATCTGTCCCCCCTCCCTCCGTGTCGGCGTGTGGAATGGGGGACGGCGGCAAGAAGCGGGTTTGATTTTAAGAAGAAACTGCCGTGTATGGCGTTTCTCCTGCCCCGTCCATGTCTTCCTCCTTTTCTCCATGTATCACCATTATCACCTCCAGCGTTAGCTCTGGAGTGATTAGTGGTGTCGATAAGTTGCCGGGGCGAACGCGGTAAGGAACCGCGTTGCTGGGCACGGTGAGGAGGGGAAGGGGGGGGGGTGTAGGGTGTCGGGGAGGGAGCGCGCGCGAGAGAGGGGCGCTTCTGAGGACTGTGCCATCGGTCCCAACATTTCTATGGCGGGTTCCTCTCGTTTAAAAATCACCGTGTGTTGAGCATAATTCCAGGAACGTTCCGGGAAAGTTCCGGGAAGATTCACGGAAGGTTCTGGGAAGATTCTGGTATGGTTCTGGGAACCTTATGGGCAGAGCCTGTGGGGATATTTCACGCCCGTGCCCCGATACTTTTCATCATTCCAGCCGTGACGTACTCCAAAGCAGTTCTCCGAGAGGGGAAAGGAGCAGGAAGCAGTGAAGAGACCGATCAAAAACGGGCATTTGTTTTTTTTTTAGTTTTGCCTGAGGGGCCGCCAGGCCGTGTCGGTGTTAACCTTCCGTCTCAAATGGTGGCAGTTTGTTTGTTGTGGTCATGTCATGGTTTGTTCATTATAGAGAGGACGGAGGACGTCGCCCTATAATGCCACCCAGCGCGTGCAGTAAGTGTTTTCATGGTTATTATAGTCGTAGGACATAATGTGCGTTTGTAATTTGTGCCTTATTGCGTTGTAGTGTGTGATTCAATCTGCAAGAGGGGAGGTTGGCGAGCGGTGAGGAGGGGAAACGCACTCACACATGCAAACCCGGGGGTGGCGGGAAGTGACTTGATGGTTTATTCGTCCAATACACGTCCTCGCTGTGGGGGGCCAAGGCGCGTCAGCTTGCTTCCTTCACGTGTTGTGTGTTTTTGCGTGTATTGCTTGACGCATACGGTATACTGCATGCTGTGGTTGCGTGGGAACTGTTTTCGCCTCTGCTGCTACACTGCCCGCGAAGCAGCTGTGGCTGCAAGCTGGCTGACTTCGCTCGCTGTGGCACTGGCATCGCCGTAGAAATGCGCGTCGCTTTATTTCTTTTTGCTGCAACGAATGGACTCGGCCAAGAAACATAATAGTGATTTGATGGTGTACTTCTTCATCGCGAGCATTAGTTAGTCTGCGGTGGTGGTGGTTGTGCGGCAACCGCGCTCGATTGTTCGAAGCACGCACAGAACACGAAATACTCGAGGCGCCAAGAAGAATAGAAGAGAATTAACACGCGCACGTATACGTCTCTTTCCAGCAGGTGGTGGCATTCGTAGTAATACTAGTTGGCCAGAAAGCGACCGGAAGCATTGTTTGTACATGTCGTGGCTCTTGCCCGCTGAGAAGGGCCAAAACGCACCCATCATCTGGGTGGTAGTTGATTTGAGCAGGGCACTTCGTGTATTCGTACGTAATATCTAGGTGGTTTTTGGTGCAGGCTGTTTGTGTTGAATGTATGTGCAGTATGGGCAAATGCGGGCGATCGCATGAGTGGTGGAGGCATAGTATGGGTGGTGTGATTGGCGAAGTTTCGTTTTGATCGCGTGGTCGCGCGTGGGGGTCAAGTCTCTCTGGCTAAGGCAGTCATTCTTTGCTGTTGCAACAGCGGCAGCAGCACTCTATTTAGGTAGCTTCGCACAGACGGGAATGCGGCATTCACTTGTTATTTAATACCACGCGAATTCGAGCATGAAAATGCCATCACTGTTCTCGGTCAAGTATAGGGTACCCCTATTATATTTCTTGCTGCTGCTAATACTCCTCGTACAACTTCCAACTTGGATGTCTGTATTTCGGTATGTAGCGCAGCACGTACGATGCATTCTGCCCTTTTTTCTAGCACAACTGTACCTGGTAGTATTTACTCGTGTCGTGGAGTTCGCCAGTTTGTTGGGGTAGTTCAATAGCCTGCAAGCCGCTTGTCCGTGTCTGTGTCTGCTCCTATTTTTATAAAACTAGTGTGATTCATACGTCAGCTGTCAGTTCGATCAATTTAAGGGTCGATAGTCATCTTTGCAAGCTGTGTGATATATCGGCCGTATCAACTTGAGCAAACACCTTGAGCGCGTTACGAGTATTTCTCGTAATATTACTACTGTACTACTACTGCAGCTGCCTGTGCAATGCATATGGCCCTTTTCTTGTTCGCAAACAATCCAGCAGACGCGGAGCATGCAGCGACGGTGCTGTTATTGTATTGCTGCTGCTGAGCAAGTACCTAAAATAAATAAAAAAAAACGTGCGTTTCGGTAAACGCAACTCCGGAGTTCCTTAAAATACGTAACTCCTTCTAAAACCGAGTAAAGAGACGTGGCCGTTTTGTTCCTTTTCTTTTTCGTGCTAAATCCTCACGTACATGGGGTTAGGTTTTACAGAACGTAGTATTCTGCTGCGTGCTGTGAAAACCTGAATTTGGTTCTTCGATTGGACACCATGTCACAATTTTTCCCCGATTGGACACCACGTTCCACATTTTATTCAGTTGGACACCATGTTACAAACAACGTTATCCGATGGGACACCATGTTACAAAAAAATGTGTCCGATTGGACACCATGGTACAAGCTTCATCTGATTGCACATCACGTCACGAAATGTATCCGAGTGGACACCATGCTTCTAAAACGTTACCGATTGGGGACCATGTGTACTACTTCGTACAACCTTGGCAGCTAGATCCCCGCCCATACAGACCTCCACGTGGCGCTGGTCGGGACAATCGCCACTCATCACAGCTGATCCTGCTCCCTCCGCTCCAACACGCCCCCTGCCCGACGCGTACCTACTACTGTCCATCCACAACGTGCGTCCCGATCACGGTTCGGTATCAGCGTGTGCGGGAGTTCCATATGATGGATCCCCCCGTCCCTTCCCGGCGGCTCGGCGCTGCAACGCCTCTCTACTCGACCTATTTTGAGTTCGTTAACCGCCACAACACAAAGTTAACTTTCTGACGGATAATAATGATGGCTAAACTAGCCTGCGCGCAATCGTGGTAGTCTACAGTACACAATCGCGCCGACAGGGTTCCCACTCTATATGTGATGTCTATTCCCTCACAAGGCTAACCGAGTTTTTGATTCGCCTGTATTATGTGTTGTGCCATGGTTACGCGCGTGCTGTGCCCTCTTGTTTCTCGACGATGCGACTAGCAAGGGGGTCGGACGCAGTTCTGGTTCGGGCTTAGGAGGGGCGAGACCGCTTCGCCCTTGGATTGAGAGCCTGGCATATATGTACGCATGCGGGCCTCTTATTATGTTCAACATGCGGCATGAGTGTGCTGCACAACACATACTGACGCATCTATCCTCAGGAAACTTCTTATCAAAGTTGTCTTCTGGAGCTTCCCCTGCGCCCAGTCCCACTACGCGATAATGTTTTTAGCGATCCCAGAATCGATGTCCTGGCAACACTGTATGATTAAGATGTCCATCGGCTCTAGAAGGGATGTTTCAGCAGCTCTAAACGGTCGACGATAATGCAGTGATTCCGGAAGGCGATTTCCCCCGGAAATCCCGGCAAATTGATGGTATTGTGACCCAACGCCACAAAGTCAATCGGCGACCCCAAGTTGCAGTTGTTGTGGCGGGGACTGGTGTTCGTTGCGGTTTGCGATGCCGCGTGATCTATTATTTTTGGCCTATCACGGCTCAATGTTTTCGCTGGAATGTTTTACTTGATTAGTGAGTGTTGACGACGTCATCGCTTTTCATAACGCGGTTATTTGATTAATGAGTGTTGTTGACGACGTCATCGCTTTTTAGAAGGCGAAACTTTTCCAGTGAAAATCGAACAAAAGCGATTGCAACAGTGTACTACAGGCTACAATTTGACGATGTGTGTTTTTTTGTTTTTGGTGCCTCCGTTATATATAGCGGAGAGTATTGGTAAAAGCAGCTCAGCAGTTTTCGCGCGTGAGGTCGTGGTTTCAAATCCCACCATCCACAATACTAATAATAATAATACACTTTTTCAGACTTTCCCCATGTCGAACTTGAAAAATACTCTCCCCCGTATCCCAGGAAATGAACCCTTGGATATTGACAGGTCTGCCCGTATATCCGGCCGACCTGGTATCCCGTCGTTTCAGGGGGGGAGAGTGTTATAAGGCTTAGTTTGGGTAAGCTATTGGTTCGTTAACCAACAGACTACCCAAACTACGCCTTATACCATTGTTCAGTTGTTTTCGTGCGCAGAATTGAGCTGTGTCCTAACCGTCTTTGCGAATACGCCAGGTTGATCCTCTGACACTACTATTACTCAATGGAGTCACGGATACATATCCTTCATGAGGTCGCACACAACTCTTAGCACGCGTGATGGAAGCATCACACGCAGCTTGCAAGTATGAGTTTCATCCCCATCGTGGTCCCAGCGGTCCTGTCCAGAGGACTCCTGCTCCTCGAGCCGCAACCCCCTCACCCCCTCCTGGGGGGGGGGTGCTCATCTCCCCCTTTTTCCTATACGCGCACGCCTTCAATGGCATATGAAACCGTTTTATCCCATACCCGTATCCTTCACTTCATCCTGGGTCCTTAAGCCATCGCTAGGCTCCAATGGCAATGAATGCCATAAATGTTGACAGCTACCGATATCACAGCTGGATGGGGACGTTTTTTTACCGGTCCCAAACGGGTATGTATACAGCTCCTTTGGCCACAGCAAACAATTTCCCGGCCCACACACACATCGCCCCCCTGCCCTTGACGCCTCCCGTGTCCTTGATGCGCCGCGTTTTCGTAAATAAATACATTGTGCATATAGGTTTCATTTTTTTAGGGTTTCTATGTTTTTTGTCCCCCACTTTCTGGGAAACATTACGAGGGATCGACGTTGAAGCTCATGCTGTGCTCATAGTCGCATGGCAAAATAACAATGACGCAATCCTTCAGTGGATGAGTAATGTGGAAGCTAAAGCTCCCCACACTTCGCGCTCCTAACAGCGACTCAACGCGAAGAAGAGGCAGCGGCAGCAGCAGCAACAACTTCTTGTGGCACCACGAGCGTTTAGATGTTCATGAAGCTGTGCCGAACGGCTGAATACTTGCGTCCTTCGTTCACCCTAGCGACCAAAAAAACACGAAAACAAATATGCTGGAGAAGAGCGCGGTGTCCATCCTGTGCACAACTCAGGGAGGACCAGTCAAAAGAAAAACAAATTCAAAGTCGACCGAAAAAACCCTTGTCACTTTTTTTCTCTGCTCTATTGATAGTCCGCCATTTTTACCAACGCGTTGTATCGGTACTAAAATCCTGGATGAAAAAACCCCGCCGGCCACATACCGCAAGCAACTGCCAACAAGAAGCTGGACTTACTTTCGCTCTGCAGCTAACCATTTAACCATCATATACCACCAAAAACCAACGACCACGCAGCACGCCTACTCATCCCATGCCCAAGTACCCCCCAACAATGTGTAAAACCCGCGTGTCTCGGTTTCCGACGGCTCCGAGTGCCTACAACGCGAGTTTATGGAATCGTTAGATTGAATCAAATGAATGAGCTGCGGTTCACAGCCCGTACAACGAGCTGGTACCGATCCCGATGTCGATTGCATCTTTCGATTGACTCGAATGCACCAGCTGCGATTCACAAACCTAGTGTACAGTGATGAAGAAAGGGGTGCTGCTACCGCCGCTGCCGCCGCTGCCGCCGCCGCTGCTGCCGCCGCCGCCGCCGCCGCCGCTGCCGCCGCGGCCGCTCGCTTTTCTAAGAAATAGGCACGATACCCCAACACGCTCCAACCATTGTACATAGGGGGGGGGGAAAACCCAACCAAGGCGCGTTTAATTCCTGCACGGGCGAGGACAGGGTGATTGAGTACTCGTTGCAGCAACCCAACAAAGCCGTCTTCATTCTTGCGTCAGCGAGGACGATTGCACACGACGGGGAACAACCCAACCAAGCCACGTTCAGTGCTGAACGGGCAGAGTCATTGAGCAGTCGTTGCAGCGGGGGTCTTAGACGTATCCACGATCGTGAAGCCACGGAGGAATTCGCTGTAGGACAAGGTGCCGTCGCCGTCCTCGTCGAGCGCGTCCATGATGGCGTCGATTTGGTCGTCTGTTAACGGGCTCGACAGCACCTGCGTAGTATACAGTACACAGCACAGGACAGGACAGGACACCTGGTTAGAAAGAGGGATGTGCTGGCACGCGCTGGATTCCTTGTTTAAGTTTTTGAGAACGAGAACATTAGTTTCAGTAGCAACGTCTCCCTAGGAGGAATTCATGATGGCGTCGATTTAGTCGTCTGTTAACGGGCTCGACAGCGCCTGCGCGGTATACATTGCACCGCACACAGTACACAGGATAGGACAAGACACCTGGTTGGAAAGAGGGACGTGCTGGCACACGCTGGATTCCTTGTTTTAGTTTTTGAGAACTAGAACGTTAGTTTCAGTAGCAACGCCTCCCTGGGGGGCATCCACGATGACGTCGGATTTTGGTCGTCCGTTGCCGGGCTTGAGGGCACCTGTACGGTGTACAAACAAACACTACCGGGTAGCTATTAACAGTAACAAATACATTTCATCTTCGCGCCGAGGCTCTTATTTTGTCGCCACCGTTGAACACAGGCTGGATTAGGGGGGGGGGGGTTGTGTGTGTTTTACATTAAACACAGGCTGGATTGGGGGGGGGGGGGGTTGTGTGTGTTTTACATTAACGTTCAGCGTAGCGACACCCTCGTCCGGCGCTTCCATGCTGGTGTGGATTTGGTCGTCTGTTAACCGGCTTAACCGCGCCTGCAGCGTATACGAACAGCGCCCGATTTTTGTAACCCCAAAAATTGTCCAATCAGATAACTGCGGGCAAGAAATGTTTAGGAACAACATCGAGGCTCAGTTTCTTACTCCTTCGCCACCGTTGAGCACAGGCTAGACTGTTTATTTTAGCATGTTCGCGTTCTACCCCAACTTCAGTATAACGACCCCTTCGTCGAACGCGCCCATGATGACGTCGATTCGGTCGTCTGCCAACGGGCTTGATGATAGCACGTGAAAGGTACACAAAGGCACTCGCTATTATTAGTACGAAACACAACTTTTGTCATGTTGACACCGAGGCTCAACTTCTTATTTAGTCGCTACCATTGAGCTCAAGCTGGATTTCTTATTTGATACTAAACGCGTTTGTGACGACGTCCATTTGACCACTGTCAATAGCCCTTGCGTACGATACCGTATGCTACCTGGTATGCAACAAGACACGACGCTCAGTTATAAGAAACGTCAATTTTGGCATAGGCTCAATTTCTTAATATTAATATTATGACGCCATCATTGAGCGCAGGCTGGATTTCGTACTTTTAAATGTGTTTGTTCTGCTGCCCTAAACTCAGTGTCTGGTAGCAACACCTTCCTCGCCGAACGCGTCTATGGCGGCGTCAATTTGGTTGTGTATTTTCACGAGCTTGACAGCACCCGTGTACTGTACAGTATACAGCACACAGCGAGTTGAAGATGTATGGAAGTATTTCTGATCAGAGAATGGAACCCTATCCTTCCCAGGTGCGGCGGAACCTCGGCATTGTTCCGAGGGGAAACTCCCACTGCGCGCTGGATCCAGGAGCCAGTGATCAGTTAGTGGATGGGGGCGGGTTTCCACACCCTGAGGGGCGGTATCGACCCTAGGGATAGCCGTTTTCGTCCCCGGTTTACCTGAGGCTTATATTTATGGAAGTATTTCTGACCCGGGGATGGGATATTATCATCCCTGGATTTGGCAGGACCTTGACATTGGCCCGAGGGGCAATTCTCCCACGCGCTGGCTCTATGAGCTCCCGCCAGTTAGTGATCAGCCGATTGGGGTGGGGCTTCCACACCGTGCGGAGCGGTATCGACCCGGGGGATCTCTTTTTTAGTCTTCGCGCTGTTGGGTTTGTAGATGTTTGGAAGGACTTACCTCGATAGCTCTATGGCTGAAATATTCCTGTTCAGCACCAACCTTCTAGAAAAGAATCAGTGGCGTGGCAGGGGTGGCCAATCAGCGACCAGAATCGTCATTCAAATATGCAATTCAGCAGCAAGGCTGGCTTGATGACCGTCAGGACTGCCTTGGAGTTGTCGGGAATGCACAGTACACCTCGGCCACGGCTCGGCGTGGCACGAGACCCGGTGTTCTGCTGGTTGTGCCACCCACCCACCTTGCCTTTACGGCAAGACGGGGCTGAAATACTCTGTGTCGCGGTATCATGATGGCAGACAGACATACAGACGTGCTTTCTGTATTACCACTGTCCGGAATATAATAATCCCTTGGACATTAGTATTGAAATCAAATGTTTCTTATATTGCCAGACACATGGCTATATGATAGGGACGCCGAAAGCGCTGGAGTGCGAGTCGGAAACATTCGAGTCAACGTCGTCCAGCAGCGGGAATGGCGAACCCTACCTTGTGTTCTCGACACAAAAGAAGGCATGTACCGGGGGGGTAGGGAGGGTGACACCTGCGGCCACGGCTTTGTCCAGGCAGCCACCGAGGGCCATACCTCCTTGACATACGAGTTGAGCTGGAAACTGAAAGTGGTGATAAAATCTACAAAACAAAAACGTGCCACCCACCTCGTTCATTTTTCGCATCCCTGCGCGGAACTCTGATCGATCGACTGTTCCATCTCCGTCCAGGTCAAAAGACCGATACGCTCCCGCCAGCTGGAAACAACACAAATGTACAGGGATGGAAAGAAGGGAGGCGTGTTGCCGCAGATTTGAGCGCAATTTTACGTGTAAGACAGAACGTAGCAAATCTGGGGTTTGTGGAGCGGGAAGGGATCTTAACGTATTTGGAAGGCATTTTTTTTAGGGGATGCATACGAGTATGAGAGAGCGAGTTTGGTGGAGATGAGGAGCTGTCATTCAGGAGAAAGATAAGGACACGGCGGATAGCACAAAAGCAAATCGACGTTCAATCAATAGTTCCAGATTCAATAAGCTTGACAAAAGTTAGATTCCGCAAAAAAGTCAACGAGCCGAGAACTGTACCCAATAACCGTTGCCGCAAAATACGTGATGTAGGGGGTGGATTGTTATCATCCCCTTGAGAAAATACGCCAAAAAGGGGGGGTTTCAATACGTACAGGCAGAGGTGTTTGTTTAAGGACTGTTTTCCAAACCTTCAAGAACCGAAGTGTTTTCCGAGAACCTTGTATGGATTAACGCACCGTTCGCAAACCGAGATCGGTGACACGCATTTCTGATTGAACAGGACGGACGGACGACTCAAAACCGAAAAAGAGACGCCCACATATGCTGGCGATTCTGAGTACAAAAGGACCAAAAAGAAGAAAAGAACCAAAAGTATGATATCCATTTTTTTGCAGTTTTTCGTTTAGAGCTAGGAAGAACCAGAAGAAGAAAAAAAAGAAAAATTACAACATCCAAGTTTTTCTAAGCTACTGTTTTTACAAACGTAAGGCATATCGCAGCTAAGGCTTTATTATAAAAATTAAAATACACTCCAGCTGTGAGATCAAACATTTGTCGAAACTCATCTTTGCAAGCTGTGTGTGATACTCCGATCGCGCGTACTACGGGTTGTGTGTCCTCATTAAGGATATAGGTCGGCGACTCCCCTTGCAACTACAGTGTAGCTATCAGGGTCAACAGGGTGATGTTAGGCAGTCTGTGCGCGGAAACTATAAAACCCGTTTCTGAGGGGGACAGAATCTGACAGCTGTGGAAGGAAATGCATCAGTTTATCAAGTGAATCCTGTCAGTCGAATAACCGGTGAGGGGAGGGCGGAGTTTTTAAGGACGTGGGGGCCTGATTTTGATCAAAAGGAGGGCGGGAGTTGGGGAGGGGGGGGAGGGGACGGGTGGGGCAGGTCAATTTGTGCGTGGAAACTATGAATCCTTCTTGTGGGGGAGGGGGGGGGAATGTGGCGGGGGAGGCGGGGGGCGGGGGGAGAGGGCTTTAGGTCGCATAATAGATGTAGGGGTTTGCCATACGCGTGGTGCTAGGTCTAGGCGATGGTGCGGGTGGTGGGGAAGGAGGGGGCGTTGGGGGCGGGGGTGGGTGGGAATGGCAGCAGCGGCATGGACGGCTCTAAAAAGATACCGAAGCGATATCCAAGGCGTGGCAAGTGTTTATTACTCTGGCCGATTTCGATATTAGGTGGGGCGCTTAAGCGAGAGGAAGCGAGAAGAAAGAAGAAAGGAAAAAGAAAAACGAAAGGCCGGGGGGGGGGGGGGGGTTGCAAGAGGTTTAGGTCACATCTAATATTTAAATACACTCCAGCTACGAGATCAAGGATTTGGTCGACACTGATGTTCGCAACATTGTGTGTGATCCTCCGATTTTATGTCGGGATCAAGGGGGTTATGGCAGTTCTTCGTTTGAGTATCCCCGCCAATGGGAGAGAAACTGAACTGTTGCCCCCCCCCAAAACACCAAGACTTTCCACGGGTCGTGACCCGGCGTGCGAGCCGGGTCAGGAGGTAATTCAAAAACCTCGAGTCGAGTCGGGTCGGATCAGGAGGTGTTGAAGACCTCACGGGTCACTCTGAGCCGTGAAACACCCTGAAAAATATCCCCCCCCCCCGGGCCCCACCTATCCCCCCCACGTACTGTACACGACCGCTGTTCTGGGAGTTAGATGGCACACACGCCACATACGGCCAAAGAGGGCGGAGAGGAGAAAGCCAAGGGCGTTTGTTGTGTAATGTGTAAAAGACTCGTACTGAGCGCCTAAAAATGTTGGAGGTGTCTCTATTACGAGTAGAAAGAACGGCGCTTCGTCTCGAAAGGGAGGCGTGGCCAATGGTCAAACGACCAAGGCAAGCGATAATTGAGTACGCCCCCCCCCCTCTGTAGTATCATGAAAACAACCATATTGGGTATACGACTTGCTTCAGCTATGACATGAACGTAGTTACGAACGTTTTCCCTTTGGTCGTTTACCGTGACCGCTAACTTTTTCCCTTTTGGGGCCGTGCAGACTTGCAAAATTGCACCTGCAGCTGGGCCTTTCGAACAGCTGCTGTCACAGCTGGCTTGAAGTGTTGGGTGACAAACGTCTGCCATGTACGTACGTCATCACAGCCTTTGAACCCCGGAGGCACATTCACAACGTATCACATGGGAATACAACTGAGATTGCAAACAGTCCGGGCAGTCAGCCAGAACCAACACTGGGCTCGTTGTAACCACCCCCCGCCCCTATACCTTGCGCTCGGTGCAATAAGCTTCTGCCCTGGTTGGAAAAAACCCAACTTGCTCCGTCCCAGATTTGCCGGAATGAGATGGTCTACAGTCCAAGACTAGGGCAACGCCTGATAATGAGTCCCATAACCTTCCTCCGTTAGGAGTGGAAACGATGCGTCTGGAAAGGTATGCGTAGTGTCAAGGATCGAAAGGCTAAGGCAAGTTTCAAATGAATACCCCCCCCCCCCCCCCCCCCCCCCCCCCCCCCCGCCCAACCCCCCCATCAAAATACGTATGATAGTTGGCCTCGGTTGTAACCGACGCAGTAAAACATTATGTGTATACTGGGGTTGGCGTTGGTTGGCATCGACGTTGTAGAAACATACCAATCACTGCGTGAGGTAGACAACCACATGGTTACGATTTTTGTTTTTGTTTTTTTGTTTTGTTTGTTTTTGGCGGTCACCATGATGGTTATCGAGTTGGATCACATTGTGCGAGGCGGAGAACCTTCACTCCGTACAAGGGGGATGATTGCATCAAGTAGTGTGAATATGGTAAGGCACCCACGAGGCAGCTACATATCATAGTAATACCAAGTCTCTGGAGTGACCACACCAGAAAACGAAGCAACTCATTGGCGCTGTCATCCATAAGCAATAAAGTTAGCACAAGGTGCCGTAGTCCATCTTACGAGCGATTCTTGGAAGGATGCAGTTCACCCTTCATGCGACTCGCGGAACACCTCACGACGCTTCGCGCTTGGTGCAAGCAATGCCTGCCTGGTCGGTGGAAGCCCTGCATGCTCCGTCCCCGCACAGAAGGGATGCGATGGTCAATGACCATACGACTACGGCCATGCACTAATTGAGTACCCCCCCCCCCCGACCCCCACCCCAAAAAACCTAGACCATAACATTGTTTCCCCCCACCTGCTGACGATTTTGGAACGCAAACACCGGGAACAGATTGAGTCACTCGCTTGGTGCACGCGATGTCTGCCTGGTCGGTGAAAACCCGACGTGCTCCGTTCCGGCATTGTTGGTGTGCGAGGGTCAGTGGTCCTGAAGACTACCGCCATGCACGAAACGGCGTTTACGCCCTCCCCCCCGTGAAAGTGGTAGGAGTCATCCCTCGGCAGGGGTGGCGGTTGTTGGATTAACTAATTTTGAGATCACAGAAGTGTTGGTCGGGTTGCGCGAACGAATGCCTTCGAAGTCATGCCTCGGGTGATGATGGATGATGTGTTGAGCTCCTCGCGTCTGCACCCCAACGTAGCGTGGGATTAGTTCTAGGTTCTAATGATTGCACCCACCCGCCCCACACACACCATAGCATGGTTCCCCACCTGCTGGCGGTTCTGAAACATAAAGTTGGAAACAGATTGGATGACCCCCTCTTGCCATCCAACCTCCTGCATAAGTCGCCCTTCCGCGCCCCCCCCTCCCGACGGTGCCGTGGAAGCGCTTGAATCTGACGGCTCCCTGAGCAACGGTGATATTGATGCAAGGACAAGGAAACAGTGGACCTTGTATCAATTATACTGATGGACTCTATGTATTATACATGAAAGCGATGCTGAAAAAAAACGTTCGAATTGGGGGGAAAACGCCTCATTCGATCGTTTTACGAGGCGGAATAATTAGATCGATGCTATGGGCGGGAGTAGGTGCGGAAGGGGTCTAGTCTTCGTGCGTCGGTTTTCCTTTAATTTTTTTTCTTGGGGGCTCATCTTCTTTTCTGTTTGTTTGTTTTTTCCTCTTGGGCTCGTATTCTTCTCTGGGGGATGCTTGCGAGTGGTCGGCGCTGATAGCCTTATGCTGCACGTTGATAGTTGGATGGCTAACACCCAACAATAACGAGCGTGGACCGTCGTACCTGCTACTTCTAGAAAAAACAAAGCGGTACAAGACTTACTGATAAACGGTCTGTAAATGAGTAAAATAATTGATGAATTCGTTTCTTCTTTTATTCTTAAGAGATTATACGAAAAGGCGCCGGTAAAGTCGAGAGCGGCTGGAGTATCGCGACGAACAAAGACACTGTATATACTACACACAACACATAATCAACCCGTTTGGAGCCCAGGTGCAGCCCTCGAAAACATCGTAACACGCGTTTTCTTGTCTGCCGTCTGGGAAGAACTTGCAGCATTGCAAGTACCTTCATCGATTGGGGTTAGCCTTAGGGTTAGGACTAAGGTCTTGGGACGCTCCCTTCAAGAGGAAAAAAAGGCTAGGGTTGAGGTGAGGATTCGGGGCAGGACACGTACCACGATAGGGGCATAGTACGTTTTGGGGCGCCCAAGTATTATTTCTGAATGGCTGGGGCGCCTTAACCGAACGTCGTCGGAAAAAAAAAAAAAATCGTCATTCTTGTTGCGCAGAAATGGCAATCTCTTGTGTACTACCTAGGGCCACGGGGTCTGGATTGTCGGGTTGCACTTTTTCAGCTTTTTTCTCGTAAATTAAACAAATTTTGGGGCCCAAGTACTTCTGTCTGTATGACGGGGGCGTCTTAACCGAAAATCGTCGGGGAAAAAATTCCGTCATTCTTGTTGTGCAAAAATGAAAATGTGTTGTGTGTGACCTACGTGGGGCCACGGGGTTTCGGTTTGTCGGGTTACACTTTTCAGTTTTTTGCTCGAAAATCAATTTTTTGAGGCCCAAATGTTTTTGGTCTGAATGACGGGGCCTCCTTAACCGGAAATCGTTGGACCAAGAAAAATCGCCATTCTTGTTGTGCAGAAATGAAAATGTGTACCAGGGCCACGGGATTTGGTTAGATTTTTCAGTTTTTTGCTCGAAAATCAAGTTTTGGGGGGGAGCGTAAGGTATAGACTAGAGATCCTAAAATCAAGGAGCGAGCCTCGAAGATGAAAAAAAAGTTGCTCGTCTGCCGTCGCGTGTGTCTCGGGGTAGGAGGACACGTCCTTACGATAGATAGGGGGAGGGGGGTAGCTAGATTTGTGAGTCGGGACAACGTAAGTCACCTTATTAGTTACTAGTTGGACTAATAGTTAGTCGTTTCCCGGAGGTACTGAATATCCGACTTATTGCGTTTTTTCCTTTCGTGTAGGAAGGATTGCTAATTGTCGGTCGGACGCACTTTCCGTTTTCAGGGCAGGGTTTTCTCGGCCGGGGGAAGGGGTGATTTTGCTCGCCTCGCTCGCCTGGCTTAAGTCGGCAAGTTGGCTGGTCATAAGATGATTCCGCCAGTCGACTTGCCGATTGAAGCCAGTTAGTCAGCCCAAAGCACATACCGACTACCATAGCTATTATTCCGATACCGATTAAAGCCAGTTAGTTAGCCAAAAGCACGTACCGACTACCATAGCTATTAGTCATCCAAGCCTAACGGCTCGCAGCTCTGCGGGTAGCACTTGGTGACTGACGGTGACTCCTCGCCTGAGAGAGTACCCGACTTCATTGAAATGCTAACATGCTAAGGTTCTTGGTGTGTTTTTGGGATGAGATGCACACAGATAGTCGATAAAGGAGCCTTTCCGAAGCAACAAAAAAGGCCCACCTCTCTACCACACCTCTGCTACGATAGAGGTGCACCAACCATTGTTTTTTCTGAGGTTCTCCTCAATTTGGGACCTTAAGACCTTGGGACCTTAAGACCTGTCTTAAGGTCCCAAAGACTGATTTGGGGAAAAATAAAACCGCCATCGTACCGGATGAAAAATCCCGTGGCCTAGGTACACAACGAGAAAAATAATCAATCATGCAAAAAGAAATGTCCTATTATTTATTTTTTTTCCGACGGTTTTGGGTTAAGGAGCCCCGTCATTCAGAAAATGGTTTTCGCCCAAAAAAGGTGTACTTTAACACCTCTATATCGTAGCATGCGTTCTACCGTAGCATGTTTCTTCTATACTTTGTGTCATTTGTGTACCTGGGCTCCAAAAAGGTTATGGAAGGTGTAGGGTTTAAGTTTCTGCTGGCACTCATTAGCCAAACGACAAGCACACCTCTCTTCTTTGCGCTTTTGGCTCTCTTCTAGCTGAACGCTCTCGAGCTTCTTCCTCAGCTCGTCTGGCGACTGGACTTGGATGCTCTGACGCCCCACGCTTCCCCTTCGGTCGGTAACCCGGAACGCTCTCGTAAACTCCGCCTGCCGCCGTTGCCGAAAGGGGGCGGAGACATTCGCCAACATCGGTGGGGGCCAAAAATATTCGAGTTATCCCGCGGTAGGGATTGCAGTTGTTGGACTAAGTTATAATGCGCTTCTCAAGTGCGGGCTATCGGTTAGCCTGAAATGTTTACGAGAATACTCGCTCTAGGACTAGTTTATAAAGGTTTTGGGTCGGGTTGCGCGAACGAATGCCTTCGAAGTCAGTTTCGGATGAGATCTTAAGCAGGCTCCTCATGTTAGGAGCTCAGAAAATTCTTAGAATCTGCTGCACCCCCACCATGGGATGATTTCTTGGAAGCGTTTGGGATAATTCCGTCCGATCGCTTTTTTCTTGCGCGGTCTTCGTCTACCCTTTTTTCCTCATCACATTGTTTTTTTCCACTCCATAGTTGTAGGAGCCTGGCTCATTTTTTTACCACGGACTGTTAGTAGAGTGCAGCGAGGAGTTAACGTACGAACAACCCATCGACTGTTGGTAGAGTATGGCGAGGAGTTAACGTGAGAACAACAACAACACCACCACCATCACCACCACCACAACCACCACCACCACCACCACGGACCCCAGCGCCACCACCACCACCACCACCACCACCAGCACTAGCACCACCAGCACCAGCACCACCACCACCACCACCACCACCACCACCACCACCACCACCACCACCAACAACAACCTTGCTAATCTTCTTGTCGTTGTCAGTATCGATGTCTTCCATGAGGGAGACGAGGTCCGCCTTGCTGAAGGAAGCCCCTAAGTCGATAAACTTGTCGGCCAGGCCGTCGTAGGTAAAGTATCCCGCTCCTTCCTTGTCCAACGCCGCGTAGGCCTTTTCCATCGTCCGGTGCTTCCTGGTGCGATGATTTTCAGGCTTTTAGACGGTGTTTGTCCAACATTTTACCATAGGCTACATATATATCTTAGGGAACTGAATTGCATGGTCTAATGTGATAAGATTGTTGACCAATGCTACGGCAGGGGGGGTCCCTCCATTTTGACTCCTGGGTTTTGAGCCACTCGCACTAAAATGACTCTCTACCTCACTGACGAAAACACTTTAGAAGATTTTTTGTCGCAGCATGGCCTGCCATTCCATTGCGGGTTCATATATATAAAAAACAAATAGCACGAAAGATCAAGTCCGCAAAAGAACGGGGGGGGCACTCCTGCGAGCCACCACAATGAAGGGCCCCCAAGCTGCCCTCGCCACCGCAGCCATGGTCAGTGTTCCTCCCTATCGCTGTTGACGGTCTACCCGGTATTGATGAAGGGTCAGACAAGTTACTACTCAAACTAGGCACTGTAACACTGTTATCAGCCAGGCCGTATTAGGTGAAGCCTCTCGCCCCGTCCTTGTCCAACGCCGCGTTGGGTTCTCCCAGCGTCTGGTGGCGCTCCCTGATGTAATTTCTATAATACCAGGTAATCATTATTATTGTTTTTACACTGTTTTCCAGTTGGCCACCTGGAGCATGAGCCTTAACATCGATCATTCACGACAGAATCAGACGGTAGGCAGCGGCCACATGCGTGTGTGTCATCTTGTGCTGGAGCAGTTGTTGTTTATTTAAACTACTAGTAGTTGTTGGTAATTCTACGTGCGTTCGTGTGCCATCTTGTGCTGGAGCAGATGTTATTTATTTAGACTACCAGTAGTTGGTGATAATTCTACGTGCGTTTGTGTGCCATCTTGTGCTGGAGCAGTTATTATTTTCTTGTAAAACCACTGCAGTAGTAGTTATTAATAATTCTATTATTGTCGTACTTCGGCAATGTTCAGCCCTGTAAAATTCGACGCGAATCGACGAGGGAAGAAAATACTGAATTATCCTCGAGATAAAGTGAAGGCAAGTACCGTAGTGGAGAGGGGGGGGGAAGAGAGCGCGCTATGTGACCCCGGATCTGAGTTACTACTGGGAGGGAGTGCGAGAGTAGTGCGACGATAATAAATAGGATGAAAAAAAAAAGAAGAAAAAAGACGCATGCTCCGGTAGACATGCACCGTTTTTTTTCTAATACCCCCCCTCAATGGAGGAGGTGTATACCATCTTAACTCATCTTACTCCATCTTAACCCATCTTAACCCACCCCGAAAAAATGGATTTGAGAAAAGTGAAAGTTATACCCGATGAACAGATCCCATGGCCTAGGCATTCGCCGAAAACATCGCGAAAAAATATTGAAGTCCTCTGACGGTATTGGGTGCACCTTTAGCACATGCTACGTTAGAGACATATTCAACATCTTTTGTTCTGGAGCTCCTCACTTGGAGCTCGATTTTCCACCCGAAAACCGACTTTGAGCTCAAGTGCAATCCGATAAACAAGCCCGTGGCCCAGGTATACAAAACTATATTTTTTTTCAAGAAAAAGAAAATAAGAATGGCACTCAAACGAATTTGGGGTAAGGTTGGGTTAAGGCGTTTCTTTAGTCACAAAAAAAACGTGAAAAAGTGCTGCGTCTATCGTATCATATCGTAGCACGCGTCCTTTGTGTGTTTCTGGGGCTCCTGACTTGAAGAGCTACAGTAGCTCCAGGTGTCTCACCTATATAGGATGTTTCTTGTTGAGAAAACGGAGAATGGCAACCAGATGCACAGTAGGTTTAAAAAATAAAAATAAAACTGAAACACTTGCGACACCACAAGAAATGACAACTTTTCCGAAGGTTGTGTGGGCTAAGGAGCCCCCGCCCGTCATTCGGGAAACATTTTAGCCAACAAAAAAAATGAGTCATCTCACGGTAGTAACGGCAGGGGTTGCACTGTTTGGGTCAAAATGTTGCTGGTAATGTCGATAATGTTGATAGTGTTGATAGTGTTGATAATGTTGATAATGCTGATAGTGTTGATAGTGTTGATACTGTTGATACTGTTGATAATGTTGGTAATGTTGATAACGTCGATAATGTTGACAACGTTGACAATATTGATAAAGTTGATAATATTGATAATGTTGCTAATGTTGATAACGTTGATAACATTGACAACGTTGATAATATTGATAACGTTGCTAATGTTGATATTGTTGATAATGTTACGGTGGAGCAGCTCAAGTGTGGAACAACTATCTATCGGGTAGCATGATAATTTCACGAGTGTATACTTTTTAGGACTAGGGTAGCGCATGAAATGGCTGGTTGGGTTGCGGGAACGAATGAATGTCTTCGAAGTAATGTTTCGGGTGAGACATTGAGCTAGCTCCTCACGTTAGGAGCTCAGAAAAATCTTAGAATCTGCTGCACCCCTGCTGTATCGTGGGATGACCTAAAAGCGCCATCTTTATCGCAGCATGCAACCATATGTGAGCTTCCACGTCGATCCCCAAAGAGAACTGATATAAACCAATTTCAGTTGTTTCAATCTAAGAAGGAAAATCTTGCAATACGATGGGGGGAACACATCGCACACACCCTTGGCCTTGGGTCGGTAAGGGGGGTGGCCCATGGTATCGCTCGGTACATTACGGCAAGAGGACACTTATCGCCCCCCCCCTTCCCTCCGCCTCCAAACGCCCCCCTGCCCCCACCCCCTCCCCGGCCTCCTAACCCCCCCCCCGTCCCACCCCCCCCTACCTCATCCCCCCCTCGCCCCTTCCATTTCCTTTCCCTCCCCTCCCCGTAGCCCCCTCACCCCTCCCACCGACCCCCCCCTTCCCCCCCTTCCCCGTGGCAGATATTACCCCCCTATGATCGTCAAGACTCACTTGAGCAGCTTGGTGATTAGTTCCTTCATCTGCTGATCCTGCGAGACCGTGAGAACCAGACTGCACCGACGTCCGCTTACAGCTTTCACGATTTCCTCCTGGGGGGGGAACAACATCATCAGTGAGTGTCGTTGGACAGAGAAGGAAATAGCGGGTCGCCCCAGCGCTACTGTAGGGGTGTACCAGGGGTATACCTTTTTTTGTCCCGAGACTCCCCACTTTAGACGCATGCTACGGTGCAGGTGTACCTTTATTTGGCTCGAGGAGATTTATACCTCGCCCGAATTTTTTCTTTGAATAAACTGAAAGGTGCAAGCCGAAGCCGATGAACAGACCCAAGGACCAGGTATACCAAAACAAAAATTGCATTTTTGTCGTTTTTTTCCATCCCGTTCATGGTCCTCGCACTACGCTCGTGGGATTGCCCCTTTTAGAACTCTTATTCCCGTTGTGAGGCTAAAACACTTAGAAATAGAATAGGATAATTGTAGGAGTTGGAAAGGGTTAATGAAAACGTACCACCCGTTTATGATACCGCCGAAATTTGGCTATGAAACTCCCACGTGTTCATCTCGCATCTTGCTTGGAATTGACCCGTTCAGAACTTCACTCCCGTTGTGGAGACTAAAACACTTACAAATAAACTATTAATAGGATCATTGTAGGAGTCGCAAATGGGCTAATAAAAACGTACACTCTAAAAGATACCGCCGGAGCATGATTCTGAAACCCCTACGTATTTGTGTCACATGTTACTTGGAATTAACCCCTTGAGAATTGCATTCCCGTTACGGAGACACACTCAAAAATAGAATGTAATCATCGTAGGAGTTGGAAGTGGGCTACGAAAAAAACACACCTCCTTAATGACACCACCGTGCCGTGGCTCTGAATCCCTACGTGGTATCTTACATATTGCTTGGCGTTAAGGCGTATGCAGACAGCTTCGAACCTCGATGCAAAATCCTACCGGTGAATCGTGCTATCATACTTGAGGAGCCCCAACAGTCAGAACCCTCCTATGGTACCCCATTGCATGGCTATCACACCCTTACAGTATTTGTCTCACATCTTGCTCGGCGTTAAGGCGCGTGAAGACAGGGCTCGAACTTTTATGTGAACTCGTGTAGGTCTGATCGTGCTATCGCAGTCTTTGTCTAGGGTTTAGAGTAGCGCTCGCCGCTGAACACGCCCTCTGAATCCATTGTTTTTAGCATCTCCTAAAACGTGAGCCTGGGGATTTGATAATCAAAAATTTATAGTGCCCTCTAATGAACTTGGCGTCCTTATTGGGAAATTTATCATTCGTGGACTTGTGCCGTACTCCTCTCACATCTTCCTTGGCGTTAAGGCGCGTGAATACAGCCTCGAACCTCGAGGCGAACTCGTGTAGGTCGATCGTGCTGTCGCAGTCTTTGTCTAGGCCACGCATCAGCTCAAACACCTGGACGACGCGCCAACGAGGGGGAAAAGTGAAATGGCAGAACGCGGCGCGAAATGCGGCACACAAGGAAAAAAACGCGGCAGTGTATCTAAGCTCGTGCTGCACATTGCTGTCGTTGCTGTGGTCCTCACACTAACTCAGAGCCTTAATCTAGCCATAACATATGTATGTCCGTGGCCATAATACAGGCAGGCTCCAATACTTCAGTAATATCACGGAACACAACTGGTTTTCCAGCGGTGTTGGGAGTTTGCTAGTCTCATGGAGGAGCTCCGTCCGGCAGAAACGTTTAGGTCAAAAAAGAGGTGCTGCACCCTTATCGTATCACGCGTCCATTGGGCCATGCTACGGTGGGGCGGAAGTACCTTTATCTTCTCGAGTACATTTTGTTTCTGGTACTTTTTTTCTCAGATCCCTAAAATGAATTAGTTATCGCACTCAGACATTCCTAGGCATAGCACACAATAAATATTAGAGCATTTTCTAAGCATACGTGGTTTTCCGACATTAGGTAGGTTGTTAGTTGACTATTGATGGTAGTTGATTAGTTGATTAGTGTCATACCGTGAGTCAAAAACGCTGTGGCCCAACAGAGGTACAGTACCCCTGTCGTTGCACGCTTACGTATTCTACCACCTATGCTTGGTACAGCATAACGCATTGCGCGAGAAAACAATGAACAAATCATCGATTTACCCCGAAAAAAATATGCGAGTCCCGCATATGGGTCAGAGCCTACGTTTTCATGGCTCCAACCCAACAAACCTCACCTGTTCGTCGCTGAGTCCGATCTCCAACTTCTTGAGAGTATTCACGAACTCCTCGTACTCGATGTTGCCATCTCCGTCCACATCGAAGTAGTCGAAAGCCTCGCGCACATCGCCGGCCCCCATTGCGACGAACATGCGTTCGCAGATCTGATCCACGATAGCGTCTTGCCACTGGGTGGCGTTTAGCCCACTCACCTAGGGGGGGTTGCGGTTAGGGGGAGGGGGAGGGGTAGGGGGGGGGGTAGGGGGAGGGCGAAGGGCGGGGAAAGAGGCGGGAGAGGCTGGGGGTTGGCTGGGGGGGGGGGGGGGGGGGTCGGGGGGGGGGGGAAGCGCAGATACGCAATGCCACAAACGTGCGCTCGCAGATCTGATCCTTTCTGATCCTCGATGGTGTCTTGCCACTGGGAGGAGTTTAGCTCACTTACCTGGGAGGGGGTCGTCGGCGACAAGCATCGAGGCCGGCGCGAGGGGGCATTGCGCTGTCTGCTACTGGACACGCACGCGTGGTTGTCGTACTCCATGACATCAACACCACGAAGTTGAAGATGTTACGGCATGATATACACCGGTGAAAACACGGCCAAAAATCCACGCGGGCTTCGACACGGGCAAACCCGTTTCACCCTGCGTATTTCTGACAAAAATGAGACTAAAATAACCACGCAATAAAAACCATTGTTGGAATACCGCCGAGTTGGTACGTTTTTACAAATAACGTTTGTGGAGTACCCAGGCCCCGAAGAGAGTTGACTATTTTCTATTCTCTTCTCTGTGGCTGATGGGGCTTGTTAAACGAACAAACCACGACAACAAATATTCTTGGAACGCCGCCTACCACGTGGAATGTTTGGCAGTGTGGTTTGGCAGTGTGGTTGGCTGAATACCTAGGCGACGGTCATGGGGACAAGCCCAACATTTTTCCCGTCAGAAAAAGCCATTTTTTTCAGGGGTGAGGTAGGGGAGTGCAGTAGTATTGGGGCAACATGGTCCTAGGGACCGACTCCTGATATACAGGGGTGACTCTGGCTCTGGAATGTTTACTCACACGAGAGTTGCTTGGTTGGATGCTACATCTCTGGTGTTAGTTGCATGCTGTCGGCAAGGGGTACGTTCTGACAGAAGGGGGAGCTGAGCCGTTCGTTCAGGCAGGCGATGACGCCTGCCAGCTATAAAGGGGACACTGCTATAAATCCAAACGCCGCAACCGGAGAAAGGGGATATTTCAACGGGAGCCCCTCAAGCGAGGGAGAAGGCTCAAGAACATTTAGCTTTCACCCCCCCGGGCAGCATGCATCAAGATACAGTAGCGGTGCGAAAGAAGACCGGAGCATATACACTTATCTGTTTTCCCTCTCACCTGAACGCGGTATCTCTCGAGGAACTTGGTGTAGTTTATCAAACCGCTCTCCTCCACTTCCGTCAATCGTTCCTGCACATAATAGAACGAAAAATCACGATAGCGTACAGGTGAGAAGCGAACAAAAAGGAAGCAGTGGAGGTTAGCTGCCAATCGATTCTGCAGAGGGTGCAAGCTTGCGGTAGGGACCAACCCAATATTTTCCTGAGGCTCTGTATTTGAGTGGGCTCGATACCTCTCCTACCCCAAACGCGATGATGAGAGAGAAGAAAAAACGCGATCCGATGGACAATGCCATGGCCTAGGTATGCAAGTAATATTGTATTAACAGGATAACCCCTTTAGAGCCCCCCAACCCCTCCATATACTAAATCCAAGTAACTTTGGACCCGAAAACGAGTTTCCAGTTGTAAAAGCGTTAAGGAGGGCCCCGTCCTTTAGATGTATACTTCGTGGTATATTTTTTTTTGCCGAAAAAAGTGCTCTCTCTCGTACCGCGACATGCGCCAGAGAACGACAGCAGCAGTGTAGAGCAGGTGACGAGGGAAGAACAAGGACAGGGATTACGAGTCAACTCGATCCCACAGACAGCACGACAAGCGCAGAGGGGAAAAATACAGGAAATTTTGCAGGGGTTGTGTGTTGGCTGCAGTTGATGGCTTAGCATCACAGCCAGCCCCTAGATTTTTTTTGTTTTTTTTTGGGCGGGATTTTAACGTAGTTAGTCGTAGTGATCACTCGGTCATCTTCTGAAGCCTCGTTTTTTTAACAGGGTAGAGGTGCGCATCATTTTTACCTTTCTTTTTCATCCTCCGGCGGATGGATGGGGGAAAATAAAGCTTAAGGTCACCTCCACGTATTTTCATATATGTCGTGTGTCAGTTTAACTCAATTATATTCGCGATCCAGCTGGTTTTATGGCGTGTCCTCTAGTTCCTGTGAGGGCGGCATCGCGAGCCGTCCCTACCGGTGGTCCCCGCTGTTGTACTACTCCAGCAGCGTAAGCTATAGTTGTATACGGGTGCGTGAGTATGTAGTTTTTGCCCTGCAAGGTTCTCGGCTTGAGAAGCTCTGTACCTCACCCCCCCTCCAAAAAAAAAAAAAAAAGACACGAGTAAACTGAGAAAGTGCATGCTGATGAACAGACCCAAGGGCCAGGCACATCATTACAAAAAGGAAACATTACAAAAAAAAGTGATGAGTTTTCCGACGATTTCCGTTCGCCGAAAAAAAAATGCTACTACCTCTGTCGGAGAAAACGCCTTTTTCTGCGCCAATGGCTACGATAGTGAGGGGGGTCTACCCCCATTTTCGCTGGTGTGTTTTAGACCGTTCGCGCGATTGGCCCTGCGGCGTAACTGTTTGGTTTGGTCACCGCGGCGTAACAAACAATCCCATGGAGGCGGTGCGTGTCACGAACCCGAACAGCACAAAATATCGGGACTGGACACAAATTAGCTAGACCCTCGCTCGAGTGGCTCTGACCAGCTGAAACAGTAAAATCCCTAAACGTACCCCCCCCCACAAATGGTTTCTTACTAATATACGAGGAGGAACGGGATGCGTTAGAGGAGGAGACGAGGAAATGAGACGTACGTGACGCGGAAGAGTTTGGTAGACTAGAGACTTGCGAGAAAACGATCGCTATCCTAGGAGATAGATGGTGGCCGCAGACGGCGAAACAGGACGGGGATAGGATAGGCAAACAGTTTCTATGTAGTATATGGGAAAGACGTAAAGAGCACCTAAATGTTGGGAGGTGTCTCTATCAGGAGTAGGAACGGTGCTCCGTCTTAAAACGGATGCGTAGTGCAATGGACAAATTACTGAGGCAAGCAACAAATGAGTACGCCGCCCCCCCCCCAACCCACACGCGGTTTCTTTTTAGGATGCAGCTCATCCTTCATGCGACTCGCTGAACGCCTCACGGCGCTTCGCGCTTGGTGCGCGCGATGCCTGCCTGCTCGGTGAAAATCGGAGCTACTCCGTCCCGGCATAGTAGGGATGCGCGGGTCTATGGTCTTTCAAGACTACGGCAATGCGTGAAATGAGTACACCCTCCCCCAACCCCCGATCGTACGTAGCTTTGGTAATTTTCAGGCAGTGTTACGCGCGAACATCTTCGACAACAAATCAAAGGGTACCAAAAGGAGTGCTAATCACAATGATCGACAACAGGCAAGGCAGTAGGTGCTATGACATTGCCTCGGAAGATCGGTAATTACCTCAGCATAGGTAATGGGGGATATTTGTCCTTCTTGGGAGGCACCCCCTACATGGGACAATAGCAGGTGAGATTATGACGCCCACCTTTGATCGGTCGATATCGGTGCATCAGAGTGGGCTAGTGTTATGACATTATTACCTTGGAGGCTGGAAATACCCTGAGAAGTAGGGAGTAGGGAGTAGGGAGGTGAGGGGAAGAACAGGTGGGCATATGGTGGCCCCACCTGGGTATAGTCTTTCGTTGGAGAGTGGGGATGGAGTAAGTTGCTCTCTTCTTCTATCTCTTGGCGACGACGAACACGCGTGGGTAATGACGAGGGAGTCATCCCACGCTAGCTACTAATAGAGGCGCAGCAGATTCCAACAAGTTTCCGAGCTCCTGACACGAGGAGCTCCATATATTTAATAGCCACTTATCAGTAGATCCGGGTCGGGTTGCGAGAGACGAGGTACTGCTGTGTCACGCAATTCGATGCGAGTCGACGAGGGAACAGAGGGCTGAACATTAGAGATGATACGAAGTACTTGTTAGTATTCATCATTGTCGACCGACCGAAGCAATGGCCGGCTGTAAGTTAACTTGCGTGCACATACATGCAGAGGCACGTATAGTGCCACAACCTATCGGAGTTGGCTCTGGCGTGAGTGCCAAGCGTGGCGCAACAACGAGACTGACCGTGGGTTGGTCGGCATCGCCGTCCGGGATCACCGGACTGTCAGCTGAGTGAACACTGAAGTCTTCTCGCGATGAAAACGAAGGCACGTACCTTAGGGGGGAGGGGGGATAATAGCTCGATTAGTGGCCCTGGGTCTCAGTTACGTCTAGGGAGGGAGAAATATAAGATAAAAAGTGCGAAGATAATAAATTGGATGGGTACAGAAAAAAAACATGAAACACCCTGGCTTCGTGAAAAAATGACTACTACTTTATGCAAGGAAAAATATGCATATAAACGATGCCGAAAACCACCCAGTTGCTTGAAAAGCAGCAACCAAGAGAAAATAAAAAAACATTCCTCATGCATACGCACGTTGCTAAACACCACCGAGTTGCTCGAAATAAACTGTTCATGAAGAAAAAAAAAAACATAACCGCACAGGTGCTTGCAATGAACGACCAGAGACGTATCCTACCGTAATGACCATCGCCTCTATTGATAGCTATTATGGCATTACAACACTTTGATGTGAGTCGACGAGGGAAGAAATAGCTGGAATCTTCTCGCGATAAAAAATGAAGGCACGCATTGTAGTCGGGGGGCGGGGGGGGGGGGAAGAGCCTGCTTGGTAACCCCGGATCTAAGTTACGTCTACCGAGGGAGAAGGAGAAAGAAAAAGCGCGAAGACATTAGAAGGGATGAACAAAAAACAAAACAAAAAAGTGGCTACTCGGGTAATGCATGCCCTCACATATGGAAACCCAACTCATTTCTTGAATTTGCGTGGGATGTGTTCAGCCCTTACCGCAATTCTGGATTATATTATATTGGACAAAGCATGAAAACCGGGGAAGTCGGTTTGGCTCACCTGTGCTTGCAGTATTATGGGAAGGAACACATCAGAAACTGCCCGAAACACTACTTTAGACCCCTACCCCGACCCCAACCCTACGACCAATAGAGCTTTCTCAACTTTCTCCGGGAAAAATCCGACACCTTTTTCTTTCGTTGACAATTTGGTCGTCCACATTAAAACCCATACTTCGAAGTATATAAAAATATTCCCCGATTTCTACACTCTATCCTAGATAATAATCTAGACGTCTCGCAAAAGGCTACTTGTTCTGCCTGTCGCCATACAAAAGCAGAGACTTAAATCTCGCTCGCATAAATTATGCTTGGTACAATAACTGTCTGTGGGGCCTCCTCCAACATCAAATGCACTATTGGTTCAGTGGTAGAATGCGTGATTGCCATTCACGCGACCCGAGTTCGATTCTCGGATATTGCATACTCTTTTTCTAGCTTTCGGATCTTTATTTTTTTTTTAGATTTCACACAACTATTAATACCTGTACGAATGCTCGTATATGTATCGGGTTTTATGCCTGTTGGGTAAATCCAATTAAACCCCACCATCAATCGTTCAAAAGACAGTCACTAAACCAATAAGCACAAATTATCGAGGTGCTGGGAGGCACCGCGTCGCGTTGTTTGGCTTCTTCTCGTATCATACACTGCTTCTTTCTTAAGGCTTGGTACAGGTCAACCCTCCAAGTGACCGAACGGGAGCGGCGGATTAAATCAATCCCCGCCACACCAACAGGTGACTATTTTGGGACCAAAGGAACACAAATCCTGGAACAGCGAAATACTGCATCAGGCCCACCAGGGCCGTTCTCGGGACCTATCTTCATATCTATCGCTAGATACGTACACCAACAATTCCACGCGACTCGACGAGGGAAGGAAGCGCCGAAGTCTTCTCGCGATAATAACGAAGGCGTGTACCGTAGTGGGGAGGGGTGCTTAGTGATCCCTGTATCATCTGAGTCATTTCTAGGCAGGGAGAAAGGAGAAAGAAAAAGTGCGAAGATAATATAAGGGATGATGAGCATTGAGCAAAAAACAAAACAAAAAAAAGACATTCATTGTTGTTGTGTTATTTCCGTCGTGGAAGCAGACGACAGAACAGAACACCAACAGAGTCACGACAGGAGAAAAATGGCGGGGCCGACCACGAAAACAATGATGATAGTAGAGTTGCTCTGCATCAGTGTGAAGAAGTGCTTCCGGTAGTAAACTTTAAGAGAGAACGACAGCAATATTGAGGACCTACGATATTACACAAAAAATATATATCTTCCACTGTTTCTACCTAGCTAGGTTCCCCCGTGTTGTTAGTTTAGCCCTTTTGGGTCTTACTTGATTGAAGTATAGGGAAATTTACGAAGGAAATTGACGATTGCAGCATCTTTCACACGAAACAACCCGACCCGGGCTGCTAGACTGACTGACGATTGATATTGATATTGATATTGATATTGATATTGGCATTGATATTGATATTGATATTGATATTGATACTGATATTGATATTGATATTGATATTGATATTGATATGGATATTGGTATTGGTATTGATATTGATATTGATATTGATATTGATATTGATGTTGATGTTGATATTGATATATTTATATTGACACTGATATCGATAGTGATATTGATATTGATATTGATACCTATCGAAGTCAAACGCGAACACCTATAAGACACGCGTGCATGGCTAGGGCCACCTGCACTATCTGCATTTTTGGTGGAAGCTCCTGAAAGCTTCCATCGAAGCTTCCATGGAAGATATGGAAGCTTCGACGACTTCCACGGAAGCTTCCATCGCTTCCATGGAAGCTTTCATGGAAGCTTCCATCGCTTCCATGGAAGCGTGGAAGCTTCCGTGGAAGCAATGGAAGCTTCTATGGAAGTATGGAAGCTTCCACGGAAGCTTCCACGCTTCCATGCTGTGGAAGCTTCCATGAAAGCTTCCACGGAAGCTTCCACGGAAGCAACTTCCACGGAATCTTCCATGAAAGCTTCCACGGAAGCAACGGACGCAACTTCCACGGAAGCTCCCATGAAAGCTTCCACGGAAGCTTCCACGGAAGCAACTTCCACGAAAGCTTCCACGGAAGCTTCGACGGAAGCAACTTCCACGGAAGCTTTCACAAAAGCTTCCGCGCAAGCAACTTCCACGGAAGCTTCCACGAAAGCTTCCACGGAAGCTTCCACCGAAGCAACTTCCACGGAAGCTTCCATAAAAGCTTCCACGGAAGCTTCCACGGAAGCAATTCCACGGAAGCTTCCATGAAAGCTTCCACGGAAGCTTCCATGGAAGCAACTTCCACCGAAACAACTTCCACGGAAGCTTCTATGAAAGGTTTCACGGAAGCTTCCACGGAAGCAACCTAACTCTAACCCTAACCCTAACCCTACGCCTTCCATGGGAGTAACTTCCGTGGAAGCTTCCATTACTTCCGCGAAAGCTTCCATTACTTCCATGAAAGCTTTCGTAGAAAAATTCGTGGAAGCTCCCATGGAATATACTTCCACGGAAGCTTTCATATCTTCCATATCTTCCATGGAAGCTTTCACGGAAGCTGACGGAAGCTCCCATGAAAGCTTCCGTTGAAGTTACTTCCGTGGAAGCTTTCATATCTTCCATATTTTCCATGGAAGCTTCCACGGAAGCTCCCACGAAGACTTCCGTGGAAGTTACTTCCGTAAAAGCTTCCATAACTTCCGCGAAAGCTTCCATTACTTCCATGAAAGCTTCCATGGAAGCTTTCGTGGAAGTTACTTCCATGGAAGCTTTCGTGGAAGCTTTCGTTGAAGCTCCCGTGGAAGTTACTTCCGTGGAAGCTTTCATATCGTCCATATCTTCCATGGAAGCTTCCACGGAATCTTCTATGGAAGCTTCCATGAAAGCTTCCGCGGAAGCTATGGAAGCTTCCATGGAAGCTTCCATAGCTTCCATATCTTCCATGGAAGCTTCCATGGAAGCGGTGAAAGCTTCCACGGAAGCTTTCACGAGTTTCCACGGAAGCTTTCACGAGTTTCCACGCAAAATGCAAGTAGTGCAGGAGATCGGGCTTTCGCTGCCGTGTGCTGCATGCTCGCGTTACGACAAGAACGAGATAATACCTTGCTTTATCGCTGTACCTGGGCCCAAAAGCGGTTCAGAGAAGTACTGTCGGCCGAAACCATACCCCCCCTAACGACTTGACAAGTGGAAACCCTCTTGGGGGAAATATATACTTGAATTTAGTATAGGGAGGGATTTCGGGGCTCTAAAGGGGTCAAGCCGGGGTACCCGCGGCTGCATCGTCTGGGTCCCGCCTGGCTGTGAACCCTGTTACCAGATAAAAAAATGATCCAACCCTGATTTCAAGTGCTTCCTCGCTGCTATCGTGACTGCGGTTCCCTAGCAGAAAGCGCTGACTGGTACCTGGTACCTGGTATGTGACGCGTGCTACAGAGGTATACCTTTTATTGGTGAAACTGTTTTCTGATTGACGGGGGTCCTTAACCTGGGAAAAATCATCGGGAAAAAAATAAATAATAGGATTTTTTTTTGCGGGGTTCTCGTTGTATTGTTATAAGGCTTAGTTTGGGTAAGCTATTGGTTAACCAGTTGCAAGTGGTCAAACGGACTAATACCCCACTAAAGTCCTTAACAAATGGCGTCGTCGGCAGGACCATGGGTTTTTGGGTCGTGGGTTCGATCCCCACCATCCACAATAATAAACTTTTCAGACTTTCCCCATGTCGAACTTGAAAAACACTCTCCCTGGTATCCCCAGGAAATGAAACGGCTTGGGTAAATGACAGGTCCGCCCGTGTATCCGGCCGACCTGCTATCCCGCCGTTTAAGGGGGGAAGAGTGTTATAAGGCTTAGTTTGGGTAAGCTATTGGTTAACCAGTTGCAAGTGGTCAAACGGACTAATACCCCGCTAAAGTCCTTAACAAATGGCGTCGTCGACAGACCATGGGTTTTTTGGGTTGTGGGTTCGATCCCCACATCCACAATAATAAACTTTTCAGATTTTCCCATGTCGAACTTGAAAAATACTCTTCCTGGTATCCCCAGGGAATGAAACGGCTTGGATATTGACAGAGGTCCGCCGTATACCCGGCCGACCTGCTATCCCGCCGTTTCAGGGGGGGAGAGTGTTATAAGGCTTTGTTTGGGTAAGCTATTGGTTAACCAGTTGCAAGTGGTCAAACGGACTAATACCCCACTAAAGTCCTTAACAGTATGCCTAGGCCCCATGAGGTTTTTCATCCGGGATCAAGGCGGTTTCATTTTTGTTTCCAAATAAGTTTTTAGGTTAAGAAGGACATGTCTTAACCTCCTCCTAAATTCAGGAACGCCAAAGAAAATGTTGGTGATGCCACCTTTAACGTAGCGCACCTCATGTAACAGCTCGTGCTTGCTACGGCTCAGTTTGGGTAGGCAATTAGCTTGACCTATTTACCATTGGTTAAACGGCGTCGTTGGCAGGACTTGAGCCTGCGCGTGAAATCACGATGGATTTGCCGCAACACTCCGGTGGTTGTGGGCCAGTGTATATCTTTGTCATCAGACTCACCACGTAGCTGATGAAGGGGACATCGAGATTGAGCACCAGCTTGAGACCGTTGGCCCACTGCACCTTCGTCACCGTCCCGGACTTCTCTCTGTCCTGCATGCCCCAACACCGGCACCAAGTGAACGTCCAAGACAGAACAGTTGGGTTAGGGCCATGCAAGGAGCTACCCTGGTTTGATATCCCTTTGCTATATTTTCCCTCTCTCGGGAAACCCGGCACCAAATGAACGTCCAAGATACAACAATTGAGTTGCAGAATCATGCAAGGAGTTTCCCCGGTTTGATCTTCCCTTGCTCCTCTTCTTCTTCTTCTTCTTCTCTCTGGGCATGTTCTACATGCTATGAGCGCTGGACGTTAAAGATATTTTTTAGCAGGTGCTCGACGTTGTCAGATGGTTTTGTTGTTGCTGCGCGCAAGCGTCAATTCGATGCGAGTCGGCGACAGGGACGAAAGGGCTGCAGCCTTCTCGCGATCAAAATGGCCTCACGTACCAGGAGGGAGAAGAGTTCGATTTGTTACCAAGGATCTGAGTGACGTCTATGGACACGGAGAAAGAGAAAGAAAAGGCGCGAAGATAATAGATGAGACGAGGCCGAAAAAAAAGACAAAAAAAAAGAGGCGCGTCGGATGATGGCAAGCATAGCAACAATGTGTGAAGTGGCCCCCGAGGGCATCCAGGGTTGACGCGGGCTACAACAGAGGGGGGCGACGAAAGCTTCTCTACACGCGCTGAACGCGTGAAACAATAGCGGTAGCGCTTTTTCCGCGAAAAACATGTACCTTAAATGACGGGGGCTCCTTGCCAGCAAACCTTGTCTTGCAAAACATGGAATATTTTTCTCAAGCCTCCTTGGCCATGGGTTTGGTCATCGCGTTGCACTCTCGGCTTACTCAAAAATACGTTTTTTGGAGGGCGAGGTATTGAGCTGCACTCCAAACTTGAACAAAAAACAAAACAAAACCAAAGAACAGTTTTTTCTTCAAGTATGTTAAATTTCCACTTTTTTGTTTTCTTCAAAATAACTTGGAACGACGAAAGTCACCATCCGTAAAAAGTGGAACGATACAGAGAAGATTACCATGGCTCCTGGAGTAAGGATGACACGCATAAATCGAGAGGTGTATCGAAACTTTTTTTATCTCTACAGTGGGATCCGAAGGGTGCGCCAGCTAGCGTTGGGTTGCGAAAGCAACTGAGTTAAATCGACACACGACGCGTATGAAAATACGTGGAAGTGTGGTGAGCTTAAGCTTTATTTTTCCCCATCCGCCGGAGGATAAAAATAAATAAATAAATAAATAAATAAATAAAATAATGTTTTTCTTATTTATTTTTCTTTTGGGGGGGGGTTCTTTTAAAGAAGTAGATTTTTTTGGTAGAAGAGTGTCCTCAAAGATATAATTAGAAAAAGAAAAATAACAAGATTTGTTAAGGAAGGAGAAGCCCCTGAACAAAAATGGCGCACCGTTTCCGTAGCATGTATGAATCTAGGTGCACGGCCCTTCAGAGTGGGCTAGTGTAATTGTATCCCCTTTCCCCCGTTTCGGCGTTATGATTTATAGCAGTCGTTCTTTTTACTAGGCAGGTGTTATCGCCGGCCTGAACGAAGCTCCGCCTCCCCTTCGGTCAGGAGGCATCGGGCGGACAGCAAGCAAGCTATACAATATATAAATGTGAGACATCGACAACAACGCCAACAACAACAACGCCAACGCCAACGCCAACGCCAACGCCAACGCCAACAACGCCAACAACGCCAACAACGCCAACAACACCAACGCCAATAACAACACCAACAACAAGATATATAAAATCCAAGCAACCTTCGTGTGAGTGAGACCGTTACAGGGCCAGAGGCACCCCTGCATGGCAGTAGTCGGTCCCTAGGTCCACACCGCCTCATATTGCTACATGCATGTTTCACCGACAAAACGGTTCCGAAGGTAACGAACCTCGCGGGTGTAGTGCCAGTAAAGGCTGGGCTTGTTATCGAGCAACCTCTCGATGATCATGTTCACTGCCTCCGTCTCCAGCTTCTCCTCCGTCTCCCTCTGTATCTTTTCCTGGTCGAAGCACGTGTCCGACACGCTGCCGAGAAACAAGAGAAGGTACCGCACACGAAACCGATTAAGAAGTTGTTAGCTTGGGCGAGTTCAGGGTGTAATTTACTGTTTTATTATTAAACTCTGATTTTGGACTCTACTCCGTCTCCTTCGCAGGTACCTTTTCCTTGTTGAAGCACGCGCCCGACACCCTACCGAGACAAAAAAGGTACTTGGTACATCATCACGCGAGACCAAACAAGAAAACTCTCATGTTCTTATTTTGGGTCAAGCTCAGGTTTATATGATGTGAGGCAGGGTCTTCCTCTGGATCTTCTTTTGATCGAAGCACGTAACCGACACGCTGCCAAGGACAAAAAAAAGGTACAGTAGTTATGGTTGTTTTATCACATTAACTCATCATCGAAGTCTAGTCCGTGGCCACAGGACAGGCTCTAATGAGTCTGGAGTCACAGGAATACCCCTCAGAAAATACTATAAAAATCATACCTCTCCGACATTTACGAAATCCTAATTTTAAGGGACAGGGTATGTCCTACACTCATCTCAGCACAAGAAAGTGGTGCTCTCATGCACCTGTGTTTGGTCGATGCACGTGCCCGACACGCTGCTGGAACAAAATAACGAGAAAGTATGCGACTGCAGCCAAGAAACTTTTATTTTCTTATTTTGGGCCTGGCCTAAGTTCTTACTTTATTTTTATGTTTCTAAATACGTCAGCTGTGACGAGCTTGATAAATTTAGGGTTGATACCCACCTTTGCAAGCTGCGTGATACACCGGCCGCTCGCTTTTGCAGGTATAATATCGGTATAACTTGAATGAACATGACACCTGTGGGCGTTGTCTTATTATGCCATGAAGGGGTTCCCTCTGCACCGTTTCCTAGTCGAAGCACGAATCCGACACGCTTCCGAAACAGACAGATGAAAGCACAGAGGTACGCGACACCAATTCTGGGTTTCCTTGGATTTCCCCGCTTTTTCTAGGAACGGGTATGAGCTATTGATGTTAAAGCTCATCCTGCACATCGTCGAACGGCAGAAAAAAGGCTGAACAGTCTACTCGTAGTACTGTAGGCATAGAAGGGAGATGTAGCCTTTATTCATGTTTATAGATCGGTTTCCTTTCGTTTTCCGAGCCTTTTTTCTTTCGGGAATGTTATGAGTGACCAACGTTGAAGCTCATGCCGCACATATGTTATCGGACGGGAATCACAGTGACAATAATCATAATAATGGGCATTTCGATCTGTTTCGGTCCCACATCAGTCGTATAACGATGAGCCCACCAGCGGCTCTTTTGTTTTCCGGCATATAGCACTAAATATATATATATATATATATCCACTAGAGCACTCAGGGACTAAGATAGATACCGTTGGTTACGTACCACTATCCACTAGATCACTCAGTCGCTGTGGCTAGATGGGTGTATTGTGTCCGCTTCTGAGCACGTCATGGTGCGTGGGTTCGAATCCCAGCGTGAGAAACTTTTTCTGGCTTGAAAAAGGCTCGAATACTCCACACGTCGGACAGATCATCGATGATCTATCCCCACTTGATGATCAAAATATTTCAGGGAAGATCTGTATGGTAAAGCTCATGTTGCCGGATGAGAGCCGTACGATCTGTATGATCTGCCAAATTCTTTCAGGGTTGGACCTGTACTTCACACATGCAGATCCTGCACAGCGTATCAGGGCGGCAGATACAACACCCTACTACTGCAGATAATCTAGGTTATGATCTAGGCCATAATCTATATGATCTAGATCATGATCTGACCTTGATTTCCCTAGAGCTGTAAAACATGTTACGGTATAGGTGCACTGACTCCTTTTATGCCTTCCAAGGGTGGTGGGTTGAGAAGCTCTATACCCCGCCCACCCAAAAAACTGATTTTGGGAAACGTGAATTTTGCTCCCGATCTTCCGATGAACAATCTCGTGTCTTAAGGTACGAAACGAAAACAAACAATTGATACTTCCCGGGGATGTTTTTCCCAACTCCTAGAATTATCCCAGTCTAAATCCAAGTGTTTCGTCCCCCATGACGGGGCTGCGGTGCTAGAAGGGTTAAGGAGTCCCGAAATCCAGAAAAATGTATTCGAGAAAGAAATGGTATTATATCTTCAATAACTCTATCGCAGCACGCGCCGGTCCGTGCCAAGGGGTTCGCCCTGGAGATACAGAAAAAAATGCTGACGAGATTGGTGCTACGAGCTTCAAAGCATGCATTTTATGTTGGTGGTTTGTGGAGCCTCACACCTGTGTGCGTAGAACTGTTGTATTTCCGGTTGAAGTTCGGGGCCGATGGTGAGGAAAGCTCCTTTGTTCGTTTGCATTCCGCAGTAGCGGCTGAGCGGGCATTCCACAAAGAGCGAGGGAGGGAGGGAGGGAGGGAGGGAGGGAGGGAGGGAGGGAGGGAGGGAGGGAGGGAAGGAGGGAGAGAGGGAGGGAGACCAGATTTTTCGGATCCTCCTAGGGCTCCAGCACCTTTGTATGACCACGGACGCTAGATTTGTTGACAATATGTGAGACAACAACAACAACAACAACAACAAACACGATGAAAATTTCAACGATTTTTGTGTTAAGAAGCCCCGTCATCCAGAAAATGTTTTAGCCAAAAAACGGTATACCTTAACAAATATATCGTAGTAGCACGCGTTAACGGTGAACAATCGTGTGGGCGTGCCATACCTCGCCGAAAACAGCGTGATGAGACGACCGCTGTGGAGAAGCTCGAACCCTTCCCGCACGCACTCGTGGCTCCTGATTATCAGAGCCGCGTGATTCGTCCGCAGAAACTCGTGGGTGATGTCCTGTCCGAATTCCACTCCCGCTCCCCTTGCCGACAACTGCCGGCCTTGAATGGGCCTTGGGTCCGACCACAGCATCGCCTCGAATATCTGGCCGAGTAATTGTTTTGTTTCGTCATCCGGCGGTGTGCATCAGCGTGAGTAAGTGTCACCGTAAAATAAATAAACAAACAAACAAATAAATAAATAAACAAAACGAAGAAACAGAAAATGAAAGCTGCTGGTAATACAGGCCACTCTACCCGGAAATACAAGGCTTAAGCAACTTTTGTACATTCATATTGAAATGAAATGGCGCTTTTAGTTCAGACATAGTGACATGATGCAACGAGTGTTTTCAGCAACACGACGGATTCGTACCGTTCGTAATCCGTGCTCAAAAACAGTTTTATGCTGGTTAGGTTGCGTGTGCCAACCCGGACGTAGTCAAGAAGCAAGTATGAAGGAAAACCGTGATGTCCTGTGTCCGAATTTCACCCCTCCCCCTCCCCTTGCTGACACAGCTGACGGTCCTGAACGGGCCTCGGATCCGACGGCAGCATTGCCTCGAAGGTCTGTTTGAGTAATTGTTGTCATAGGAAGCACTATGCGATGTTTGTCGTCCAACAAAGTGCGGCATGAGTTGCAACGACGATGGCTGCTTCGTGGAGGTAAAGCCGACGTCTCCTTCACGGTATTTTGGGGTTGCGAGGGTCCATGGTTTACCGCTGCAGCTATGCACGATGTTGGGACGATGATTCACCTCATATTTTTTTCCGACAGCTGACGGATCTAAAACGGGCTTCGGGGCCGACCACAGCATGTCGCCTCCAATAACTCTGTTCCGATTGTTGTTTTTGTGTCATGTTTACCATCTGACAATGTGTGGCATGAGCTTCAACATCGACCCCTCATAAAAATCCCAGAAAAAGAAGAAGAAGAAGAAGAAAACCAAGGCAAACCAAGGAAAAACCAAAACAAAAAGCTTGAAAATCGGAACCCTATCACGTAGGCCACCTCCATTCCGTACGTACTCGCTTCACGCAGAACGCAACGACGGCGTCTATTGATACTACTGTAACTGGCACAAGATAGCACACCCCGGTGTAACATTTTGGGATTTAAAAATATTATCACCGGGTGTGGTATCATGTGGGGAGTGTGATATCTTGTGTACCCCGGAGGATAAAGTGCAGCTCGCAGGCGGCCCAAGGGGGGTGTGATAAACCAGGGGTTGTTATAGGACGTCCGAACACCCACAGGGTGTGTTTGGGGGTGTGATAAAAGCGGGTGTGATAACAGTTGAAACGCTGCTGCCGCACACTTAAAGGGGTGTGGTATGCCTGCACGAACACTTGCAACTGGCTCGCACTCTTGCTGTAGGTATCTACCTGTGATACCGGGTTGTGGTAAAACCAAGGGGCCCAACCTAGGTGACGAAACTCCTTAGCACATGACCTCGGCGATGACTCAACCCCCTCAACGCCGAAGAAAGTTTCAAACAAAATACGGGCTGGGATTGGAGCATACAAAAAAAAAAAATACCTTAATCGAAGGTACGTCGCCCGATATGATACGAGGCGGTGGCTGCGCCATCCGTCCTGCCCCCACACAAAAGTGGGCTGCCGCTACCTACCTCGCTATCGGTACGACCAAAAAAGAGTTACGCAGAGACACCACGACCAAAACTCGAAGCGACAAACCACAAATCTACACTGCGATATCACCGGGGTGTGTTATCTTACGTACCCCGGGTCATAAATCGATGGTTTGCCGGCAACGCCCAAAACTATCACCGGGGTGTCGTATCCTGTGGAGGGTGTGATTTCTTATGTACGGGTGATATCTTGTGTCAGTTACGGTATTCTCAACATAGCGATTGGAATGAGGTAGGCTTGCACGTGTCAACCCGGAAGTGCTATGTGGGACTCCTAACAGTGTCGGTATGTGTCAGCCCAATAAAATACACCGGCACTATTCAGGGCACCGGCACTATTGGGAACAGGGTCACCATAGGGAGTTCCAGTCGTGCCAAGCGATTTCACCGTCACCATAGAGAGCAGTGGCACTATTCAACCGTCACTATTGGAGCGGCCCCGCTGTGCACGAGAGGCAAGACGAAAAAGCTGGTGAATAAGACGACAGAGGGGACAAGAAAGGAAATAAATGGCGGGTATCGGAAACTCTCGGGTATCGGAAGATCTCGGGTGCCGGATGCTCGGGTATCGGAACCACTACTGGGTTTTTCGCCAGTGATGGAGATTGATTGAGATTGAATTGTCCTGAGGACATTTGGACCTTTTGTTGTTTTTGTTCCAATCTGGAGATTAGTTGTTTTTTTCTAGTCTGGAGATTGTAATGACAATTTTGCCAACCCTTTCACCTCGACTGAGAATAAGAGATCGGGCAATCTCAATCTCGATGTTAATATCAATTTCAACCTTGTCTTACTCTTCTCCTAAGATATCGCCATCCCGTAACGTTTGAACCTTGAAACCGGTCCGGTCTTGTCCCCTACCTACCTCAAAGCACATACCACCTGTCTGAGACTCCCCGCACATAAGGAACCATCTATTTTTCACCAGAAATTCTGATTTGGAGAAGATAATAAAAGTTCGCCCCTACGAGAAATACTATGATTATGGGTCTAAATATAAGCCATTTTTTCCTAACTATTAAGCCAATATAAACGTGGCTTATAATTGGACCCAAACTAGAGCATGGCCTATATATATATATAGATATACAACGAAACGTGACGGGAAGGAAAAAAAACGAAAATTTCGACAATTTTGGACGCATGCTACGATAGAGGTATACCTTTTTTTGACGAACATGGTTTCTGAATGACGGGGCTCCTTAACCCTCCTTAGCCCAAAACCGTCGGAAATTAGCAATATTTTGTTGCATCATGTTTCGTTGTATACCTAGGCCATGGGATTTTTCATCCGGTTGCAGTTTTGTTTTTCTCTAAATCAGTTTTTGGGTTAAGAATGACATGTCTTAACCTCCTAAAGTGAGGGGCAGTATTAGAAAAAATGTGGTGAACTTCTATCGTACCACGCGTCTTTGGGTTAACGCCTTTACAGCTGGAAACCCGTTTCATTCCCCCCCCCAAAACGCTAAGTTAGCTACGGTTATCGTTTGCAAGCACGCGCCTGGAAACGCCAGAAAAGTTGAAAGCAATTCACGCACCTGGTCCTCGAAAGAGCCACCGTGTATGGGCGGCTCCCTTTTACGGCTCATCCCTTTGATGTGGTTAAGGGTAACCCCGTCGTGCGGAAACAGTCCTCCGTGGACAACGAAGATTCTCTCCTGCAATAAAAACGGTTTCACAGCAGTGAGTGTCGGTTCGGTTCGGGTTTACATTTTGTGTTTTTGCGACGTGTACAGTGAGTAGTAGTAGGCACACGCCACCGAAGGTACTTTTAGACGTGTGTATAGTTTTTTTTGTTCTCCACGGACAACGGACATGATATCGCGGAAAAACGCCTTCTTTAGGGTTTGGTTTAATTTAGTAAAAGTTCACCACCCCCAGATACATAGTTAATTTACCACCGCTAAACTCCAAGTCCATGGTCACAGGAGAGGCTCGAAAACCTTATGGGGCGAAGAACTACCCCAGGAAACTGCAAACCGCATTCCGACGATATTGGTTAGTTTGATGCTAATAGGTTATGAGCCTCGTCATTCAGAAACGTTCTGGCCAGAAATGTCTCACCCCTATCATGACACGCCTCCTTACCTGTATAAGGGTGCAGAGAGGGAGGGCGTCGAATACCTGGTGGCACGCTCGCAGCAGCATCCGACCATTCGGACCCGGGTATTTGTCGAAAATCTGGGGGGCAGTGAAGTCAGCGCAGGACCGGCACAGTGTTTTCGACGTGGCCCACAGCTTTCAAAACCGGTGTATATGTGGTGTTTTCGACTTGGCCCATGTAGCTTCGAAAAAATGTTTATCAGACTCCGTCCTCAGTTACGCATTCATTTCAGAGAAGTCTCCCAGGCGGTAAGAAGCAGGGTTAGCGTTATATATCCTTATTGCGTTTTCATTCTGAAAAAAATTCCGAGGAGGTTGGGGTTATGGCTGTATGTCCAGCCCCTCACTTCGTCATCGTTCCGAGAATTTTCCGAGGTGGTCTGGGTTACCGTTAGAGCTAGGGGTAAGGTTGGGGATTTGAAGCCAAGCAGATGTATCGGGGAAGACATGTATCCGGTCCCATGCCGCTACCCCTCCCGACTTCGCTCCTGTTTATTTTTCTTTCTTCCGTGAATCCGCAGTAGCGAATTATCGCTGCCATTTCATTTATACAAACGACTCTCAATCTGGGCACTATCCCCTCGGAAAATGTCAGCTCAAAATCTCGACCTCTCATAGATAATCTCATCGCCAGTTTTCTTTCTTTTCCCCATTCCGTCTGTCGTCCTCGCATTTTTTCTCGATCACCCCCACCCTTTTCTGAATCAGATGCTGCGTCACATAGCGAGCTCGCCTATTAATACTGTAAGAAGAAAACCCCCAAAGAAAACCAACCCCTCAACCAATCGGAAGCACAATTGAAGCGTATCTCAAAACACACATGTAACATATATACTTCATTGAACGACTTGTTACCTCCTCTTCAAAGCCCATGAGCTTGTTCTGCTGCCTAGACTCGTGGTTGCCCCGGTTGAGCCGGATGCAGCCCGGCTGCATCACCTGCCCACAGTCACACATACGGTTGGGATTGGCGACAGGTTTAGGGCTGGTGCGAAGAATGTCGATGTGGGTCGAGGATTATTAGAGGTCGGGAAACGAGCGAAGAGCAACCTCGGGCGGCTTGCTGTAAGAGAGAATGAGGCACGTTACCTAGACTCGTGGTTGGTTACCACGGTTGAGACGGAATGCACTAACCCTGGCCCTAACTCTAACCATATCCCTTGCCCTAGCCCTGACCTATATCTATCGCCAACACCACACCGCTAGGGCGCAGAGCGTAAAGAGCACATATATCTGCCCAAAGTTTGTTTTGGGCTATTTCTTATTCGTGGGGTTATACAGTGGAGCAGTTTTGTTTTCTCTACAGCCCAGACAAAAGTAGGGGGTCTATACTAAAACCAAGTAGTTGAAAAGAAAATAATTTTTCTCGATTCGTACAGAAATCTCAACGCTCCGTTTTTTCTTTCCTTCATTTTGGTCTTTCTAGGAGTTTAGCGTCTGGGATTCCGACCCAGAGTGCCCCCTTGGGCTTTTTTGCTTTATTTCTCATCCCATCTAATATATTTCTCTTTCACCTTTTTCCTCCCTGGGACGTAACTCAGATCAGGGGTCACCAACCAGGCTCTTCTCCCTCCTCCCCACCACCATACGCGACTTTACTTTCATCGCGACAATAATTCAGCTCTTCCTTCCTTGTACCCCGACAACACTAACCCTAACCCCGACCCTAGCCCCAAACCTATCCCTAACCCCAAAGCTAACCCTAACCCTAACCCTAACCATAACCCTCACCTTAGCCCTAACGTTAGCCCTAATCGTAGCTCTAACCTTATCGTTAACCCCAGGCCTGACTTTGGCCCGCATCCATCTTCAACACCACACCTTAAAGGCGCAGAGCGTGAAGAGCACTTCTGCCCCGCAGGGGCCGCGGTCGACGAAGTCCCCGTTAAAGAGGTACTGATTCTGCAGACAGGGGAGGCCGTTGATGGTGAAGATAGAGAACAGGTCTTGGAGCTGTCCGTGAATGTCGCCGACAACCGTCATCTTGCCGTCTTTCGCCACAGCGCATTCCTAAAAATGGTTGCGGTTGGTTGAGTAGGAGTGCATGCGTCGAGCAGAGGGGAAGTTAGCGTGCGTACGTGTCAGACCCATTCTCGCACGTTTTGTTTCAACTTTGTGGAATAATGGGTAGTGTCAATCGTCGTTGTTTCAACTTTGTGGAATAATGGGTAGTGTCAAGGTGTTGCCGAGTGGAAACGGACACAGCAGGTATCGGTGCCCGGAGACACCGCTTCGCGTTGTCTAGCCTCTTCTCGCAGACCACTATTTCTGAGCTCAAGGCTTGGCCCAGGTCGACGGTCCAAGTGGCGGGATGGGGGCGGTTAATTCTACCAATCCCCCTTAACACCTTCTGGTGACCACTGTAAGAACTAAGGAACCCAAATCCTGGAACAGCCGAAATACTACACGAGGCCCATCAGGACAGTTCTAGGGACCTATCTTCATATCTATCGCTAGATACGTACATCACCCCATGGCAGCAAATAACGCGTGATATGATAGAGACCCCTAGAGCTAGCTCTTTAACTAGAGACTACCTTTTGTCTTTTCTTTTATATCCTCCGGTGGACGGGGGAAAACAAAGCTTTATCTCACCACACTTCCACGTATTGTCATAAACGTCAGTGTGTCAACTTAAGTCAATTGTTTACGCTACCCAAATTCATGGGAATGTATACCAGTAGCGATAGTCGTCGCTGTAGCGGGGGAAAAAATTCGATCAGAGTGTACATCGGGTTGGACGTTCAGATTTTGTCTGGGAATCAGTGTGTGGGTGAAGCGCAGAGCAGAGACATGCTACATGCTAAAGGTGCACATTTTTTTTTGAATCTCTAGGACTCCTAACGTCATGAGGAATGAAAAAAACGATTTTGAGAGAAAATGAAACGCAACCAGACAAACAATCTCATCTCCAATTAATAGTTTTTTTTTTTGTTTTTTTCATCCTTCGGCAGATGGGGAAAACTAAAGCTTAAGCTCACCACACTTCCACGTATTTTCATACACGCCGTGTGTCGATTTAACTCAATTGCCTTCGCAATCGAGCGCTAGCTGGCGTGTCTTTCGGTTCCCACTATAGCGATAGCGCGAGCTCTCCCTGTCGGCGGTCCTCGTTACTACCCCGGCAGCGCAAGCTATACAGCACTATAGTTGTAATAGTATACGCACATAAAATGAAAAAAAAACATGCAGCAACATCGATGGTATTCCACAGTTATTGGGGTACGGAATCCCAAAATTCAGAATAAAACTTTCGCCACTAGCACTTCTCTGTCCTAGCAGGCGTCAGCTCCTGCGGGGAGGAGTTCCACTGAATGAAGGCGATACCTCTATCGTAGGATGGGTGCGGTGGGATATCGCTTCGTCCATGGTACCGGTTGCCCTGGTTCGGTGCTGGTTGGTTTCAACGGGGCTGTCATATACTTGTGAGGAGCAACAGCAGAACAAAAGAAAACAACGTGCATCCCCTGCCTTAGACTGTGCATCACTCGCCTGCAGAGTTTCTTCCTTCGAAAAGATGTCCTTCGCGTCTTTGACCAGGCGCCACGCGTGCTTGATGTTCAGCGTGGTGCCCCCCTTGAAGGCCTCCATCATCTTCAAAATCTGTGTTTTCGAGGAAGCCGCATTACGTTGAACGGGGATTGTCAAACCTTTGCCCGCACAAAATCGAAATTGGATACAAAACAGTCAAGATCGCGTTGCATAGTGCGGGTAAATAAACCGGAAAACTCTACGAGAACAACTCACACACCAGCACAGGACATTTCCCCAAACAGGACATCTCCCCCTCCCCTCCTCCCCTCCCCCCCTTCCCCCCTCCCCTCCCCCCCCCCCCTTCCCCCCTCCCCCCTCCCCTCCCCTCCTCCCGTCCCAACCTTCCCTCTCCCCTTCCCTCCAACCTCCCCCCCTGCCCCCCCTCTCGCCTCCTCCCCCCCCCCCTCCCCCCCCTCCCCCTTCCCCCGACCAAGCTCCCCCAACCCCAACCCCCGCACAATTTCTTTTGCTCATGCCACATCACTCAACTCCAAAAAACAGAACACTCCCTTCTCCTCCTCTCTCCTCCTTCGCCTCGCCCCGCCCCCGCACAGCTCCTCTGCTTTTGCTATTTCTTTTAGTTCTTGCCCCCCCCCCCCCTTCCCAGCCCGTCCCCCTCCCCGCACAACATCCCTCGCTTTAGCTTAGCTGTTTGTATATCCTTAGATCGCAAAAAAAGGGACACCCCCCCCCCCCCCCCCTCTCCCTGCCTCCCCCCCCCCCATCAACGCCTCCTCCACCAAGACTCCATCCCCCCTTTACCCACTGTCCCATGCGATTGCTGCTCTTAGTCTTTTAATTACCTGTGGCTCGGTGAGAGGAAATTCCAGCGTAACTCCGTCGTCGTCGGAGTCATCGTCAAACTGCACACACACGAAAAGGGGCCACAAGACATTCGGGCTGTGAGCCGACTACAAATTAGTTGGGCTGTGGTCGGACGGAGCCATAATCATCCCGCACAAACCTAACAAAATCGAGCAAAACATGTCGAACTCACAGCTGACGCCGTTATAATAGCTTTATATAATCCGGTACGGTACGGTACAACCAAGCAAGGGGACGCACAAAACAAATAGGACTGTGAGAGTTTGAAGTGTCAGAGTTTGCTGAGTGGTACGGAGCAAGAAGGGGACGCGTGGCCTGATAGAGGTAGTTTTTTTCGGCTGTTTTTTTTTTTTTCTTGTTCTGAAATGAACGCGAGCTCCTTAACCTCTTCCGAGCCCCCAAATTCCCTCCCTATACCAAATTCAAGTTAATTTTTCCAGTAGTGAAGGCGTTAAGCTAAGAATCATCGAAAATTTCGTTCTCGTTTTGGTGGGATATTTTTCTTGTCGTGTGCCTCGTACTACTGTAGGCCATGGGATGGATGGTTTGTCGTATGAAGCATGAAGCATCCCACGATAGAGGCATTAAGGTATACCATTTGTTGGCGAAAACCATTTTCTGAACGACGGAGTTCCTTAACCAAAAATCGTCAGCATATTTGACCATTTTTTTTTTTTTTTTGCGTGATTGATTCTCGTTGTGTACCCTAGGCAATGGGATTTGCTTTTCATCCGGTAGTCATTTTTATTTTTTCTCCAGATCAGTTTTTTTTTGGGGGGGAGAGCGTCTTAACCCCTTCACAACTGGAAACCCGTTTTGGGGACAAAATTACTTGGAAATAGTATGGGGAGGGGTTCGGGGGCTCTACAGGGGTTAAGCTCCCGAATTGGGGAACCTTAAAAAAGAACAAAAAAGTGGCGAACCTCTATCGAAGCACGCGTCGGGGGAAAAAAAACGATCAGTTTCCTCCTCCTATCAATAATCAGTTTTGTCGATGAGAAAGGGTGTGTAATGTCTCACGTGAGGACACCTCAGAACCAAAAAAATGGGTAAGCCTCTTCCGAAGCATGAGTCAAGTGACAAAGCTCACCTGAAACTCGCATCGCCAAACGGGGAAAAAAAAGTGCAATCCGATTTTTCTCGCACGTGTTGTGCCTTTCTATACAAGAGGTAGGGACACAACGAATCTTGCCCCCCTGTTGAATCAAAAGGCAGGGGGAGGGTTAAGTCGCCCGGTTGACTATATTAACAATATTTGCTGCCACGGAGAGGTGCAAGATGCTGGGGCTGTGGTTTTGCTTTCTATAAGTCGCCGACCAGTTATTTGACTATTGGTAGTTGGCTAGGCGTACTGATAGTCGTGAATTGACTGTTAGGTGAGTAGTCGGAATCATCGTCAAACCGCACAAACACAAATCATGGGGAAAGGGTAAGGGCCGTGAGTTAGTTGACTTTTACAAGACGAAAATCGAAGGGAAACGAACAAATCGATGCCTGTGGCTCTTCGTTGAGGAGTTCCTTACTGCATCCGATGGTCCCGTATAGGCTCGTGAATTTCGTCGAATTCTTGATAGCCAACAACCGCTCGTAACGAAGCAAAAGAAATGTGGGAAACCAAGGAAACGAAGCCAAAAAAGGAAACCAATGCACGAAGCCATACTCGTTTCTGTACGTACACCCGGCTTAGCACCGACCCTTATTGATACCTGCGGCTGTTCGTTGAAGAGTTTCTTGCTTGGACTCGATGCTCCCGAACGGGCTCATGAACTCCATCGATCTCTTGGTAGCCACCAACCGCTGATGGCGAAACAAAACAAGTGAAGCCAAAAAAACAAAGCCAAAGGAAACCAATGCACGAAGTCTAGCCCCTTTCTGTACATACTACCGATCTAATCCATCTGCTGTCCTTATTGGTACCTGTGGCTCTTCGTTGAAGAGTTCCTTGCTGGATCCGATGCTCCCGAATAGACTCATGAGCTGCATCGATCTCTTGATAGCCAGCTGCTCGTTCATGTTGTCCAGCTTGTTCCAGACCTGGCAAAAAAACACACGGGCGACGTAAATACCGGCAGCGAGTACGAGTACCGGCGATGATAGTTCGGGGTTCTAACTCAATTCGTGTTTTTAAATACGAGCACAGACCATGAGCTGCATCGTTCTCTTGATGGTCAACTGCTCGTTCATGCTGTCCAGCTTGTTCCAGACCCGGCAAAGAGACACACACGGAGGCAATAAAATACGAGTACCGGCAACAATTACGAGCGAATTGGATTTTCTACATAAACGTGAGCTTCTAACTACGAGAAAGTAGCCATGAGCGGCGTCAATCTCTTGATAGCCTGCTGCTCGTTCGTGTTGTCCGGCTTGTTCCAGACCTGACAAAAATGAACACGTAGTACCGCTAATTGTTCCGAGTGTAAGATTGAACGTAGGAAATCTGGGGTTTTGTGGAGCGGGAATTGATCTTAATATATTTGGAAGGCATGTTTATGAGGGGATAAATAATACGTGCATCGTTAGTACCTCTAACAGTAGTGGTTAGAACCGCAAATAGTTGATTTGTACTGCCGGCCGGTGTCCCCGGTGGTTCAATATTAAGCTGAACAACGATCGAGGTCGATTTTCTAGGTCATAAGCCCGCAAGGGTCTCTTTCCTACAAGTTGGCAGTGCGAGAACGCGAGTTGGCGAAACTCGATGCTAGTCGACTAGCGCAAAAAGCTAAAAAGTGGGAACGCTGAACCCTATGCGCGGTAAAACGAAGGCATGTACCGGTGGAGCAGAAGGTGGTAACCACGGCTTGTTCAGAAGGTCGCCGAGGGCAAAATCTCTTATATACGAGTTGAGCTGGAAAGTGAAAGTGATGATAATTAACAAAAAAATGCGCACGTGGTAGGACACACTACTTGGTGCACGCCGATCGAGCGTGTTTGCATCCTTTCGCTGTTGGCTTCAAGATTGAACCCTCTGTATAGCATAAAGCTTTCACATCTCAGGCAGATCACGATCTAGATCATATAGATCATCAAGATCACATAGATCACATAGATTAAATAGATGATCTAGACTGTCTATATGATCTAGATCATATGGATCAATTAGATGATCTACAGTACATCCTGTACCTGCCGCTATGAGATGTTATGCTGGATCTGGATGTGTCTAGTACAGTTCCAACCCACGAAACAGCTACCAGATCATGTAGATCGTACGGCTCCCACCCGGTAACATGAGCTAGACCGTACAGATCTTCCCTGAAATATTTAGATCATCAAGTGGGGATGGGTGATCTGCCTGACGCGTGAAGCGTTTCCTTTGGTGTTCTTCTTCTTGCCGGAAACGTTTATTACTAGGAGCGATCGATGTGGAAGCCATTAACGCAAAAAACTTTTAATACGATGTATACGAAGCGCAGTAGAGGTCCTTGTTGTTGTTGCTGTTCTTACATTAACTCGCATAATCAAGTCCGTGGTCACCGGACAGGCTCCAGTCACTCTGGAGCTGAGGAATACTCCAGGGAAAAAACGCAAACAAACCAAAGGTGGTACACGCATATATCATAGCTGACGCAATTCATGCCTCCAACAGAAACATATGAAAGTGATTTCGGGAGTCAGCCTACGATGTGCCAGGTCCATACTGGTGCATACGTCTCACTACTCGCGCCTGGAAAAACCGACTATACCGCTTGCCACCAAAGAAAGACTACCACGCATATATTGCACGTAGTACCTATCGCTACGCATACGCACGACAGACGCAGCAAGTCAATTGGAAAAGAAGAAACGAAGCAAAGAAAAGAAGATAAAGGAAAGAAAAGACAAGAAAGGGAATAAAGCAAAAGGAAAGAAAAGAAAAGACTAGAAAAGTAAGAAAAGAAAACACAAGAAGAGAAAGCAAGGAAAGTAAAAGAGAAAAAATGTCATACTAGCAGACTCTAGGAACTAAGTAAAGACGGCATTAGGCTCATAGAGGGTATCAAGTGCATCATCAATGGCACTGGGGAGAGAACGCAACATGGCGAAGAAGTCAGGGCGATCTTACGCTATCTTGTGACGGCCATCGGAATGCCCATGAATTTCAAGACGATGATGGCCAGACCCAGACTTCAGTCTCTTGGGCATGGCGCCCCCCCTTCCCCCCTCCGCCCCCTACCCCCCTACCCCCCTCCCCCCCCTTCCCCTCCGCCCTCTTCCCCTCCCCCGTCCCCCCCTCCCCCGTCCTCCCCTCCCCCCCTCCCCCCTCCCCCTTCCCCCCCTCCCCGCTACTGTGGTGTGAAATAAGACGGAAAGTAGGCTACTAGCACGGTAGTAAGCCACTGTGGTGCGCAATAATACAGCAATAGGCTACTGATATTTTTCCCACTGGTGTTTTCTTCCTCACCTTGCTGTTTCGCTCCTTGGCCACCTTTCTTCTCGCCAGGATTTTCCTGCTGACCGATTGCACTGAAGACGCTGCCTTCTCGACTGTTTCCACACAGGTCACATTCGCAATGGCAGTCACCACCCCAAACTGATAAAAAAAGCGATTATTAGAAGGCAGACGAGCGTGACACGGGAAAGGGCAAAAGTAGGTACGCCATTCTGAATGTACGATCAGTAGAAGGTACACGGGCGGGTAAGGAACAAGGGCAGTAGAGATTCCCCTAGCTTAACCAACGGTTATCAATAGTAGGAAGCAAGATTATTGACTCGACAATCCGAAAAAACGGTTATTAAGAGTGGAAGGTAAGAATATTGGTGCTAACCTGAACAAACGATTACATATCGTTGAAAGTAATATTATTGTGAGCGCGTTTCGGATAGAAATATTGATCTTTTGGGGTAGCAGGTACGCCAACACTGGACCAGATACTCGCAGGTACAGCAGGGAGCTCGACTTCGTGGAGGCGTGCCCAGATAGGGGAAAGCACACCAATCTAAACAAAGACGCATGCTACCGTAGAGGTGCACCAAGCATTTTTTTTCGGAGGCTCATAACCTATTCGAGCTCTCTCTGTAGAGTCATCCCTCTGTAATGCGGTAGGGGTTGCAGTTGTTGGATTAACCAATCGTGTGTGACCGGTTGAGCTCCTCAAGCGTAGAACTATTGGACAGTATGATATAGTTTACGAGTACAATGGTTGGTTTTAGGACTAGCGCATAGCGACCTTGGTCGGGTTGCGTGAACAAATAGCTGCGAGGTCATGTTTCGGGTGATGGATGGGTGTTTTTGATAGTGAGATCCTGCTCATGTTAGGAGCTCAGATTTTTTTTTCAATCTGCTGTAAATCCTGTGGTGGGATGACTTTGTACCCCTCCCAAAAACTGATTTGGGGGAGCGAGAAATACGCTACCCCGTGAAAAACCCCACGACCCAGATACACGACGCAAACTACGAAAACTAAAAAAATGAAATTCCGACGATTTTGAGGTCAAGGAGAGTGATGGAGCCGCGTTTCAGCCAAAACGTGGTACAACTTAATGCTATTAATGCCTTTATCATACCATGCGTAAAAAAACACTAGCCGCAAAAACCGGCAGGGTGTGTGGGCGTGCTGCACCCAGGTCCCGTTCACCTGAGGCGATCGCACCGCAAACTGAATAAAACGGCTGTCGGAAGGCCGATGAGAGAGATGAGTGCGTGTTGACTTTTTTGTGGATCCATGTGCTATATCATACAGCGACAAAACAGCAAGTGTAAGCGCGTTGTTATCATGGTGCGAGCATGCAGCATTGCACACGCCACCGCAAGCCGTGCGTGTGTCTTGCAGGTGCTTGCATTGGAGTCCGAAAGTAGACTCGTCGGCTTGTGATCTAGCAGCCAGGGTTTCTTCGTATGAAGGATGCTGCAATGGTCAGTTTTATTTGTCTTTTTTTCCCCTCTCAAGCTCCCAGAGGGCTAAGCGGAGCAAGGCGGAGGAAAGGTAGCAGCAGTTACGCCACACCGAACAATAGGTTCGTAGGTATAGCATACAAAGGAGTTGTAAATCGTGGAGGCGTGCAAAGATAGGGGTCGCACTTTTTGAACAGCTTACCGTCATGATATGCCGCTGGAAGGGCAGATGGGGTATCACAGCGCTACCGATGGCACCGAAGAGGAAGTGTTTTTCGAATTGTTTTCGCACAGGTTACGTTGTCTGCAGGAGATTCTCGCCAAACTGAACAAAACGATTTGGTCGAAGGTAGAAGAGCGTGTCATAGGCAAGGGCAGTAGACACGCCAAACAGAACACACGATTACGCAATGTATGCCAGGTATACCAGAAGCAACCGTTGGGATGTGCGTGTATTGTGTGCCGTTGCCGTTCTCGCAATATCGCCGTATACCTTGTAAGACGCAAGATGCAACACCCCCCCAAGGACGTTTTTTAGAAATGGTTTCTCGACGACGGGGACAAGCCAAACGCCGAACGATGCGTCTTACGGTAACTCAATTCGGCAACCTAAGCCGTGGTCATGGCAAGCCAATTTAATTTAGACCTTTAACCCGGCTGGAACTTCGGAGACTACATCAGGCCTTTTCACGGATCGGGTCGGGTCGGGTCGGGGCAGGACGTCTGAAAGCCTCCTGACCCGACCCGACCTGTTCTGCGAGATGTCGAATACCTCTTGATCCGACCCGACCCGACCCGATCCGACCCGACCCGAACCCACCCGATCGGACCCGATCCGCGAGATTCTGACAACCTCTTGATCCGAGCTGCGGGTCGAGTTATGACCGGTGATTTTGTTTTACCTGCGACGATTGGGGTTGCCCGTTTCGGCTATTTTTTTTTAGTTTTCGGGTTACAGCACTCCCCCTGACCTAAGGACGACGCGTGCTACGATAGAAGTGCTCCATTTTTTTTCTAATACTACTCCTCAATTCGGGAGCTTAAGACACTCCCAAAAACTAATTTGGAGGAAAACAAAACTGCTAATACCGGATGAACAATCCCATGGCCTAGCATACACAACGAGAACCAGGCGAAAAAAATGACCTATTTCCGAAGATTTTAGTAATAGGTTAAGGAGCCCCGTCATTCAGAAAACAAAATAGCCAAAAAAAGGTATACCTCTATTTTGTAGGAGTATCATTCTTGTTTTTCAATATGTTTCGTTAGTGGTAATAGCTGTTAATAATAGCATCTAGCCAAGGGGGCTGCACTCTCCTTTGAACATTTCCTTTTTCTTGTTTTTTTGATTTCAAGTCTCGAAACAGCCAAGCCCAAAACACATACGTTTCGCAACAAACCAGCTCCATGATTTATCTCGCCGACGAAGAAGGAACTAGAAAAAAACTTGAGCGAAAAAAAAGAATCCATTTTTTGGTGTCCAAATTTGCCTATAACTTGGCAAAAAAACTTACCAAATCACCCATAAGGCTATAGGGTAGAGGTTCGCCTCAACTTTCCCGAGACTCTTCACCGGAGGATACGCGTACTACGATAGATGTATGAAGGTATACCCCTTTTTGGCTGAAAATGGCTTCTGAACGACTGGGCTTCTCAACACGAAATTGTCGCAAAAATACAGATCATTTTTTGTTCTTGTTTGCATGATTCTCGTCTTATCTATACGGATTTTTCTTTCAGTATTTTGGCAGCTTTATTTTTCTCCAATCGGTTTTCGGGTTAAGAAGGACGTGTCTTGACCTCCCTCAGGACGTGTCTTAACCTCCGAAAGGAAGTGTCTTAACCTCCGAAAGGAAGTGTCTTAACCTTCAAAAGGACGTGTCTTAACCTCCCAAAGGACGTGTCTATTGTAGCTTCACACAGGAGCCACATATTTCACACCTAAACCTTCAATTCGAAAGGGAAAAAAAAACGTCATCTCCACCGGATCAATATCTCTGGGCTAGCTAGGTGTACAGCCGATTCATCAGGAGACACATGCTACCGTAGAGTGTTTTTGTTTTTTTTTGGCCGTCTGAGGGTGGTTGCTTAAGGAGCTTTAGACCTCTCTCACAAAACTGATTTTGATAATGCTAAAAGCTGTTACCGGAAAACAAAAAAAATCCCATGGCCAGGGTACACAACGAAAATCGCGCCGGGCAAAAAAAAGCGAAATCCCGACCGTTTTGGGTTAAGGAGCCCCGTCATTCAGAAAATGGTTTTCGCCAAAAAAAGGTATACCTCGATCGTAGCACGCTGCAGCAAAACAAAAACAACCTTCCAAGGGCATTGGATTTTTTTTCCAAAACTTTAGGATCCGGTCACTCAGAAAATGTTTAGGCCCGAAAAGAAAAAAGCGCTTCCGTGCCTCTTAGTGAAGCGCATGATGAGGCACACGCTACTGATAGCACGGTGTCGGTGCAGCAACCATTGTTTTTTTACCTTCCGAGGGTGGTGGCTTGACCGAACTCTATCAAGTACCTCACCCAAAACACTGTTTTTTTTTGGAAAAAATAAATGCCCTACCCGATGAGCAATCCATGCCATGCCATGCCCCAGGCACACGACGAAAGGTGTTGCAAAACATTAAATAAATTTCGGACGAAGTTGGGTTCAGAACCTAACCTAACCTAACCTAACCTAACCTAACCTAACCTAACCCAACCTAACCTAACCTAACCTAACCTAACCTAACCTAACCTAGCCTAACCTAACCTACTTTACCCGAAAAGTTACACCTCTATCTGTCGCAGCACGCGTCCGGGTAGAGCACGTCGCGTGAAAATAGGTGTCGATATGATAGAAACGCCTCCTCGTACCTTCGGCTCGCAGGTGAAGAATCTCTTCCCTTCCACCATGCCGTCGCAGGTGCCCACAGCCTCCTCCAGCTCGACCCCCACATGCTCTCCGTTGGCAAAGTGCACTTCTCCGACGTACGCAACCCGCTGATACGCAAAAACACAACAAGGAGACATCGTTAGGGAGGGTGAGGACTAAGGGGGTTGAAACGGTTGGGTAAGCCCGAGGTGAAGGCTTGACCCTTTCGCCACTGAAAAGAAAACTAGCCTCCACTAATTCCAAGTGCAGTAGAATGCCCCACGAATAAGGTGGTACGAACAAGCTGCACCCTTACATAAAGGCGGTTACAATCGCTTGCCACGACTCAAACCCGCAATACGGCAGTGACCGCCTTGTTCACGGCTGGTCCCCCAACCAAGGCTTTCGAACGCTCTGTTGAGGAAAGAGTGGGCCTCCACACCTGTACACACTCCCTCAGCCTGTTAAAATGAAGCCAGTACCGTAGTACGCTATCCGCCGTATTCGCGAATAATAAGGCGGTTGCCGCTAATAGGGCCGTGTTAAGAATTAGAGGGGTATTAGTCCGTTTGACCACTTGCAAAAGGTTAACCAATAGCTTACCCAAACTAAGCCTTATAACACTCTCCCCCCCTGAAACGGCGGGATAGCAGGTCGGCCGGATATACGGCGGACCTCTGTCAATATCCAAGCCGTTTCATTTCCTGGGGATACCAGGAAGAGTATTTTTCAAGTTCGCCATGGGAAAATCTGAAAAAGTTTATTATGGTGGATGTGGGGATTGAACCCACGACCCAAAAACCCATGGTCTGTCGACGACGCCATTTGTTAAGAATTTGTGGGGTATTAGTCCGTTTGACCACTTGCAAAAGGTTAACCAATAGCTTACCCAAACTAAGCCTTATAACAGCCGGTACAGACACCCTCAGCCTGTACCTAAATTATGATAGTGGAGAAAAACAAAATATATTAGATACTGCATGTACAAAAACTAAAAAAATAACATAACAGGACCCCCCCCATTTTTTTTTTTCCGAGTATTTTTCTGCCAGTTGAGGAACACTTGTGTATCTCAACGCCAAAAAACTGGTTTTCGAACAAAACTGATTGGAGCAACTCGACGAACAGAATCATGGCGAACGCATAGGCGCAAAAAAAAAAACCTCAGTAGTATTGAAATACAAAGATGGCATTTCTTTGAAGATTTTTTGGTTAAGGAGGGTTGAGGAGCGAGCCCCACGTTTCTGAAAATGGTTTTCGCCAAAAAAAGGTATACCTTAATAAATCTATCGCAGCACCCGTGACGACTCCCTCTGTTTATGCTGCTCTCCACTATATAGCCAGGCAGGCCATTGTTATAAGGCTTAGTTTGGGTAAGCTATTGGTTAACCTTTTGCAAGTGGCCAAACTGACTAATACCCCACTAATACCTTAACAAATGGCGTCGTCGACAGACCATGGGTTTTTTGGGTCGTGGGTTCAAATCCCACATCCACCATTATAAAATTTACTGTAGTTGCAAGGGGAGTCGCCGACCTATATTCTTAATGAGGACACACAACCCGTAATACGCGCGATCGGAGTATCACACACAGCTTGCAAAGATGAGTTTCGACAAAATATTCGATCTCACAGCTGGAGTGTATTTTAATTTTTATAATAAACTTTTTCAGATTTTCCCCATGTCGAACTTGGAAAATACTCTCCCCGGTATACCCAGGAAATGAAACGGCTTGGGTAATTAATTGACAGGTCCGTCCGTTTATCCGGCCGACCTGGTATCCCGCCGTTTCAGGCGGGAGAGTGTTATAAGGCTTAGTTTGGGTTGGCCTTTTGCAAGTGGTCAAACGGACTAATACCCCCCCACTAATTCCTCAACACCATGGGATTGTTTTTAATCAATTTCCTCAAAATCTTCCGTATCCTACCAGCGTTCACCTGAGGATGTAGGTTTTGGGTGAGACAGACAGTACAGAACCGCCAACAAGAGCATCCTACTTTTAGTGAGCCTCAGCTTCATATTCGTGACACCACCCTTAACAACCTTGAGCACAGGCAATTACATACATGGAAGGATTAAGTGTAGCGCTCGCCGCTGAGCACGATTTCTTCGTCTAATTTTCTTAGCTCTTCTTCTTGTCGTTGGTTGTATGTTTGTGCTCCGACAAGAAATACTAACATGTTGGCAATGGGGGGAGTGGTGAAATTTGGTGAACTCGTGCTGTCTTAAGACACTAGATTTGGATGGTAGGGGGAGACGATACACAGGGGACAAACATGACAGAAAAAATGGCGAGAGTACAGCATGTACCAGACGACATAGTAATGCGGTGTTATAAGGCTTAGTTTGGGTAAGCTATTGGTTAACCTTTTGCAAGTGGTCAAACGGACTAATACCCCACTAACACCCTAAACAGCGGGCTGCTGCGGCTATTATTGCAGTATAATCGCGAACACATTATTATGCTGCGTTTGCGCGTTGCACACTCTTTCTCTTGTCACTGCGCTTTTGAATGATTTTACACTCTGACTGATTATAATGGTTTCCCCCTTGGGACAACTCAGAGGCGAAACTTGATGAAGGCAATGAAGGTACATGGCGATTGCAGATTACAGCATCTGACACACGAAGCATCGCGGGGGCTGCTGGGGCTTTTTCAGCATCATTCATGGCGGACACACTATTATGCTGCGTTGTGCATTGCATTATTTTTCATGCCAAGTGGCTGCATGCCATGTTTTACTCCAACGATGCAGCCAACATGTTAACCTTCGTGGGACAGTCCAGAGAGGAAAACGAACGAACAAAAATGGCGAGAGTACAGCATCCCTCAGACTGAAACAACGCGGGCTAATGCGAGTATCGCAGCAGCAGTAGTAGCGGACAAATTAGCATGGCGTATGGTGAATGATATTTACTCTCTTTTTCTTGTCGTTGGTTGCATGTTTGATACCGCCGGTCACGTCAACCCTCTCCTGGGACAAGGCACGCGCTACGATAGAGGTAGAGTTTTTGTAGGCGTTTTTGTTTCGGGGAGACGGGGCTCCTTAACCCGAAATTGTGGGGAAGCAAATTCTTGAGTTCCAATATCAATGTTTTGTATAGCTATTATTAGGCCATGGGTTTTGTTCATCTGGATACGCTTGCTTTCAGTCTATCCAAAATCGGTTTGTGGGGCTTCAAAACCCTCCCCTATACTATTTCCAGGCAGTTTTGTCCTCCAAAATGGGTTTCCAATTGCAAAGGCGTCAACCCAACATCGTCGGATTTTTTAGCCTTGATTTTTTGCAATATGAACGGTTTGTATGCCCATGCCATGGGTTTTGTTCATCCATCTGCATATATATACCTGCTTTCAGTCTCTCCAAAATCAGCTTTTAGGTGAAATACTGTACAGAGCTCCTCGTGTGAAGAGCGCCATAAAATATGTGGTGCGCCTTCAGCATAGCTTGTGTCACAACGCAGAGGGTGTTCGGTATTCGACTGGTATACCCTTTTTTGGCATTTGTTAGCACAGGCTTGCGCGGGTGGCGGTAAACCTATATCCGGCTGGGGCTTGGAACTCCAACAAGAAACTTGACGAAACGGAATGGCGACCACAGCATCGACCCCCAAAAAATAACGCGGGCTGAGCTGCTGGGTTGGACTTCTTTATCTGAACTGGAATTCATGGAGCTGTGACAACACGTGCGCACCATGGCCCACGCCACTCATAATACGCCAATCATAAAGCTGCTGTGCAATTCACCTCGCTGCTGTGCGCACATACAAAGATGGATGGCCTTGGCCCGCTCTATGCTGGCTTACATCGAATGCCCCAGAGCCTCTGTTTTTGTCACGAATAGCCACACCATACTGAGAGCTGAAGAGCGACCATCCGTACTACTATGATATGACACTATTTTGTAAAGCTCGACCCACCGCGCAACCAGGTAGTGGCTGTGTGCGGAACTCTTAGTCTAGTCTTGGAGCATGAGCAAGTCGCTATGCTCGAAAGAAGGTTCTTCCCGGAGACGGCATACATACAGTACTACTTGTACGTGGTACTGATGTGGTGTAATGGCCGACTCTAACATACGCGCATGCGGAACCCAGGGATGTCGGCTCATCATGACATGTGGAAATATTCGTATTCATACTTAGAAGTAGTAGTAGCAGTAGTAAGAGCAGTAGTAGCAGTAGCAGTAGTAGTAGTAGTAGTAGTAGCAGTAGCAGTAGCAATAGCAGCAGCAGTAGTAGTAGCAGTAGTCGTAGTCGTAGTCGTAGTAGGAGGAGTAGGAGCAGTAGCAGCAGTAGTAGTAGTAGTAGTAGTAGCAGTAGTAGTAGCAGCAGTAGTAGTAGCAGTAGTAGCAGTAGTAGCAGTAGTAGTAGCAGTAGTCGCCTCATAGTGCCGATACGCGCCGGCCGGAAATACCGGAACTATAGCGGCAACCAGCACTATTTCGCATACTGCTATTTCTGCTATATACTACTGGTTGTTACCATTCTCCCGTCAAGCGATTTTACAGGCACTATAACGGGCAACCGGCACTATTCAATCGCCGCTGTAGAGGAACCACTACTGCAACTGCAAGGGATACCTCATAATCATTGAGCTATCAGTCATCAGTCACAGCGTTGACTGATAGCTCGGCGCATTCGGTGGGCCTGGCACATGATATCTTGATAGACTAGACTAGACTACATCGAGCGTCGGGATCATCCTCCTGGGCATAGAAATTATGAACGAATACTGGTAGTCTAAAGGTAGAGAGCTATTTATAGTACTTGAAGACCTCCTGTTGTTGTAGACTATATGTACGCGTATGGCTACTCGTTATGCAGAGCCCCCCTGCGAGCGCTGTTGATGTGCCTCATGGGGGTCTTCCTGTCGGGCTATCTAAACCCGCCGACCCGTAACATCGCCTATGTGATGGCGGTACTACTGCAGAAGAGGACCCTCTACGAGTACAGGGCCGGTTAAGTAGTAGTGCCGGTTGCCCGCTATAGCGCCTGTGAGATCGCTTAGCACCGATGGGAACAACCAGTAAGTAGCTGAAGTGTGGCAGCTTACGGATTAGTGTCAGTTGCCGCTACGTTTAGACTAAAGTGCCAGTATTTCCGGCTGGAACATACCGGCACGATAAGAGGGGTCCACCGCTGTATGACGCGGTGTTTACTGAGGAAGCCGGTTGCGCCGCTCGCCAATTACCGCTCGTTCTACGACACAGCTGGAGTGTCACATTATTTTACAACAATCATATAGACTAGACTATAGACTACCTGTGAGGGATCGTCAGGCCGCGAGGGGAAGGGAGGAAGAATCGGGAGGACTAAGGCCACCGGCCTGGGGTGGCAATGTTGATGAGGATTCAGGTAGACTCTCAGCTATAACATACCAGGTATATAGACTATAGGGAAAGGAAATAGTAGATAAATTTTCGACTTACAAGATTCACTTGATCAAAGGTTACATTTCCCTTCACAGCTGTCAGATTTTGTCCCCCTCAGAAACGGGTTTTATAGTTTCCGCGCACAGACTGACTAAAATCATCCTGTTGACCCTGATAGCTACACTGTAGTTGTAAGGGGAGTCGCCGACCTATATCCTTAATGAGGACACACAACTCGTAATACGCGCGATCGGAGTATCACACACAGCTTGCAAAGATGAGTTTCGACGAAATCTTCGATCTCACAGCTGGAGTGTATTTTCATTTTTTATAATTATAAAAGGAGAAGATGTTCGGGAAAGGAAATGGGCGAATGGTTGGCGGAAGATACCACTGCATTATGGTGCGATCATTCGACTTCATATTAGGTGCTACTACTGCTTTCTATCTCCCGTGCTTTGGCTCCCCTTTTTATTTATTTATTTATTTATTTTGTCTTGGTTTCTTTCGTTGTTTCTCTCTTTTACAAGGTATTTTGGTTTAATGAGAAGAACACAAAGGGGGGTGGGGGGGAAACAGGAGGAGTAGAAGGAAAGCCGTCCAAGGGAATGGGGGCAGGGGGGGCAACAGGAGGAATAGAAGGGAGACCGCGGTGGACGAAGGCAGGAAGGAGATGGCAGACAGGGTAGCAAGGTACCAGGCCGACTAGTAGGTACATAGCACTTTTCGTCTTTCTCTGGGGTATTTTTTTCCCCTTTGTTCCCTCCTTGCGTGTCCAGGTTTTTGGCTCGTGTTCGGATTATCTTATTTTGGTTTTACTTTACTTTATTTTATTTCATTTTATTATGTTTCTTTTCCGAGCTTTGGCTCTCCTTTGCGGTTGGGTTGTTTCTTCGATTTCCCCTTCATTTTGTTTGTTTCATTTTTTGTTTTATTTTTATCTTTGTTTTTATTTGTTTTCTTATTTTGTTTTTGTTTTTTGTTTTTGTTTTTGTTTTTGTTTATTTCGTATTTCTCTCTTCCAATGTATTTCTGTTGCTGACGTATGTATGTTGTGCCTGTCGTACCCAGTACTAGGGCATGACATTGCGTTGTCGAATGCATTACGATGCATTATCTCTGTGTCGTAGCTTGTGACCACAGAGCTGATCTCTCTAGGGTGAAGAATCAGTACGGACACTGGGTGTGCTGGATGTCGACGAGTAGAAGAACGGTTTAATGTGAAGAACACACACACACACACTGCTGTTTTAAGGAAGGATATTCGATTTACATCGGAAAGGCATCTACGCATCTACGCTACATTGTCGGAGGGCGAAAATAATAATAATAATTTTCTGAACACCTCAGCTGAGAGTTCGCTAAATTCAGGATGGATAGTCTACACAGTAGTACCTTGTACTCAATTGGTATCAATTATTGCACCCCGTGTTATTATCGGAGGATGAATGTATCAGCACACATTACACCCGATCTTGGGGCCTCGTGTTGAAAAACGCATAGAAGCGACATGTTGTGCACCCTTTCCACATGCGATCAATCTGATATACTACACAGCAGTGTACTACTACTACTACTACTACTACTGCAGTTTGTTCAGACTAGTCCTACAAGCCAGTCAGTAGTAGTGGTTTGGTACAGTATAGACTAGTACTCGTGGTCCTGTCAGCGAAAGCGCGGTACCTTTGGTGCGTGCGGGTCCTCATTCCAGTGCATCGCTTGTCACGGCCCCGTCCTACAAAGTATCAGCACTACGACGTCCCGGGGTAGCTCGGGGTGCCGGGTATTGTGATTTCGCAAGGTACCGCAGCACTACTACTCGTAATAGGAGAGAATGACGGCGTGCCACTATCTACTACCAGGTTCACGGGTGGCGCATACGACGAGCAGGAAAGGACTCACCCCCTTATGTGTGTTCTTGTACAGGACTTCTCCCCCCACCACCGGAACGGCGGCGGCGGCGGCGGCGGCGTCGGCGTCGGCCATTTGTTACTCGCCCAGGGCAATCGGTCGTCGATCGTCTTTTCCCTCTCGCAGACAAGAAAACGCTGCTCCGTAGCAAGATTCCCCTTCGCCGAGAAGAAAAAACTGCTTTGTCACCGCGTAGCAAGGAAGGAAGGAGCTCTTGATATAAAAGAACACTACCACCCTTTGTTATGCCAGTGAGCTACTCGTAAACCAGGTACTACCTGGTACCTGATAGGAATTCTAGCTATCTAGACTAGACTATTCCAGAGTGCATACCGGTACCGGTATGATACTACCTGAGATATATAAGAAGCCTACCTAGCAGCATGATGAACGGAAACCGGTACACCCAGCAAGCTTACCAAATTCAGCTCTCGGAACAGCCCCACGTATATTACCCAGCAGATCACTCAGCACGCACGCCGCAACAATCTCGAACCCCCACAGCTGAACGAAGCTCTCTCTCACCTCTTCGTCTGCTCGCCGTCGTGACTGCTGAAATACATATCCGTATCAAGAACGAGCAAGATATATATTCATTCGCTGTTCGTACACGAGCGAAGATCTAACGCAGATAGATACGCGTGCCTGTTGGATCCAATATCCAATCTCCCAGATCTACGAATACGTAATTGTGTATATTCGGTATACTACGATACGTGGATCGTAGATTGACATCATACGTACAGACTATTAATAAGAGTACTGATGTTCACCCGTCAAATCTGTGAAGAGACGGTATTATAAAGTGCAGTCAGTCACAACTTTAGGATATGTACACGTACCCATAAAATATTTCAATACATCTAGACTAGACAGACATCCTTGACATGCCTGAGGTGCGGTCTCTAATGATTGGTACTCGCTTCAGATTAAAGAACTCCAATTTCAATTTCCAAAATCCGGCATCCCACATGCAAAATCCAAACAAGCGTGCGTGCACCTACTTTATGCGCACGACGACGATGATCGTGATACCATAGATAGCGTGCCAGCAGCGGTGCCTGCAGAGTACGCCGCATGACGTAACCGCTGGGTGGCAAATACCTGGTACCTCTGGTTGTACTTAATGTTAGTAGTGCTGCTGCTGCTGCAGCACAACCACCACCGCCGTAGATATACGACAATATGTGCGACATGCAAGATAACACACCCACCCGCTGGGATGAATGCCGTGGATGACGCCGTAGATATACGATAATATGTGCGACATGCAAGATAACACACCCACCCGCTGGGATGAATTTCAAAGCCGTTTGAAAAACAAAACAAAAAGCAGGGGAGCGCACACAAGTTATTATCGTCGATATCTTTCCTTCATTCACCTGCGTGTGTGCTGTGTGTCGTCACTCCTCGTTTGTTTGCGCCCTCCTCATTCATCATCGAGAACACCGAAGAGTCCATATATATGCGTTCGAGAGGGTGTGTATAGCGCGGTGTTAGCAGCAGCAGCAGTTTATTAGCAGCAGCAGCAGTAGTGCTACAGCTGGTAGCTACATAGTACAGCTGCTGCAGCAGTGAGTGAGTGGTGGTGGTGCTGTTGTGCAGTATAAACATATATATAAAATCATTCCTTGGTGTCATGGACTTTGGTCCGGAGTTTTTTGTCTCGGCCTAAATATGCGATTCGCGGAACTGGATTTCTCGGTCGAATATGGCTTGGTTCGAGCGCCGCCTTCGGGGGGCGGCTCCAACGCCCCTCGCCCTGCCGTGTCCGTTCCGCACATCGACGTGAACGCGGACGGGCGCCGAGCGAGACGAGCGAGTGTCGAGGAGGAATTTTGGAAAAATTGTTGAATCTTAATGGCTGCAACGCCTGAATGATTTACAAAATTGGCATCATTTCTAAACGGTACGTGATAATGTTTGGAATTTTGCGGTGGCATGTGCAACTTTCTATTGTTTGGTCACAGATCGCGCACCAGGTGTGTTAAATTGCACGCGCCTGCATGATTTACGAAATTGGCATCATTTCCAAACCGTACGTTATAATGTTTCCAAGAAATAGGTACTTGATAATGTTCCGAATTTTGCGGTGCATGGTGCAACTTTTCGATGTTTGGTTACAGATTGATTGTGCACCAGGCATTTAATTGCACGCGCCTGGACGATTTACAAAATTGGCATCATATACAAACGGTACTTGATAATGTTTCCGCAAATACAACTTTGCAAGAGGGTGCTAATCAAGCCGTCGCGGTCATTCGTTATTCATGGTGCCGCGCTGTAGGCTTCATACGTGCAGCGGTTGGTTGCGTGTGTGCTGTTGGGCTGTCTGTCATGTACTGCAGTGTGCGTGCAGGCCATGTGGCTGAAGGTGCGGCTGCAAGACGACACATGATACGTCCAGAAGAACGCGTGTTATACCAGTAGTAGATCGCTCAAATAATGCGGCTTTTTATACTATTGCGTTTGGTGCTGTTGGAGTGTTCCATCATTTTGAGATTGCTTGGTTTGCAGGTACAGATTGGCTCAAAATCGTTCCTTTGCGCGACCTTACGCAAAAACATTCTGGAGGAGGAGTTACTAACTGTATGAAGAATGTGTATGAAACAACTTCGTCGGGTGAATTCGCACATACATACATGAAGAAATTACATCTACTTACAGTCTGATAAGGTATTATTAGTACAACAACGAACGACGGACAACCTACAAAAAGAACTAAACAAAAAACGCGTTAACGATGGCGTGCTTTTCGTAGACGAATGTGCATAACACGACATCTATCTATCTGCGCAAGGGTACCTACGGCTGGCAACGAAAACGGGAATACAACTTTATTAGGAAGCAAAAATAGACGGACACCCTTCACGGACAAATAAAAATCTGCTAGACAACGTACATGACGCAAATGACCAGCCGAATTGCGACCGCGCAAATAATGAATAGATCTTTTCTTCTGGTTTTATAGCAGTAGTAGATCGCTCTAATAATTCGGCTTTTATATTATTTTGCGTTTGGCATGATATCTAAAACTCCGCGTAGGCTGATATCTAGGTATTTGGCGCTTTATTCTATGTCGCGTCAACCATCGGAATATCATACAATATGGGGGAGGGAATGTAATCTCTATGCAAAGATCCTGTTTTGTTTGAATCAATTGTCAGCCGGCCGCCCCGGTGGTCTAGTGGTTTTACCCTCGAATACCTCCAACGTTTGGTTGTCCTTGAGTTCGACACCCACCACGATGAAATATGACTTAATTTGCAAAAATGCAATCAAAAAAAGAGATCAACTGCTGAGAGCGCCTGCTAGGTACAAATCGACGCGAGTCGACGAGGGAAGAAAATGCTCGATTCTCCTCGCGGTAAAAATGAAGGCACGTGCCGAAGTGGGGAGGGAGGAGGAGGGCCCGCTATGTGACCCCGGATCTGAGTTACTACTGGGAGGGATCGCGAGAATGGTGCGGGGATGATAAATGGGATGAAGAAAAAAAAATGTTGCAAAGAAAGGTATATGATTATTTCTACCAGTAAATAATATGTCAGTCTCTGGGAAATACGCACGGCACCATCAGCAGTCGTCATGGTAGAGACACTCCGGATATTATGTGTTGAGGGGACGCGTCCGATTTCGACAACGTGAAAGCACCCACGAAGAAAAGATAGCAGACACACATATCCCGCCTTATCGAGAAAAAAACAGAGAAGAAGCGCTACGCCAACCTCCCGTACGAGCAAAGCCACCCCCGCACCTATCTTAGACAACGCCGCCTCAACGAGAGATCGCCCTCCTCTTCTTCGTTTTTCTCCTCGCCCGCAACCACGCAGACCAATCAATGCGACAGCCTTCACGTAACAAACAAAGCAATCTTCCAAAACCTCGCCGGCTGACATGGCCCCATGTCGACGTTTGATGCAAACCGACTTTGCATCCTGTCGACGTCGAACCTCCATTGCAACGGGGACAGCAGTGCAGTCTCTTCATTAATGCCAAGGCCTCTTTTGTTTCGCCTAGAGGCGACGCAGGTTCTCAATAATACTCTTTTCGGTATTTTTGTTTGATAGACGCCAACTTTTACTTGACGGCTTAATTAACATAGATAGTGTGTTTCGCCTATCCTTGCCTTCTTTGTTGTATAATATTACGTTTTTTTTCTGTCAAATCATGACTTTCATAATCCCATGTTCGTATTAAACTCTTGGCATTACTTCAAAGTTCAATGCATGCCAAATCGGACAGCTAGACCTCAAGTTGTCGAAGTGCTGCCCTGCCCTACCCGAAGCATGGGCGCCGGCGAATGCCGGCGCCCATGCGGAGCCCTTGTGGCACCGAAAAAGATTGCTGCTTGCTGTGAAAAAATCACAATAAATAAATTTTAATATATAATAAAAATATTTAAACAAAAAATATAGTCTATTATTAATAGGTTTACCATCGTATAGGTTTAATTCACCACGCGAACGAATTTCTTCCGTGTAAATTTTGTGCAACTACTGCTATAGCAGCTAGCTGCTGTGTATTAGCGAAATACAAGTATATATTATATAGTCTATAGCTACACTGCCGTAGTTGCAAGGGGAGTCGCCGACCTATATCCTTAATGAGGACACACAACCCGTAATACGCGCGATCGGAGTATCAGACACAGCTCGCAAAGATGAGTTTCGACAAAAAGTTCGATCTCACAGCTGGAGTGTATTTTAATTTTTAGAATATATCTATGCCACCTAAAGCCCTTCCCTCCCCCACCCCCCCCCACCTCCTCCCCCCTCCCCCACCCCCCACCTCCCCACCCCCCCACCCCACCCCACCCCCACCCCCTCGAACACTCCGCCCTCTACTCACTGGTTGTACGACTTACAGGATATACATGATAAACTGGTGCATTCTTTCCAAAACCGTCACATTTATCCCCTTAAAAAAAAAATGTACAGTTTCCACGCACAGATTGAGCTGCTCCACCCGCCCCCCCCCCCGCCCCGCCCCCCTCCCCCCTCCCCATGATAAACTGGTGCATTTTTTTTCCAAAACCGTCAGATTTATCCCCTTGAAGGGTTATTTATAGTTTCCACGCACAAATTGAACTGCCCCGCCCGTCCCCTCCCACCCCCCCCTCCCACCCCCCACCCCCGCTCCCTTTTTTGATCAAAACCAGCCCCCCACTGTGGTGGAAAAACGAGTTTAGAAGGAAATAACTCGAGTAGCATTTGTTGTTCAACATTTTTAATCCACTTCCTCACAATGGCGTCGCAGACAGGATGTATGTGAGGCTATGAACAGTGAGGTCGCTGGTTCGATTCTCACCATCTTTCCCAGAAAAAGAAAAAGAAAGGGATTTTCTCACGTTCAAGAACCTGTAAAACTCAACCACTTGAAAACAACGATGAGAACAATGTACAGGATCATTGCAAGTCACTCCAATACCGAAGAAGTCGCATTGGATACTGGGTACCTCATCGGGGTTCCTGACATAATCTGGGAAATATATGTCAGGTTTAGTGGGGGAGAATGACATGACATTGTGGTGGAAAAACGAGATTAGAAGGAAATACCTCGAGTAGCATTTATTTGTTGTTCAACATTTTTAGTCCACGTCCTTCAAAACTCCGCCCTCCCCTCACCGGTTGTTCGACTAACAGGATTCACTTGATAAACGGATGCATTTCCTTCCACAGCTGTCAGATTTTGTCCCCCTCAGAAACGGGTTTTATAGTTTCCGCGCACAGGCTGCCTAACATCACCCTGTTGACCCTGATAGCTACACTGTAGTTGCAAGGGGAGTCGCCGACCTATATCCTTAATGAGGAGACACAACCCGTAATACGCGCGATCGGAGTATCACACACAGCTTGCAAAGATGAGTTTCGACAAAATATTCGATCTCACATCTAGCTTGAGTGTATTTTAATTTTTATAATATATACTTTTTGCAAGGGGAGTCGCCGACCTATATCCTTAATGAGGACACACACCCAGGAATATTATAAAAAAATGAAAATACACTCCAGCTGTGAGATCGAGGATTTCGTCGAAACTCATCTTTGCAAGCTGTGTGTGATACTCCGATCGCGCGTATTACGAGTTGTGTGCCCTCATTAAGGATATAGGTCGGCGACTCCCCTTACAACTACAGTGTAGCTATCAGGGTCAACAGGGTGATGTTAGTCAGTCTGTGCGCGGAAACTATAAAAAAACCCGTTTCTGAGGGGGACCAAATCTGACTGCTGTGGAGGGAAATAAATGTATCCGTTTATCGCCATCGGAGTATCACACACAGCTTGCAAAGATGAGTTTCGACAAAATATTCGATCTCACAGCTAGCTGGAGTGTATTTTAATTTGTATACAAGGGCTCCGCTTGGGCGCCGGCATTCGCCGGCGCCCATGCTTCGGGTAGGGCAGGGCAGCACTTCGACAACTTAAGGTCTAGCTGTCCGATTTGGCATGCATTGAACTTTAAAGTAATGCCAAGAGTTTAATACGAACATGGGATTATGAAAGTCATGCTTTGACAAAAGAAAAAACGTAATATTATACAATAAATAAGGCAAGGATAGGCGAAACAAACTATGTTAAATGCGCCGTCAAGTAAAAGTTGGCGTCTATCAAACAAAAATACCGAAAAGAGTATTATTGAGAACCTGCGTCGCCTCTAGGCGAAACAAAAGAGGCCTTGGCATTAATGAAGAGACTGCACTGCTGTCCCCGTTGCAATGGAGGTTCGAAGTCGACAGGATGCAAAGTCGGTTTGCATCAAACGTCGACATGAGGACATGTCAGCCGGCGAGGTTTTGGAAGAAGATTGCTTTGTTTGTTACGTGAAGGCTGTCGCATTGATTGGTCTGCGTGGTCGCGGGCGAGGAGGAAAACGTAGAAGAGGAGGGCGATCTCTCGTTGAGGCGGCGTTGTCTAAGATTGGTGCGGGGATGGCTTTGCTCGTACGGGAGGTTGGCGTAGCGCTTCTTCTCTGTTTTTTCTCGAGAGGGCGGGATATGTGTGTCTGCTGTCTTTTCTTCGTGGGGGCTTTCACGTTGTCGAAATCGGACGCGTCCCCTCAATGCATAATATCCGGAGTGTCTCTACCATGACGACTGCTGATAGTGCCGTGCGTATTTCCTAGAGACTGACATATTATTTACTGGTAGCAATAATAATATACCTTTGCAACATTTTTTTTTCTTCATCCCATTTATTATCCCCGCACCACTCTCGCGCTCCCTCCCAGTAGTAACTCAGATCCGGGGTCACATAGCGGGCCCTCCTCCTCCCTCCCCACTTCGGCACGTGCTTTCATTTTTACCGCCAGGAGAATCCAGCATTTTCTCCCCTCGTCGACTCGCGTCGCACCAACCCACGCTGCTAGGCGCTCTCAGCAGTTATTAATAGTTGATCCCTGTTTTTTTTTTGCATTTTTGCAAATAAAGTCAAATCTCATCGTGGTGGGTGTCGAACTCAAGGACAACCAAACGTTGGTAGTATTCGAGGGTAAAACCACTATTATTAATAGACCACCGGGGCGGCCGGCTGACAATTGATTAAAACAAAACAGGATACTTGCATAGAGATTACATTCCCTCCCCCATATTGTATGATATTACGATGGTTGACGCGATGTATAGAATAAAGCGCCAAATACCTAAATATCAGCGTACGCGGAGTTTTAGATATCATGAATAACGAACGACCGCGACGGCAGAGCACGGCAAAGCATAGCGCTTCGCTCTGCTGAGTTAGCGGTGCGCTGCTGAGCTGTGCCGCAGGGCATCGCAGGGCACTGCACGGCGCTTCGTTGCTGTAAGCTATATATAGCGCTGCGATGGGGTGCTGGGCGGTGTCGAGCTGATGAGCCAAGCCCAGATCTCAGCCGATGAAGCTTCGTCAAGTACAAAACAAATGGTGCGAATCAAAGAAAAGCTAAAGCTGGACCGTTCCGCAACTAATGCACAGGCGGCAAATTAGCGGCAAATGGTAGGAGGTTCAACTTACTAGACAAAAAGGAAGAAAAATCGCGAAAAGGTTCAAAATCGTGTTGGCAGAAAAACCAAATTTGCAGGAAGCAGCTGAAAGGTCAAGAAACAGGCAATATTTCCGTTGTTGTTGTCGTTCTCACATTAACTCGCATAATCAAGTCCGTGGTCACAGGACAGGCTCCAGTCACTCTGGAGCTGAGGAATACCCTAGGGGAAAAACACAAACCAAAGGTGGTACACGCATGAATCACAGCTGACGCAATTCATGCCTCCACCAGAAACATATAAAAGTGAAATCGGGAGTCAGTCTACGATGTGCCAGGTCCATGCTGGTGCATACGTCTCATTACTCGCGCCTGGAAAAACCGACTATACCGCTTGCCACCCAAGAAAGACTACCACGCATATGAGGTGTTCTACGGTAGCCCCCCCAACTTTTCTTCAACGAAATCTCCGGTTTCAAAACCAGCTCCCGGTCGTATCTCCTGAAATACGGTGTCCCTCGACAACCCCGACGTCATCTATCGATAGGCCTTTGCACACAAGAAAATGTGTGGAAATGTATGGATACCTTGTTTTCAATAGTATCCCTCCCTGTGTTGAGCTGCCATGAAACGCTCGTTAAAGAAAATCCCTAGTTTTGGGGGCGGCTACCGTAGAATCAGTTATATATTACACGTGGTATCTATCACTACGCATACGCACAACAGACGTAAGTCAATTGGCAAAAAGAAACAAACAAAGAAGAGAAAGGAAAGGAAATGGGTGCATGGGGCCAAGAAAAAGAAATGGTATATAAATTTTGGGGGGTCTACTGGCGAGTCTGCCACCAGAACGATGCCACGTGGTTTTTCGACGATCTACAGCAGTACTACGAACGACTTCCGATACACCCACCGAAGCACGGACTACCGGCGAATTACGCGATCGACAGCTGGCTGTGGTTGTCACGTGTCTCTGTGTTGGGGGCCCCTGTGCGCTGCCTCTTGTTGGCTCTTGTTTGGGTAAAACATGCGGTGTGCTCCATGGTCTCACGGCAGCAACACACCAGAATCAGAACGTCCGCTCGTACGACATATCATTCTTACAGGAAATGTAATATTTTTTTTCTCTTTCAATAAGAACATAAAACGGTTGTTATATATTGGACAGAGTGATGCGTGTACGACTAAACTTGCCAACGGCACTCGTACTGCACTTTGAGCTATCTGCTGTGGTTCTGGTTGCTACTAGTTGCTGCAGTATGTGCTAGAAGTTTCGCCCTTCGGCTACTGCTGCTGCACCTGATGTTGTGTGTTTGCCAATGTTGTCAGTTGGCGTTCATGCTCGTCGTACATACTGCTGTTCTCACCCAGTACGTACGGGTTTCCTCGTACCTCGACGGCACGACGACGAGCTCAAAACAGAAGGGAGGTGACATGAAATGGCGTGGACAATGGCCACATAGAAGCGAGCACAGCGGGATAGTTCGCTGCGAATCAACCGCACTCGTTCATGCCTACAGCAGAGGCTGCCTGGAGTGTCAGCGGCCGTGCTAAAGCCAGGGCCAAAGGCCGAAGAGACGGCTCTTCTACCTGCTTGGTTTTGTCTCGAGATTATGTTATATATTGGACAGAGTGATGCGTGTACGACTAAACTTGCCAACGGCACTCGTACTGCACTTTGAGCTATCTGCTGTGGTTCTGGTTGCTACTAGTTGCTGCAGTATGTGCTAGACGTTTCGCCCTTCGGCTACTGCTGCTGCACCTGATGTTGTGTGTTTGCCAATGTCGTCAGTTGGCGTTCATGCTCGTCGTACATACTGCTGTTCTCACCCAGTACGTAAGGGTTTCCTCGTACCTCGACGGCACGACGACGAGCTCAAAACAGAAGGGAGGTGACATGAAATGGCGTGGACAATGGCCACATAGAAGCGAGCACAGCGGGATAGTTCGCTGCGAATCAACCGCACTCGTTCATGCCTACAGCAGAGGCTGCCTGGAGTGTCAGCGGCCATGCTAAAGCCAGGGCCAAAGGCCGAAGAGACGGCTCTACCTGCTTGGTTTTGTCTCGAGATTCTGTTACATGAAAATGTCATGATTCCATGGTTTGGGAGTTATTTTGTCACGAAACGTTTTGCGGTCGGTAATTTGTGTCGCGAAGTTGTTGGATATCGTCGGTAACTTGTGTCACGTTTTATTAGGTGAACCCACACTAAAAAATTGAATTTCCAGCTGGCAAAACGAGCAGAAACAAAAGCAATAAAATGCCGAGCAAGAAACCAAACGAACTTAGTACTAGTAAAAAAGTACAGCAAAGAAACTAACGCTCGAGAGTATGCCACCGCAAAATTCCAAACATTATCACGTACCGTTTGGAAATGATGCCAATTTTGTAAATCATTCAGGCGTTGCAGCCATTAAGAATCAACAATTTTTCCAAAATTCCTCCTCGACACTCGCTCGTCTCGCTCGGCACCCGTCCGCGTTCACGTCGGTGTGCGGAACGGACACGGCAGGGCGAGGGGCGTTGGAGCCGCCCCCCGAAGGCGGCGCTCGAACCAAGCCATATTCGACCGAGAAATCCAGTTCCGCGAATCGCATACTTAGGCCGAGACAAAAAACTCCGGACCAAAGTCCATGACACCAAGGAATGACTCGATATTCAAGGAATGATTTTATATATATTTATATATTTATATATGTATCGTATATAAATATTATCCTCCGGCGTATGGGGAAAAATAAAGCCTTAGCTCACCACACTTCCACGTATCTTCATACGCGTCGTGTGTCGATTTAACTCAGTTGTTGCTTTCGCAGCCCATAATATATTTTTTCTCACACTTCTACTTTCCAGCTTCTGGACACAAGCCATGGTCACAGGTGTCGTCCCTTCTTCCCCCCGTTCCTTGCCTTCAATTTTTACCGCGCATAGGGTTCAGCAACCGCACTGCTCGTCGATTTTTCATCGAGTGTTTGTTGCTAACTCACGCTCTCGCGCTTTCCGCAAGAGTCAACCTGTGCACAAGAAAAAGTCCCAACGAATCTATACGAGTGTGCACTCGTCGGGGCTCGAACTCACGAAACTGACCTAGATAGATAGCTACACTGTAGTTAGTTAGTTGCAAGGGGAGTCGCCGACCTATATCCTTAATGAGGACACACAACCCGTAGTACGCGCGATCGGAGTATCACACACAGCTCGCATAGATGAGTTGCGACAAAATATCCGATCTCACAGCTGGAGTGCAATTTAATTTTTATAATAATGCCAGGCTCGAGGATAACCCGATACGCCACCGACCGGGGGCGACCGGTTCTAAATGTACCTCGTTTTTCAATGCAAAGTTGAGTTTCAACCAGTTAATCGGTCGTACTCACAGCTGACGTTTTTCAAATTTTATACAATAAACAGATGACAACATAATAACGCACCACGCAGCTTGCAAAGTTGAGTTTCAACAAATCCAACCGTTTACCGTTCAATCGCTCGTTGTTGTTGTTGTTGTTGTTCTCACATTAACTCGCATAATCAAGTCTGTGGTCACAGGACAGGCTCCAGTCACTCCGGAGCTGAGGAATACCCCAGGGAAAACACACACACAACCCAAGGTGGTACACGCATATATCACAGCTGAACCAATTCATGCCTCCACCAGAAACACATAAAAAAAGTGAAATCGGGAGTCAGTCAACGATGTCTCGAACTCACAGCTGACGTTTTTCAAAATTCAAAACTTTCAACCATTCAATCGTTCGTACTCACATCTGACGTTTTTCATTTTTTATATTTAAAAAAAAAACGAACCACATCAATCAAAATGCAGCTTGCAAAGTTGAGTTTCAATAATTCAATCGGTCGTACTCACAGCAGTTGACGTTCTTTAATTTTTACTGGTATAATTTTTGATATTTTGACAAAATAATACTCGGAGTAGGAACCTAAAACACAAGTATGATACAGTAGGTGGCCCTGTATAGTGGCAACCTGAATAATAGTAAAGTGCCCTATATAGTGGCATGAAAATCTCCTGGCAAAATCTCAACCCGATATAGTGGCAATTTACCACTATTGAGGACGGGGCCCTCAATAGTGGCATTTTGGGCATCACACACACCCAATAGTGGCAGTTCCAAGTAGTGGGCCCCCACTACTGCTGTACCACACCTGCCCACACACACTCTCAGCGGTGGGCGCCACACGTATCATGCCAGCCTGCGCGGACCTAGAACTGTGTAAACTCCCAAACAAACCACTGGGAGAGAAAGACGGGCACGAGTGTCGCCTTGGCTGCGGCGGCCGGCTTCATGGGATATGTGGTGAACGAGAGGAGGAGGGCGGCCGAGAAATCCACCGCGTCTGCAACCCGTGCATCGCCAAGAAGCAAAATACACCCGACTCCTCGAATCAGACTAAGCGTGCCTAGAAGGCCGTGGAGGAATGGGCCGGGTTGTTTCGCGTCTCTACGTTGCTGTTTTCATGCGTTCTACACGTAGTGTTGAATGTTGAACCCCATGTTACACTGCCCGCCGGACAAAAAATATTGATGTGCCACCTATGATACAATGCGTTTGGACGTGGTTCCTGTGGTCTGCCTGCGCAGAAGAAACAGGTCTTGACCACAGAAGGCTCGGTAACCGTTGGATAATCAACGGTCATTTCATGTGTTTCATGCGGATACTGCTGCACAGAAATCAACCACGAGTAGTGGAACAGTATGCACGGCTTTACCTGTACACAACAGCGTATAATCAGTGTACAGCGTGAACATCGAAGCTCTTTATTCGATATAGTGGCAATATTGCCACTATAGACTGTCTAATAGTGGCAATAGTGCCACTATATCGAATAGTGCAATATTGCCACTATAGACTGTCTAATAGTGGCAATAGTGCCACTATATCGAATAGTGGCACTGCGCTGAATAGTGGCACAATTCTGTCCTGCCACTACATGCCACTATACAGGGCCACCTACTGTAGTATTAATAGCAATAATAGTACATACGTAAGCATTTACATTTTACCCCCAGGTATACAAAATTTCGGAATGCCGAAGCGTGTGCAGTCCCGCCGCACGCACCGCGTGCCTCCCAGTTCTCAGTTCTCAGTGGCACGCGCCACGCGCCGCATCAACCGCAGCCCTACAATGTTAGAGCTCAGACCTGCCTGTAGACGAGCGAACGGTATCTTATCCCGTCGTCTCTGCAACAACCACTGCTGCTGCTATGTTGAACCTGGCAATGCCCAGCCTGGGCAAGCTTGAGCCCATGGCCCTCTGGGCTGTGCTTGGCTTGGCCATGCTCCATTCGTTCGCGGCTGCGAGCGGTGACAGTAGCAGTGAGGATGGCGGTGGCAATGCGAGCAGCAGCGAGGACACCGACGATGCCCTCGGCAACAACAGCTCCACGGAGTACTTCAGCGTGCCGGCCTTCTTCATAACGTTTCGGGAAACCATCGAGGTGAGTGTGGTGCTGCGTACTGGCATCTGTCGTGAAGATTCTTTAGGCGTTCATGCCAAGATTGCATTGTTTTGGCATACTCTACGAGTACCCTCTCTCGATCAGTGCTGCCAAGCAGCGTCAGACGTCTGTCGTGTAGCATGCGCGCACATCGACGTCCACGCATGCGATGATATACCTTTATGACGATACGGAGACACCTTCGTCCATCGATCTTTCTGTTGAAGTTATGTGTTAAGTCACTGGCCTGCCGCGCACACACGGCAGGACACAACAGTTAGTGACTGCATGTTCATGTTTGAATTTGTCATGAATTCGTTCGAAGCGATCCATGCATCACGCGTCTAGCAGCACCCGTCACCGAGCTCGGTTGGCCGAGGCTACCTAATGCGCTTGTACGCTTGCTTGGAGCTTGTAGATTTGAAGGCAAGCTGTTGGGCATACATATGTCACACTGCACGCCGGAGGAAACTGTTCCACGGACCCTCTATGGTGGTGGTATATATACACAGAACACCACCCTGTTGACTCTGGCATAGGCTACACTGTAGTTCCAAGAGGAGTCGCCGACCTATATTCGTGAGGACATACACCCACACCCAGTAATTCGCGCGGTCGGAGCATCTCACAGCTTGCAAACATAGATGAGTTTCGACAAAATCTTCGATCTCACAGCTGGAGTGTATTTTTTTTTTTCAATATACGCGAGGGTATGATGGAATGCAAGCGAGCAGATGCCAGTCAGTGTGATACGCGGTACACGCAGGTGAAGATTCTGGAGATGTGTCGTTGGCATCATGGTACCACAGGTACAAAGGTACCTGTGTATTTTTTACGCGAACGTCGTCGCATCGAAGACCCTACGACCTCTCTGGGTCTTTCGCAGGTTAAGCGCGGGTTCGGGGTTGCCACATGTTACACTCATACATGTATAATAGACTCGTGCAGCAGCAGTATTCCTCAGCTCCAGAGTGACTGGAGCCTGTCCTGTGACCACGGACTTGATTATGCGAGTTAATGTGAGAACAACGACAACAACAACAGTATTGCCGTAGTCGCGTGTATTGCTTCCATCCATACATCATGGGAAAACTGAGCGTCGACGTCAGTATGGTATCATACTGGTCGCCCGGTGGCGTATCAGGTTATCCTCGAGCCTGGTAGAGGTCAGTTTCGTGAGTTCGAGCCCCGCCGAGTGCATACTCGTATAAATTCGTTGGGACTTTTTCTTGTGCACAAATTGACTTGCGGAAAGCGCGAGAGCGTGAGTTAGCAACATTCGATGAAAAATCGACGAGCAGCGGGACCGCTGAACCCTATGCGCGATAAAAATTGAAGGCAAGAACCGGGGGGGAGAAGGGACGACACCGGTGACCACGGCTTGTCCAGAAGCTGGAAAGTAAAAGTGTGAGGAAAAAAAAAAAAAAAAAAAAAAAAAAATACTGGTCGCCCCGGTGGCGTATCAGGTTATCCTCGAGCCTGGTATAGGTCAGTTTCGTGAGTTCGAGCTCCCCCGAGTGCATACTCGTATGAATTCGAGGGGACTTTTTCTTGTGCACAAATTGACTTTTGCGGAAAGCGCGAGAGCGTGAGTTAGCAACACTCGATGAAAAATCGACGAGCAGTGGGATTGCTGAACCCTGTGCGCGATAAAAATTGAAGGCAAGAACCGGGGGGGAGAAGGGCGATACCTGTGACCACGGCTTATCCAGAAGCTGGAAAGCAGAAGTGTGCAAAAAAAAAAAAAACGTACGGCACAATAGTTAATTGCCGAGGGCAGTCACTTTACGTACCAGGTATTGGCACTGGCGCGACAGGCGTTCGGCTGCGGTCGCATTGTGTTGCGTGGAATATAACGGTGGACTTCTTTATCTTTCTGTCATGAGTCATGATGACCAGCATGACCCTATCGGTACCAGGGATATTGTTTTGTACCAGGTACTCGTCAACAGGAGTTTTATGTCAAGAAAACACACGCGTTCAAAGTTACACTAGTCTGTAGTGTTGCACGTACCGCACCCATCGCCGGCACCCATGCTTCGGGTAGGGCAGGGCAGCACTTCGAATTGTTTGATTCAATGCTTGAGAGTAAAAAAAGTCACCACGCACAACCATAGACTGCGCTTACAGTATGTAAGGTAATGCCAAGAGTTCGATATAGACTAACAATCATCACAATGTACTACAATTAGGCCATTTATTATGCAGTCGGATTCCGCCAGTCGAAAACGGCCCTTTTTGACTGGACTTTTTTTCGACTGGATTCTTCTGGTCCTTCTTCTTGTCGTCAGTCGAGGGTTAATTTTACAGTTTTTGTGCTCTTCCTAGAGGCGGTTGGTGTGAGGGAGTACTGCTGTACAGCAGGCGAAATCGGTTGGCAGCTCTGTGCTCCGCGCTGTCTCCGCGAGCAACGGCTCGACGAACCTTCGTCCCAGCGAGTTGGTGGCTTTGGGCTTAGCCGAAAGCCGCCAAAGCTACGTTCGTGGAGTTGCACGCAGCCGAGAGCCGCCAAAGTTACAGCACGCGCAGCCGTTGTTGGCAGCATGGGATCGAGACCGCGCGCTGCTGCCGTCGTGTGATAAACGCTGCTGGCGAGCGGAACTAGGAATGCGCCACGCTGACTTGCTGCGAGAAGCAACAGCAGGGATAGCCAAGCCAGCGTCAGCGCCTTGTATGATACTGCAGTGTGGTACCTGGTATGGGTGTGTGGCCGTGTGGCCGTGTGTGTGTGTTTGGTGGTGTGATGGGCGATGCGATCGGTTAAAAAAACACGTGTAAAACTTTTTCGACTGAGGTTCTCGACTGGATCCGCCAGTCGGAATTCTCAGTCGAAAAAGTTGAGTCGATAAAGCCCTTTTTCGACTGCGTAAGAAAGCCCGATTTGGGCTTCAGTCGAGAAAGGCCGTTTTCGACTGACAAATCCGACTGCATAAGAAATGGCCTTAATACTACCTTTTTTTAAGCGAATCCGATTCCGAGCTTCATTCAACAGATTTCGATCGGATAAATCCGAGCACATGCCGACTGACCCTTCAGTCTGGCGACGAAACATGTCGAGTGTGTTTCTTATGATAGTTTTACTCAATCAAGCATCCGGGGCTAGTAAGGTGACTGACCATGTCCGCTGCGTGTGATTAGAGAAGTTGTACATGGACCAATTGCATAATACAACAGCAGTCAGCCCAGATCGAGTCGATCGGTGCAACTTGCTTGGGTATCGTATTATTCCAGCAGCAGTGATACACTTCACTTCTTTTCTTTTTCCCATCCCACTTAGTGTGATTCTCGCAATACTCTCGTCCTCCCAATAGTATAACTCAGATCCGGGGTCATATATAGCGGGCTCCCATCCCTCATCCCCACTTCGGTACCTGCCCTAATTTTTATCGCGAGAAGAATTCAGCTTTTACTCCCCTCGTCGATTCGCGTCGATTTGTACCTACCCACGCTGTTAGGCGATTTCAGCAGTTAGTTGATCCCTTTTTTTCCCATTTATTTCTGCAAATAAATAAAGCCAACAAAGCTCCCAACGGTGGTTGTTTAACTCAAGGACCAACGCTCGTATAAATAGCAGTAGTATTCGAGTGTAACCCCACTAACCACCGGGGCGACCAGCTCTATATCACTCACTGCCCCGGTGGCGTATCAGGTTACATCCTCGAGCCTGGTATAGGTCAGCTTCGTGAGTTCGAATCCCCCCGAGTGCGTACTCGTATAATTTGTCGTCTTGTGCTCTAATTGACATGCGGAAAGCGCGAGAGCGTGAGTTAGCAACACTCGATGAAAAATCGACGATCAGTGGGTGCCGAACCCTATGCGCCAAAAAAAATTAAGGCAATAACCAGGGGGGGGAAGGGAAGGACGACACCTGTGACACCGGTTTGTATGTCCAGAAGCTGGAAAGGAGAAGTGTGCAAAAAAAAACAAATCACTAGAAGAGATGATCAATCAGCAATAAGCAGCAATAAGGAGCACGTCAAGTATGAAGCAACACAAACTTATATTTGTCAGTTACGTACCAAAACACGACCGCTTGCACTTGACCGGCAAACGATCACACCAACGGAGTCAGGGACCACAGCAACAACAAAGCACGCCGTCCTGCTGTCTACTTACCACCACCTTCGAGTGGCGCAGCTTAACAACAGGAGGAGGAACTTATATAATACAACCCTCGAGGCCCCGGGGACGCAGCCACTCGCAATGCTGCTGTATGGCTTTTCCTGGCGCCGCAGTAATTGTAATCACTACTACCTCCTACTCGTTTAATCATGCGTGCGCTTCAGCAGTTAGTTGATATTTTTTTCCCCATTTATTTCTGCAAATAAAAAAAGCCAAAAAAGGTCACAACGGTGGTTGCTTAACTCAAGGACCAACGCTATTATTAAAAGTAGTAATATTCCAGTGTAACCTCACTAGACCACCGGGGGCGACCGGCTCTATATCACCCACTGCCCCTGTGGCGTATCAGGTTATATTCTCGAGCCTGGTACAGGTAGGTATAGATCAGCTTCGTGAGTTCGAATCCCCCCAAGTGCGTACTCGTATAATTTGTCGTCTTGTGCACTATTTGACTTGCGGATAGCGCGAGAGCGTGAGTTAGCAGCACTCGATGAAAAATCGACTATCAGTGTAACTGGTATTATAACACGCGCTCAAGCCCTGCAGACGTCATGCAAAACAAACGCTCGAGAGAATACCTCCGCAAAATTCAAAACTTTAGCAACTACCTACCGTTTGGAAATGATGCCAATTTTGAAAAGTATCCAGACGCTGAAGACGTTAAGATACAACTGAAGTCGCAAGATCACCTCCTCAAAATACAAAAATTTTGCAACTTCTCCCTTGTCCCGCTCAGCATCCATCCGCGTTCACGTCGAGGTGCCCAACGGATAAGGAAGGGAGAGGGGCGTTGGAGCCGCCCCGCGAAGACTTTTGCCCGTTGGAACCGCCCCCCGAAGACTTTCACGTGTTTCATTCGTTCAAGCCCTGCAGACGTCAAGCAAAACAAACGCTCGAGATTATGCCACCGCAAAATTCAAAACATTACAATAGCAACTAACTGCCGTTTGGAAATGGTGCCAATTTTGTAAATCATCCAGGCGCTGCAGACATTAAGATTCAACCAAAATCTCCGGAATTCCTCCTCGACATGCGGTATTTTTGCAACTTGTCGCTTGTCTCGCTCGGCGTCCATCCGCGTTTCCGTCGATGTGCGGAACGGGCACGGCAGGGCGAGGGGCGTTGGAGCCGCCCCCCGAAGCCGGCGCTCGAACGAAGCTATATTCGACCGAGAATTCCAGTTCCGCGAATCGCATACTTGAGCCGAGACGAAAAAAAACTCTTGACCGAATCCCTGAAACCAAGAATGATTTTATGTATATGTATGATGCAACTGTAGCTCTGCTGTACAAGTGGTGATGCGAACCCCGAAACATGTTTCTATGCGTACGATCAGTATCGTCGTAGACTTGTCCGCGATCTCACCACCCCTAACGCACTAGATGAAGTACCAAGTATACTATTTGTAGTACCAAAAATGGCGAGGTCGGCATAAAGCCTCCATCTAGTCATCAGTATTGCTGTACAAAACTCGTGCGTACGTACTCGTACATGCCGTCTCTTCGTTTGTGGCGCCTCTTTTGGGGGAACGCGATATTTCCAGGATATTTCCAGGATATTTCCAAGATATTTCCTCTTTCGGGGCCGACGAAGAGTGTGACAAGTGTGATAATCTTGTTGCGAGCGTTTGGTAGTGGTCAACTCGTTACGGTTTCGTGCCCATTGCCAAAAATGTGGGAAGTGACAATCACGACTACCAGGTACACATACATAGTCGTGATTTAAATAACGATTTCGGGGACTTTTAGGAGCCATCCCCGGGTTTCAGGCCTTGTATTTCGGCTTTGAGCTGGGGTTAGATATGGGGAAGGTTGGGGTTACAAGGTTATTGGCGCATGATGTTTCGAGGCCTGTGTGAGCTGCAGCGACCAAATTTGCCGAGTTTTTTGCGTGATATACCCCTAGCTAGGTAGGGGTAGGGTGTAATTTGTAAATAGTCGTGATTTAATTAACGACTACGGGGGCGTTGAGGAGCCATGCCCGGGTTTCAGGCCTTGTGTTTCGTCTTTGGAAATGGGGTTAGGGATGGGAAAGGTTGGGGTTATAAAGTTATTGGTGCATGTTTCGAGGGCTGTGAGAGCTGCAGCGACCGAATTTGCCGATTTTTTTTGCGTGATACTTAGAAGTACAGCAGTATAACCTAGGTTTAGGGTGTAAACACCAAGCTGCAGTGCGTCGCTGTCGTTGCAAGTTGGCCTATGGGAGTTGGCTGGTGCACTGGAGCGGACGGGTGCGGCATAAACATGCAAATTTCAAGGCCCGCAACCCGGGGACGGCTCCTAAATGCCCCCGTAGTCTTTATTTCAACACGACTACGTAGCCGTGATTATCACTCCCCCAAAAATAGAAAGTACTACTTCATTTCAAAACGACTACGTAGCCGAGATTATCACTCCCCCAAAATGAAAAGTACCATCGTATAACCCCGAACCCCGCCGTGTCGGGTTGAGAACCCCGCCGCGTCGGGTTGTTACTAATTCGTTTACCATCTACTTGTATCTGGTAGCTGTTAATTTGTTTTTTTTTCAATGTAATATTCTCGTATACCTGGTTTCTGTACTTCATGTACCCTCGTACATAAAATACCTGGAAAATACCTGGAAAATACCTGGAAAATACTACACCTTTTCGCCTCTGAAGTGCCGCAAGGACGGGTTTTGATTCGTTTCAGCGCTGGACCCCTGTATGTAGTTGTGTGATACAATGCAACCTCTGCCGCCATACAGCAGCCCCAGTACCTCAATCCTCAATACTCAATGCACTTTCCGTCTTTAGCATAAACGAGCTCCTTTAACTTACTGCTAACTGTAGTGCTGTTGTATTTGTTTGTACTCCTTCTTGTAAGGCTTGGCCGTAATCTCACATATTTTAGTATCGCCCTACACGATACCCCATTCGTTTTTATGTTTCTGGCGGATGTAGGTGTAGTAGTACGTGTACCACTTTGTGTTGTTTTGTTCTTTCCCTGGGATATCCTTCCGTTCCGGAGTGACTGGAGCCTGTCCTGTGACCACGGACTTGATTAGGCGAGCTAATGTGAGAACAGCAACAAGCATTGTTACGTACTGCGATCATATAACACTATGTACTCTATACTGCATAATATATATATATGCTGTACCCCTCTTGGTTTCGTGTTACAGTACGCTCAGACTCTTACGGGTATTCAGGCGCCCCCCCCCCCTCGCGGTGTTGCCTAATCACCCTATCACCGTATCTGTCCGATACTATTACTGTAGGCGGTGGTGATCATCTCGGTGCTGCTCCAGTTCCTGAACAAGATCGACAGACATGACCTCAAGCCCGCCGTGTGGAAGGGGGCGTTCGCTGGCCTCTTCGGCGCCATCGCCATCGGTGTCTGCTTCATCATCGCCTTCTACGAGACAAACGAACAGTTCTTCAAGGGAAATACGGAGTACATCGTCGAAGCCATCTTGGTGAGTTGTTTCAACCTGCAGTTGTTGTTGTTGTTGTTGCAGAAGTTGTAGAAGTTGTTGTAGAAATTGTAGAAGTTGTTGTAGAAATTGTTGTAGAAGTTGTTGTAGAAGTTGTTGTAGTTGTAGAAGTTGTTGTAGAAGTTGTTGTAGAAGTTGTTGTTGTTGTTGTTGTCGGTGATGGTGACGATGGTGGTGGTGGTGGTGGTGTTGTTTGGCACAGGACAGACTTCAATACTTCTGGGGTAAAATATTGCTCAGGAGCAAAACAGACATGTATCTCCCGATCGCCCTTACGCGACGTCTGACTCCTGGATTTGACTCCTGGATTTGTCCTCCCATGTCATGTCGACGTGCCCCCTGCTTGCTGCTTCTTTGCCGTGCATTATAGATGATCACCGCGGCGTTCATCATCACAATCCTGTCCGCCTCTATGCTCAAGATCGCCCACATGCGCGAAAAATGGGAGAGGAAGCTTCAAGTGAGTTGCAAGCCTCAAGAGTTGACTGTTAACATGCAGCAGGTCGCGACCATATACACCTGATGTACACCGCGGTATTGATTTGTTTAGCTGCTCTTTCGTTAAGACCGATGACGATCTTGAACCAGCGACCTTTTTCGTTTCTTTTTGCGTCACTCCATGTCGTTTTGAGCTTTTATTGACATGCTTCATTGGGAATCCCCCCGCTTGTGTTATATATCTCCTCGCTTGCGTGTATGACGTGTGTCGTGATTTTCTCTTCCTCAGGCGGGCATGAAGAAGGCCGAAGAGAAGGGCTCCGACCTCCGATACTCTTACATGTTCTGGCTGCCGTTCATGGCCGTGTTCCGTGAGGGAATCGAGACCGTCATCTTCTTGGCCGGTACCAGCAGCAATTACGAAGTGCGACCCCGTAAAATTCTAACGTTACCATGGATAATGATACGTACCATTTGATGTCGACTAAAATGTTTTCAACGCGGCCTTTCCCGTGTTTTTTGTTGTTGTCGTGGCTTTTATTGTTTGTCTCCATGTCGAGGCGTCGGAATATGATCGCTGCTTGTTGTAGAACCCCCTTCAAGGAGACAACCTCTGGACGCGTGAACCGTTGAAAGGGGTGTCTCCAGTTGAACATCTCGTCCTCCCGGTAGCACCTCTTACCACCCCGGCGACTTGTATGAAAACCTCTCGGTCACGGAACTGTCGAAATATTGTGAATGTTTTCATGACCACCTATATTGCTTGACAGTAAATCTTACGCTATGGTACCTTTTCTGCTACCCCGCAGGCCAAGGCTATCCCGATCCCTGGACTGCTCGGCATCATCGTGGGCCTCTTGGTGGGATGGTTCATCTTCAGGCTCGGTAAGGAGGCAAGCCTCAAAAAGCTGCTCCTCGCCTCCACCGTCGTTCTCCTCTTCATCGCTGGTGAGATTCTGGTTTGAAGTGCGTTTTTGATAGTGTCATCGTTTTTTTCTTACTTGCACGAGTTTTTCGCGGGAAGAGCGGTGACCGACCTTATTTTACGGTCTGACCCGCGGTACTTGGGCACTGCAGAAAGTTGCGCTTTTCAGCCTAAACTTTCTTGCTGCCGGAGTTGGATATCGTTACATCGTTACATCGTTAGACCCGATTTATATCGGGCTTTGTGTGGATACCATATCCCCGGTACCAATACTCCCGCTGTATCTGTCGAAACCTCTGTCGAACACCCCAAGCCCCATCATCATTCCGGGAGCTGTTCCTGGGGAACATTCAGGAGATTGGTTCATCCTTGTCTCGCCTTCTAGACTTCCACTGCAGATTCCTGGAAGATTCTGGTGGCTTGTCCTTGGCTCGAGCTACGACGCTATAGCTGTGCGCGTCCTCGCACCCTGTGTCACTTCTCATGTGCCCCAGCGCTTCTGCTCTTCGCCCTGTCTCCAAGCCTTATCATCTCCTTCAGTTTGTCCAACTGCGCCGTCATAGTCCAACAGTTAGAACACTGCTGTGTCCCGGAGAGACCAGGGATCGCGACCCTCTGGCGGTGTACGGTAGCATCGTTATGTGCTTGATTTTTTTGTTCGATGTAGGTTGCGGGAAATATGGATCTGCAGGCGAGGAGGCCGATAATGATCGAGCCGTGCCCTTACCGCGGCGATTCGTCGTCCTGCCGTCCGGACGTACCTCGGGAAGCCCTCTCTGCGAACGGGTGTACACAGCGCTCTCATAGTTTCTGACCTTTGTCGCTTACTCGTTTTTGTGTGGCTGGATTCCGTTTGAAAACTCCCTTTTTTACGACGTACAGCGGGCCTGTTCTCCCACGGGGTGCACGAGATCCAAGAGCTGGGTGTGTTCGGCACGTGGGATGGAGAGCGCAACCACATGGCGAGAAAACAGAAATGCAGTAGCGCATGTAGATGAGTTTCATGTGTACACAGTGCACGTTTGTTGCGCGCATGCTTGTTGGGTTGGCAATGATATACGGGGATAGGGCGCCCCGGGGGTAGTCGAACCTCACAATGGCGAAGCCCGGGGTATATTTATTTTTTTAGACTGGTTTCGTCCCGTCTGTTGACAGTAGAGGGTGGTATACAAACAACATTTCCTTTAGCATGTCTTCGTCGGGTCTGGTGGAGGCCGGGGTGTATGCATGCTTCCTGCCAAATGCTGTCGGTGACGTAGCTTGTTGACCGCGATTTGCTTGATGATATTTTTTTGATGACCAGATAGTTGTTTACATTACAAGACACTTGATAAAATTTGTAATATGAAACAGGGTTAACGAGAAAGGCAGGCTGATATTGACAGGAATACAAGAAACCCGGGAGCCATTGCACTGAACTTTTTGGGTGGACGCACCATCTCCAAACACGAAACCTAGCCTGGGTCAATGTGTCTGTTGTTATTTGGTGGCCTGTAACGCCCTGTAATGTACGTCTTGGTGATGACTACTGTAGGTGGTGGCTGGGTTTTTGCCGATCTTGGCAGTGCTTCTTCTTTGTCCCACGACACTGGTTGACCCGCCACGCAAATTTTCCTCCGCCATGATTTTCCAACAGAACTCTCCTTCCTGGGACATCTGCGACGACGCCCCTAACGACCACGAGTTCTGGGGATTGATGCGAGCGCTGTTCGGCTACAGCTGCAAGCCCACGCCCGTCGAGATCATCGCGTACGTGCTCTACTGGATCTTCGCCCTCACATTCATGTCGTACAAGCTGCATGTTGGGTGAGTGGAATATGTGTAAGGCTGAGCCTAGAAGGTGGGCACCACACTGATACGCTGCAGTGCGGGTTTGGGGGCATTGCTGAAAATGTTAACCTCGATTGTGTCGCGTTCTTTTAACGTCGCTGTTGCTGTTCTTGGACCGGTACTTGGTCAGACTCGCATATCATGCGGAAGAAGCATAGATGCAGAAACAACTTTGAGTTGCGATACGTGTTAAAGTCATGCTTGAACCTCCTCGTGTCCTTGCCATTCCCCTAGCCTCGCCCTAGGACCTCTCCTTCGTTCACTCTGGCGTTGTGAAAAAAAGTGCAACAACCAAAAACGGGTACACCCGGTGCGTTATTTGATCTACAACGAGCACACTCCAAAATCAAGTCTGTATCAGTCGCCACGAGCAAATCAGACGACTGGGCAACCGCCCATTTTTTTGTGGCACACACAAGAGCACACTTCCCTGCGGCCTATTGCATATTTCGACATATTGAGGTTCAGCTGGGCGCGAGCTCAGCTCCGAGTGAGATCAGGTTTTCTGTGGGAGCAGGGTGCCAAGCGAGTCCGGGGTGTTCAGAGTCAGAGTTCTGGTGTCAAGGGCATATTTTTTGCTTGGTTTCAGCGCGTACCTATGTGAGATCCTGTAGTAAAACACATCAGCACAGCACTCACTCGTACGTGATACGTACCCGTCGTATTGGGTCCGTTGTTTGTACGTATGGACGTTTAGACGCCTACTGCTGTGATCTATGATGTGATACCCAGGTTGCGCATAATGGTTGAATAGTGACATGCCAGTGGAAGGTGAACGGACATGGAAGAAAACGAAAGAAAAGGAACGGCGAATAACTCACAGCTGACGTCCTTAAAATAATCACCAGGTATACACATACAAAAAAAAGAACAGCGAATGTGCAGTTGAGTTGAATACAAGGCACCCTCTTGGCATTGGCTAAGAAAAATGTAACAACCAAAAACGGTTGAAAGCCAAACATAACAGGCATTTGCGGGCATACCCGGATCATTTTCCCTCAACAACAGGTAATATTTGTTCTTGCCTCTTCGCAGGGTCCGTGGGTTGCGCTTTTGGCCTAATTTTAGAGCGTACCCGTTTTTGAGAGAAATCAACCATGAATACCCGTTTTTGGTTATTGCCCGAAAAAGGCCTGTCTGTAGTGTTGCAAGACGATAACACGTTAGATGCAGATTGGAGTCGCGATACCTGTTTGAGGTGTCCTTCTCGTCGTGCCCTCTGATGTCTCTTGCCTCCTCCGAGGTTTTAAAAACAATGTAAAACAATACTCTTCTCTCATCTAACCTCGTTGTATCATATCTCCTTCGTTCTCTGGCACTGTAAAACAATCGGAATAGGTGCTTCTCGTACCGAGCACAAGTGGAAGAGGCCAAAGACCAGGAAGAGAAATCAGGCCAGGAATACAATGCGGAGTCCGCCGTAAGGCCGGCCGTGATGGCGTAAGACCTAGGACCGCGCACAGTTTCGCAATGGAGTTTTGCCCCAGAGTGGCTTCGGATCGGAGGTGCCGATCCATTCGGATCGGAGGGCTGATCCGTTGAGCGTTTTGAATTGAAGCTTGCACCGCTGTCGTGTGTTAGTCCACCGTTGAGGCGAGTTGTTTTATCTGGGTGGTGTTTCAACGTATTGCACAATAAAACCCCATGAATAGTGTAACGCCAAGCTGAGCGTTCGTTACGCCAAGCTGAGCGTTCGTTACGCCAAGCTGAGTGTTCGCCCGCTTGGTAGGGTGATGATCTGAGTGCATTTTATTGCACAGCATACCGGGAAATCAAACGCCATCATAGTGTAGTGCAGAGCTGAACGTTTAACTGCTTGGAACTGCTTGGTGTTGTAGTGCTGAGCGTTGGATGGCTTGATTTGGCGGTGATTCGAGTGCGAATTATGGGATGGGGACGGACCCATGCAAAAACTCCCAGCATTCCGTGGACGCCAGCGCCGCCTCCAATCCTGAACGAAGGAAAACCTTGGTGGGGAATGGCGCTGCCATTTGAGAAATGGGGGTAAAGGTCGCGATCGAAGTGGTGCTACTCCTTCAAAAATCGGAGAGGCATGGTAGTGGTTTGCTTTGGTTTATTGTCAATGCAATACTGGCTCGTAGGGTGACGCCTTGCCTTAATTTTTATTTGCGATGGAATGTCATTCGCAACTTTTGCGGTTCCTTGGCCGTGTTTTGTAGTCCTGTTTGGTCCTTTTCTCAGCGCCGAGGCCTCGGAACGGCGGGTGGTGTAGCATCGGAGGCCCTAGACGAACCCCCATCGCGCTGCAGTAAGCACATTGTAGTACGGACTCTTCTCACGTAAGTACTACGTAGAGGAAATTGGCCAATTTTTTTTATCATCACAGAAACATCATTATTTCAATTCACAAGCGCGGAGAATTTTTTTATTATCACAGTAACATCATTATTTCAATTCACAAGCGTGACACGAAGGAGCCTCCTGGTTACGCTCTCACACTTGTCCTTTGACTATTGCTGAGAAAGTTTCGCGTCGCTACGGACGGCTGATTTATAGATTTATGGCGTTTAGGTTAGCTCTTGATGGGGCTTGTTAGAACGGGAACACGGGTGGAGCGTAGCGTTTTCTCTTGACGGGGTGACGTCAGTGCTTTCAAGCAGTTATTTCAGTTTTGATTTTGTTATATTTTTACGCTGGAGCCACACACGGAGAATAGAAAACGAATGTTTGTAGAAAACGTTTGTTTTTTCGTTTGTTTTTTGAGGGTGTAGGGCCTTATTCCTGGTGTTTGCACTGACATCTCTCTTTGCGTTTTTGTAGACTATGATATGGGTGCTTGCATCGACACTTTAGTTGGCATTTTTATAGTTTTGATTCCTGTTGGTTGATTAGATGAGAAACGTGGAATCGGGCAGGCGTTGCTGAGGCCTGGGGATAATCTTGATCACCTCTTTTTTGCAAGGAGTGTATGGTAGACAATATCCTCCTACTCCAGTATTGCACTCCCACCTGTTGCACTCGTTTGACCAACCGTCATCGTTCGGGAACATATGTACTGGGGAACTAAGTGGCCCTCCTGCCCCCACGGCGTGGCGGCGGGCGTGGGGGCGGGAGGGCCAGATGGGCAAGTAGTGAAATAGATGTCATATTCTACGCCTGACGTAAAAATAAGAGATATGAACAGTATCCTTGACAGCGTGAAGTTGATGAATGGAAATGAAACCGTAAAGGAACGGATGTATAGATACGTGCCTACCAGGTATATAGTAGATAGATATATCTGTACGCTTGCGAGTGTTCCGTTTGATGTGTCCCTGCACATGGAAGAGGGGGTGCTGGATAGTAGAGGATTTTGTGCCGGTTTGTGATGGTGGAGGTGAGGTAGAATGCTCCTCTAGTCAGCCGCCATCGAGTGTAAGAGAGCTTATAGGGCTTCTCCGTGTTTTCAGCAAGCATGCGGTGGCTTTGTCGGACGATTAAACCCATTTCCAAGTCCTAAAATGTTTCCTACTCTAGTCTAACTCCAGGTGTGTTGTTCCCATGTCGGGACTGCGGTGCTAAAAGGTGCTCAAAGGGTTCATTGAGTGGGTTTATGTGTCAGGTACCTGGTATATATTTTGTACAGTATCATGCAGGCGCATTGGAGCCGTTTGGCGACGTAGTTTCACCAGGGAGATGCAACTGCGGTTGATTGTGTCGTTCGCGGCCTTGAAGATGTATTACTTGGAAGTATTCATTACCCCGTGCCGAACACGGGTTGGTAGCGCTCTTTGCGCTCTTGAGGACGCCTGTACCCATCCATGCGAACATATTCCAATAAATGATGCGTGCTACGATAGAGGTATTAACGTATACCTTTTTTTGGCGAAAATGGTTTCTGAAGGACGGGGTTCCTTAACCTGGGCAAAATCGTTGGGGCGAAAAAAGAATAATATGCCATTTGTTTTGCCTGATTCTCGTCGTGCATCTAGGCCATGGGATTTTTTTACCCGGTAGCAGTTTTATTTTTCTCCAAATCAGTTTTTGGGAGAGGTCTTAAGCTCCAAGATTAAAGAACCTCAGAAAAAACGTGATGCACCTCTATACCGTAGCACGCGTCCGGTAACGGTATGTGCATGTTCATACCCCGTGCCGATTCACTTTTATTTGTGTATAATATATATATATATTATAATATATATATATGTACAAATTTACTTCAGTTGTGTGCGTATTTTTTTACCGCTTTATCGTCATTGTTCCAGAATTGCTGGAGCCTGGTTTGTGACCACGGCTAGAATACGGCGACCATTTTATTGATTTTCATTCATAATAATGTTGCGCATCTACCTCCGCAATCAACGACGTAGTGTATCTCCACAAGAAACACTTCGAACTGTTGTATGTAGACAACAGCTCAGCAACAACAGGTCAATAGCATCCCCCCCCTCCATTTCCATACTTGTATCCTGGCCAATAATCCATTTTTTCTTGTAATTTTTCATTCTGCGTGTTGCCGCGTCTTAGCAAGAGTTTGTGTAGATCCATTTTTGCCTAGAGTTTATTATGGAAGTCTAATGCCGCAAGCCCAGCAAACACCGCTCGCTCTCGTTAATCAAATTCAAGCTTCACTATTTAGTGGTTGGGCCTTCGTTTCTGTTGATGTACGGTCCAGAGCTGTACGATATGACGATCGCCCCAGTCAGCCTGAACCTCCGCATGCCGACGGCCACAAGGTGATCGGGACCCTCAGAGCGAAACGATGTGCCAATCCCCGATTTTCGCCCCGCGCACTCCTCCGGAGACTTCATTGGCTTCTAGCGCCGCACGGATCACAGCAACCACCCTACCGTACGCCAACGCCGTCACGAAGACGCCGTGCGAAATCATCGAGACGACCACCCGTAAACGGTGGTTATTCTTCGCGGGGGCAATGGTACACGGCAAAATGAGGCAAGCTTACTCACCGTCGGGTGATGGTCGGGACGGCGCCCGGTGGTTAGAACCCGGTACCAGATAGGCCACCGAAGAACAGTAAATTCCTATACAACTATGCGACCCAAAAATGTTGGAAATCCCCCCCCCCCATCCCCCTTTTCACCCCGCCCCCCACTTGTTCAACCCCCCCCCCTTAAAAACTCCGCCCTCCCCGTACCGATCATACGAGTACAGGATATACACAATACACCGGTGCATTCCACAGCCGTCACATGTTGTCCCCCTCAAAAACGGGTTTAATAGTTTCCGTGCACAGGTTCATTTACATCACTCTGTTGACCCTGGTACAACCTGGTTCTACGGGGAGTCGCCGACCTCTGTATTTAATGAGGGCACACACCCAGTGATATGCGCGATCGGAGTATCCACACAGAGCTGGCAAAGTTGAGTTTCAACAAATTCTTCGATCTCATGATCATAGCTGGAGTGTATTTTAATTTTTGATGATAATAATAATAGCTTGCAAAAATTGAGTTTCAATAATTCAATTGACAATCGGTCGTACGCACAGCTGGCGTTATTCATTTTCTATAGAAAAAATCTCCATGGGCAACCCCCATGCCCAGTCAAAACCATGTACTGTAGCCCCCCAACACCATTTGGCTGCTATGACGCACGAGCAGTAATTCCGCCCCTTCAGAACTGTGTTACAGGCTTAGTTTGGGTAAGCTGTTGGTTAACTTTTTGCAAGTGGTCAAACGGACCAAATACCCCACTAATACCTTAACAAATGGCGTCGTCGGCAGGACCATGGGTTTTTTGGGTCGTGAGTTCAATTCCCACATCCACCATAATAAACTTTTTCAGATTTTTCCCATGTAGGAACTTGAAAAATACTCTCCCCGGTATACCCAGGAAATGAAACGGCTTGGATAATTGACAGGTCCGCCCGTATATCAGTCCGACCTGCTATCCCGCTGTTTCAGGGGGGGAGAGTGTTATAAGTTACATATAATAAGGCTTTGTTTGGGTAAGCTATTGGTTAACCTTTGGCAAGTGGTCAAACGCACCAACACCCCACTAATACCTTAACAACTGCACCCAACGCGTTTGGGGACGAACCATTCGGAAATCTGCCCTCGTGTTTTTGGAGTTCTATGCCGTCGAGTGGGGCCCTTCGCGAATCTTACTATTAATAATAAAATACACGGATACATGAAAAAAGATAACTTAGCGGCTGTAGCGGCGGCAACTGCATCCCAACTCCGACGACTGAAACAAAGCAGTGACGACAATTTCCACAGCGGCAACAACAACTAACTGCCTCCCCTTTCGCAGGCAGAGCGGCACTTACAGCTCCCAACTTTAGATACGGCTGGCACATCCGACTTTCACACCGAAAATCTCTTCACACGGCACACCCGATCGAGGTGTTGCTGCGTTGCTACACGAAGAGGTGCATTTGCAGTGGCGGCTCCTATTATACCATCGGGGGCACACCTACACTGGTCTTCCGCACGCCAGTTTTTTTTTTTGCACACTTCTACTTTCCAGCTTCTGCACAAGCCGTGGTCACAGGTGTCATTTCCCCCCCCCGGTTCCTGCCTTCAATTTTTTATCGCGCATAGGGTTCAGCAGTCCCACTGCTCGTCGATTGTTCATCGAGTGTTGCTAACTCACGCTCTCGCGCTTTCCGTAAGTCAATTTGTGCCAGGAAAAAGTCCCCACGAATTTATACGAGTGTGCACTCGGGGGGACTTGAACTCGCGAAACTGACCCATACCAGGCTCGAGGATAGACTATACCTGATACGCCACCGGGGTGACCGGACATATATATGTAGATGGGACGATTACTTCTCGTGATTCCTCTACAACAGGGGGGGTGTACGACGGACACTCCCTCGGCCTCTCCAGGGAGAGAGCCTCTCACCAGGAAGAGAGCCTCTCATCAGAGAGGGGGCCTCTTCTCTCGTCAGGGCGGGAGGATTCCACCCCCACAGCGACACCGCGACCGGCGACGGCGATATGAAAACCGAGATGGTGCATTCGCGCTTCGCTTATTACAGAGCACGGGGCGGATACCGTTCGACCTCATAAACACCCCGTCGGCCTGACCAGGGCGGGACAACATTTCATCCCCAGCAACACTTCGCCCGGTGAAGGCAATGCACCAAGACGGTAGGATCCGCTGTGCCACCAGCAACGACGCGAGCACACGCAAAGCAGACGCTGACACCGCCCTTGCCATGCCGATGGGATTGCCCAGCAACCAATCGAGATGATGGCAAGACCTAGCAAGACCGCCCCCGCGACCGTGTGCGGCAGCGCACAAGCCCCCGCGATTCTAATAATGTGCGACGACCCTCGAGATCATGGCTGGTCGAAACTGGGATAAAACTTTTCAGCCCTTTGCTTCTCCTGCAAACATGACTCTCCTCTAATACCAAGTGTTAGTTCGAAGTACGTCCACAAAAAATTGGGGTAGGGTTCTTTGGAATTGTTGCTCCTACGATTTTGGAGACAAATCACTCGGGTTTTGAGGGGGTTCATTCTTGCAACAACGGCAAAAGGGTGAACATCACGAAGCACCCGCCCAAGGAGATGCATGGCGGAGCACACTGGCAGGCCGAATACAGGGGTGGTACGACAGGTCAATGGCATCGACACTGCCCAGAGCAACATCGTCTACACTGACCATGGAGCAACAGCATGTATGCACGTGTGCTGCCCAGAACACCAGCATATATATGTGCACTGCCCAGTTGACAACTACATCATCTGACAGATTAGACTATGCACTGCCCACAAAATCTATCTACAATGAATGCCGATATCAACGGCATCCACATCCATCGCCGAGAGTAACAGCAGGCACACTGCCCAGAGCATTAATCTGTACTGTCCAGAGCAACAGTATATTCTACGCTGCCCAGAGCAACGGCATCTGCACGGACGGTCCAGGCGCGGAGAACCGAGGAGCCCCCGTAGTTTTCCTGGTATGAATAGAACACGCTCCGCACTTTTAGTCGACGATGTAGACCGTTCGAAATGAAAAGGATCGAGGAAACAGACCACATTTTATGCACCTACAGCGGAACGGGACACCTACTATGTGTAGTAAGAAACCGAAATACTACTGTACACATTATAATACTATTAATAATACTGTAGTCTAAGCATAACGACGTTTTGAGGATCCTCTCCGTTCAACGATTGCGTTGTTGTTCGAAGGGTAACCGTACTATCTTTTCTTTGCCCTCGGACAATGTGCATGTGTACAGCATGAACTTCATCCGCGTCGATCACGCTTGCATAGTCTAGTCTAGTCTATACCCTAAAAGAAAACCAAGAGAAACTATCGTTAACTTATCTTTAGTCTATGTGTGATCGTATTTGAACTCCAGCTTGTGCCGTAGGCGCACGCACCCGGAGGGTCTCTGCAATTCGATAGCTATACTACTAAGTGGAACGCCAGGTATATCACCCCTCTTGTTCTCGACACAAGGCCGGGCATACTGCTGTTACTGCCTAAAACTATATTATGTTCTGCAACGAAGGTGGAGGAAGTGCTCGAAACGCCAGACGGGCCAGGTAGGTGAGGAGTGGTTTTCCACTTTCTTCCACGAAAGAGTTCGTTACGTGCAGCTCTACTAAATACGTCCTACGGTATACGTGTGTGGATTTATTTAGTGTGTACTATTAATACCACCGTAATAGGTCGATGTAGCCGGCGCGTACCGTCGGAAGAGCAGCATATTATGGATACGTTGATTTGTGGTCAAAGGCTCCTGGGTCGATGCCTGTTGTAACAGCTCTCTTTGAGAATGTAAATATGCCGTCATAAATGAACTTTTTCTTCCCACAACACCACAACACTATGATACATACTCCGAAGCTCGATACCTGGTATAATATCTGTCCCAGCAATCACCTGGGCCTCTCCTCTCCTCTTCTCATGTTCATAGAATAGGCATTGTGTGGGCTGTGTACTACTGGACCAGGTGTTAAGCTGCTATAAATAATACTCTTCTACGCGTTCACCGAGCCAATTGAAGTAACTGTTGGATTATTAGTGATCCTACACGTGGGATATATGCCCGCGCTAAGCGTCAGACTTAGCGTGGTGGATGCCCACTATAAATCCTTTATTACCCCTTGTCCTGTAATACTGCTCTCATGGTAAGCCTGGTGGGACCGATTGTCCAAATGGTTTGCTCGCAACTCCGATGATCCCGCTTCTTGGTCTGTTGGGTTAGCACTGCGTCGGTGTGCAGTTCTAGTAACACGTGATTGGACCCAAAATCGCGGAACCACCACTCTGTACCGTTGTTTGATCCGGTTCTTCTGGCCTTCGATTTTGCTGTTGTGCCAGTGGTATTCTTCTAAGCGTTCACCGACCATTTTAAGCAAGTATTGGATTGGATGAGGTCTCCTGCCCCAGTCGGAGATCCTACCCACACTTTGCTACGTTCTTGTATCCCATTTAATTAGACCTCTGGACTGGGATCCGTTGATTCACCCCAACGTTACTGTACCTCAAGCACGCCCGCATGCCACGAGGTCTACGTGAAGGGCCATGGGAAAGTGGCGACTCCATGAACGCACTATTAACTGTGATACATACATCGAAGTGACGCGTGCTATGATAGAGGTATTAATAGCACTATTTTGCTGAAACATTTTCTGAGCGACGGGCCTCCTTAACCCAAACTTAACCCATATTAACCCTAAATCGTCGGAATTTTGTTTCTTGTTTTTGGCTATATATTGTATGATACCTGGTCCTTTGGTGTATTCCTCAGCTTGCGCTTTCAGTTTACTCGAAGTCAGTTCTTGGGTGATGTATAGAGCTCTTCAATAGGTTATGAGCCTCATAACACACATGGCGCATCTCTACCGTACTATTATCCCTACTGCTATTATTAGTAGCATGCGTCAAGTATGACGGGACATTTGTCCCCTCAAACGCGTGACTGAACCTCTCCTCTCGTCTTCTCATGCTCACATGCGGTATGTGGGCTGTAGATTTGTGTTATTATATTTTACAGCACGCGAGAGTATGCGACAACAAGGCAAAACGACACTCTCCTAAAGATATCAGAATCGAAAAAAAAACGAAGGAGGAGAGGGATTTGTAGACGAACCCAGAAAACTACAGCGGCAGTACCAGTATTCATTTTCGTTTTACTTGGTTTCAGTGTAACCTCCCCGTCCCTCTTGCTAACCGCACACAAGTCACGTCTTGGTATCTTCGATGCGACCGGTTGGTACCATCGTGGTGCTTCGTTAGTGCGGTGCCTTACCAAACGACAACCCTCGCACATAATAGGAGCCCGTACTGTCCTGCGATATTGCGAAACTCTGTACGACGACGTCGTGCCAAGCAGTTTCCACCGCAATAAACTGGGGCCCCGCACTAAAGAGTACCGTACTAAGACGGGACCACGACTGCATGTAGTGCTTTCCGTGACAGGAGGGCGGTTGTTGTTACCGTCGCCTGTGGCGGTCGCTGGGGTGGGTGTGTACATGTCGGACGGTGCCTTTCCGTGACAGACATTAGTTCACCCTTTGGATACGCTTTCGGACAAACTTCTGGCACGGTGAGGCATCGTCGATAGTGTTACAGCCAACAACGGCGACCGCCGAAGGCAACGCCAACTATAACTGCGCACTGTCACCGAAATGGCGGCTACGATCTAGAGGTATCAACGCACGTACATTTCTAGCGGCGCCTATGAATAACTTGAGGAGCTCTATTCCTCACCCCATCGAGAGCAAACGAGGAATAATCCCATGGTCTAAGTAGTTGTCGAACATGCAAAACACAACTGGTCTTCCAACATTCGTGGTTACAGTAGTTTCTCAGTTGAGGAGTCCTGCCAGTAAGAAACATATTCCGGCAAAACAATGACTACCTCTATCGTATCACGACGCGTGCTACGATAGATGTAGCACTTTTCGTCTGAAATAGTTTCTGAATGACGGGGATCCTTAACCCAAAATCGTCCGAAAGAGGTCATGTTTTTGCACGGTTCTCGTTGTGTATCTAGGCCATGGTATTTTTCATTCGGTAGCAGCTTTATTTTTCTCCAAACTAGTTTTCAGGAGAGGTCTTAAGCTCCCCAATTGAGGGGTAGTATTAGAAGAAAAAGTGGTGCACCTCTATCGTAGCTCGCGTCTCACGCGTCCCGAGTGAGTTTGTCTTCTTCCGCGCGACCGGTTGGTTTTGATTTTGGTGACAGTGCGGTGGTGGTATCCTTTCCCTGTGACCATTGCTGCAGTCAGTGTGGACACCACCGATTATACCTTGCCGTGCCGGAGCTTCGTCTACACTTTCGACAAGCTTGCAAACGCACTTCTGAAGTAGCGAAGCATCATCGATGGTGTCCACGCCAACGGTACCGACGGTCGAAAGCGACGACAACTACAGCCGCGCTGTGAGCGAAACTACTGCAACCGAAAGCGACGCAGGCTACGGTAGTGGCGCGCCCAAACTGTCTGCGGCTCTTTACATGAGAAACTATATACGTCACCGAAAACCTGATTTGGAATCTCACTGGAAGTGCAACCCGATGAACAATCTAATGACCTACTGCTCCTACTGTACCTTCTGTACCTACTGTACCTACTGTACCTACTGTACCTACTGTACCTACTGAAGGTATACACTGTAGTACAGTAGAGGACGAATTGTATTCCAGCGATACTGGCCCAACAATCAGACAATTTCTGACCAAAAAGTACCTGTATCGCGGCACGCGTCCCTCTTGTTGACTTCTTGGATGCAACTTGTTTGGTAGCGCTTTCGGTGATGGGGCGGTTGCAGATGTCGTTTCTTTTGGCGGTCCCGGCAGCTGGTGTGGATACCACCGAAGGCGGCTCACCGGGCCAGAACTTCGTTCGCCCACAGGTTGAACACGCTTGCCGGATTTCCCCACGAACTAAGGAAACCACATGTTCTTGGCGTTGGTGTTATACCTGTTTTTCGTGGAACTCCCCCCGTTACGGTACACAAATCACGTTTTGGCTTCTTCGTCGTGATTGGTAGGTTGTGCTTCCGGGATATGGGCGGTTGTCGTCGTCGTTGCCTCTGGCAGTCCCTACTGTTGGTTACCCCTTTCACAGCTGTCACCTTTCTCGACAGCACACCCCTCCTTACAAAACCATCCCCCGGTTATAATTAACGCGAAACCCGAACAAAACATTTCCCTTATCACCGGGGTTCTTTAAAGAACAATCGATCGCAGGAAACCACTCCCGGCGATAACAAAAAGGAAACACGCGACGTCGTTTTCACCCGGGGTGTTTCTTATGTCTTACCTGGTACAGGGTAGGCAGTGAATGCCGGTATTGTTCTTTGACAGATGTGTCGCAGCGAGCTCGGTAGTCTAGCTGCTACGGGCGTCAGCGTGTGCTGCATTCTGCGGGCGTTCGCAATATCCACATCCATAACAGATTTTGAGCCTCGTTTCAACGCAGCTCTATGACAGAGAAGGGTACGCGGGGGAGTCAAATCGCCGGGGGGGTGGGGGATGATGCAGCGACGGGTGCCAAGGTATAATGGAGGATCGGCCAGCCGCCGGCATGCCCGCTTGGCGCCGATGTTTACATGTATTGAACAGGGGGGGGGTGTTGCAGCGACTGGGAACCGAGGAAGGACTGAGAGTGGCTTGGATGAAAGGCGCACGCTGTTGCCGGGAGGTGACCGGGATGCCTGTGTGGGGCGTCGACACCCACGTTCGAAGAGCTGGGGGAGTGTTGCAGCGACGGAGCGCCGACGAAGAACGGAGGATCGATCAAAAATCGAAACGTCTATGTGTCACTGAGGCTCATGTGCGTCGGGCTGGGGAGTGTTGCAGCAATGGAGAGCCGAGGAAGAATGAAGCATCGCATGGATGGAAGGCACGCGGTACTACCCGGCCGTGCCCGGGATGCCGGTCTTGGCACCGGCGCTCAGTTTTGTGGGGCTGAAGGAGCGTTTGCAGCAACGGGGAGCCAAGGGGGGACGGAGGGTTGCCTGGGTGTAACGTGCACGCTGTTATCCGGCCATGACCGGGATGCCCGTTATGGTACCGACACTTGCATGCGTCGGACTGGGAGCGTGCTGTGGCGACGGGTACCGAAGTAAGAAATGAGGGCCGATTGGGTGGAAGGCGCACTTTGTTACCGGGCCGTGACCGGGATCCCCGTTTTGGCAGCGAAGCTCACGTTTGTCGGTGTGGCGCGGTGTTGCATAGACCAGGCGCCGAGAAAGAACGAAGGGGGATCGGGCAATCCTCGGAGTACCCGCCTGACACCGACGCTCTCATATGCGTCGGGCTGGAGGGTTGTTGCAGCGACGGGGAGCCAAGGAAGAAGGCAGGATCGGTCGGATGGAAGGCGCACGCTGTTACCGGGCCGTCGCCGGGATGTCCGCTTTGGCACCGACGCTTATACTCGTCGGACTAGGGCGGTGTTGCAGACACCGGGAGCCAAAGAAAAAAGAAGAATTAATCATTCGCCGGAATGTCCGCTTGGAACCGGCGCTCACATTCGTCGGGCTGGGGGAAGGCTGCAGCGACGAGGGGTCGTGGAAGAACGGAGGGTCGCTTCGATAGAAGGCGCACGTTATTTTCGGGCCATGACTGAGATGCAGTTTTTGGCACTGGCGCTCATATGCGTACGAGTGGGGGAAGATTGCAGAGGCGGGAAGTCCAGGAAAAACGGGGGGTCGGTCGGGTGGAAGGTGCACGCTGATACCGAGCCGTGATCGAGATGTCTGTTTCGGCACCGACGCTCACATGCGTTGTGCCGGGGCAATGTTGCAGCGACGGGGTGCCGAGGAAGAACGGAGGATTGATCTATCGCCGGAACGTCCGCTGGGCACCGACGCTCACATGCGCCCGGCTGGGGGAATGTTTCAACGATGTTACCGGGCCGTGACCGGGATATCCGTTCTGGCACCGACGCGTATACGCGCCGGTCTTGGGGATCTGTAGCAACGGGTAGCCGAGCAAGAACGGATACTCAATTAGATGACTTCACCTCGGGTAACAGCAACACAACCTAGCTTGTTGAGACACCGGTGCAAAGGACGCCTGTTTTGCTTAGAAGTCGGAAAACAGATTGTAAGCCGACCCGGCCTGGTGGCTTTAATGCTACATTGCTCACCCTAGCTCCAAGACCTTCTGCGCGGTTGGTACGAGCCCTACATTTTTCGTGCCTGGCTGATCGAGAACATTCCGTTTCTAGGTAGGTGTCGGTCATATGTCGAGGAACAGAGCTGGGCGTTTGGATTTTGATGGTCGTCGCTCGTTACTCGTTACAACCGTTCCGGGCGGTATCATTTGCCGTGCATCGGCAAGATTCCCCCAAATCGCTTACACGCACAATGGGTAATATGAAGTCTGCATTGCTTCGCGTATGTCCGGCTAGTACCTGGCAGTCATGGGGTGAATATCAATCCTGGTGTATCACGACGGTACCTTGAGCTTGGCCTGTCGGCGCGGTAGGAAGAGCGGAGGAATGAGTGCAGCACAGCTCACCCTGCGGACGAAAAAAGGCTGAGGGTACGACTTGTAACAACGGAGTTTGTACAGCACTAGATCCACGCACGCTAGCAATTTGCTGCCCCGGGCAGCTGGAATCGTGCTTAGGGTTTTACCTGTAGTGCGGTCAGTGCTTCAGACACAAAAGACGTATGCGATAGTTTCGCTGATGCAGATGGCCGATGGATGAAGTTATCAATACTTTAGAATTGACAATGACGGCAGCACCACGGCTTCCTTGCTGCTGTTTACGGCGTCTGTCTGCGGGATTTCTTGAAATCGTTGGTGACTGACTCTACGTGCACGAAGAAAATCGAGCAGACATTCGTCACCGATCAGCAACCCGTCTTCTTCTCCTGCAGGGACCGCCAAAGAGAGACGCAACCTCCACGAATACAAGTTCGCGAAGGACCGTTCTTCATAAACATCCATTGGATTACGTAGGCAAGGATATCATATATTTGTGCTTCCAACAGACACCACGCAAAAACAATCACACAGTCTACGTTCCTGCCTAAGCAATGATTCTCAAGTCATCACCCAGTGTGTCGCTTCAACGCGAAAGAAAAGAGATCGTGAAGACCGCGAACACCACTTAATTTCATTTTTCCCGCTCGTCTACAGCACGCCATACAGCACGCGCCGTTCAGCCCCACTTCCAAAAAACAAAAACATCGAGAGCGACGAAAAATCGGTTTAAACGGGTCGCAGTGACGCGATCTGTCATCGGGCATAGGTAAAACAACAAAATCGCATTTGGGACGTCGCTCGCAAGGCTACTACGGTAGGGGTTTGCATTAATTTTGAATGCATTCTTTGCTGCGGCTCGGGGTCACTCGCGCGAGTGACTCGCCTGTTTCTATGCGATGTTAAAGGTTTTGCACGCTGTTTTGTTTTTGCTGTATGAATCCGCAATATGGAATGGTCATCGACACTGCGCCGAGAAAAACTTTTCAATTTGTTGTCCGTGAGGTACACAGATGTAAAGTTATAGGTGGGGACACAGAGTGCCCCCTGCAGGTTTGCCAATTGAGCAGGTCCTCGGAGAGTACTCACTTTCTTTGCCTTCGTAGAGACGTAGCTTTATTCGATTCCACCAGAGCCCCGGATAGCTTCTGAGATCGGAGGCTCGTGCCTCCGATCTATTTCCTAACTTTTTCCCGAATATAAAACGCCAACCTTATCATACGAAACCCATTCAAATGAACTCAAATTCGGATCATTACAGGCCTTTCAAGGCCATATCTTAACACTAGCCCACCCTGATGAGTCGCATATGCAGAAATATGGGAGGTTCGGGGAAACTCCGGTTCTACGAACTAGACCATGAGTCGAAGATGCGGCTCCCCAAAACCCACTCCCACACCTCCAACCGTCTAGCTATAGAGCCAGGAACACGCGAAGAAAAGCAGTTGAAAGAAACGTAGACCCTACAACGAGGCAAAAGTCACCCATCAAAAACCTGCCGCGTGCCGCTGGTGTGGCGGGGGGGGACAGAGAGGCTCTACGGCAAACCAACCACAGAAAAGGTACCATGGCGAGGCGAGCCCTCGTCGATATGGAGGGGAACACAGGCGCTAACACAAGGGAGAAGTCATGCGAAAAACCTCCCGCGGGCCATCGGCAAGGCGGGGGGTTAGATGAGGAAACGACAAACACCCGGGATGGAAGGTGGCAACACCTACAGCCCCGCGAGCGGGGAAGAGTTCAGTCGAAAAAAACGAAGTAGAACAAATACAACACACAAAAGATAAAATATGACACACACACCCGTACATAGCCCTGTACCACGTTACGCGCGAACGGGGGTACCCTGGTCGCCCCCCGGCTCTATGCTGAGGAGGGCGTCGGCAGGCCGAAATTGAACAATGGCGAAAAAGCGACAGCCCTGCGCCTCAGATAGCGGCGTTTTACTTGAACCCTGACCCGGCACTGAGCAGGGGGTTCGGCAGGACAGAAAGAAAAAATAATGGGAGAACCGCCCCCAAACCCGTCACTCGTGCGATGACGATATGATAGTATGGTATGGTAGTGTGGTATGGTAGTATGATATGATTAATAGTATGATGTGATAGTATGATATGATAGTATGATATGATATATGATATGATAGTACGATATGATAGTATGGTATGATATTAATAGTATGATATGATAGTATGATATGGTAGTATGACATGATAGTATGATAATATAGTATGATATGATAGTATGATATGATGGTATGATATGATAGTATAATATAGTATGATAGTATGGTATGATGGTATGATATGATAGTATGATATGGTAGTATGACATGATAGTAGTATGATATGACACTATGATACTATGAAAAAAGCTTTCCCCCCTGCTACGGCTACAATAGCCTTTGTCGTCTGTCGACGGCCGGAAGGTCTCTCTCCCGGCAGTTGTTCACAACGATCAGATCAATTACACCCCCACTAGGTTCGTGTGATGACAAACAATCATCAAATTAACTTACATTCACTACCATGCATCGTGCTACAAAACCAAAACAGTAAATTAAAGGGCCTCTCTGAGAAACAAAAACAGCACACAGTAGTGCGAGCACGGCGCAGCAATGCAAAAATGGTCGTCAAAAAAGAGCGAGATAAGGCTTGGCACCCCACGCGCCAGTACTGCTACTACTGTCGAGTCATCCCACACGCTACAACAGTATAGGAGTGCGGCAGATTCCAAGAATTTTCTTGAGCTCCTAACACGAGGAGCTAGCTCAAAATCAGTATCATCCATCAACATCATCAACATCATCAACATCATCAACATCATCAACATCATCAACATCATCAACACCACATCATCACCCGACGAAACATTACCTCGAAGGCATTCGTTTGTGCAATCCGACCAACACTTTTCTATGTGCTATTAATCCTGCAAAAAATACACTCACAAAATTATTAGACACATTACCACAAATGGTTGGCCCGGAAACTGCCACCCCTCCCGCAATATAGAGGGATGCCTCCATCAATACGTGAAAAACACAAAATATTCCGCCAAACGTGGCTCTGATCGCCAAAGGAACCGCGCAGCTGCCCGCGAGGACTTTCCCTCCGCCAGGCGTTTCCGGGAGACCAGGGCTACATGGTGTGGGGTCACAGGTAGAATTACCAACCACGCGTGGCCACACCATTCATTTATTTGTAGGCTTAAGCGTTGGGCTTTTCGGTTGCACGATATGCACTATGCACTGCCTCCATGAAACTATTCGTTACCCTGGGATAAAAAGCAGAAACCTCGTGACGCCCGTTATCTAGCACGCTACAGAGCCACTCGTGCGCGTGCCCTATATATATGGTGGAAAGGACAAAATCGGGGGGGTATATATAGTCTAGTCTAATACTATATATAGAACACCATGGTAGCCTACCTCACGCGTCTTGCTCCAAGACGCGTGCTACGATAGAGGTGCACCACTTTTTTTTCAGGTTCCTCGATTTAAGAGGCTAAGACCTCTCCCAAAAACTGATTTGGAGCAGAATAAAACCGCTACACCGGAGGCAAAAATCTCACGGCCTGGGTACACAACGAGGATCATGAAAAAAAAATGTCGTATTATTATTTTTTCTTTTTCCGACGATTTTGGGTTAATCAAGGATTCTCGTCATATTCACAGAACATTTCACACGAAAAGTGCTACCTCCATCGTAGCATGCGCCCCAACGAGTAGCGAGACATAAAAGAACCGACGGAGCCATCCCAAGGTAGGGTTGCAGCATCAGTCCCTGAGCTCCTCACATGAGGAACTCAATATCTCACGCGAAAAATGACTTCAAAGGCATTCGTTCGCACAACCCGACCAAGCTTCCATGCCTTAAAGCTAGGCCTAAGAAAAATATGCGCTCGTGAAATTACTTCATTGTCCGGCAGTTCCTCAAATGAGGAGCTCAATCGCTCAGGGACTTTTTGGCGCAAAAAACTGCAACCCCTATCGTGGGATGACTCAACACTGTTGGCCATCTAACACTAACCACTATCCCACAAAGCCACGTGTTGACTGCATGAATGGGTATAGCTCTACCCACCAGCCTAAGGAGTCACGTGGCCGAGAAAGCTCATGCGTATAGTGCTACGTAGTCAACACACACACTCCGTATGACTCCCCTGTTCCCCTCCACCTTCCAGAAGAAAAACTCACCGCAAAACCAGGCAATAACACGCTCCACTCTTGCGCCGTCGCGGGAGTTCCGTTTCAATAAACTTTCTCTGACAAACAACTTCCCTCATGCAAGTAGCGTGAGCTTCAGCTGAGCCCGCTCGATGGTTCAGCCTTCTCCACCCCGAACCCGCCCGATGACAAAAGCTCCAGCAAAGCTTGTAGCCAAATTTTATAGCCACATCTTGGTCCAGTCATGACGCCATGACGGAAGGCCTTGCGCTGTTCTCGACGTGGTCCCATGCTCCAAAAAAAATGTAGCCAAACCGTGTGTTCTGGTCCAGCTAATAATGCACCGTAACGGCAGGCCTTCCGCTGTTCTCAACGTCATTGAGCCGCGCATTTGCCAGGTCTTTGGCATCTTCCACCTCCGCCCGATAGGAGAAGCAACTGTCACAGGTTATGCAAGGTCAGTAGTATGATGGTAATACCGGTTCGTCGATACGAGAGGAGAAGAGAGGGCATGAATGGTCGGCACGAGAAGCGTCTGTGATGTTTTGGAAAAGGCCAGAAGCGCAACAGAGATGGCGACATTAAAGAAAGGAGAAGCGGACACGTTAGTTGGAAAGAGGAGTCCAAGGACAGCTGGCACAGTGTCAGGCATTGGGCCAAGAACCGATTGAATTAACTATAGTCACGTTGATGAGGGTTTCGTTTTTTGTCGGCGCATAGCCACACTCGCGCGATTGACTACCTGTTGCGCGTGTTTGCAGTTTGATTCATGCACCACCACTTACTTGTAGCCTGTTAATAATGTTGCGCTGCACCACGAAACTAAGTTAAGTCCGTTTTGGAAGAAGGTGTCGAGACTCCTGCCCGAACAGCCTAAACTCAACGGAGGAAATGGGGGTATAACCCTGCATATCATACTATTATCGAGGTACATTACTACTGTATGTATAATACTATAGTACTATGTACTATGTACTGTATGTATAATACCAGGTACTATAATCCTGTAGCCTTGGCCATTGGAACTCATCGACATACGAAGAAAAAGTCTGTAGCATTTTCGTATCTCCGTGCATTGAAGTGACGTGCTGTGCAGTGACGTGCTGCTGCTGCTATCGATAAGGCTACGGTGGGGGGGATGTTACAACCCCGTTTGTCAGTACTGGGTCTGAGCCAGTCGGGCGCGTGACTCTGCACCTCACTGACAAAAACGCGTTCTTCGGCGATTTTTTTGGTGCAGCGTAGCTAGCCATCCCTTTTGGCAATAATATCAGAGTCTTACTACGGTAGCCCCCCCAACTTTTCTTTCGCGAAATCGCCGGTTTTGAAACCAGCTCGCCCGCCCTCATCTCCTGAAATACGGTGCTCCTTGCCACCCCGACGTCATCGTTCGACGGCCCTTTGCACACAAGAAAATACATGAATACGCTTTTCTTAATAACATCCTTCCTCGTGTCGAGCAGCCATGAAGCCCCGTCGTTTAAAAAAATCACTGGTTTTCGGGGGGGCTATCGTAGTAAGAATCAGTCATCAAGGATGTTAAACAGCAGAGCGAAAGCCTGCGACCGCAAGGAACAGGGGGGTCACTCGCGCGAGTGACACCGAGCCCCAGTGACAAAAAAGTGGGTAAAGAGACCCACCCCCCTACCGTAGCGTTGGTCTATATTAGTCTACAAATAAATCTAGAATGAATGGTATGCTGTGTGATCCATCGGTGCGTTCGAGAGCGGTACGCTCTATGACGACGCGATTTTGCTGAGCAGCGTTCAACACCCGCCAGCCTGGGGAAAATCGACGCTCCATGAGCTCGTCCAGCAAAAAAAATACGCCATGAAGCCCAAAGCGGTCGTCCAAAGAGCGGCACACTTCCTTGTCCTGCCCTTGCGCACGGATCCGACTAACTGCAAAACGTTTCGACCACTTTCTGCAAGTCCCCGCCAACAAGATGCGTTGGAGGACATCACGCCAAGCAAGCACACAAGCCAGCCATACTAAGTATGCGTTCGAGGACACATTACACCAAGAAAGCGCACAACAAGCCAGCCATATTGCAGCGTACAAAAGTGTGTACAGTGCCCAGCTTGTAATTTCATTGTTCGTGAGGGCCATGTAGGCTTGTCCCACTTACCCGACCATGAGCTTGTACGACATGAACGTAAGGGTGAACACCTAGTAGAGCACGTACGCGATGATCTCAACGGGCGTGGGCCTGCAGGTGTACCCAAACAGAGCGCGCATCAGTCCCAAGAACTCGTGGTCGTTGGGTATCGCGTCACAGATGTTCCACGACGGAGAGTTCTGGGATTGAAACATGGGTGGCAAGTTTGAGGGACAGGACAGTGTCAATACCGAGAACATGCTTGCGTAAAAATATGATACATACATTGGTTTCGGCCCAAATCGACAGAAATCTCACGGATGTTAAAGATGGATCCCAGCCCTTCGGCGGCTTGCACAAACTCAAGCGATTGGCTCACGTTTATGGCAAGAAGTGCTTTTCGTCCGAGGACACCATGATATCGCGCATAAAATAACGTCTCGCTAAATACCTTTCCACTCGGCCACAGACCTACACATCCGGTGACTCACTCGCCATATTCAAGTCGACTGTCACGCGTGTTTCCTCACTACTCCACGCGCACATATCAACACCTCGCAAAAATTACACACCCAAGATCTTCAAAACTGATACGTACTTGCAGACTCTTGAGTACGAAGCCACCCACTACCCACCATAATCAAGCCGATGACCGTGTACGCGATCCAATTTTTTGATCGCTTGTAAAGTGTGCTGAGCTTCAAGTTATAGCTTACGGTTTTTATCCGATGCTTGCTACGATATCGGCAGCACTTTTGGGCTAAGATATTTTTCGGAAATGACGGGGCCCCTTAACCCAAAATCGTCGGGAAAAAACATTTTTTTTGTAATGATTCTCGTTGTGTATGCTAGGCCATGGGATTTTTTTAACCGGTACGTAGCAGTTTTATTTTTCTCCAAGTTCAGTTTTTGTCTTAAAAGAGATCTTAACCTCCCAAATTGAGGAAAAAATCGGAAAAAAAATGGTGCACCTCTATCTATTTATAGCAGGCGTCTACCCCATTGACAATTTATCACCATGTGGTTGCGCTCTCCGTCCCGTGTGCCGAAGACTCCCAGCTCCAGTACCTCATACATGCCGTGAGAGAAAAGACCCGCTGCATCGTGAGGGGGGGGAGGGGGGCGAGGTATTTGACGTTTATGCACGGCCGTAGTCGTATTACCGTAGACCGTCGCATCTCTACAATGCCGGGACGGAGCACGTCGGGTTTTCACCGACCAGGAAGGCATTGCTTGCACCGAGCGCGAAGCGCCGTGAGGTGTTCGGCGAGTCGCATGAAGGGTGAGTTGCATCCTTCCAAGAACCCCTTGTGAGGCGGACTTGCATGTATGGATGGCAGCTAAAATGAGTTAATGGAGGGGAAGGAGGGGTGAGTATAGGCAATGAAGAGGTAGTGAGGGAGCCGCGACAAACCAGGTAAACGGCAGAGGCAACGCTCACCCCTTTCTTCGCCGAGCATTAAGGGGGGTCTAGGTAATGGCTGAACGAGTAACCGCAAGAAACGGGTAAGTGACAGCGGCGGCGCTCGTGACCGCGGCGACGGCATTATAGGATTATACCCAAATCTTCACCGCCGAAGGTAGCCTTAGCCGACTCACGAACGAGCCCAGAACGTACTCCAGCGCATATTGTTTTGTTAGCGCAGTGTAACAAGCAAATCAACGGTGATTATTATCATGAAGCTTTAATCTCCAAACGCAGTATCCACTCGCGCAAGCGGCTCTGAGGCGATGCGAAAAGAAGCCCTATGACTAAAAGCGATAACTAAAAACGACCTCCCCGCTTCGGCTATGCATGAAATCAGTACGCCGTGCCGTACCCTTAGTCTTCATGCGAAAGACAAAGACGGTCAAAGGCGGGGTTTTTCCTGAGTGGGGCGCGGCGAGGGCTTGGTCGAACAATCTGCGAGATCGAGTTTGTTTGCCACAACTGGTTTACTCGAAGGGCGACGAACTTGACGTCGACTCCTTCTCGGGTACCGTCTCTAGAATCATTTTTGTACTTGAGCGGCTATTCCACCCCCGCAACTACTACGAACCGGTTAAAACCAGAACAGAGCAGAGAAATAAAGTGCGGGTGTACGTGCGAAATTCCCTCTTCATACCCCATTTCCTGCTGCTGACGTTAGGGTTAGCGCTGGGATAAGGGATAGAGGGTGGCGTTAGGAAAAAGGATTACGGCTAAGTAAGGGTCAGGTTTAATTTCTTGTTCTCTGGGCAGAGTCATCTCTCTGTAGTGCGGTAGGGGGTGCGTTGTTTTTTGCCGAACATTTCTGACCCCCCGGTGGAGCTCCTTAAGCGTCGAAACTATCGGGGCTGGCATGAAATTTTACGAGCATGCTTGTTTTAGTACTACTGTAGTATTGGTACTATTAATAGCGCCTAGCAGTGCTGGTCGGGTTTTTGCGCGAACGAACGCCTTCGAAGTCATGTGTAGGGTGAGAAATTGACCCCCTTCCTCACGTTAGGAGCTCAGCTCAGAAAATTCTTAGAATCTTCTGCACCCCTGCTTCTTGCAGCGTGAGATGACTCGGCAGTCTACTTTCTCACCAGCGATGAAGAGCAAGATGATGGTGGAGGCGAGGAGCAGTTTCTTGAGGCTTGCCTCCTTGCCCAGCCTGAAGATGAACCATCCCACCAAGAGCCCCACGATCACGCCGATCAGCCCGGGGATAGGAATGGCCTTGGCCTAAGGGTCAGCAGAGAAACAGTCGAGTGTAAGATCAATCAAGATTGCAGTGAAGCTTTGGCGGACGGGGAGCACGGGAGGGAAACCTGGCCAATAACCGCTCGCCGTACCCGCTCGCTTTGGTCGTAGTAGCAGCAACTACAAGTGGCTGTTTCATAGTAGTAGCAGTAGTAACAGTAGTGGTAGTTGTATGTTAAGGAATTAGTGGGGTATTAGTCCGTTTGACCACTTGCAAAAGGTCGACCAATTGCCTGCCCAAACGAAGCCTTGCAACACTCCCCCTCCCCTGAAATGGCGGGATACTAGATCGACCGCATATACGGGCGGATGTCGTCAATATCCACGCGGTTCCATTTCGCGGGGATACCGGGGAGATTATTGTCCAAGTCCGACACAGGGAAAGTCGCATAAAGTTTATTATTGGTGATTCGAACCCACGTCCCAAAAATTGATGGTCCGTCGACGACGCCATTTGTTAAGAAACTAGAGGGTATTGGTCCGTTTCACCACTTGCAAAAGGTTGTGACCAATTGCCTACCCAAACTACAGTGAGCCTTATAACACGTAGTAGTGGTACCGTAATGGTCGTAGTAGCAGCAGTATAGTGTACACTCGATGAAAAATCGACGAGCAGTGGGATTGCTGAACCCTACGCGCGATAAAAGTTTAAGGCAACAACAGGGGGGGGGGAAAGGGACGACACCCGTGACCAAGGCTTGTCCAGAAGCCTCTGGAAAGTAGAGAAGTGAGTGAAAAAAAGAAAAATGTGTCGTGACATACATAGTGACGCGTTCTACGATCGAGGTAGGCACTTTTTGGCTGTGTAGTTTTCTGAATGTGCCCGGGCTCCTTAACCCTGCTTATTAACCCTCCCGCATGAACCCATTAATTAACCCTCCTTGTAACCTTCCTTCACCCTCCCTAATTCTCTTTAATAATCCAAAATCGTCGGATTTCCTCATTTTTTTCCAATTAGGGGCCATTGGGTTGTTCATCCCGTGGGCATTTACTGTTCTCCGAATCAGGTGTTGGGGTGAGAACAAGTGGAGCGCTCCAAGCGAAGAGCAGTTGTTGTTGTTGTTGTTGTTGTTGTTGTTGTTTTCTCACATTAACTTTTCTTGTAAAAAAATCTAGAGTTCGTGGTCACACAAAGGTGCTGGAGCCCTAGGAAGATCCGAAGTAGTAGTAGTGCGGTCCAGGAGACCGGCTGAGGAAACGGACAATAAGATACCTAGAGAAAAGCACGGAAGGAAGCCGTTGCCGTTGGCGCTGAAATTGCAGTTACTGGCAATGCTTTACTCCGGGGTCACACCTCGTAGTTGCTGCTGGTACCGGCCAAGAAGATGACGGTCTCGATTCCCTCGCGGAACACGGCCATGAACGGCAGCCAGAACATGTAGGAGTATCGGAGGTCGGAGCCCTTCTCTTCGGCCTTCTTTATGCCCTCCTGAGGGAGAGAAAAACACGAAATACAACAAGCAGCGCGATGGTAGTATTTTCCTACGAGACGCATGTTGTTGCTGAAAACTCAAAAACAAACAGACCACCACACCTACAGAAAAAAAAAGGTTGACCATTATAGGAAGCTATCGCGCCAGGTATACAACCAAAATCGGTTGACACCACGCGGTGTACACGGCGGGGGGAGGGGTCCGCCGAAGGTTTTCAACACGCTATTAATACGTGGTGATTAATGCCTCTGGAGAGGGAAAGGGCTGGTCGTTGCAACATGATCGCCGCACCAGATTAACGGCAAACATTACACTACCAATGTCGCGGCGCACAGGGGGTGGGGGGGAGGGTCCGTCAATCATCTTCAACAACAGGCGATCTGCTGCGTATAGTCTACCTGTAGGAAGCTCTTCGAGAGCGTCATGGGAGTGGGAGAGGAGAGGGCCCACCAACTAGTGTCCAATGCCCGGACAGCAGCATACAGTCTACGTGACAGCAGTAGATGTCGTTACTGCCCATCTCACTTGAAGCTTCCTCTCCCACTTCTCGCGCATGTGAGCGATCTTGAGCATAGAGGCGGACAGCACTGTGATGATGACCGAGGCGGTGATAATCTGGGCACGGCAAGCAGGCGGGCATACGCGAAGCACAGGGGGGGGGCACGTCGGCAGCACAGATAGGGAGGATTTCTCCTGGAGCATGGCGTCTGCTCAATATCAATAGAACAGGGTGTTTCGCGACGTACCAGAACTTTGGTTGGGTAGCAGTTGCGTGGGAAAATTTATATTCCGTCGAACGTCACATGTCCAAGGCCAGTCCAACCCACGAAAAAAATCAACGAAAAGTTTGGTCAATAACCACTTTTTCTGCCCCTTCTTTTGATCTTCCACTCCGTTTTTTTTCGTGCGTTCGTTGGCCTTTAATATGTATCGATATCGATCATCGATTATCGATATCGGTATACAATACTACTTCTGTAACTGTGTAGTTTTACATTTTTTTGTTCCAACCCAATAGTAGCGGTTGGAAACCCAATAGCGGCTGGAAATCGAAATCGCAAGCACCCTGTAATTCGCGCTTGTTTTTCGACGAGTTGCAGGCCTAGACTAGGGCGTGGGACTGTTCATCAGGCGTTGGTCGAAGTCACCGTTTCGCGTGAGGTAGACAGCTTCTCAAATCACGAAGCCCCCGGATAATGACCACATACGTTGAACTAACTCACCAAGATAGCTTCGACGATGTACTCCGTATTTCCCGTGAAGAACTGCTCGTTCGTCTCGTAGAAGGCGATGATGAAGCAGACGCCGATGGCGATGGCGCCGAAGAGGCCAGCGAACGCCCCCTTCCACACGGCGGGCTTGAGGTCATGTCTGTCGATCTTGTTCAGGAACTGGAGCAACACCGAGATGATCACTACCGCCTGCGATACAGTATGCGATAGAAGAGCGGCAAAAAATCGGGGGGCGGGGGCGGGGGTGCGATGACGCCAAACGACGGGGGTCGTATGATGCCTATGATGTAACATAATCGAGAGGGGGGTAACGGTGTTGAACCTGAAGCACACTACTATTGTACTGTAGAGTACTTTGTGGAGTAGTGTGTAGAGCGATATGTAGAGCGACTCGAAGCTATTGGGGGGAATGTGTCCGCCTGCGGCCCACGGTTTTATTCGTCGCGCGCCAGCGAATGAAGCAGGGCGGGGGAAAAAGCGCACTAATTTGTTGCTTGCCTTAGTCTTTTGACAATTAATTGACGACGCATCCCTTCCGAGACGGCGCACTTTTCTTCCTACGCTGAACAGAGACACTTGCTAAAAGGTTTGGGGGAGGGGGGGGGGGGGGAGGGGGTTGCCACAGCGGCGTATTTCTGTCGTTAGGGCTGTCAACTCCTCGTGGAGAATTGAACCCGCGGTTTTGACGAGACATTAACCTTGGAAAAAAATGCGGAAAACCATCTTTTTTTTTGTAACGGAAAAAGAGTTATGGAACGTGCTGTGCCATGCCATGCCATGCCCCCGGCAAAAAAGAAAAAGCGTTATTAATCCAGCGGCAGCATCCATCCGAAAAGCGTCCAACAGGCCCGTGCTGCGACAGAGGTATACCGTTTTTTGGCGAAAATGTTTTCTGACTGACGGAGCTCCTTAACCCAAAATCGCCCGGGCGGGAAAAAAAGAAAGAAAGAAATTGGCATGAATTTCTCGTTGTGTACCTAGCTAGGCCATGGTATTTTTCATCCGGTATCATAGGTAGCAGTTTTGTTTTTCTCTTGAAACCAGTTTTTTTCTGGGAGAGTGGTCTATTAAGCTCCGAAATCGAGGAACCTTAACCCCGATAGAGCCCCAAAATCTCTCCCCATACTAAATTCAAGTAAAATTGTCCCCACAAGGGTTTCCGGTTGTAAAGGCGTTAAAGAAAAACAAAACTGGTGCACGCACACCTCTATCGCACTAATTACTAGTTACTTGAAGCAAGTTTTCAGCGCTCGCTGTGTGCTGGTTTACGCCTGTTGTGGAAAGGTCTGATTTTCTCTATGTATGGCACTTGGTGTGTGTGTGATGGCCTCGCTGTGTGTTGGTTTACGCCTGTGGAAAGGTCTGATTTTCGTATGGCACTTCTTGGTGTGTGTGTGATGGCCTAGCATCATCTTCGAACATCGCGGTGAAACCCATTGTTTCCCGAAAGGGTACGAAAAATTGGCGTGTGCACGTGACTGCAGGGTCGCGTGCACCAGAATATGACAAAGGGGAGAAAGCCACAAGGCATAAACCAACACCACTACTACTACTACTGTGCTCTGTGACAGAATAGTAAACTGCACGTCATACCAAGCCGTTCCGAAAACAGCAGGGGGGCTGACGGTCGGCCATTAACACCTTAACAAATGCAGCCCTATTTAATACCTAGTTCTGGGGAACACGTCATCTAGATACTGCTGCATGCGGAATAGTTTTTGCGGGAGTATATGTGGGTCGACCGAAAGACAAGCGCGCGAGGCACGTTTCCAAGACTTGTGATGAACTTAATGACCTCATTTTGTAATACTCAAATTGTATAGTCTATTAGGTTCACGCCATTTGTATCATTTGGTTTTAGTGTTGAATCATTGTTGGGGGTGCACATGGGTTAACCAAGTGTTATAAGGCCTAGTTTGGGTAAGCTATTGGTTAACCTTTTGCAATTGGTCAAACGGACTAATACCCCACTTATACCTCAACAAATGGCATCGTCGACAGACCATGGGTTTTTGGGTCGTGGGTTCGATCCCCACCATCCACAATAATAAAATTTTCAGATTTTCCCCATCCATGTCGAACTTGAAAAATACTATCCCTGGTACCCCAGGAAATGAGACGGCTTGGATATTGACAGAGGTCCGCCGTATATCCGGCCGACCTGCTATCCCGCCGTTTCAGGGGAGGAGAGTGTTATAAGGCTTAGTTTGGGTAAGCTATTGGTTAACCTTTTGCAAGTGGTCAAACGGACCAATACCCCACTAAAGTCCTTAACACAAGACTACACACGCCATGAACGTTTTCGATTCACGAACTGGTCTAAATTAATGTTGCTCGTTTTAATAGGTTTTAACTCTCAACCATGTGTTGTACCATGCCACCTACCAGTATATAATGAAAATAAAAAAGCACGCCAGCTGTGAGATCGAAGATTTCGTCGAAACTCGTATTTGCAAGCTGGGTGTGATACTCCGATCGCGCGTATTGCTATGTGTTCCTCATTAAGGATATGGGTCGGCGACTCCCCGCGGAACTACACTGTAGCTTGTACCAGGGTCAACAGGGCGATGTTAGTCAGTTTATGCGCGAAAACGATAAAACCCGTTTTTGAGGGGGACAAAATCTGACAGCTGTGTGGAAGGAAATGCATCAGTTTTCAAGTATATCCTGTAAGTTGTATAACCGGTGAGGGGAGGACGGAGTTTTTAAGGGCGTGGGGGCCGGGGGCGAGGGGCCCGGGGGGCTTTGAAAAGGAGGGGGGAGGGGGGAGGGAGGGGGACGGGTGGGGGGCGGAGGCAACTCAATCCGTGCGCGCGGAAACTATAAACAAACCCCGTAAGGTGTCAAATCTGACTGTTGTGGAAGCAATTCATCAGCTTATCATTTATATCCTGTAAGCCACCTATATGCAGTAGGGGTATAGACTAGACTAGAGCGCTTGGAACAGTTTCCTGTGTGATGGAGGTACCGGAATAAAATCCACCTCCCGAGTATGACCTCGCATGCAATATCCGACCGGTCGATAATAGGAAGGGTCAGGGGTTGTTGGTTGATAGTTTTATCTGTTTCACGTGTTTGCAAGAATCGTAGAACAGCTTCATCGAGCGGGGTGTAGCTTAGTAGCAACAACGTGAGCAGTGGGACACAATGCGATAGTTTTATCTATTTCACGTGTTTGCAAGAATCGTAGAACAACTTCATCGAGCAGGGTGTAGCTTAGTAGCAACAACGTGAGCAGTGGGACACAATGCGATAGTTTTATCTATTTCACGTGTTTGCAAGAATCGTAGAACAGCTTCATCGAGCGGGGTGTAGCTTAGTAGCAACAACGTGAGCAGTGGGACACAATGCGTTTTTTTTTCATCCTGCTCTGTAAGCGTAGAGCCTGCCTGGTGTTCGATTTTACGAATAACCGGGTTTGTTGCCCCGCTATTTTCAGCTGCGTGACAACGATTACCACGATATTAATGCAATAGTACTCGCTCACTTTGAGCGACTGGTGTGTGCGCTACGAGGTACAAGGAGTGTGTGACCAAGCTGAATCAGTCGCTGACGAAATACGCAAGACGCGGGGACACGGCAACCTTGTTGGTCGCAGGCGAACGCACCATCACCCATCATCGCCAAGCACGCACCTCAATGGTTTCACGAAACGTGATGAAGAAGGCTGGCACGCTAAAGTATTCCGTGGAGTTGTTGTTGCCGAGGGCGTCGTCGGTGTCTTCGCTGCTGCTCGCATTCCCGCCATCCTCGCTGCTGCTGTCACCGCTTGCGGCCGCAAAAGGAACTCATCGAGGCCAAGCCAAGAAGAGCCCAGAGGGCCAGAGGCGCGAGTTTGTTTGCGCTTGGCAGTGCCAAGTCGAACATATTACTAGTGAGTGGTCCTTGTGATGATGCTGATAGTAGGCTGGAATTGTTGTGAGGGGAGGGGGCTAGTCAACGGTGGGCATCAGAGGATAACGAGGAGCTTTGAATCGAAAAAGTGCTACTATGGAGTGACGGAACGCAAGAGCTCGCGGCTCCTGTAAAGCAGAATTGCGGAGAAATTACAAAATTTCTCATGGATCTACCACAACATCTACCAGACGGTATCACATCGTCTATGGCCGGCCGACCTGTACGCTTCCTAGCACGTGTGACGCGCCCGCGTGGTTGATCGGCTGATGATGCGTTTGTTGCTCGCCAATACCACATTCTGATAACGTCGTAAGCATCTATCTGTAGTTTCACGCACCTGGGTCTGGAAACGCGTTTACTGCATCTTCACCCCAGCTATTTTTCCGTGTGGAGTGTGGTATCCACTAGATTCATTCCCTGCGGTACAAGCATGCCTTGTGGGTAATACACAAAGGACACATTATACAACATGCTGCGGCGCGGTAGTAGAAAGGTGGGCCATTTTCCTTCATGGGGCTCCTATTAATAACATCACGAGGAACTCTGTACCCGAGCCCAAAGACTGGTTTACAGAAAAACGAAAGTGCAATCACACCCGACGGAACAAAGCCGTGGCCTACTGTAATATGTGTACAAGCCAACCCTACGGTATTGTAGTGTCATACTCTCTATCGCACCCCGTTTTCGTCACCGGGTTTTATCCAGTCGTACGAGTGACTCGTACGAGCGACTCCGTACCTCTCTGATGAAAGTACTTTTTTAGGAGATTTGCATGGCACACCGTAGCTATAACCATTCCACTGCGGATTCATATCGCAATAAGTAAGGCATGTCGCAATAAGTAAGACATATCGCAATTGAGTAAGACATATCGCAATAAGTAAGACATATCGCAATTCAGTGAGACATATCGCAACAAGTGAGACATATCGCAATAAGTAAGACAAATATATCGCAATAAGTAAAGACATATTGCAATTCAGTAAGACATATCGCAATAAATAAAACATATCGCAATTCAGTAAGACATATCGCAACAAGTAAGACATATCGTAATAATTAAGACATATATATATCGCAATAAGTAAGACATATCGTAATAAGTAAGACATATCGCAATAAGTACGACATATCGCAATAAGTAAGACATATCGCAACGAGTAAGACATATCGCAATAAGTAAGACATATCGCAATAAGTAAGACATATCGCAATAATAAGTAAGACATATCGCAACAAGCAAGACATAAAAGTATTCAACCTTAAGACTGCGAAGAAAGGAAGAGGGGTGTCACTCGTGCGAGCGAGCGACCCTTGAGACACTGAAAAAAAAACGGCCCCAGAAGGTATTCTTGTGGTACCGTACGTAGCCTTCGTCTTACGAAAAAAAGAGCGAAAAATACGACGATGCTTGCTGGGTTACAAGTAATTAACAGGTAAAAAGGGAGGTTAAAAAGGTTAAGGAGCCCCATCACATTCTGAAAATATTTGGGCCCCAAAAGTGCCAGAAAAATGGGAACGGAGCCTAAAATGAGAACCAAGCGTTATCTCCAGAACCATGTGGTGTATCAGAGAACCGAAATGATCCTGCGAAACCCCTTGGCCAGCCCTGTGAGAGGAGCTCGTCAGAACGGTCATGCTCCATCTCATGCCTTCGGGTAGGCGCAAATAGCGATATACGCTGGCTCTATGGTGATTTCTCTAGATGCTGGCTACCGAGGCGATGCCGAGGACTTCCAGCCTGAGCGACAGCTCATTCGAAGGCTGCTGTACAGCCCCACAGGACTGTCTTTTTTTTTTTTTTGAGTTGTACATAATTAGTTTGCTTTCTAAAAAAAACCGTCCGTTCTCATTTTAGGCTCCGTTCCCATTTTTCAGAAAACTCTGTTAAACTTTATTTAGCGTATCACGCTTCCAATTTTGTGAGGCTTTTCGCGGGTCAAACCCGGATCCGGCCCGTGGGTCGGGCCGGGAGAACTTGAAAACCTCGCGGGTCGAGTCGAGCCGGTCAAGAGATGATCGGAATCTAAGGGGTCGGGTCGGGTCGGGTCGGGTCGGGTCGGGTCGGGTCGGGTCTCGTAGCTATCAAAATCTCACGGGTCGGGTCAGGCCACCCTGTTCTGATCCAACCCGCGAAAAAAAAAAAGAGGGACCCGACCCGCGAAAAGCTCTGATCTTCTTTCTGTACGCGGCAACCACTGGCCAGCAGTCAGCTTTCACCGTTAGCTCTGCGGTTATAGTGTTCATCTAAGAAAACCGCGATCACATGCACCTCAATGTACAACCTCTTTTCAACCACGTGATATCACGTCCATGCCCGGCGTTTTGCGCTCCCTGCTGATAGTTCGTGACACCGGCGCGACTGGTCGACGACGTGTGATGCGTTTGTCGTAGTTCAGTTGTTTGTTTAGTTTTTTTCCGGCAAGAAAGGTACGACAAGATATACATATCTGCTATTGTATGCAACAGTAGACTGCTGAGCCACGTGACCGAGTAGGCTAGCAGGGTAGTGCTGTATACAGGCAACAATCCATTCGTAAAATCGTACGACCATAAAAAAGTTGTATTTCATTTTGGTTCCCCCCCCCTCCGAAAATGTCGGAAACCGGAAATCAAATGAAAATTGAACGAAACCCGGGGATTTCATTAGAGTTTGTCTCTTCCATAACCTCAAGAACGTTCCACTTACATGAAATACAGAGAGAAAAAAAAACATGACTCTCACGGCGTAATCTCCGTCGTTCGAAGCCAGACAAGAACCGTTGTTATGTTGTGGGCAAAATACACAAGCTACGGCGGCAGCGGAGGGGGGGGTGTACTCAGTTTGTGCATGGCCGTAGTCGTATGACCATAGACCCTCGCATCCCTACTATATGCCGGGACGGAGCACGCTGGGTTTTCACCAACCAGGCAGACATTGCTTGCACCAAGCACGAAGCGCCGTGAGGTGTTCGGCGAGTCGCATGAAGAGTGAACTGCACCCTTCCCCAAACCGCTCGTAAGACGAAAACCGGCAACGATTGGGGGCGGGGGGAGGGGGGGGGAGGTGCTCAGTTTGGACATGGTTGGACATGGCCGTAGTCGAAGGGCCATGGTTCCTCGCATCCCGACTATGCAGGGACGGAGCACGTCGGGTTTTCACCAACCAAGCAGACACTGCTTGCACCAAGCGCGAAGTGCCGTGAGGTGTTGAGCGAGCGGCATGAAGGGTGAACTGCATCTCCTGCCAAGAACCGCTCGTAATACCGACTTCGGACTTCGGCACCTTGTTGTGCCTACTTTCTTGCTCATGAATGACAGCGCCAATGAGTTACTTTGTTATCTGGGGTTTGTCACTCCCAGAGACAGCAATGTGTATTACTATGTAACCGCCTCGTTGATGCCTTACCATATTCATTCCCACAACGTGACGCGATCATTCCCCCTTGTGCGGAAGGTTAGGGTTCCCCGCCCCACACAACACATACATGATCTAACTCGTTAACCATCATGGTGATCGCCAAAAACAAAACAAAACAAAAGTCTGGAGTACCCTGTGGTTGTCTAGCTCACGCAGTGATTGGCATGTTTTACAGAGCGTCGTTGACAACCAACGCCAACCCCAATATACCTACGTAACGTTTTACAGCCTAGGTGCTTCAACCGAAGCCAACTAACTATTAGATATATATATATGTAGTCTATATTATACGAAGTATGTATGTAGACTATGTATATATTAAGCTACGTACGGTTGGGGGGGGACTTTTTGGGGATTTTTTCTTTGGTGGCTCGGTGTCACTCGCGCGAGTGACACCGCTGTTACTTTGCGGTGTTAAGCTGTAGTGCTGTTCCAAATATCTCAAGATGGATCCGCAATGGCGTGATAAGCTATGCTTCGCCCAACCTCCCCCCCCCCGAAGTCTTCTTCTCCGTGAAGCACACAGAGTCCCTCGTGCGAGTGGCTCGAACTTGGGGTAATGAATGAAAACGGGGGTGTATGATAGAGTACGATACTGCAATAACGTACCCTTGGTCACCCCGAGAAATACACACTAACACTGTAGTCTAGGACACAAACACAAACACAAACACTAAAACTAACCCTACATTTTCAGCCGGAATAAATACGTATTTATTGTATAAGGCGCACCAAGGGACAATGTCTAGAGGATAGATAGATGTTTCTAATCCATCTTTTTCATGAGGGTGGTCACTTGAGGGGAGCCCAATACATCTCGCCCCAAAAGCTGATTAATCTAGAAATAAGAAAAAGAAACTTGGAGAATAAGAGAAAGAGCAGGAAAGTAGAGTAGAAACAACCACTACTACTCCATGATACAACAACAGTTTAAAATATGTGCGCAGCTGACTGAAACCAAAATTTGATAAAAATTGAAAAACGTCAGCTGTGAGTACAAACGATTGAATGGTTGCAAAAAAACGATTGAATGGTTGCAAATTTTGCAAATTTTGCAACCATTCAATCGGTTGTACTCACAGCTAACTTTTTTCAATTCTCAAAGTTGCAATCATTCAATCGGTTGTACTCACATCTGACGTTTTTCAATTTTGGTAATTTTTTTACAAAACATAATTTTCGAAATTCATTGAATTAGTTCGCAAACCGCACAAAACACAAAACAAGTATAATAAGGTGTGTGTTCTTCACACTAAATCAAACTGATATTCTCACCCTTCTACACCCAGCGCGATCAGTGTCCGTGCCGAGCGATGCTTCCTGGAGAGACGACCTCTCTGTGCTCACATGGTCACAGACTACGAGTGTCGAGAAATTTGTGGGGTATTAATCCGTTTGCCCACTTGAGACGGATACACAACATAGCAGCAACAGGTAGTATACTGCAATTACAGAGGGAAAAATGGTGATCCGTATAAACAAAACAACAAACCGCCCCTAACAAATAATTCTGAAAAATTCCTCCGAACCGTGCGCAGTTCCACCGCATGGGTCGCGTGCCCCCTTTTGATGCTGCACTGCTGACGTACATCCAGTCCTACTGCTGTGCAGTCTTGCCGGTGGGGCTGCAACTCCTGCTTACCATCACTAGTTCAAGTCGGACCTCTCTGCTGAAGTGTTTTACCTACCCCTCATTGTCAGTTCATCGGTTCATCGCCCCAAGACAACCAACTGCTGCTACTCCTACCTCTACCACCACTCACTGCTGCTGCTGCTGCTGCTACTACTACTACTACTACTACCACTGCTGCTGCGACCTCCTACTACTGCTACAGCACCACCACCACCACCACTGCTATTGCTGCTATTGCTGCTGCTGCTGCTGTTGCTGCTGCTGGGTGCGTATGTTCAAATTGGCAATGCCACACCCAAGCAACCTCGGACAGCTGGTCCTATGGGCTGTGTTTGGCTTGGCCATGCTCCATTCGTTCGCGGCTGCGAGCGGTGACAGCAGTAGTGAGGATGGCGGTGGCAACGCGAGCAGCAGCGAGGACACCGACGACGCCCTCAGCAACAGCAGCTCCACGGAATACTTTAGCGTGCCAGCATTTTTCATCACGTTTCGCGAAACCATCGAGGTGTGTGGGTGATGGCGGGTGTGGGTGTGTGCCGGTTTCGGGGTAGGGATGCTGTCCGCTGTGGTGCATGCATGGTTGCGTTTTGTCGCGGACCATCGCCGGCCTTGCTCGTTTCTTGCCTCTTCGTTCGTACCAGGTACCAAGCCAGCAGGTGCGATCCTTCCTGCATGTCGTTTGTATGATACCACCGCCATCGTACCGAAAATATCATGAAAAAGCAAATGGTAAAACAAGATCACAATTTGAGCTGGTGGCTCGTGTTGATCTAAACTATAGTACTACCGGTGTAAACTGCTGCTACTACAGCAGTAGCTGCTGTTAACATGCTAACGTACAACAGCAGTAATAGCTTCCCCCAGCACCATCAGTTCCTTTGCCGCTGCTGTGGCACACCATCATTATCGGATATCTTGCCCATGCAACATGAACACAAATCATACATACCAGGTACCTGACATGGATCCGTTCCTCCTGCGGCACGACCATCATTGTGCATGTGTGTGGTGCTAGACTAGTCTATAGTTGCGCATCCGTATCATTCGTGCGAAAAAAAAGTTCGAGGATCTCCTCGGATTGGATGAGAATCGCCTCAACCAACATCATCAGAACTTTGCCGTTCATTTGTCGCTGTGTCACTGTTGCCTTACTGCCGCGCACACCCCACCCTGCCGCTGCGGCCGCCGGCAGTATCATACACGTGCACGAAGGGGCTATGGGGCATGGGAGAAAGCTACAACACAATCATTTCCACGCGTTGCAGCGTTCGAGTCCAGTCACAGCAGTCCGAATATATACGAGTACTACGTAGTCTACAGCAACAACAGCAGCAGTACTAATAAATGCAGTATTAAAGTAGTTGATTGAGCGTAATTTGAAAATTGTTCGGCTGTGCGTTTAATTTCAAAGGTTCGTTTTAAATTTCGCCACGTACAATTTGAGAGAAGTTATCATATATCATGCCATACCTCGAGACTGTAAATCTCGATTCCAGACAGTCTGCATCCATTTGGCCGATCACAAAATTGTCCAGAAACTAAACGACGAGACAGACCCCCCCCGCTTCCCCGAGACTTTCCATCACGCCGATGCGCGACTGCGACGGTCGTGCGGCTTTCGTGCGATCTCCGATTTCAAAGATTCGATTGAAATCCCGCCACGTACTTCGCGGGAAATTACATGACTGGAAATTATTCGATGAACTTTTCTGAGGCAGGTTATGTAATGGAGTGCAGTTGACAAAGTGTACCTGGTACATGTTTTTGGCGGAGATAGTTATCAAAGACTCGTTCTAAAATCACGAACGCGTAATTTTCAAAAAAAATCCAAGGACACGCAGGAGGTATGGATAGGTTTCGAAAACGGTCGTGTTTGTTTTTTTTCACAGCTCACGTTTTTTCAATTTTTATAAACAAAATGACAAACTTCAAGCAGAAAAAAACGCCAAGACAGACAGACGTGGTTTCGATACTAATGTACCTTCGTATTTTCTTCCACCGACGAGCCATCGTCGCTCTCGCCCTCAGCCCCGCGTCTCTTTCTCCTCGCTCTTATGGGTCTGCAGTGGTCTTGAGTTCCGACCACGATAATGCTGTGGTTGCCTAAATGGGACGGAGCGCGGACGGTTCTCCACGTGTGATGTTTATCGTTATTTGACACTCCCTCGTCAGAGTGCTTGAACTTCTTCAAGGCGTTTTTTCGTTGAAAATGCAGCCACAAGGAGAAAAAAATAGAGTACGTGGCACGGTCGTTGCATGATGTGAAAGCGTGAGAACCGGTCGTCGTGCTTCTTTCGTTCGTGGCCGTGACGAATCGTTTTTTTTTTTTAATCCTTATCGCTGTTCACATTTGTCCCCGACTCTGCTGCTGTTGCATGACCGCAGGGCTATAATAATAAAAACTAGCATAGAAACTGGCACGCACCGTGAAACGTTACTACAGTATAAATAACTATACCGGGAGTCAGCAGCAACAGCGGCAGCAGTAGGCGTAGAACCCCCCCCCTGATTTTGCATCGCTCTAGCGCACAATACTAGGTGACAGAATCAATATCACCCCCACCCCCGCGGCTTTGCATCGCCCCAGAGCACAATAAGAGGTGGCGGATTTACATCGTCACTCCCCCCCCCCCTCCCCGGCGTTTTTTCTTCGCTCTAGAGCACAATATTAGGCGACAGGTTTAACGTAGTCACCGCCGCCCCCCGTGGTTTTGCATCGCTCTATCACACACCATCACCCCCTACACACACACTGCTTTGCGTCGCTCTAGAGTACAAGGTTCAGCGACAGATTTAACATCACCCCACCCCCCACGCCGCATGGTTTTGCATCGCTCTGTCGGATGTCTCAGGCGACAGATGTAACATCACGCCCCTCCACCCCCATGGTTTGGCATTGCTTTATTACTAGTAAAAAACAAAATATTGGACGACAGATGTAACATCATCGACCCTCCCCCGCCTCCATGGTTTTGCGTCATCTCCCTATCGCCCCGTCTGTCTGATATCGCAGGCGGTGGTGATCATCTCGGTGCTGCTTCAGTTCCTGAACAAGATCGACAGACATGACCTCAAGCCCGCCGTGTGGAAGGGGGCGTTCGCTGGCCTCTTCAGCGCCATCGCCATCGGCGTCTGCTTCATCATCGCCTTCTACGAGACGAACGAGCAGTTCTTCACGGGAAACACGGAGTACATCGTCGAAGCCATCTTGGTGAGCAAGTGAAGCAAACTAAACCTCGCCCGCGCTGGTAGGTTTTACTTACTCCTGTTGCTTGCTCGGGTACTTGTCAGGGGTGGCTTAACATTCTTCAATTTCTTTGCAATCGTTTCAGACTCCCTGTTCAACTTGCGACACACCGGGACTCCAAGCTATTAATAACCACATCCTTCCGGAGAAGCTCGTAAGACAGCACAAACTATTTTATATACTGTGGGAAGTAAAACTTGTATTAATAGTAGGCCGTAGGCCCTCTCTTTCACAGGAGAGATCCTCACAAAAACACTAATGCAGTCAACCGCCGGCCTTGTACGAAAAAAGAAAGATGTCCACGAGAAACTTAGCCGGGAAATTACCAGGGCTTTTTGCGGGTCTGGGCTGGTCAGGATGACCCGGTTCGACCCGTGAGATATCAAAACCTCTTGACCCGGCCCGACCCGACCCGACCCGACCCGACCCGACCCGACCCGACCCGACCCGACCCGTGGGGTTTCGACCACCTGTTGACCCAACCGGACTCGACCCACGAGATTTTATGGAATCGTCCTGACTCGATCCGCGTGTCTGGGCATGACCCGTGAAAAGCGCTGGAAAATTGCTTTTTACGAGGACACAAGACGAAAAAAATTGACGGGCGTTTTTTTTTGCACTGAATGTATCGTAGGAGCCATCCGTGCCCAAGAAAATTTATGAGGGGGCGGGCGGTAGTTAGCTTATTATGTCAAATGACGGCCCGTCACGAAAAACCGGACACCCCTTAGCTGCAGTCACAACACATACATATATATGTCATGCTTGGTGGTGAGCGGTCAATCAACGTGCTTGGTGTTTTGCTGCAGCTCCATCCAGCGTGTCTTCGTGCTGCCTCTCGCACAAAAGTTCGAATGATTGAGTCGTTGTTGAATCCCCATTTCCCAGGCGGTAACAGGGAGCGCTTGGTGTAGACTTGGTGCGTAGCAGGTTTTCTTTTTTCTCTGTTATTTTTTTTTCCATCTCAATTGTTTTCTTTATTCTTCCTGGACGAGCCATGATCCCAGGTGTCATCCCTTTCGCCGCCAGGAGGAGCTTGCCTTCATTTCCACCCCGCGGAGAATTCAGCATTCCCACTGCTCGTCGATTTTCGTGGAACGATCGACGTTGGACGAGCTCATCACAGCAGTCATGCAGCATGTTGTCGGAAATCAAATATCATTTCGCAGCAACTAACTGTTGTGATGTACTGGGGTTCAAGTCTAGAGAGAGAAATGTGGAACTGCAGTAGTATTAATAGCGCGCACATTTCGGCACGTGCTACACATCATCAGTTGTGATAACGGCCGGCGGCTGATCGATTTTCATCGAACGATCGATACGACCTTGATGAAAATACATGGAGGTGTGGTGAGCTTAAGCTATATATTTTTCCCCATCCGCCGAGAAAAAAAAAAAAAAGAAGACGTTGAAGCTAATGAGGGCCAATACTGGACATTTGTCAAAGACCAAATATGTTTCGTAGCAACTGACCCTTGCTGCCTGTGGTCGTTGCAGTGATGCGATGCACTGCGGTTCAACTCCAAAGAGAGAAAACGTGCAACTGCAGCAGCACGCAAGTAATTCGACAAAAAACAGTACCAGGTACACTCCCCCCCCCCCCCTCCTCCCCGAACTACCGGTCAAAGTACCCCCTAAAGACGTCACAGTGACGTCACCGGGGTGAAATGGTTGAAAAAAAACAATAACGTGTATCATTGCCCCCCCCCCCCCCCCCCGCTCTCTTTATCTCTCCCCCTCTCTCTCTCCCCCCCCCCTCCACCCCTGTACATATCAGCTGTGAAAACGGCGACTGGTGATATGCATCTTTCGTAAAAAATCATAGAGGTCGATCTTCAACTGCGCTGCTGCTGCTGCTGCTGCTGCTGCGTCTTTTTTTGTTTCGTGGAACGTCACAAATATCACTACCATCGGAACCGTGTACCGGCCACGTGCCGTCGGACTCTTGTGTTGAGCTACGAAGCATACGCGTGCGAGTTGGAGTTGCAGATTTGCTATTGCACGAGCTCGAGAAGCTTACACCGTCACAATAACGGTGGTGGCTCTGCCATTTATAGCTCGTAATCACGCAGTGTTGATCCAAATCTACTTTGAAATAACTACTCAAAGGCAGCTCAGCTGTGAGATCGGTCGAAACTCATGTTTCCAAGATGCGAGTGTTTTTTCTGCGCTGCGTATTCGATCCGCCCACCACCTGTTGAACTCTGGCCTCAGCACCGGGTCGTTCCTGTCCCTACCTCGCCCCTGACGCCACGTTTCTACCCCCGTTCTCTACTGTTTTTGCCGTGCCCAGATGATCACCGCCTCGGTCATCATCACAGTGCTGTCCGCCTCTATGCTCAAGATCGCTCACATGCGCGAGAAGTGGGAGAGGAAGCTTCAAGTGGGTTATCGTGACACCATTTCAGCGCCGCGCTCCCGATAGTAGAACAAAACCGTTCTGCGGCTTAGAAAATGATAACTTAGGAGATGGAAATGAACCAATACTACGGAAAAATAATCCCGGTAGCAAAATCAGGATAAAACACGGTTAGTCTGGTAAGATAAGGGGTGTATAGGTTTTTGTATATATCGTGGCATTCTGATGACTATTTTCCTCCGTAAATAATACCAGGTAGATCTACAACTGCAGTGGTATACGTACATCATGCCGCATGTTGGTTGTTGCTGGCAGGCCCCCTCCCTCCCCCCCCCCCCCCCCCCCCCCCCGTTCTCCGCCCCGTGCACACCGCGGTAACGAAAGGAAACAATGTTGTGTTGTCTGGCGCGATCGCGATGTGTCGCAGCCACCCACCCTTTTTTTGTGTCGAGAGACATCCCATCCGTTCGTCTGAGAGTTTTCGTTTTCACGTTTTGATCAACTGCCACAAGGCACACGCTTGCATTGGGAACCACTGACGTGGAAGCATCTCTATGCGCTTGTCAGGCTGGCATGAAGAAGGCCGAAGAGAAAGGCTCCGACCTCCGATACTCTTACATGTTCTGGCTGCCTTGGATGGCTGTGTTCCGTGAGGGAATCGAGACCATCATCTTCTTGGCCGGGACCAGCAGCAACTACGAGGTGAGACCACGTCATCAATTTCACTGCAAGAAAAAAAAATAGAAAAAGTGTCAGAATTTACTCATCGCTTTGCCTCCGCAACAAACCTATTAACTCGTTTTGTGCTGTTCGGTCGGTGATGCTCTCCTCCGGTTACTTACGCGGGCGGTGGTTGATGGAATCGCATTTTTACGTATTTTGTTCGTACGGTACTGCATAAAAATTGGCGATACATCGCCTTTTAACCCTTTTTTAGCACCTTTTAGCACGGCACTCCCGACACGGGGACATATCACTTGGAGTTAGAATAGGATAATTGTAGGATTTGGGAATGGGTTAACTGGTTGTTTCGGGGAGGCAAGCCCTTTCTTAGAGTATCGATAGGGCAAGCATTTTACTACGAACGAACTCGATTCTCCAGCTTACCTCGCGCCAAAAAATAAGTACCCTGGTAGATAACAAAGCAAGGGGACCACTTTCGATAGGGCTAAGTAGTTACCACCGCCGCTGGCCGCACACCAACACAGGCAACACAGGCAACTTTGACAACTGCTGAGATATATCCTGCTGCGCGATTTCGTGGCGACAGCAATGCACTCTCTTACTGCAGAGAGACAGGGGACACAACGTTCGGAGGATAACTGACCGTGAAACCGCCCGCGCTGTTGTGAAGAAGCTTAGAGGCAAAGAAATTTGAGACAGGTCTCTGGGCGGGAGGCGTTTTGGTATCTCGCCTCTACCACGTTGGGGCTTAATGATTTATAACGCTTGTCCCCCTTGTAGCTGGCAGGCGTTATCGCCTGCCTGAACGAGCGGCTCCGCCCCCCCCTTCTGGCCGAAGCGTCAAAATAAAGAGGCGTTTTTCGGTCGACCGGAAGGATGGAACGTTCGACACCAGAGCCTGAAAAATAAAGCAAGACTCGTTTTCTGTTTTCACACACACCACCTTTAGAGTTAGTGCGTTGTTTTCGTTCCAAGGGTTTCCACAAAATGCAGGCGTACGGTTTTCGACGCCTATCCTACATCGAGACACCACCCCTAACACTCCCAGTGCAAAAAACCTCTTTCCGTACTGCTATTGTCTTTTGCATCCGATCTATATGATCTTCGTGCGTATTTGAGTTTTTTTGTCCAGCTCCCGCCAGCAAGGTAAACAACAAAGGTGACACAAAATAATGTCGGCATCCCCTTAATATCATACATCTAGCTTTTCTACCTGCGCACACAACCTTACAGTTAGTGTCTCAACTTTCTGCTATGACCGTTAGGCCAAGGCCATCCCTATCCCTGGACTGCTCGGCATCATCGTGGGCCTCTTGGTGGGGTGGTTCATCTTCAGGCTCGGCAAGGAGGCAAGCCTAAAAAAGCTGCTCTTCGCCTCCACCGTCATTCTCCTCTTCATCGCTGGTGAGAATATCGAGCTGATTGCAGTAAAATACCCGGCGTTTCGAGACATGCGATTTTGAGACATGCTGCTATCACTTCGGTAGACCCCGATTCGACCCCTTGATGTTGCAAAGAGGCCCCGATCCGACCCGTGAGAGTTCAAACACCTCTCGACCCGCCTCGACTCGAACCGCGAGTTTTTTTTAGGCCGGGTCATGACCCGTGAAACGCCGTGGTATTTTTTTTTCTTGTCTTGTTTTTTTACTTCAGGAGAACGCCTCCCGACCCGGCCCGACTCGAACCGCGAGTTTTTTTTTTTTTGCTCTGACCCAACCCGCGGGCCGGGTCATGACCCGTGAAAAGCCGCCGTATTTTTTCCCGAGTTTTTTTTTCACTTCAAGAGCTTTCTATGGGCGTCACCCAAACGCACAGAGTTTTCTCATGATGTACGGGGCGTTGGTGGCTGCGGTTCTCGGCATTGTGTCGGTTCTCGCTCGGGTGCGGGGAATCATTTGTTGGCGGCGGGGGGGGGGGGGGGGGGGTCGCTGTTAGCTTTTCTATCTCGATAACTTTAAATCCAAAAGAAATTTATTTTTTTCCTGCCTCTGAAAAAGGCCAGAAACGTTCTCTTAGGGACTCAAAAGTGTCACCTTTGGCCAAGGGGAAGGAGGGAATCTTCCTATCTCAGCTTCCGTTTCCGTTTCTAAGGTGTGTGTGTGTTTTTTGTTGCTAACCCCAAAAAGCTCCGTTTTGTATGGGCTCTCACCATTGGCAAAACCGTTCCCCGAGGATTATATGATACCCTCTGGGTTTTCACGGCGTTAGTTCCGTGAGTGCCGGATGTGTCGCTTACACGTTGCCTCGGGGTGCGCGTTCCTCGTGACCTTGCTCGTGGAGTCGTGCTTTTTTTCTCTCTCTCTTTCGATTTCCGGGTAATGTAGGGATAGAGCTCCTCCCGGCAAGGACCTGCTATACACGAGTACTCCAGGTATATGTTGGTTATCCCGTCTACCGTGATACGCCAGGGCATGCCAAGGTATGCCAAGGCGTAGCTCACGTCGTCGGCGTGTCGTCCGCACGGTACTCGGGGAGAACCAGGACCCCGTTCGCAAACGGACCGTAACAGCGTAGCTTTGAGTGCCGGCCGGCTGGTTCTGTCGCTTACCTGTTTGCCCGCATTGCCGCTTCGCTCACCCACTCCCTGTGATAAAATAATGACCTCTCTTGAAACGCAGCGGGTCTGTTCTCTCACGGCGCGCACGAACTCCAAGAGCTAGGCGTCTTCGGCACATGGGAGGGAGAGCGCAATCACATGGTGAGAATCCTTAGATTGCTCCCTACAAGACTAGGTTTTTCACACCTCATACAGATGATATAGATTACAAAGATCGTATAGATCATGTAGATCATACAGATCATGTAGATCATGTAGATCATGTAGATCATGTGGATCATATAGATCGTCTACAACACATCCCGTATCTGCCGTTGTGGGATGTTGTACTGGATCCGCACCTATCGAGTACAGATCCAACCCAAGAAACCATGTGCTAAGATCGTACAAATCGTACGGCTCACACCGGATACCATGAGCTAGACCGTACAGAACTTCCCTGAAATATCTAGCTCATCGAGTAGGGATAGATCGTTGATGATCTGTCCGAAAGTGCACATGTTTCGGACGTACCCACGGTGCAAGGAAAAAGGAGGTTGGTCCCTGTGAGTTGCGTACACGTGCCCCGGGGCAGATCGTACGCACGCGCGGCAGTTAGCGGCAGCATAGTGTATTTTCGGCTTTGTTTGTTTTTTTCGATCCCCAGTGGAGATAGAAAGGCTAACCGAGCTTTCGCGCGATACGTTTTAGTGTTGAGGGCTACGGCAGATCAGGGTAAAAATATTTACGTGTAAGTAGGCCGAATAAACGTTGTTTTTGGTGTTACGTGCGGCAGTTACGGCGAAAACCGGGCACGGAAGATAATTATCCCCGTGTTTTAACAATGTAACGCGGCGCAGTTATGGTGGAAAATACTATGATTGAGCATATAAGCATCACTGTCGGGAGTTTTTGGGTTCATGGGGCGTCTTCGTGTCGCAACGTGAGGTGTGCTGCTGCAGTAAGCAAGAAGGGGTCTCCGCTGCGTTGTGACAGGCGTCCCTCGATAGTGTACCGGTATGTACCAGGCGGAAACACCGGCACTATTGCGGCAACCGGCACTTCAACGGCAACCGGCACTACTCCACATTCTGACAAATGCTCGTTTTTCCCATCGGGGCCAAACGATTTCGCGGGCACTATAGCAGGCAACCGATACTATAGAGGAATATCTACTGTACTGTCACACTACCTTATCATCTTGGACACTGACGTGCCAGCTCAACTTGCCGCTGATGCATGTTTCGTTTCCGACAGAACTCTCCGTCTTGGGATATCTGCGACGACGCACCGAACGACCACGAGTTCTGGGGGTTGATGCGAGCGCTGTTCGGCTACACTTGCAAGCCCACGCCGGTCGAGATTATCTCATACGTGCTGTACTGGATCTGCGCCCTCACGTTCATGTCGTACAAGCTGCATGTTGGGTGAGTGGAATATGTGTGTGGCAAAAAAAAAAAAACGAAAAAAGGAAACTGGGACTAGGACTCCGCCCTCCACTGGTTTGTTTGTTTGCTGCGGCATGCCTCGCCTGGCCTGTGTCTCCCATTGCTGAAGTGTATCCTATAATAGAAAACTAAAGCGTCAGGGAGTATCTGCTGTACGATTACTACGCTCCCTCTACCGGCAGCGGCAGCTTCATCAGCTACCAGGTATCATCAGCGACTACTCTTTGCTTCGCAGCCATCAAAATGTACAGCGGGTGTTATCGTAGAACGAACCAAGTTGCTTAATGCGGCCGTTGCTGGTTAAATGTGATCGGCGATTCAGGGAGAATTGCGTACGCAGACGGACTGTGCTCACGCCCCCTACCCTCATTTCCCCTCTCAACCCGCCATGTGGATGTTACCCGCCTGGCCTTCCCTAAACTTTCCACGATAACACGATACAGAAACAAGTCGCAATACATACTTGGATTTCGGTTACCCCCCCCCCCCCCCCCCCCCTTTTCGCCGCAACGATATAATCACACACACCTCCGCTCCATCCCCGACCTCCTTGATCCTGCCCCCCCCCCCTCGCACCCCTCCCCTCCCCTCTCATGCCTCGTTCTCCTACCAGTCTGGCCGTACCGAAGCTTACACGAAATCCCGGTGGATAGAGAACTCGCTATACATACTTGAGTCTATGCCCCCTCCCCCCTCCCCGCACCCCTGCTTGGTGTATGAAAACCCGATTGGCTCCCTTTCAGGATGGTAAGGATGCGCTACGGTCTATCGTATGAAGACTACGGCCATGCATGACATGAGCACAACCCCCGGCACCCCTCCCCTCCCTTCTAGTCTCGCCATATATTTTACCCGTCTGTCCTTGCCATTTTTTTCCTGGAATTTTCCTTAGATGTTTCTCGTACCGAGCGGTGGCGGAAGAAGCGAAGAAAAACGTGACCGAGGAGGAAAAGACGAGCCAGGAACTCGAAGCCGGGGCCGTAAAGCCTGTCGTCATGGCGTGAACACTGAAACATCACCACACGGTTTCGCGATGATCTTTTTGTTTTTTTGCCCGTGGCGACTGGTGGCTTAAGGCCTGAGGTGCTGCGGTGGGGGCTCAACACTGCACAGTAGTACACGGTTTCGCACTTCCATTTTTTTTTCTTTTGTCGCAATTGTGTTTTTCGTAATGGCGATGTTTCGCCAAGGAGGTTTGGTTTGCCCAGTACGCCTGGTGCCTCAAGGTGGCACCTTAAGGCCTCTAGCCACTGTCATGGCACGAGGGCTGAAGCCGCACTACGCGGTTTCGCAATGGCGTCGTATTCGGTTTCGAAGTTGTGTTTTGCCGGAGAATTGTTTTTTGCCCGTTGGCGGCTGGTGCGAAACTCTTGTACCACAGCAAGAACTAATCCACACACTTATTCCGAGCAGTTTTGTCCCCCAAAAAAAGTGGGTGGTGGTCTTTAGGGGTTAAGGCGTGCCATCATGGCGTCAAAACTGAACTGCACTTCGTACGCGATTTCGAATTGGTGTTTTTCGCGATGATGGCCTTCTCTTTTCTTTTGTGCTGGGAGATTATTTTTTCTTCGCGATGATGATGATGATGATGATGATGGTGTTTTTTTTTTCGCCGGACATTTCGTTGTGCCCAGCTTCGCGGCTGGCGCCTTTTTTAAGGTTCAAGGCCTGTTGGCGTCGTGGGGTGACGCCCGAAACCGATCTGCATGGGGTGTCGCAGCTTTTTCTTTTGCCGGTGACGGCTTCGGATTCCGCACCACAATTGACGTAAATATAAGAACCGTTTGTTCATTATCGTTAGTACAAACGGTCCTTAATTTTCCGCCCAGGGTGGTGTCTCGTACGCTTTCCCGCAACACACCGTGGAAAGAAAATCCCCCGTGACGGATGAAGGTGGGGGAGAGATCACGGCCTTTTTGTTTTGCTTTGTTTTGGTTTTCCTTTCGGAAGGAAGGAAGGAAGGGGAGATTAGGTCGAGGGGACCGGGGCGGCTGGTGGTGAGATGCACCGCACATAGTAGTAGAACCTCCTCGCCATGCTCAACCCCCCTTGATGTGGACCCACCATATACGGGGACAAACAAGTTGCACTTAGTGTTGGATCGCCATGTCTTGTTGATTATTTTAAGTTGCACTTAGTGTAGGATCACCAAGCCTTGTTGATCATTTTCGGTTTGATGTGAAGGAAAAGGCCTTCCAGGATACGGCACGCGGCGCGACCTCATCGGAAGTCGGAGCCGAGTGTTCTCCTTGATTATTTATTTCGGTTTCACGTAAAAAGGCAGTGAGTGCTACCTCATACTAGTGCGAAATCTCGATTGGTTAGGTTTGTTTTTCATCTTGTGCAGTTTATGATTCGTCGTTTATGATTCGTCGTTTATGTTTTTGGCGTCGAGTCGTTGGTAGTTTATTCCGGTTTCGTGTAACGGCGAGTTCTCCGTGGTGCTTTGCTGCTGCAGCACCCGCCTCATGAAAGGTTTGTTTGTTTTCGTTTCGGTTTCATGCAAATATAGTGCTGCCTGCGTCATTATTTTTTTGCTTTCTTTTTTTTTCTAGTTTTTTCTTAACCGTAGTACTGCATTGTCGCCGGATTTTTCTCCTGGCCCGGTTCGGGATGGGAGACCCCTATATAGAAACGTCTTTGTTTGTGCGCGGTGGTTACCATTCGTGCCCGCCTATTTACATCACACCTCACTCGACGCGTGCAACGATGGGCGTACTGTACCCCTTTTTGGCGGTAATAATGTGAGGGTATAGCGACGTCTGCTACGATAGAGGTACTTCTGTACCCTTTTTTGGCGATAATAATGTGAGGGTATAGCGACGTCTGCTACGATAGAGGTACTTCTGTACCTTTTTTTGGCGATAATAATGTGAGGTATGGCGACGCCGGCTACGATAGAGGTACTGCTGTACCTTTTTTTGGCAAAAAAACTGACTGGCGGGGGGCATTCCCCAGTGTAGAGGAATGCCGTTTGCGTTACACTATAGTGCTTGGTGTACGTGTTATGGTATTGCCCTGGAAGCCTAGCAAAAGACGTAGGATTCCAGGATGCGGGATAAAAGGGTTTCACATGCCTTTGAAAGCGTGTGTGTATAGGAAAAACGGGGATGATGAACTTGGCTCTTACTCGCGCATAACGCTTCCCAGGCCATGGGATAATTGTTCATCGGGTTTGCTAGTTCATTTTTTATTCACAGAGCAGGAGGTATATAGAGCTCCTCAGGAGGGAGACCTCATAAACGTCGGGCGCATGCACGCGGACGATGGTAGCATGCATCTAGTTTCATATCACCACCACTCCATAACACATATATTTACCGTAGAAGCAGCAGGAGGAGATGGATGCATGCAGTATTTTTTGTCATTTTTCTCACCACACGGAGTTGGCTGTTGTCGTTGGTTCTGATTAACAAACACATGACGGGAGAGAGCCCTTCTGGCTGATCCCGATGCGCGCTCGCTCTTCGACTTTAGCGCGGTGATTATTACTAAGCATCGCTGTGGTTGGCTTGTTTCAGTTCGCTTTGTGTTTTCGTAGGAAGGTTGGGTGATATGCGGCGCACGGTGCTACGTTATGTAGACGCTTATATTCGTACATGAACCCTTGGTTTGTGTTCGTGGTTTTGCCGTAGAGCGACACATTGGATGGAAAGAACACGTTCTATGGTATATAGAAAGTGAGGCGTTTTTGAGGCGATCTTGTCACTTTTCGGTTGTAGGCAAAGGCGTCGGTTGGAGGCGCTCTTGCCCCTTGGCGGACAGCGCTCAAGGGAATCGACGAAAATCCGTCAAGGCGCTTGACGGATAGCCGTCAAGAAATCTGTCAAGCAAGCCGTCAATCAATACGTCAAGCAAGCCGTCAATCAAACTGGTGTGTAAGACCAAGGGTACGGTACGGTAGTGGGGGATGTTATGATATGTTAATACTCCCCCCTTTTTTAAAAAACATCACCGCCGAGTTTTAGCCGTCTGCGCGAGTGACTGTGTACCTCACTGACTAATGCACTCTAAGGGAATTGTGTGGCGCAGCGTAGCTAATAACCGTTTCAGTTGCGGATTCATATATCGCAAAATTAAAACAGCACGAAAGCCCAAGCCAGGCTGCAAGGAACAGGCGGGTCACTCGCGCGAGTGGCCCCGAGCCGGCGCAAACTCAGGCGCCACAAGTAACCCCACCTACGGTAGTAGGTGTGGTCGGAAGTCAGAATAGGCGTCGGCGGGCCAAAGCTACTCTCAACCGGCGGGTGTTACTGGGAGGGGGACGGGATGGGGGGGGGCTACATGTAGTCGCGTACGTGTGTGCGGGACATTGATGATTGATGCTTTCGAAATCCTTGATTGTTTTCCGTAAATGATTTAACTGTTTTATGAAATCCTTGTTTTCCTTAAATTAAGAGTGACACATTGTATGTTCAAGGGTTCCTTGTGTTGGGATGTTCGTGTTGGGACAACCTTTGCAGGTGGTAGCACGGGCTTGCGCTCGTAGTCGTCAAACTACCTAGCTGGCGCTTGGAAATATAATATGATTCGTGTTGAGTATTAATGTTGCTTGTGGGTATGAACTTCCGGAGTCCCTCTGCAAGTAGTATACTCGTACTCTGAAGAGCAGACAGAGTAGATCAAAGTAGATCATACAAAACAAAGCAGAGTATGCACAGAAGGGCTTTGTACCTCGGTGTGTCGATGTCTAATTTAATAACTGATGATACGATATTGCCACACCGAGAAATTACTCCGTAATAGGACGTGGTAATGTGCAGTTGCTACTGAACGCTGATTACGACAAAAGGCTGCAACTAACTGCTGTCGTTGTTGCCTGTTTCTGACCACCCCTCGTTTAGAGTTTTTTTACATTGGAAAGTTGGAGGGATTTTTTTTTTCAAAGACGATCATACCATCCTTGCTGTTGTAGGTTGTCGGAGGCGCTTGCAGCTCGCATCGACGGTTTCGGTTTTCGAGACGCTGGTTTTCTGGCCGGGGGTAGAAGCCTGAACCATGTGTCGGCCACATACGAGGCATATATTTGATGCTACTATGGTAGTAGATACAGTGAGTAAAATATTGCCTATGGAAGTGTGTAGTGCATACAGCACACCTAATAAGAAACAGGAAAGGTGGCTCAAACTGAGTTTTTAATTCAAGAAAGGGCGCGTTTTGCACTAGCTTTAGTGTAACGGGCTCTCCGAATTTGTTATTTTCTTGTAAATCTCAAGCCTGGCTTTCTCATTTGCCCTGTTTCTTGTTACGTGTGCTGCACCGTAGGTGCCCCACGCGCTTCATATACCGTACCGTAGCGTCGGGTTTAGTTGACGACGTATGAGAGAGCAACATGGACCTCGTAGGGACCTAGACTCTTGGTATGCAGAGGTGCCTCTGGCTGTGGAATGGTCAGTCCCACGAGGGTTGCTTGGTTGGATGTTACATATTTTATAACACATTTTATATAAGTTGCTTGCTGTCCGCCGGATACCTTCTGACAGAGGGGAGGGGGGAGGGGGGGGGCGTTTGTTCAGGCAGGCGATAACGCCTACCCGCTATAAAGGGGACAGCGAACTAACTGCTATAAATCACAACGCCGCGACGGGAGAGAGGGGATGCCATAGCTGACGCGTCTTTATTTATGAAGGTGCAGGACTATTAATAGTGTCAGTCCTTGCAGGAAGGAGAAGAGCAGACTTAGAAGGAAGAAGAAGCGGTGTGTGTGGTGTTTTTCTTGTGTTTTTCGTGCTCGTTGAGTCAGGGACCATCGAGTTGCGGAGGGCCTTCCGATCTATGCGCTCCGCGTTTAAAGCAAAAACAAAAGCAAGCCGTGACTGACATCTTGGTGCGGGATATTTTTCGCAGTGAAATCCTAAAAGGGTAATATAGACTATTAATAACACTATTATTTCGTTTGTAGTTTATTCATGGCCCTTTATTCATATTTTCGGAGAGATTGATACACCCAATCACCCATAGTATTAGTACCTGGTAGTGGTCAATAATGAACGCCTTTTTCGCTTTCGATTTGAATTTGGTGTCCCCGATCACCCATAATAGGGACTGATAGAAACGCCATTTTTCTTTCATTTTTGGTTTTTTTTATGCCCCCACTACTCATCTACTGGTACATTTTTCTTTTTTTTTTTGCGTGTATTGACCCGAAACACCCATCGTACGTCTCGAACAAAACAGATCCTTGTATTTCGCGGGATCTAGATCTTTTCGCGTAGATAGATCTTTGATCTGTGTGAATCTGTGGAATCTAGATCCCGTTTGCTGGGGTGCGATCTGTACTATCTAGCTTTTATTAACAAACTCGTTTGCGTTGGTAGGATCTGTGTGGTCTAGCTCTTCCACATATGTTTTGTTCTACTGATATCTGTATTATTTAGATCTTTCAACAGGTTTGCTCGGGTGGGATCTGTGTGATCTGCATGGCATATACATGTTTGCCGAGTTGGATCTGTAGGATCTGCGAGATCTAGATCATATTTCCCTGTTGGGATCTGTATGATCTAGATCTTACATGTTTCGCCAGGTAGAATCTGCATGATCCCGATCTTTCACACAAGTCTTGCCAGTTGGGATCTGTATCATCTGCATGATCTTCACATGTTTTTCCAGATGGGATCTGCGTGATCTAGATCTTACATACTTGTTTCGCCAGGTGGGATATGTATGATATTCAGTGTGGAAGTACCGAGCCTGCTGTCGACGCCAAAATGTGGGTTTTTTGTAACCCAGGTTCGACTCGCGACTTGCATCAACTTATCTTCTTGTCTTTCGTAGCGTGTAGGACACGCCAGGTTGGGGCAAGGTTCGGCGGCCGACCAAGCAAGGGCAAACGATAAAAGAAGTGCCTTGAGGCAGACGAAAGGTTCTTCTACAGGCAGGTCGAGAATCGACAGCCACCACTTGCCGGCGGGAAACGGAATTGCCCGTCTCTCTGTCACCAGAATCAACGGCGACTCCACGACCACTGTAGTACAACAAGACACGATATCCAACACCTCTGGAACGGCTACCGTTCATACAAATCTTCACGAGAAGAGACGACTTTGCCACGGTAGAAAGTGTACCTGCGACCCACAACAGTAGATCTTACATACATGTTTTGGTTGGTGGGGCTTGTAAGATATTCACGATCTGTACATGTTCCACCAGGTTGGATCTGTATGATCTGCATGATCTAGCACGTGTACTTGCACATGGACATGCCTGTCCGTGTCATATTCACCGTTGATTCATGCGCATATGTATATATCGGAACTGTTTTGTAAATCGTTGTCAACATGACTGCCCGCGATGGTCTGAGCTCCCCACACTAAGCACACAGCCACAACAGTTTCACATATACGCGATCGCATACAGCCCACGTACGGCAGCGCAAACGTTGGGGGCGGCAGCTCTTCTAGTGGCACTGAAGCCACAGATTACGTCGACCACGGGAAGCAAGCGGTCCCTCTGCGAATCTCGAGGGCGCGACGATAGAGTTGCTGGAGGACAACGTGGACGGGGGTGGCCGGAGTCTATATATCTAGACGCAGTCTATGTGTGCAGACTATCAGCTAGACTACGCAGTCCCCAACCCGAAATATATAATATGCTAGCATTCACGGCAGTAACCCAGTGCGGTGGATCTGCGAGTTGCTATAATTGAACGTCTAATAACCAATCGGTAGGTGCCGTTAGCAACAACTACGTTTCTTTCGTCCGCAAGCCGGCTGGCGGAGCTGATGTGGCCGACCGACTTTCAGGGGAGCGAAGCGAACCAAAATAACTAGCCCCGACCCTGAGGACCCCGCCCAAACACGACAAAACGCAGCCCGCATTAGGTGCGGGTGGCGCCTCCGGGAGTTGTATGATCTATATCTTGAGCACACATGTTTGCCGGAGTGCAAATCTGTCTGATAATCTAGATCTTCCACACGTGTGCCTGAGTGGGTTATGTACCATCTAGATCTCACGTACATGTTTTGCCAGGTGGGATCTGTATGACCTGTGCGATCTGCACATGTTCACCATGTGGGGTCTGCATGATCTGCATGACCTACGCACGTTTCGCCTGGTGGGATAGACCAAGGCTACGGCAGGTAGGGGGGATGTTACGACGGTGTTGGGACTATGTTATGATGATGTTACGATGATGTTATGATGATGTTATGATGATGTTATGATGGTGTTATGATGATGCTATGATGATGCTATGAAGATGTAATGATGATGTTATAATGATGTTATGATGGTGTCATGATGATGTCATGATGAAGTTATGCTGATGTTATGATATACCCCCTTTTTTACTAATGGATTTAAGCCAGTCGCACGAGTGACTCTGTACCTCACTATCGAAAATACGTTCGACGATTTTCTTAGCGAAGCGCGTCTAACCATTCCATTGTGGATTAATACCCCAAACTCAAAACAACACGAAGATAAGACGGCAAAGGAACAACAGGGGGGGAGGTTACTCGAGCGAGTGAACCCAAGCCGCTGCAAAGAAAAAGCCCAAAAGTGATCCCTCTACTGTACCCACGATCGATATGTACGATCTAGATCGTTCACACGTGTTTTCCTAAGTGGCAACTGTATGCTCTGCATTTATGCAGGCAGGAGGCGTACACCGGGTCGTGGTTGGTACATGATTGCCGAGTGGGATCTGCGTGGTCTACGAGATCTACAGTAGATCACATCTGCCTGATGATGGTATCTAAATGATCTAGATCTTACATGTTTCGGTGGGTGGGGTCTATACGACGACCTGGATGAGGATCTGCGCATGATCACCAGGTGGGATTTGTATGTTTTTATTGTTCTGCGCATGTTTCGCCAAGTGGGACATGTCTTATCTGCACACGTTTGCCGGGCGGGATCTGTATGATCTGCCTGGTGATTTGCACATGTTTCGCCAGGTCGCATCTGTATGGGCTATAGATATTGTGCACAACGTATCCATAATATATATAAGGGCTCCGCATGGGTGCCGGCATTCGCCAGCACCCATGCTCCGGGTAGGGCAGGGCAGCACTTCGACTTGTTCGATTCAATATTCGACAGGGAGTAAAAACCGTTACCACACAACACATAGTCTACGCGTGTAGCACGTGAAGTAATGCCAAGAGATTGATATAGACTAGCAGTGGACTACTTACTACTTCTGTCGATTCCTCGGTTTCTCCGTTTCTTGCGTGAATCCGATTCCGAGCTTCATCATATAGTCTATATTTCGATCGGATAAATCCGAGCCCACGTAGACTGACCCTCTAGTCTGGGCACGAAGCGACGTTTTGAGTGCGATTCTTGACGTTTCGACTCAACAAAGCATCCTGGGCCAGCAGAGGGATGGCCAAATGTTTGCTGCATGTTCTCTACGTAGCAACTGACAGGCGCTCACTGAGCCAGCTTCTGCTACTACATGCATGATATCATAATATAATATGCGCGATCGGAGAATCGCACACAGCTTGCAAAGATGAGTTTCGACAAAATCTTCCTCGATCTCACTGCAGCTGGAGTGTATTTGTATTTTCATGATATCTAGATCCGAGGCTCAAAGACCGACTATGTCTCTGTGTGTGTAGTGATCGTGGAGAGACTCGCTGGCGGTGTTCTAGGCGTGAAACACAGTGTCGCTGCCTTCGTCATTCAATTCCTCGAATGCTATTACAATAATTCTGCTACTTGTTGCTGTAGACCACTTTCGTCTGGTCGATGGAATATTAGTACGCGATAGCACTGAACAAAGAATTTGGTAGTTTGAGAATTTCAGGCTCGATCGAGTTTCAGACGAAAATATAAACATGAAATTCCTGGTGTGGCCTTTCGTCTGGTTGCTGGTCGCTCATTGGCCGGAGGTCGTACGTAAAGTAACCGTCATCTGGGGACGATAGCGTCCATTCCCAGAATCATTATCCATTCACATATATACAACTCCGACAACCCCGGGAACGAAGACGGATATATCAACAGGACTGATACCTCCCCGCACAGTGTGGAAATCCCCAATGCCACCGACCGGCCGATCTCTAATTGGCTCGGGTTCGTATATTGTTGAGCCATCCCCGGTTCAGGGGTCATTCCATATATATCTAAAAATTAGACAAACGGGGGAAGGAAACCGAGTTCTCTCGGGTCGACACCGCCCCCCATGGTGTGCAAACCCCAGTTCCATTAGCTAGAATCGATGATTGGTTCGAGCTCCACAGCGGCCCCCCACCCTAGTAGGAGGATGATAGAGGCTCACCAACCGATGGGGGGCAGTTCCGTCGCACACGGGGGAGATAGGGCCCCATCCCCGGTTCAGAAATTCCCCGAAAATCTCTACAGCCCCAGCAACGCGGGAACTATAACGATGATCTCCCGGGTCGATATTCCCCCCCGCACGGCGCGTCAACCCCGACTCCATTGGCTTATTTCTCGTGATTGGCTGGTAGGCTTTGACCCAATAAGCTCACAATTATTTCGACCGAGTCGGGGTTTCTCGCATACTTCTCGGATACGGCAAACATTTGCGATGATAGCGCAGTTGAAAGAGTTATTTGCATGATGGGTCACACAAAAAAGAGATTTTGAGCCTATATCAGGTTGGCGTGCCGAGCAAGCACGCTCAAAATGAGGATGAGAAACATTTGAACAGCAACAACAGCACCAAACGCAATATAAATGGACGAATCAGAGCCATTTGTATGCAGGACTCAGGGCCCCTCGGTTGTAAGTACAATTAATTTTCAAACAAAAACGGGGTGTTCAAAGAAAAACAACATAAAAACAACATAATATAATATGTGGAACTAAGACTGGCACCACTCGAGCAGAATAACCAACCGTGGAAAAAAGCCTGAAATTAGGCCAAAACAGTGCGTATTGGACTCACTGGCACAGTGGTCGAATACTCATGGAATACTTGCTGTGCCCGAATAATCACCTCTTTGTCGCTTATGTGGCACCGAAAAAAAATCGCTGAAAATTTCGATTTCATTCGCTTATTGGGTCAGAAACCTAACTAAGCTCGCTAATATTTTCGTGGGTTTTCTTGCATACTACTCGCGAAGGGCAAAAAATTGTCATGCGAGTGCTATTCGTACCAAACGCTCGACCTCGGGATGGATCTATGCAGTTGGTGGCCAGAGCGTCACGATAAAGCTTTTCGGGACATAAAAGAGCGGTCAAATCGCCATGCCCCGGCATCCTAACAGCCATATATATTGCCCACAACGGATGAGAGCAATGAGCGCCTGCTTCGGCTTGACACAGGTTAATCTTGCATCGGAATATAATACTCATTTTCTTTCTTCTCTGTCTTCTCTTTTTTCTTCTTTTCTTTTCTTTTCTTTTCTTTTCTTTTCTTTTCTTTTCTTTTCTTTTCTTTTCTTTTCTTTTCTTTTCTTCTCTTTTCTTTTCTTCTCTTTTCTTTTCTTCTCTTTTCTTTTCTTCTCTTTTCTTTTCTTCTCTTTTCTTTTCTTTTCTTTTCTTTTCTTTTCTTTTCTTTTCTTTTCTTTTCTTTTCTTTTCTTTTCTTTTCTTTTCTTTTCTTTTCTTTTCTTTTCTTTTCTTTTCTTTTCTTTTCTTTTCTTTTCTTTTCTTTTCTTTTCTTTTCTTTTCTTTTCTTTTCTTTTCTTTTCTTTTCTTTTCTTTTCTTTTCTTTTCTTTTCTTTTCTTTTCTTTTCTTTTCTTTTCTTTTTCTTTTCTTTTCTTTTCTTTTCTTTTCTTTTCTTTTCTTTTCTTTCCTTTTCTTTTCTTTTCTTTTCTTTTCTTCAGTTGACTTGCGTCTGACGTGCGTATGCGTAGAGATAAGTACCACGAGATATTTGTGCAGAAGATCCCTATGTTTTTTTATAATACTGCCATATCGTCGATTGCAATGTCAAGAAGATCCCTATCACTCTGTATCATGGGTGAATTCCTGGCGAACACGAGATGGCGTTTACAAGAAGATCCCTATATTTTATTTTACTGCCATCAACTAATTGCCGGCGCACACGATGTAATGACCAGCAACAACAGCAGTAGTCAGTAGCCAGCGCAATTCTTGCAATCACAGAACAAAGCGTTTGAAACACTACTACCTTGATAATCACACCTACCTTTAGAAGTGCATCCACGTTTCGTTTGTGGGGATAAATGTTCATGGAATTAGTGTGGGGTATTATTATGCGGTCCTGAAAGATGGATGGTGGATCGTGAACCAATGTGTACGGAACGACTCTTTGGAGCGGCGATGAAAAGGACTGACAAAACATTGTTTCTCGTACTGCGATTTTTGAAAGCGACTCCGTTCGTTTTGTTTGTTTTCTGTATTTTTCATGGTCTGGCCTGTTTTGTTGTGTTCTCGTACCCGGTACGCCAGCATTTCACTTGCTTTATACCTTGATTAATTGCGATTGTTTGGTTTACTGTCTCACAGTCTGTGACCACATAATACAAGTTGTATCTCTCTAGGATGAAGAATAAGCGCGGAAACTGGGTGTAATGATGTTGTTGGGTAGGGAACGGCCCCCCTCGAAGACAACGAACGCTCGAACAAAGGTATTTAACCTTGAAATCCGATATCGAAAACCAACGACACAGCAGTCAGTCGTCCGATGTGCACAATAGGCCAAACGCTTCGAGGGGTGACCATGAGAAACGTGTGGTGGGGAAGAAATAAGAAGTCAATTTGGAAATGATGCCAACTTGGAAATAAATGTTTCCCCATGTATTTTTTTCGTTCAAGCTCTGCATATGCCAAGATCCAACAATAGCTCTTGCGTACACCGCCCAAAATACAAAAAAATTTGCGCACTTCTCGCTTGTCTCGCTCAGCCCACGTGCCCGATCCCGGCCAAGTGCGGAACGGATACGGCAGAGCGAGGGGCGTTTGAGCCGCCCCCCGAAGACGGCGCTCGAACGAAGCTATTTGACCGAGAAATTCAGTCCCGAGAATCGCATACTGAGGCCGAGACGGAAAAAAACTCCTGCCCGAATCCCCCTAAAAAAGAACGATCATACATATATTTATATATGTCAAAAATGATCTAGATGATCCAGATGATGATCTGTCGGAGGTGTGCATAAACCCGAACCAGAGAGCACGGTTTGTTTGACGGCAAAGGTCACGGCGTACTATGCTGCGGCCACGGTATTTCTTGTGTTCGTTTTCTCAATCGGATATCATGCATTGCGACGGGCACCTCTTGTTTTTCTTCCCATCACGTGCGTGCTGTCGTCACACGTTCTTCAGGAAAACCCTTCCCGCGGCACGCGCTACGATAGAGAGATGTGGCACTTTTCGACTGAAATGGTTTCTGAGTGACGGGGCGATCTCGTTGTATACCCAGGCCATGGGATTTGTCATCCGGGATCAAAGCGGTTCAATTTTTCTCCAAATCAGTATTTGGGTTAAGGCGGATATGCATATAATGTTTTAACCTCCTAAAGTGAGGGGTAGTATTAGAAAAAAACAGTGGTGCACCTCTATCGTAGCGCGCGTCCAACTGATACCAAAAAATTCCTTAGTCCAGTCCCCAAAGAAAAAATAAGACGCAGGGGATCAAGAACGCCTGATTTTTGAAGACCATTGTTTTAAATACGTCAGCTGTAAGCTCGACCAATTGAAGGGGCTAATACTCATCTTCGCAAGCTGCGTGATACTCCGGTCGCGCATTTTTACTCTTTGAACACAAATTAACCCCCCCCTGGATGTCGTCAAGGGCGATTGCGGCGCAATTTCATGCCGCATGTTTGTTTGTATAAAAAAGAAGACACCACGCAGCTGTGAGATCGAGAGGAGTTCGCCGAAACTCGTCTTTGCAAGCTTCAAGTGATCCTCCGATGTTTGTCTTTATCCTTCGTCGGCCAGTGTCCTACGCACGCCTCACGTAGAGACCACAAGGTATAGAGCAAGAGAGTCAAAAGCGCGGCAAGTTGTACTCCTCGTTCATGATCCACGTACAAAACACTGACCGACGAATCATAACAACGTATTACCTTGGTTGGGATGAAGTACGTGCGGTAGCTACGTACCATTCATTATGATTGATAGCATTTTGCTGTTGGTGTTCACCCTGATAACATCCGTAGGAGTCATATGTATTCAAAGGATAATACATCTGTTCAAACGAGCGGCCGGTGTATTACGCAGCTTGCAAAGCTGATCCTGAATATGTCGAATTCACAGCTGACGTATTTAGAATATACTCCGAGTATATTTTTAATCAGTATGAAAGAAGGTTGGAGGGAGTCGAAGACGCGATTCTTCAAACTTCTCGTTAAAAAGCCAATGTCCTATTCACCCCCCCTGCACAGGTAAGAAATATGTCAACCAAAAATCAAGAGGGCGTCGAAGATCCGTTATCGTTAGTTTATAAATTATTAAAACAACGTCAGCTGTGAGTTCGACACGTTTAGGGTCGATGCTCATTTTTGCAAGCTGCGTGATAAACCGGCCGCTCGTTTTTAGTTATTGTGGTAAATTGTCATGATTCGTTGTTGTTAAATGACAATACTAAATACATATACTACAGCTCTATTAAAAGTAAAACCTTATCAACGGTAAAAAATATCCCTGAATCTGCAATGAAATATGACAACATTAACGTTTTAGATGACATGAACGTTATTATCCCTTATCGTAAGAAGATAAGATAATGCCACACGAATGTTGACGTGTTTCTCCATAATCAATCAACCAGTGACACCAGTAGTATAGTGTTTATTCTCTCTCATCGGCCACGCACCCCTCACCTACTGGCAAGAAGTCAACCAAAATGCAAGATGATAGCGTCGAAGACGCATTATTTGTATTACTGGTATTATCCTTCATCAGCCAGTGCTCTATGCACCCCCCACGCTAATAAGATGCCAGCTCCTCACCAAGAACAAGAAAACAAAGGGTGAAAACGAACACACAAATAAAAACACCAAGTTGTTGTAATTAACGTAAACACACGAAGTCATTTAATTGTTGAAGCGGCTCCAGAAGAACAACAAACAACGTAATAAAGTGAAAACGAACGAGCACAAATCACAAGTATCAACTTGCCCGAATCTATAATAATACTGTACTTGCAAGGTACGTAAACACAACCCATGTGTTGCAACAAACAGCGAACCTCCACAAAATACAACCAGCCGCAGCGTGGAATAAAAAAACGACCATAACCCCCCAGGCTCGTATCAACTCGCCCCGAGATTCTTGGGACATAAAACATGAGGACTACGTCATACTTCCATCCAATCCCAGCGAAGCACGAAAAAAAAAACACGCATACACACAAAACCGGGCGTACATCCCATTCTCCCAACTCAAGTACATATCGCAAGCATGTCATAAAAAAACGCAAATAAATGCTGGGAATTTATAGATAGTGTTCCAAACCTTCGCGACCAACAGAGGGCGTATCCCAAACTTGCTATATACCTGGTGTACATTTCAAGCGAACAAAAACATTTCGGGGAATTCTGGAAATGTGTTGATCTACCATCCATCCCTGGCGACAAGGTAGCTATCACGTGTCGCCTGTTATCATCCAGCTGAGACACCAGCAGGAATCTCAAACACCAGGTCTTTTCACGGGCCGGGTCAGTCTCGCGGGTCGGGTCGGGTTAGGGCAAGTCGATCCGACCCGTGGTCCGACCCGTGAGATTTCGGACACGAACCGACCTGACCCGACCCGACTCGCGATAGTCTGAGCACCCTCGCGACCAGACCGGCGGGTCGGGTCATGACCCGTGAAAAAGCCCTGAAAAACACGAACTCCGCGCGGTCACACCCCCAGGGTGGTCAAAAGCCAATACCCTTGGTATTCTTAGCTTACTTGACTATCCGTCCAGAGTAAACAATTAACACGACCCCTCATTTTAGGAATATTCTACCCAGACCGATGGGCTTGATCTTACTTGACTATCCGTTTCGGGCAAACAATCAACACGAGATGTCAGTATCGGAATATTCCAAGGGTGTCTTGTTTAGTGCTTCGGGAGTACCGGACAATCAGCCCGATTACGTTGGAGGTCCCTCTATAGTGCCGGTTGGTTAGTGACGCACGCTACGATAGAGGTAGCACTTTTTGGCTAGGTTGTTTTCTGAGTGACGGGGCCCCTTAATCCCAAATCGTCGGAAATAGAACAGTTTTTTTGCATGATTCTCGTTGTGTACCTATACCATAGGATTTTTTATCCGGTCGTAGCAGTTTTTTTTTTATCAAACCGGTTCTTGGGTTAAGAAGGGCATATCTTCAGCTTCCAAAGTGAGGAACTACAGGAAAAAGGTGCTGCACCTCTATCGTAGCACGCGTTTAGTGCCGGTTACCCGCTATGTTAGTTGCGCGAGCGAAATCGTGTGGGATGGATGGGACGAACCAGTACCGGCAGTATGCGGAGTAGCGCCGGTCGCCGCTCTAGTGCCGGTATGTCCGGCTGGCACATACCGGCACTATAGAGGGACCACCACTGTTCGACCTAACCACCAGGTTGGGTACCCGGGTACCTACTCGAGTATGACCTCAACAATCAGGTGCCAGGATACTCCAAACTGTATACCCTATCAAACACACGCTTAGTATTCTACCCGTCAACGATCTATTCGTTCGGGGCCAAAAACCAAAACAACCCCTCACTACAAAAATATTCTACCCAAAACGACGGGCGTGACAAATCATTCAGAAAAGACAACAACACGACCCCTCATCACAGAAATATTCCAAGGGTACGCCTAGCAAGGGTACCCCAGCGTATCTAACCGAGTATGACCTAAAACATAAGGTTGGATAATCGGGGTACCTACCCGAGTATGACCTAAACAATCAGGTTTGGTACCAGGGTACCCAAAGTGTGTAGACTACCCGATTACACACACCGGTATAGTATCCCCCGAGGGTTATTTTGTTCGGGGCAAAAACCAACACGACCCCTCATTTCAAGAATACCCTACCCAAAATGACGGGCGCGACTATTCACTCGGGGCCAAAAAAACACACGACCCCTCACTCATGACGTGAAAAATATCCCACTCAGACCGAAGGGGAGTGTTCAGCGCCCGGGAAGTTCAATCCTTCGACGACATCGCGTTTCATGACTTCGTGCGTCTTCTTACGGCAGCAAAATCAGCAATCAATACGTTACACCTGCCGCAAGGTCCATGTCAATCCACTTACCACACAGGGGGATATCAGCCCACCCATCACCCTCGGGGTCATACCCAGAGTTCCCTTGACGACCGCAGACATCCTCTCCTTGCTGCGCTTTCTCAGGCATCATCACTTCGTGCGACGTTCTAGAGCAGCACCAGCAAAACTAATCCGAGATACCCGCCGCAAGATGCCAATACATCGACCTATCACACCCGGGGGTATCCACCCATCTATCACACGCGTATCAATCACATCCGGCGAATATCCATCCATTACCGCAGGGGATGTCCGGCTACCTATCACCCCTGAAGATATGCACAAGATATCCCGTGCATACGACAAACTCCCTTATCGCTGTGCAAAAAAGCATCACTACACAGCAGGCACGTATTATACAATAAATTACAAATAAAACGAGCACCGAGAAACGCTGAGTAGAAACCACTCCGAAAATAATTAACTCGGAAACCATACGTACGATTCACAGATAACACATAAATTACACCCTAAGGTTCAAAAACAATGCCGGGGGCACAAGAATCGCGACGACCCAACAGCCGCAACGAACACGCACCAACGCTCGCTCCATCGCTCATTCACTCCATCGCTCACTCATTGCCTTTTCACAGAAGCATTTGGTGTAGTATTGAGAGTAATGCAATACCGGGTCTATGCATGTAAAGCAAACGAATCCGCGCCCACACTCGATCGCATGCTCGGTGACTACCCCACTAGTATATTCGCACTCATTACTTTACGTGGAAGTAGAGCACGGGCTGCCACGCTCTACCGGGTCTACGGTTCTCGCCCAATCATTCACTCTCTCGCTCTCTTACCAACTCGCTAGTTTTTAGTATAGCGTTGGTGGCCATCTAATAATATATACTGGGTCTGTCGCTGCTCACCCAATACTTCTGAAGTAGGTAGTATTCGCTGTCATACTGTACTGGGTCTATGGCTGTAGAGCCGCCGTACATACAACTGCCAGTTTTCAATAAAAAAAGCCTCTCAGATGTGAGAACGTACTACTGTCAGTTTGCAAGCAGCACACATTTGAAAACTGACAAAACTATTTGTCGGTCTCATTTCACGACAGCCTCCTTCACCGACCAGATTCAAGCCATGGTCAGCAGCCACCTGCAGCTACTGCTACCGTTTCGTTAGCTACAGCTACTGTTACCGTAATCTGATAGCTCAATGCCCGCCAAATTGCTCAAGCTCAAGAGCTTTCAGCTCCCACAGCTCCCACAGCTGCTGCTATTACTACCGTAAACTGATAGCTCAGTACCCGAGCTTTGTTTGAGCCCAGGGGCAGAAGCCCAGCGCTGAAGCATAGGAGCTCTAAACGCTGTATAACGTGGTCGGCCACAGCTACAAGAGGGCAAAGGGAGGAAAGCGCCTCGTCAGTTGCAGAGGACACAGGGAGAGAAGACGCTCAAGCCGAGGCCGAATCAGTGGCGACAAACTGCCTCCAACGTAAGCCTTAGCTAAGCTCCGGAGCTTTCAAACTCAGGTATTGAAGCTCAGGAGTTTGAGCTCAGGAGCTGTAAAGGCTACACGACACTCGCGGTATTTACGCTACCTACTAGAGAGACGCTCGAGCAGCGGCCGAAAAAAGCGAAAAAATGACCTCAATGTAGTCTGTAGCTAAGCCCTGGAATTGCAGCTCAAGAGGTGGAGCTCGGGAGGTCCAAAGGGTACACGAAAAAGGCAGTACTTGGGCTACCTGCAAAGCGAGACGCTCCACTTCAACTGCGAAAGACTCCCCAACGTAAGCCATAGCCAAGCTCAGGGAAGTAGGAGCTCAGGAGCTCTCAACGCTACACGAAAAGGGCGGCAACTCAGCTACTCGCAGAGGGAGAAGCTCCAGCCAGTGGAAAAGCTGCAAAAGACCGCCTCCAACGTAAGCTGTAGCTAAGGTCAGGAGCTCAAACACAGGAGCTCAAACTCAAGAGCTCAAGCTCAGGGGCCGGATATCAGGTGTTCTAATGCTACCAGGTGTACGGAAAACGCTGAAAATCGGCGACGGTCAGAGGGAGACACGCAATACTTGCGAAAGACAGCCCCCGATGAAAGCTGGAGCTGAGCCCAGGAGCAGGAGCTCGGGACCCAAAGCTTGGAAGCACTAAAGGCGACACGAAATGTGCGGTAACTCAGCTACTTGCGGAGGGAGGCGCTCAAGCCAGCGACCGAAACAGCTGCGAAATACTGCCCCCAACATGAGGCAAAGCTCACATCAGGAGCTCAAGCCCTGGAAGCTCAGGAGCTGAAGCTCTAAAGCTGAAGCTCACGAGCTCTGAAAGCCACACGAAAAGCGCGGTAACTCGGCTACCTATTACACAAAGGGAAACGTGCCGGCGGCGGCCGGAACAGCCGCAAAAAACTGCCCCCGATGTCCAAAGTAAGATGCAGCTAAGCTCGTGGGAGCTGGATCCCAGGGGCTGAAGCCAAGGAGCGCTCAAGGTTACAACAAAAGCGGCCATGCAGAGGGAGACGGTCCTGCAGCGAGCCAAACAGCTGCAAAACGCTGTACACAACGCAAGCTGCAGCTGAGATCAGGAGTTCAATCTCAAGAGATAAATCTCGGGAAATGAAGCTCAAAAGCGGAAGCTCAGGAGAGCTACAGAAACGAAACAAGATGGTAAGTCGGCTACCTGAAGAGGGAGACCGTCCCGCAGCGGCCCAGTAGATGCGAAAGGCTGTCCCAAATGTAACCTGCAGATAAGCCCAGCCGTCGAATCTCAAGAGCTCAAGCCCAGAACTGAATCTTAGGAGTTCAAGCTCAGGAGCTGGAGCTCAGGAACTTCAAAGTCTACACGGACAGCGCGATGACTCGGCTGCTCGCAGAGGGATATGCTCCAGAAACAGGCTTGACAACCGCGACATACTGGCCCGAAAGAAAGTGTACCAACAAAAAAACGTCCATTTTTACATGTTGTGCAATAAGTGGGCACAGCCTGGAATGTCAAGCAGTGGCGACCGCAGCACTGTGCTTTTACAGTGCTGCTCTACGTTGATTTGTCCCTGCTACCAACTTAGCTCAACAACGCGAGCAAACACCAAACACACATGTCACAAAAAAAAAAGTCCGCACTCAATTTGACGTGAAAAAACTGGCACGAGAAACAAATAAAATTGAAGGAAAGAAAAAAAAAAAAAGGATGTCTATCACAACTCTGATCGCGAAACCAATTGGATTCAACACAAACCAAAATTAAAAAAAAAACTCGGACGTCTAATTCTCTGGTCAAATCGATGACACTGCATCCGCTCAGACTTGGAGAAATAAACAAGGGGGGGGTGGTAGCCGTATGTTCTCTCCCGCCATGAAGCCTTCATTTTGCCACACGGGCTTCCAATCTCTAGTCGTCACTCCTTCGGCCGGCAAAATGTTAAGGCAGTCCCTGCGGAAGCACGCGGTCAGCATGAACGAACAACAACGGCGTTAGCGGCTGGCTGCCAGAAATAAAAATGATCAGAAAAACAAAAAAAAATACCGTAGATATGCGTATATATAAAGCACAGTCGGTCAATCGTAGGGTTGTGAGATTGTTGTTATTTCACGCCTGGTTGTTTAGTTGGGCGGCACAAGTAAGCCAACCGACTGTAACCGTGTTCGAAAAAAAAACGCTTCGCCGAGCCACTAAAGCACGGGTCAGATACAAAAAACGCAACCTAACGCACGCAACTGAAATGCCTAAACAACTAAAAAATAGTGGTCGACGTACTATTAGCTACTAATAATAAACCTTACTACCAGATATTAGCAAAACTCATCTTATATTAGTATAGATAGCCAACTCACAGACCTGATGTCTTGCGTTTTGCGTACAACCATCCACCTACCTCGGTTGAGCCGGCGCCGCCACACACACACCCGGGGGAACAAAGGCGCCACGATTCTAATCGCCCCGCCGAGTACCGGTACAACCCACCGGTTCGCCTATTTGTAAAAAGAAATCTCAGCTTATCAAGAATTTCGTTGAAACTCATAAATATACCTACCTGGTATCTTAGTTCGTGGGCAGACCTGATCACTCTTCAGTCCGTGGACCTCTACCGCCTCTGACCACCTTTCCGCGCGCTTTCTTCGTTGAGGCGTGCTCCCGCCTCGCCTGCAACGGACGGCTTCACGGATGCGCCCGCTCAGCGCCGTTGCGCGTGCGCGAGGTCTTGGCGTCTAGACCTACGACGACATCTCCTGATAATCGTGTCCTGTGTTCGTTTTGGGCCATAGTCTGCCGACAGGGCGTACGTCTTCGCGTTTTTTTATCCTATTCATCTTCTCTGACCCCTGAACCACGGGAAGCGTCGGCTACTGTACCGGCCCCGCCTTTGTGGAAGCCTGCCCTCGTAGCTGTGTGCTCGGATCTAAGATATACTTGGAACGCCCCTAAAATATATGCCACCCAGGCTTCGTAGAGAACTCCTGTATGACTACTAATGCTATCTCGTACCAGGTATCAAACGTTTTGCCGAACTATACGCAAGTACGTACAGCAGCAGCTGGCCCAGAACACATCTCAGGAGCTACGTGGTATGTAAAGTACTAGCTGTGATCGACCCGTCCTACCAGTACATAGATACGCACACAGAGCAGCTGCACCGCAGTCGTAGGAGCAGACCAACAGCAACCTAGTTTCGAGATTTTCACATATACATGCGTTTCCGAGGCGTTTTTTTTTCTTCGCTTTTCACAATAATGGTTTTGTTCGGTTTTCCTAATTTCCAAATTTTGAACTTCCTTTTCCGGGAAAAACAGAGCCTGTGCCCGGCATGCGGAAGAGCTCATGATTGCGAGCGAGCCCATAACCCAACCAGGCTCTGGCCGGCACTGGCCTTTGGCCGATTGGGAGGCAGGGCGACGGGCGGTTTCGTGTCGAACCCCTTTGAGCTCGTGGACGCAAGACGATCACAGAAAAGAGACTTGAGGGCGAGAACTAAACGATTTTATTGTTACTTGACGACATCTTTCGACAGAAATGTAAGGATCGTTACGAGTCCATATTAGCAATCCCAGTGGTCCCTGCAATCATGTTCAATGTGCCATTAATGAGTCCTACATCTCAATTGTTCCCTGCTGCTGCCTTCTGCTGCCTGCTGATACTGCTGCCGCTGCTGCGTCTACGTTGCTGCTGTCGGTGGTGAGCGTATCAGGCGGCTTGAATGTACTGCAGGTGAGTAGGTTAAGTCAAACTCTACACCTGAGCTACCCAGTAGCAGCACGAGTAGTAGCTGCCGCTGCTTCTTTCTTCTGTTGCTGCTGCTGTGCTGTGTATGCTGCTGCGGTGCCCCAGCTGCTGCATGGAGTACTACCAAAAGTGCCGCAGCTTTACGACACTTCGACGCTCACCTCGGTTAGTAACTCGGACTACTGTACAATACACCGCCAGAATGGAAGGGCCTTTCCTTTCGAGCAGCTCTATAGGTACATTGAGCTCAGTTGCTATTACTACTGCAAGCACTCATATTTATACGCGTGTGTGCCTTCCAGTTAGTTCTGGTCCTTTCCCTGGGCTCTCATTTTTATTTTCGGGGACGCTCTGTCATGAAGGGCAAGTAAACCTACACACAAGGATGTACTGAAGAGCAAGTAAACCTGCACACAACGGTACGTCCGGAGTGCGCGCGCCGAGGATGCCTTCACGCCTACATACGTGGAGAATTCCGTTTTCCGCCCAACCGCAATTGACTTAAATCAAAATACACCATGCGCGCAATTGACTTAATCAAAATACACCATGCGCGCCGAGGATGCCTTCACGCCTACATACGTGGAGAATTTCGTTTTCCGCCCAACCGCAATTGACTCAATCAAAATACACCATGTATATTTAGTTCATTGCACACTTCTCAGAGTGGAGCGCGGGGCGCACGCTCTCAACCACTTGGCAATGAGTCTGACCCTCGTCCTCCTCTACATAATATATTGGCATAACGCGAGTCTGCGACCTGCGCCCGTCCAGGGGAGCCGGCGAAGCCCCTTGAATGTACATCCTAAGTATATGTGCAAGCTGCGTGTGATAAGATACTGTACCTCGATGTCGAGTCATCAGACGCATAAAAAAAAATCGACATGTCGGTATTAGACTATATCAGTATCGAATATATATAAAAAACGATGAATCATTAAACGCCAGGCGTTCGATATTATCGCATTGAGTGTCTTTGTCCTCCACCCCTACTTCGCCCCCGCGGAGTAGCATCCACCACTACTGCGAGGGGTCCGGCGCTCCTCGATGGATTTAAAAATACAAAGGAGGAATGGCTCACCAGGTGTCCGTTCTTCAAATGATGGCGCGTCTTCTTCAGCCTGCTGTTCATGGCTGCATTAGTCCCCTTCATCTCTCCCGGAGTCGGAAATTCCCTGACCATGCAGCTTTCGGTCTCGTTAATCCATTTCTGCAAGGGAAGGCACGTACCAGGGCGGGGGGGGGGTGGGGGGGCGTCTAACATGAAATTTGCTCACATTCATTATTTTTGTAAAAAATCATTTCAAGTCGTCCGCCTGCTGTGAGTTTGACCACATAAACAGATGAACTGCGTAAAAAGAATGCACAATAAATGGAAGAAAAAAAAAGTCGTACATTTGTTTGCCCAAAATTACAATTTGCCCAACATCTCTAATTTTATACTTGCACACAAAAAACAAACGAAAAAAAATGTAGGAGTATATATACTATATACGCTGTGAGTTCTACCAGTTGAGCGGTCGACACTCGTCTTTGCATGCTGCGTGATACTTCGGCCGCGCGTTCTTACAGGTCTTTCCATTCCTCTTTGAGGATCTAGGCCAATCAAAATACTCCCCTGGGTTTGTGATGCTTACGGTTTGTCCGTTCTCTATATTTTTCACCGGTATTAACCATTATATATTCTGGGGAAAAAATATAGTACAACCTGACTAGTGATACCATAGAGGAGGCGTTTTCGTTTTTCGGCTGTTTTGGTTCATGAATCGCGGGGAGCCCTCCTTAACCCCTTAAAAACCCCACAATCTCTATACCAATTTCAAGTAATTTTCCCCGAAAACGGGTTTCCAGTTGTACAGGCGTTAACTCGAAATTGTCGGAATGAACGCCATATTTGCGTTGCAATATGTATTTTTGGTATGCCTAGACTACGGGTCTTGTTTTTCTTTCAGTGTTGTTCAAATAGTAGTAGCGGTAGTACTAGCAGTTGTTGTGGTAGTATCGGTTGTTGTAGTAGTATTAGCAGTTGCTGTTGTGGCAGTATTAGTAGTTGTGATGGTATTAGCAGTTGTTGCTGTCGTAACAGTAGTTGTGGTGGAAGCATTCGCAGATGTTGCTGTGGTAGTATTAGCAGTTGTGGTAGTATTAGCGGTTGTTGTGGTAGTAGTAGTAACAGTAGTTGTTGTGGTAGTGTTAGTAGTTGTGCTAGTATTAGCAGTACAAGTAGTTGTGGTAGTATTAGCAGTTGTTGTGGTAGTATCAGTAGTTGTTGAGGTGGTATTAGTAGTTGTGTTAGTATTAGCAGTTGTTGTTGCGGTAGTAGTAGCATTTGTTGTTGCGGTAGTACTAGCAGTAGGTGTTGTGGTAGTATTAGTAGCTGTTGCGGTGGTATTAGTAGCTGTTGTGGCAGTATTGGTAGTTGTTGTGGTGGTATTAGTAGTAGTGGTAGTAGTAGTTGTTGTGGTATTAGTAGTTGTTGCGGTAGTACTTGCAAGTGTTGCGGTAGTAATAGCAGTTGTGGTAGTATTAGCAGTTTGTTGTCTTAGTATTAGTAGTGATAGACTCAGTTGTTGAGTGAGGTATGGAGCTCCTCAAGTGGTTATGAGCCTCAGAACAAAAAAAGGCGCACCCCTCTACCGCAGCAATGTGTCATTCCAAGCGTTGTTGTCGCAAAAACCGTAAGCGTAATGGCTAAAGACTAAAGGGTTAACTGTAGCCTGTCACCCTCGTGTGAGCATGTGACAATGTGTACCTCTCTCATACACACGATGAACAATCAGTACGGGGAGGGGGGGGTGGGGGGAAACCCGTTACCTCGGCTTGTCCAGAAGGAAGCGGCTTTGCAGGGCGTGGCCCGCAACACATACCAGATAAAGTACCAAACATGTTACCCTTTCGATAGGGGTTGTCGTGCTTTGGGGCGTGTGTCTTCTACAATTCAAGAGAGAGCATCGAACCAACCTAGCTTAACCCTACCCCCCAGCCCTACCTCAGGCTATATACCAGATACACCATAAAAATATCACGATTTTGGAGGGTTTCTCGTGCGTTTGAATGTTTTTATTCAACAAAATCATAAGGTGTCGACACAACCCAACCCTAACCCTAACACTAACCCTAGCCCAGGCACCTGCTACGCCCGGAGGGCGGCGTCGTGGCGCGATTTGAATTTTTTGGGAGCAAATTACAGACCACCGAAAAAAAATTGTACAGTTTTGGGTACTTTTTTTATTTGTTCCGTTTTAAGGCTTGAAAACACGGTACAGGCTGCTATCAAGAAGGCCGCGGAGGCTTAAACCTCCAACAGCAACTGTGAATACGGCTAGGCCAGAAGCCCACTGAGGAAAAAACATGCTGCAAGTTGAGCTGGAGGGTAAAAGTGACAATCAACAAGAAAAATGAAATGAAAGGAGAACAACAAAAGCAAAAGGAAACGGGGGTAAGGGGGGGAAAAAAAGGGAAAGACCGAGGAGAAAAGGAGGAAGAAAGGGGGGGAAGAGGCTGGGCGGGGGCAGCGAGTCAGGAGGAGGCAACCGCAGGCCGCAGTATTTATTCTCACGGATCGGCCCAGCTTCGACAAAAATCGTTGAGATTCACCATTTCGAGGCTCGCTTGTTTCGACAAAAAACATGAGATAAGAAATGGAGGCGCCGGTACACGCTGGGGGCTATTAGGTTATAGGTGGTGGCCGTTTGCGGGTACGTCTGTTGGTGGCATACCCGATCGTGCGTTGAACTGAAGGTTGTACCGAACTGCAATACAGTACCTGGTACGGGTCCCGCAATTAGGCGGTCTGAGCAAGGCGGTACCCCGATATAAGGCGGTCTGAGTAAGGCGGTATCCCGTCATAAGGCGGTCTGAGTAAGGCGGTATCCCGTTATGAGGTGGTCTGAGTAAGGCGGTATCCCGTTATAAGGCGGTCCGAGTAAGGCGGTATCCCGAAGTATAAGGCGGTCTGAGCAAGGCGATATCCCGATATAAGGCGGTCTGAGTAAAGCGGTATCCCGATATAAGGCGGTCTGAGTAAGGCGGTATCCCGACATAAGGCGGTCTGAGCAAGGCGGCATTCCGATATAACGCAGTTAAATTGGCCTGGCGTGACTGAGGAACTGCGTTCACATCCAGATATAACAAGGCGGCTTCCTCTACAAGGCGGCCATATCGATCTCCACACCACCATCTTACTGGCGGACCTGTACTGTAATACACACTGTAATGCACTGTAATAATACCTATTACGGAGATCTTTTGTTACCAGGGGTGATTTAATGCCTAGACTAATGCCTATGGGGCCACAACTCTGTCAATTCTTCGTCGATAACGGTAAACGATAGCTTGGATTGTTCGCATAGGCCTTACGGTCACGGCGCAAAAATAAAAAATAATAGATATGATGTTCTGGCCGAGATAGTGCGAAAATTATGCGAAATTTCCGGTGAGTTTTTTGCAACAATATACGGTGATGATGATAAGGCATGATACTATTAATAAGGCATTTATTTACCCCTGTTAACAGTGGATCTCCGTGATATTATTAGTCGTCGACGACGTACGATCAGTGCGTTTTCTTTACATGAAACTGATATTTCCACCCATCTAGCGCACTCAGCCAACTCGCATCCCTACTCCGTATCGTCTCCCTTCATTATGAAAAAAAAAAAATGTCTTGAAACAAGCATGAACCAATCCAATTACCGCCCGAAACCAACGGTAGTACACCGTAATACACCGTACCGACAAATTTTGACATTATTTAGAAAAATAAAAGATCTAAGGAAACAACTGCTGAGAGCGCGCTGGCAGCGTGGGTAGACGCAAATCGATGCGAGTCGACGAGGGAAGAAATGGATGAGTCTTTTCGCGATAAAAACGAAGGTGCATACCGTAGTGGGGAGGGGGAGGAAGAGCCTCCTTAGTGACACCCCGGATCTGAGTTATGTCTAGCTAGGAAGGAGAAGGAGAAAGGAAAAGTGCGAGGACAGCAGAACGGGTGAGCGAAAAAAAGAAAAACTAAAACAAAATGAACCATAAATACCCATCCACCCCAAGCAACTAGTCGGCGACTTACTACCAGTACAACTCACATTAATATATTATTAGTATAGCCAGTCAACTCAGAGTCCTGTCGTTTTTTCTGCTTGTTACCTCTCTTAATGAAACCCCCGATCGCGCGTTGCACTGAACGTTGTATCTCTCAGACACGATGTAGTGGTACCAGAAGCTGGGGACGTACAGAAACTCGCCGGCTTCGACGACGGTTTCAAGTGCAGGGGCCTCGGCGAACCCCTGCGTTGTTTATAGACCGAGGAGCGGGGGGAGGGGGAGGGGGAGAGGGGACGAGGGGGGAGACCAGAAAGTATACATATTATGTTTTGGTTCAAAAGCGCGGGGGCGAGTGATGGGGGGGGGGTACTCATGTATTGCTTGCCTTAAGTCATTTGACCATTGACCACGCATACCTTTCGAGATGGAGCACCGTTCCGACTCCTAATAGATACACCTCCAACATCTGAGCGCTCATTACGCTTCTTCCATATACTACACAAAAACCGTTTGCTTATCCTATCCCCGTCCTGTTTCGCCGTCTGCGGCCACCATCTATCTCCTAGGATAGCGATAGTTTTCTCGTTACTCTCTAGTCTACCAAACTCTTCCATGTCACATACGTCTAACTTCCTCATCTCCTCTGACGCATCCCGTTCCTTCTTGTATATTTCACATTCTCCTACTATATGCGTCCTACTCCATTATTGTGCCGCACGGGCACATATTTGTAGCCACGTCCTCCTTCTCCCGACTACTGGTATATTTCTTTCTTCTTTCTGGTAGGTCCAGGTCCCCTACACCAAATCGCAGTTTCAGCTTTTCGCTTAGTCCATTGGGCCGTGCAGATACGTTTTTATTCCAATATATCTTCCCTCAACCCCCCGTATATCTCCAAGTGCTTCTCCTCTTTCACCTTACTTCTTAGCGCTAGCCTTTCCCTGTCTTCTAATATTTCTTTTACTTCTGTAATGTACCTGCCAAACTTCTCTATAGACAGTACTTCTTGGTCTCCCCCTGAATCCTTCCATATTTTCCCGACTACGTTATCCCATCTTATCCCACCTCGCCCTTTTGTTATTTTCTTCCATACAGCCCTATCAACTATGGCTGGCAACCTCTTTTCTGGCGTATTATTTAGTTTATGTTGCCGTTTCAACCTTCTCACGTCTCTACTTGTTTTAGGTGGGTACATTCCTAGTTATGCTCGTAATACTGTTTTACTCGTCGTACTTGAGCATCCTAGTGTCTGGGGGGGGGAGAATAACATAAAATACACAAGGTAGGCAGCACCAGATATACTACAGGCCTGGCTGTGAACGTACAGGAATTCGCCCGCTCGAACAATCGTTTCAAGCGCAGGGGCCTAGGCGAAACCAAGGTAGGTTTATAGAGCAAAGAAGGGGTGTAATTAGAATCATGCATGGCCGTAGACTTAGAGAACGCCTAGGCAAAACCCTGTTAGGATTATAAAGCGAGGAGGAGGAGGGAGGAGATGTACTCATTTCATGCACAGCCGCAGTCATATGACCATAGCTATAAGACCCTCGCATCCCTGCAAAGCCGGGACGGAGCACGTCGGGTTTCCACCGACCAGGCAGGCATCGCGTGCACCAAACGCGCAGCGCCGTGAGGCGTTCGGGGGGGGGGGGGGGGTGAGGCCAGACCAGAAAATACATCGTACATAAATTATACATTTAGGGCGGTTAAGGGGGGGTGAGACCATACCTGTCATCATACTGCTCCATTTGGAACCGACAAAGCAAACAAAGTACGAAAAAAAAGGCGGCGGAACAGTTCGCGAAACCGATCGCAGAACCGTCTGCGGAACAACCCGCAGAATAAACCTCGGGCCAATCAGACTCAAGCGTGCAGCCCACTTCCGACCATCGGAAAGAAGGGTGCGCCTTCGTGTACATGAGGCCTAGCTACGCTGTCGCCATATCGTACGAAACCCTTGTTTTGATCTAAAGAAGCAAAGCAATTACCCCAAAAACAGCGGAATAGTCCGCAGAACCATTCTCTGAGCAGTCCGAAGAACCAACTTCGGGCTTGTCGGGATCCATGGAACTGCCATCATACTTCGTCATGTTTACAACCAACGAAGCGACCTAAAAGAAAAAAACAGCGGCGAAAACGTATGCAGACACGAAGCGAAACGAAGCAACAATAAAAACAACAAAAAGAAAAACAATCAACAACCTCCACACAACCCACCTCTGGCCAATCAGACTCGTCCGCCCAATCCACCTCCGAGTGTCGAAACGAAGGGTGCTTCTTCTCCTTGATGATGCCCAGGTGCGGGCACGCATGAGGCGGATTGAGCAGGTACCGCTTACGCCCCCTAAGCATTAGTATGAAATTTCGTCCATGATCGAAGTGACTTTCTGCGATGATACCGCGTGCCCCGAACCTACACTGGATGCCCTTTTGGTAGTTAACCTGAATATAACAAGGGGGGAGGGAGGGGGGGGGGGTGGGGGTGGGCTTGGGGGTAGGGAGGGTAGGGGGGGGGGGGGGGGCGACGGGGGAGGGAGGGGAATTGTGATACCGCGGGCGCCGAATCGACGCCGGATTCCCTTTCGGTAACCCACCTTGTCCATGTCACATACGTCTAATTTCCTCATCTCCTCTACCGCATCCCGTTCCTCCTTGTATTTTTCACATTCTCCTACTATGTGAGTCCTACTCTCTATTTTTGTGCCACACAGGCACACATTTGTAGCCACGTCCTCCTCTCGACTACTGGCATATCTCTTTCTTCTTTCTGGTAGGTCCAGGTCCCCTACACGAAATCGCAGTTTCAGCTTGACGGGGGGGGGGGGGGGGGGCGGGGCAGGGGGGGGGGGGGGGGAGCGGGGGGAGGCAGAGGGGAGGGGGGTGAGGTGGGATACCCTTTCAATAAAGCACCCGATATGACGGATGCATGAGAAGGTCGTGTGTCAACTTATCTCGGTGGGATAGGGTAGGGAAGGGGGAGATGGGATGGGATGGGATGGGATGGGATGAGGTGGGATGGGATGGGATGAGGTGGGATGGGATGGGATGGGATGGGATGGGATGGAAAGGGATGGGATGGGATGGGATGGGATGGGATGGGAAGGGATGGGATGGGATGGGATGGGAAGGGATGGGATGGGATGGGATGGGAAGGGATGGGATGGGATGGGATGGGATGGGATGGGATGGAATGGGATGGGATGGGATGGGACGGGATGGGATGGGATGGGATGGGATGATTGGGAGGGGTGGGGTGGGGTGGGGTAGGGCGGGGAGAGTGAGGTGGGTAAAAGGGGGCAGTGGGGCGGGGTGGGACTTGCGTCGCTGTCACAAAACAAAACTATCCGTCGCAGCGAGAACTTAACCGCCACAACCAGAAGCAGCGAGCATACTATCCACGGCTCTCACATCCGTCATGACAAACTTCGCAATCTTGGCGAAAAACAAAACAAAACGAAACCGCAACAACAAAAACCGTAACCGCCACAACGAAAAAAATACGTCACGACAAAAACCGGTACATCTCACAACAAAAATCATAACCGTCACAGCAAAAATGAATGGTAACATAGCAGTGGTCCCCGAACAAGGCGATACCAAAAAAGGCGATATCCCTGAACAAGGCGGCGAAGATAGGCTAGCGCAACTGAAACCCGCCAATACGGCAACAACCGCCTTGTTCGCAGCTAGTCCCTCAATACAGGGGTCTACCGCCCTATTGAGGGCAGTCGAGGCCTCCACATCTGTGCCTGTCTGGTCCCGAATATAAGCCCCTTTACATTGGACTATAGTCAGGAAAAGCGGCTTTCAGATAACCTCAGCCTGTAACCAACACCCCCAACACCGTAGTGCGATATCCGCTCTGTTCGCGAATAAGGCGGTTTCCCCCAACCAGGCAGCAACATGGATCTCGCACACCATCGCCTCACTTGGGCACAACTACTGCATAATAAACGGCTCACATCCGTGATCAACAAGCCCTCAGTCCTTGTGCTGTAAAAACGAAAAAATGCGAACACTTCGTAAAACTGCCACAAAACAAAAAAAATGTCACAACCACAAACCGCAATTTTACCAAAAAAGAAAACATACGCTGACGCCACAAGTAAAAGAGCAGGGCTTTTCACGAGCCGGATCACTTCCCACGGGTCCGATCGGATCGTGTCAGGGTGACCCGACTCCGATCCGTGAGGTTGGAAAACCTCCTGATCCGACCCGATCCGACCCGTGAGATTTACGAAACCCTTTGGCCCAACCCGGCTCGACCCGCGAGATTTAAAACACCTTGTGACCCGAAAGAGCCTTGAAAATAAGTAGGTTCAACGTCACAACGTCACAACGTCACAACAAAAACCCGAAACGGCTAAAAGACTGAAACGTAACCCGTCGGAAACAGAGAGCAACGTCTCTCACATCCGTGATGAAAAAATTCTCCGTCCTGGTGCTGAAGAAGTCCAAGTCGTTGGCTATGAAAGACTCCGTCATCGGCGGTGTCTTCATCTCCGGAGGAACCCCTGAGCGAGGCAACAACAACAGAAAACAATCATGGCAAGGGACAAACAGTCGGGGCTGGTAAACAAAGACTTCCACGTCAAAAGGGGGTATTTTGAGCAAAAGCAGCACAGGGTTAACAAAACAACAACGTGGCGGTGTCTTTATGTCACGAAGAACGAGGAACCCCTAGACTAAAGCAACCCAGGGTTTCAGAAAAGGTGAAGGCGTCTTCGCGTCAGGAACCCCCGGATAGGCCAAACAAAAACCGCTACAAGCGACATTACAGTCCAGGGTGTACGAAAAGGAGGCGGAGTCTTCAAAGTAACAAAACAACCCTCAAACAACGCAACAACGAAAAATGCTAACAGGTCAAATTCAGTGAAAAAGTAGGCGTAGTCTTCATCTCAGCAGGAACACCAGGACGTGCCGAAAGAACAAACAAAAACAGTTGCAACGAGCCAACAGCCCGGATTGTTGCCTCGATTGGGACCCATGTATGCCGACCAAAACAGCGACGAGCGCGATCCAATCAAACATCTATTGTAGGAGGGGCGCACAGCAGTACGAGCACGAGCATCGTCATGCTCCACGCGCGTGTCTACACCTGCCGGCGTTACGGTTCGGACCGGTTTCCGACCCTACCACCTCGGCCTGCGATGCAATCAAGCGCCCAGGACGGACGTGCAGCAGACACGTGCTACGGTAGAGATGTGTGCAGCATATGTGTGTTTTGAGGACCATAACCTCTTGAGGAGGTCTATACCATTAGTACTATTAGTACTATTAGTACTATTAGTGCCTCACCGAAAAACAGACTGATTAAAGGCGTGGGGACGGTCGGTCAAGGCGTCAAGGGGTCCACCACATGCAATACGGTAGAGATGTGTACAGCATGTGTGTGTTCCGAGGCTCCTAACCTCTTGAGGAGCTCTATACTAATTATAGTATAAATATCTTACCTCACTCAAAAAACTGTTTTTTTTTTTCTGGGGTGCGCCAGTTGAAACACCAGGTTAGACGATCACCTATTAATAGCAGGCACCACCTACGTTGGTGCAGAGATAAAAACCACACACACATACACATCCTTCCCGGGGTCATACCTTAAGTACGAACCATGACCCCAGGGCATACCTTTTCTGCGTATCTACTAAAAAAAATATTTTAAGGACGTCAGCCGTGAGTTCGACGAATTTCAGGTCAATGCTCATCTTTGCAAGCTGCGTTGTTGTAGGTACTTGTAATAAACTACTCCGGAGTATATGGTATTTGTATACCTCGCACCGTCTACGAGAAGGTGGGGTGAAGCGCAGGCAGGTTGACAAAGGCATACCTCGTTGGTGAAAACATAAAAACCACACCGATGCATATCCCCCACGAGGTTATACGTACCCCAATCATGTACCTTGATACCAGGTACACCTGTTCTGTGTATTTCTGTACATACCCCACCCCACGGAATCTGGATAAGGTAGTTTTATCCAAACTTCTGACCGTCCCCAAAAATGAATCTGACGTTCTTACTGTTAATAGCTTAGTTCTTATTGGTCGGTCCACACTGTACACAATCAACAGCCTCCCCACTTTTATTACGAGTCTTAATACGGTAGCCCCCCCAACTTTTCTTCAACGAAATCACCGGTTTTTAAACCAGCTCCTGGCCGTACCTCCTGAAATAAGGTGCCCCTTGCCACCCCGACGGCATCGTTCGATAGGCCTACGCACACAATAAAATATTTAGAGACTATATTTTATAGCGGCCTTTCTCGTGTCGAGCAGCTATGAAACGTTCGTTGAACAAAATCGCTGGTTTTGGGGGGGGCTATCAGAGAATCAGTCTTACCTGCGGTGATAGAGTAGTGCACATCCTTAGGCCAACTGTTATAACCCCTTGGGGATTTCAGTCGGAAAAACAGTCCCAAAAAAACTGACGAATACAGCATCGACCGCACAAAGCAGGCCGAGCTGCTTCGGGAGGAGCTGCGCTTAACACGCAACGAAGGGAGCTGCAAGATACGCGTGGAGCATCACGACACTCGTCCTGCTGAACACTCTTCATACGCGCTTGATTAGGTGGCGCTCGTCGCTCTTGTGGTCGGTATACATGGGCCCAAAAACGCATACACTCGTCCGCGTCCAAGCAATCCAATTTTCTTATCGTTCCCCAAAACGTGAAACTGACTTCATTACTACGCTGTCTTATTCGTCGGCCTACACTAAACGTTTACAAACCAACAACCTCTCATTTTTACCACGACTTTTCACCGGTCGTGTCACCTCTCACGGGTCGGGTCGGGTCACCTCGGGTTCGGTCAACTTAACCCGACCCTGGGTCACTTCGACCCGACCCGACCAGACCCGACCAGACCAGACCCCGCCCATGAGACTTGAAAAACTCCTGATCCGAACTGACCCGGCCCGCGAGATTTTGAATACCTCCTGACCCAATCGGAATCCACCCGCAAGGTGTTGAAAACCTCCTGACCCGATCTTCACCCGACCCGGCCCATGAGATTTGAAAACCTCCTGACCCGACCCGACCCGACCCGACCCGACCCGACCCGATCCGCGAGAGTTCAACCCCCCCCCTGACCTGATCGGACTTGACCCGCCAAGTTCTGAAAGTCTCCTGACTCGACCCGCGGGTCGGGTCATAAGGGTCGGGTCATTAGGGTCGGGTCATAAGGGTCGGGTCATAAGGGTCGGGTCATAAGGGTCGGGTCATGACCGGCGAAGCGTGCATATCAATAGCCTCCCTACTTTTTATCACCTGCGGTGAGATAGTAGTGAACATCGTCCGGCCCTATCCTAAGCTCGTCCGCCTCCTGGCTCCACAACTGCCAGTCCCTAAAGTTCATGTCGTCGGGCTTCGTCGGCGGCTTCCACTCAGGGTACGCCCCAAACCCACGACCGTTCGGCTTGTGCCAGAACATGAACCGGTTGTTTACTGCGGTAACAGCGGCAAGACGTACACAGGGGCAGGAGTGTGCAGATCAGACAGACCACGATCTACAGTAGATCACCTAGTGCTAACAATCAACACACCAGATAGATCACAATCGACATAGAGGCACACAGCGTGAAACATGCTAGAATGCAGAAAAATAATATTTTGACTGACCACAAAATCTGTACCACCTTAGAATGAAGCAGGACGGACACGAGGTGGGCTGGTCATGTCGTGGGGTAGAAACAACGGAAGACAACACGCTTTGCGTGTACCACCATTTGTGTCCCACACAATTCCAATTAGTAATAATTATGCCCTCGAAAACGCGCATGCGGCTAGTTCTGTCTAAGCTGTGATGGAAGGCGGTCTAGCCATAACATACTACTTTTACTGTGCGTTGTCGGCGGCCTTATATTTTGCGCCAAAACATAAACCGGTCTTTACTACGACGACGGCAGCAGCAGCAGAGAGGGACAGCCACGTCAGGACGCGGCAGTCTAATCCTTTCACTACGGGTACTGAAATTTGCGTCCCACACAAGAGTCAACCAGCTTATCCACAGAACCGCCTGTTACCCATACATAGACTACGCTACAAACTCGTCTGGGCTGGTCGGCGATACAAACCGGGTTGCTTGCGCGTTGGCTTGTTTTTCGTTGTTGTTGGTGTTATGAGTTTCCCCTTTTCCAGTTGCGACATCCCCGAGATTTTCAGCGAACCGAACGTCGAAAAGGGCGTGTGTAGACTAAACTAAAAAAATCGTTTGAGCTGGTCAGTTGGCACTTGCCCCGTCACCCGGGCGGTGGCTGACGTTGTTTTCTCTCAAGTCTTCAAAAACTATTCTAGCGCCTGTGCTCCCCCTTTCGAAAACTCGAGGCACCTCCTGGGGGTTTCAAGCGGACCAAATCCCGCAGGGGAACTTGTATCGATGAACTAAACGAGCTTTTGCTACTGCTGTATATATAAGATATATGATACTGCCATTAACATGATGAATCATGACAAGTTACTGAAGAAAGAGTGGTAGCTACCTTCGTCATTATTGTGTTTTTTATTTATGCTCTTCCTGGCAACATACATAGGACTCATACTTGATATACCACTGGTACATTTAAAGGATAACACATCCGTAAAAACGAGCGGCCGGTGTATCGCGCAGCTTGCAAAGACAAGCATCGACCCTAAATTTGACGAATTCGCAGCTGATACATTAACGATGAATAATTTATCAAAATGAGAAGGGCCGCTCTATCATAGCGCCAGCGCGCGCAACATCTATACAATTAGTTCATGCTGCCCGCATGCCCTACGACCCCATGCATAAATCCGACCTACAAAAGCATCGCCCGGGGCCCAGCGTAGCAGTCCGAGTCGCTTCATGTGGCGAGCTCCGCAACAACCTGGTGTGAAATTCGTCAGTTGTTCCTCTGAACTCTCCTAAAGGGATCCTGACAAAAAATTGGCTATCGTAGAAAATTCCAAGTACTTCATCCCCAAAAAACGCGAAATCCCAGTTGCGACTAAGGCTACCGTCGGGGCTGTTACTTTAGGGCCCTCTTTCAGCAACGGCTGAGGGTCACTCTAGCGCGGGTTATCCCCCCTGTTTCTCTTTGCAGCCTTAAGATCAAGTGCCGTTTCTTAAGCGGTATACATCCGTCATGGATTTGTCAGCTATACAAGTACACTGCGCCAAAACAAATAGCCTGAAATTTCTTTTCTCGGAGAGGTACAGAGTCACTCGGGCGAGTGGATCAAACCCGGTCTTGAAAAACGGGGTTGCCATCCCTGCTGTAACCTTGATCTTTGTAATGGGGTTATAACCGGATTATAACCGGTTATAACCCCCTAGTGACTAAAAACCTCTCCCGATACTAATTCCAACTTATTTGTCTCCAAAAACGTGTTTCCGGTTATGAAGGGGTTAGGTTATGAAGGGGTTAATAACGCAGGGCGGGGGGGGTCCGCTTTCGCGTTGTACCTGATCGCATGACGTTGCACCTCTCACAACGCTGCATCTTCTCGCGCAGGTATTCGTCCGTCCATTTCGCCGACGCCGCATCGGCAGGCGGAAACCCTGAACACGACGAGCAATTCGCACACGTCGGGAACATCAGATTCTTCCTTTCGTGATCAAGACACATTTCACGGCAGATCATATCTATGATCTGTATGAACAGATCCCTGAAATATGTATATATATATTAGGGCCGCCCCAATGGCAGAGAGACCAGACTTTGGAACAATTAATAAGACACCAAAGGGTTACCATGCAGTGCAAGCCATATCTTCAATCGAAATATTATAAAAACGTCAGCGGTAAGTTCGAAAAATATACGGTCGATACTCATCTTTGCAAGCTAGGTGATACACCGGCCGCTCGTTTTTACACGCGTATTCTCCTTTGAATATATATGACTCCTATGGACGTTGTCAGGAGCCATACCACATGAGGAGCTCCTCACCACATGAGGAGCTCAATATCTCACCCGATACTACATGACTACGAAGGCATTCGTTCGCACAACCCCATCAACATCAAGCTTCTATGCCTTAGTCCTAAAACAACACGTACTCGCGTTTTTACTTGGTCAATGAATAACCTGTTGTTCCTCGCTCGAGGAGCTCAACCAGTCAGGTACATTATTAGTTCATCCAACAACTGCAACCCCTACCGTGGAAAGACTGTCAGGGTTAACATCAACATGGGAGTCTTGTGGGCCGTTGGAGTATGGATGCAATCCACAAGATATGAAGTAGTTGGATGATCTAGAAAATACTACGGAGCCCCACAAAAAAGTGAAACTGGACGGTTCCAGCTACACACAAGAGGGTGCTCACACAGCGGAGAGGTCAGCTCCTCACTTCATTATCAATATATTCCAGGGCAGATAAATCTCTGATCTGTATGAATAGATCCCTGAGCTGCTGAGCAGATCCCTGATCTGTATAATAACATATCCGTGAAAGATACGACAAGCATTATATACATCAGCAGCCGGAAACCCTGAACAACACGAGGCATTCGTGGGTCCTTTACGGGAAATTGCAAATTCACGAGGGGTGCGAGTTGATTGACTCTAACTCGCCGACTAGTTCTTAGTTACTAGGGCGATTGCGATTTCCAGCACACCTCGGACACATCATATAGATCATATAGACCATCTATATCATATAGATAATATAGATCATATAGATCATTCATCTAGATCATCTAGATCATCTAGACCATATAGATCATCTAGATCATCTAGATCATCTAGATCATCTAAATAATACCAGGTACGTCGGAAGCACATACCGTCTGTGGCTTACACCAGCAATGGCCAGTTTTTTCGTCCATCAATTCTGCGGAAGCTCACCGTAAACCTTGAAGGGCACTTCACAATCTCGAAGCGTTTCCGCCAAGGCCCTCTCCGCAGGAACGCTATAGTTCAGGACCTGGCACAAAGCGGCGACAAACAATTTGCAACAAATAAGTAACGCGTAGCTTGTAAAGATGAGCGTCGACCCAAAATTTGTCAAATTTCACAGCAGCTAGCTGTCGTGTCCATAGTAATCTTACAAACGTGTTCATAATAAGCATATAACATAAGTAATCGTACTGACGCGCGCTACCATAGCGATACCAAGGTATACCCCTTTTTGTAAATCGGCCAGAAAAAACATGGGATCATGGACGACCACCAGCAGGGAGTAGATTGGGGCATCGGGTATCCTACAACGCGCTGAAAAAGAGGCATTCCACGGTAGGGTTTGCAGTTGTTGGATTAACTAATTGTGTGTGACCGGTTGATCTCCTCCAGCGTGGAACTAAACGTTAGTATGATCATTTTACGGGCAAGTTTGCCTTAAGACTTTTAGCGCACAGAAAATGTCGGTCGGGTTGCGCGAACGAACGCCTTCCAAGTCAGGTTTCGGCGGGAGGCATCGAGCTCCTGCTCCTGTTAGCTCAGAAAATTCATAGAAATTTCTGCTTCATTCCTGGTGTGGGATGGCCTTACAGTGAATTTGTAAGGCTGCGAGGCGGACGCTCGCTACGCGGTATGTTTAGCACTCCTTAGCTTCACCCCTTTATAGCCGCAAAAGCCCTCCTTATACTAAATCCAAGTAATTTTGTCCCCAAAAACGGGCTTCCATTCGTGAAGGCGTTAAACGTTTTCTGCTTGACGTTGGGGGATTCTCAGCCCAAAACCTTCGGAAAAAAATCATTTTTCTTCAGGAAACATGTTTAAATGCATACCTACTACTGCTTGTAGGTCGTGGAATTATTGCTCATCCGGGAACACTTCAAATATTCTTCAAAATCCCAAACCAGCTTTAGCGCGGAGGTATGGAGCTTCTCAAGCACGAAAAAAAAAAAAGAAAAGTGCCCGTTGACCCAGGCTACGGTAGGGGGGTGGGTTTTAAGGGACCTTTTTTTGCAGTGGCTTGGGGCCATTCGCGCGAGTAGCCCCTGTTTCTATGCGGTCTGAAAGAGTTCGTAACGGTTTGAAATCGCCATGTCAGTCCGCAATGGTATGGTAAGCTACGCTGCGCCATAAATATCACCAACAGTCTTTTCGTCCCTGAGGTACTGAGTCGTTCGCGCGAGTATGATCGTACGATATTACGTAACGGAGATCCACTACTGTTAGGAGGATTAAACATGAAACAAAAAAAGGGGGCATAAAAGCGTCCGCCTTTGTTTAATAGCGCTTGCTCGCATTCATTTTTCTTGGCTGGTCTTTTACCAGGTGTACAGAGCTTCAACCGAACACAGTCGTAGCGTAGGACAGTTCGCCTGGAAGATGGAGTTGGGTTCCTTTTTTGTGTGTGATTTGATCCTGTCAACAATGGATCTCCGTAATAGCCCAAACACACTAGTGAAAATGGGGATACTCCCCCTACCGCACCACTAGCCTTGCTCCGTTGCTACCCACCGTTTACCTTATCACACTTCGGCGGCGAAACAACAAGTCGCTCGTTCTTTAGAAATTGTCTTACAGGGGCTCCAGCCAGTTAGTTACATGCGGTGATGTTGCGGGCTTTCCGCATTTTTGTATCCCACTGGTGGTGCGCTTGTCGCTCGCTATATACAGAGTAGGTGTTCCCAATAAGGCCGCAGCCCTATATAAGGCGGTATCCAGATATAAGGCGGTCAAAATCGCTTGGCGCTACTGAGAATTGCACTCATAACATGAAATGAATAAGGCCGCATGCCCCTATAAGGCGGTCATATGGCTCCCGCATACCACACCACCGCCTTACTGGGGGGCTCCTATATAGTGCAGCTTGTCGCTCGCTATGTACAGAGTAGGTGTTCCCCAATAAGGCGGTATCCCCATATAAGGCGGTCAAAATCGCTTGGCGCAACGGGAAATCGCACTCATAACGTGGAAAGAATAAGGCCACATGCCCCTGTAAGGCGGTCATATTGCTCTCGCACACCACACCACCGCCTCACTGGGGGGCTCCTATATAGTGCAGCTTGTCGCTCGCCATATACAGAGTAGGTGTCCCCCAATAAGGCGGTATCCCCCTATAAGGCGGTATCCCGATGTAAGGCGGTCAAAATCGCTTGGCGCTATTGGGAATCGCACTCATAACGTGGAATGAACAAGGTCACATGCCCCTATAAGGCGCTCATATTGATCTCGCACACCACACCACCGCCTCACTGGGGGGCTCCTATATAGTGCAGCTTGCCGCTCGCTACATACAAAGTAGGTGTCCCCCAATAAGGCGGTATCCCCCTATAAGGCGGTATCCCGATATAAGGCGGTCAAAATCGCTTGGCGCAACGGGGAATCGCGCTCATAACATGGAATGAATGAGGCCACATGCCGCTACAAGGCGGTCATATTGATCTCGCACACCACACCACCGCCTTACTGGGGGGGCTCCTATACAGTGCAGCTTGCCGCTCGCTATATACAGAGTAGGTGTCCCCCAACAAGGCGGTATCCCCATATAAGGCGGTATCCCGATATAAGGCGGTCAAAATCGCTTGGCGCAACGGGGAATTGCGCTCATAACATGGAATAAGGCCACATGCCTCTATAAGACGGTCATATTGCTCTCGCACACCACACCACCGCCTCACTATATAGTGCATGTAGTGCATGTTCCATAATCCAGGGATAGGCAGAAAAAGAGATTCAATCGATATCAGAATCATAAAATGGAGACGAGTGATTCATTACCGATTTACCGGTACCGTCGTTCACCAGCGGTACTGGTGCCCTCGCCAGCGCCAACCAGTGGGGGTGAGTCGGGCCCGCTTCGGGATTAATACGGGAGCGATGGCCGAAATCGGGTACACCCGATTGACCTATGGCCGTTATCGGGTACCCCTTGAACACACTGTCCCACAACGACTCAGGACGACATCTCATTGGTCGAAACCACACCGCATCCGAACGCAGCCGCATGTCCATCGGGTGTACCCGATTATGGCTGAACAAGTCCTCGACATGTACCCGACTCGCATACAAGCTACCCGATTATGGCCGGACTACTCGACCACCAGCCCACACGCACACACGCACGCGCAGCGGGCGCGAACTCGCGCCACGTCAGGAGGCGGGGCATTGTTTGTTCCTCCGTCTCGGAGCTCTTTTTTTCCGGACATCTTTTTCCGGAGCTCTTTTTTGTGGACCTTGAAGTCGCAGTTAGGCCATTTCTTACGCAGTCGGATACCGCCAGTCGAAAACGGCCCTTTTCGACTGGATTCTTCTGGTACTTCTTCTTAACGTCAGTCGAGCCGATTTCTTATTCTTAACGTCAGTCGAGCCGACTTTATAGTTTTGGTGCTCTTCCTAGAGGCGGTTGGTGTGAGGGAGTACTTACTGCTGTACAGCAGACGAGAGGTCAAGGGGTGCTAAGGCCATTTCTTATGCAGTCGGATGTGTTTTCGACTGAAGCCCAAATCGAGCTTTCTTACGCAGTCGAAAAAGGGCTTTTTTGACCAAACTGTTTTCGACTGAGAATTCCGACTGGATACTCCAGTCAAAAATCTCAGTCGAGAAAGTTTTTTACGTGTTTTTTGAACCGATCGCATCGCTCATCCCACCACCAAACACACACCCACACGGCCACACACCCATACCAGGTACCACACTGCAGTACCATACAAGGCGTTGACGCTGGCTTCGCTATCCCAGCTGTTGCTTCTCGCAGCAAGTCAGCGTGGCGCATTCCTAGTTTTGCTCGCCAGCAGCGTGTATCACACGACGGCAGCAGCGCGCGTCTCGATCCCATGCTGCCAACAACCGCTGCGGCTGCTGTAGCTTTGGCGGCTCTCGGCTGAGTGCAACTCCACGAACGTGGCTTTTTTTGGCGGCTTTCGTAAGCCCAAAGCCACCAACTCGCTGGGACGAGGGTTCGTCGAGCCGTTGCTCGCGAAGAAAGCGCGAAGCGCAGAGCTGCCAACCGATTTCGACTGCTGTACAGCAGTGCTCCCTCACACCAACCGCCTCTAGGAAGAGCACCAAAACTGTAAAGTCGGCTCGACTGATGATGAGAATAAGAAATCGGCTCGACTGACGTTAAGAAGAAGTACCAGAAGAATCCAGTCGAAAAGGGCCGTTTTCGACTGGCGGTATCCGACTGCGTAAGAAATGGCCTAACTGCGACTTCAAGGTCCACAAAAAAGAGCTCCGGAAAAAGATGTCCGGAAAAAAAGAGCTCCGAGACGGAGGAACAAACAATGCCCCGCCTCCTGACGTGGCGCGAGTTCGCGCCCGCTGCGCGTGCGTGTGTGCGTGTGGGCTGGTGGTCGAGTAGTCCGGCCATAATCGGGTAGCTTGTATGCGAGTCGGGTACATGTCGAGGACTTGTTCAGCCATAATCGGGTACACCCGATGGACATGCGGCTGCGTTCGGATGCGGTGTGGTTTCGACCAATGAGATGTCGTCCTGAGTCGTTGTGGGACAGTGTGTTCAAGGGGTACCCGATAACGGCCATAGGTCAATCGGGTGTACCCGATTTCGGCCATCGCTCCTTATAATACCTGGTAAACCTCTGGTACGTGGTAATATACCTGGTACGTGGGAATACACCTGGTACGTGGTAATATATCTGATACGTGGTAATGTACCTGATACGTGAGAGGGAAAATGCGGAGACTTGCGTCTGTGGAAAAATCTGTGCGGGATGTTTTAGGGCCAGCATTTTTTTCGAGTGTTCCCCACTTGTTTTGGAGAAAACTGGCTCGAGATTTCGTCTTAAGGGTAACCCGTGCGTGTACCTTAACCCTTGCGTGTGCCTTATCCCTTGCGTGTACCTTGAACCTTTAGTGTACGTTAACGCTTGCGTGTACCTTATCCCTTGCGTTTGCTATATCCCTTCCGTGTGCCTTACCCCTTGCGCGTGCATTATCCCTTGCGTTTGCGTCATCCCTTGCGTGTACCTTATCCCTTGCGTGTACCTTATCCCTTGCGTGTACCTTATCCCTTGCGTGTACCTTAACCCTCGCGTGTACCTTATCCCTTGCGTGTACCTTAACCCTTTAAGAACTGCGAAACATTATCAACTCTCGTTCCACGTAAATTGCCCCAAAAAATGTGAGTGCTGTTCTGAAGGAGATCAGCGGTACTTGTGTCTATTCTACTGTAGACCAAACCGATCGATGCTGCTGCCGCCTATCATTCTGCCATGCCACTGCCTGCCTTCTCTGATAGATCACGTACTGTACCAATATGCCACACCCAATAATGGCGCACTCTGGACGGAAATGCGAGGGCTGTTGGGGTGTAAACAATGATAGGTACGTTTAGGTAGATACATTCAAATACGAGCTTACCTAACAAGTTGGCCGCCCGGATCTTTGGGGCGGTGGGCTGTTCGCGTTTACGAGCCAGAAAGTGCTTCCTGGTCGGATCGAGGTACGGGCGTAGACCCAACCCTAACCCCTAACACTAGCCCTAGCCCTAACCCTAGCCCTGGCCCTGACCCCAATCCGGACCCAAGACGGGCGAGAAACAGGCGAGAAACGCGGCTGCGCTTTTGGAAATTTAGTCATTATCCTTTTGGAAATTTTGTTGTTATTCCGATCTACGGACCATCACATAGCCCGTCGGCCAATGAGAGCGTAAAAACTACCCTCCAAGCTCCGGGCGGCACACCACATTGTTATGCCTTCTGTCAAGTACAGAGCAGTATTGACAAGTAGAAGTAGGTTGAGGTAGACAACGGCAAATGTAAATGCATACCAAAAACCAGGTATACGGGTGGAAATCCGTGTGCTAGAACATTAGGATGGATTGTGCACGCCACCGCTTGCGTGTATTTTCGTATTTTGGAGCGCCTTCGTGGTGGACTCTGGCAAGAGCATCGATAGACCGCAAGTATTTGAGCCCACCTGTAATAGCGGTGGGGTAAATCGGAATTTCAACAACTTTTAAGGGTAACTGTGAAGTGTCAAATCGTGAGAGTCATATCGTGAAACACTCGGTCGTCCTGGTGGCGTATCAGGTTATCATCGAGCCCGGTATACGCTCGTAGGTCAGTTTCGCGAGTTCGAGCCCCCCCGAGTGCATACTCGTATAAATTCGTGGAGACTTTTTCAATTGACTTACGGAAAGCGCGAGAGCGTGAGTTAGCAACACTCGATGAAAAGTCGACGAGCAGTGGGATAGCTGAACCCTACGCGCGATAAAAATCGAAGGCAAGAACCGGGGGGAAGGGACGACACCTGTGACCACGGCTTATCCAGAAGCTGGACGGTAGAAGTATATAGGGACCGCGTACCCTGGGTACCAAGTGTATTACGGCGACCTGCATCGAATGAACGGATTTCTTCGTGATCCATACGTAGCAGTCAGAAGCCAGGAAGTCACAACTGTTTCATCGCTTGGGAAAGCTTGAAAACGTACCGTGGACGGTTGACGTGTTGGGTGTTGAATGCTGACACGCGCACGACCGATGAGCAGGTAGTTGGATGTTGGCATGGCGACAACCGATAAACAGTTGACGTGTTTGAAGTAGTTCACACCTCGCACAGATCACGATCTAGATCATCTATCTGTATACGTATAATTTTCCTATTCTTTATTTTCGGGCTTATCTTTTCGTCCTTGCACCTTTATCCGAAACGTCAGATGGGGTGGGCACAATTCGACTGCTGGGGTCGCGTTGCCGGAGGTTTGGGCGCCATCCGTGCAGCTTGTCGCGCGTGGCAAGCCTTTCAAGCTTTTTTGGCCTTGGGCATGGATCAGGCAAATCCCCGGGTTTCCGCAACATCCGCATCCCCTATCCCCTTTACTTTACGTACGCAAGTTTTTGATGCACACCCCCGCGAAAATGTGCAAATTATGCGCGTACCACAAGTATCATTCGGTCTGTGTTTTGCGCTCTCATGGTTACAGCTATGAGCACAGTCAACACGCAGAAAGCACAACGTCAGAAAACTAGTGCCCAGCAGCACCACCAGCAGGCAACACCGTGCGTGTATGGTACATCCATCTGCGCCGCACTGCTGCTGTGGCTAGTTGATTTTTTCGGGGCCTGTTTCGTATCTGTAATCGATAACTTGTCTCTTGTTGCTGCTGTGGGCGGCATCGTCATTCTGGACGAAAATATTAGGGCTGTTTGTATTCAAGATTTCTGCATCAACGGTCCTTATATTTCCGATCATCAGTTTGTGTTTCGTCCCTCGCGAGCGCACCCAGCAATGTGTAGACAACAGTGAACATACATGCAGATAACGCAGACGACGCTACACCTGTGCCCAGCAGCACAAGCAGCAGCAGGCAACATCATGTGCTACATACAGCAGTAAAGCAACTACTTGCAACAGCAAACCGATGCGTTGGTTCGTACTCGAACCTCGCTACTTAGCTACGAGGGCAAAGTAAATCCGTCGCGTCGAGGGGACGATTTTTGAATCGGACGACAATCAAAACAACCCAGCGTGATTTTTCCCGACTTCAGAAAGCAAGCAGCAGTGGATAAATATAGGCGCTTATGTTCCATGAGGGGGGCTTCTCCGTCTCAGCGACAAAATAAACCCTACAATTCCTTATTCCGTGCGCTTTCTGCGACGAGCTGGTGGTGAAGGGGGATGAAATGCCCATCCTGGCGTGGATCACTCGTCGTGGGGTTCACAATCTGGCGGAACAAGACAAGAAGAGTACTATTCTGAAATGGCTGATTCCTATACCAGGTATGAAACAATAAAAAAACCATCGAAGCCACGATAATAAAAAGACTGCGCACGGAACAACTGCAGCATCTGGCTGCATGTATTTTTTTTTTTTTCCGGTTGAAAATCACTGGAAAATCCACCTCTTGTCTATTTTTTTTTTTAACCATGCGTATTTTACGGCATAAGGCCATTTCTTATGCAGTCGGATTCCGCCAGTCGAAAACGGCCCTTTTAGACTGGACTTTATTTCGACTGGATTCTTCTGGTCCTTCTTCTTATCGTCAGTCGAATCGATTTTATAGTTTTTGTGCTCCTCCTAGAGGCGGTTGGTGTGAGGGAGTACTGCTGTACAGCAGTCGAAATCGGTTGGCAGCTCTGTACTTCGCGCTTTCTCCGCAAGCAACGGCTCGGCGAACCCTCGTCCCAGCGAGTTGGTGGCTTTGGGCTTAGTCAAAAGCCGCCAAAGCTACGTTGGTGGAGTTGCACTCAGCCGAGAGCCGCCAAAGCTACAGTAGCCGCAGCCGTTGTTGGCAGCATGGGATCGAGACCGCGCGCTGCTGCCGTCGTGTGATACACGCTGCTGGCGAGCAAAACTAGGAATGCGCCACGCTGACTTGCTGCGAGAAGCAACAGCTGGGATAGCCACGCCAGCGTCAGCGCCTTGTATGATACTGCAGTGTGGTACTTGGTATGGGTGTGTGGCCGTGTGGGTGTGTGTTTGGTGGTGGGAAGAGCGATGCGATCGGTTCAAAAAACACGTGTAAAACTTTTTCGACTGGAGGATCCAGTCGAAAAAGTCGAGTTTTTCGACTGGATCCGCCAGTCGGAATTCTCAGTCGGAAAAGTTGAGTCGAAAAAGCCCTTTTTCGACTGCGTAAGAAAGCCCGATTTGGGCTTCAGTCGAAAAAGGCCGTTTTCGACTGACAAATCCGACTGCATAAGAAATGGCCTAAAAACAAAATATCCTCATCGTACTCCGAGTGTCGTGCTGGACACGTACTGACGGGATTTCCACTTCTTTACGCTTCTCCACCACGACGGGGAGAGAGCGAACCGTCCCCGGGAGGGCGCCTCCCTACACTCCGCTTCTCGAGCTGCGGACAAAAACATAGTGTTTACTACCACCAGGTTCACCTTATTTTCCCAGGCGGTCAGATGTTGGACGCTTGGATTTCGTTCTTGCGCCACTCCCCTAGGCACTTCCCGGAGGGGAACCTTGTATCATCAAAGTAGGCCCTGCATCTGCCGTTATGACTTGTGTAGGATCTGTATACATGGAGTACAACCCGGGAAACATGTGCTAGATCATGCAGATCGGACGGGCCCCACGGGGTAAAATGAGCTATGCCATACAGATGTTGCATGTTCCCTGTAATTTGTAGATCAAGTGGGGATAGATCATCTGTCCTTAGATCATGTCTCCGACCGACGTGTGTGTAAGTTTTGGAGTTAACTCGTTGACGACTGCCTTTTCCCCGATAAAAACTCCTGAGTGGTGTAGGGTATCCTTGCCGAAGTAGGTGAGTGTGATGCTGAAAGGGATTCACCCGACGCTCCACTGATGGCACTGCTGTGTGCCACTGGTATGGCTTGTACCGGTACGATGCAACAGCCTTCACGTTTTTGGGGTTGGGTTGTTCATGTTCGGCATGTTGCACGGGCGCTAGCGCTGCGTTGCTTGGGGTTGGTGCTGACCTCTGACTGGTGTTTATCAGGGACTTTCACGGGTCGGGTCGGGTCGGGTCGGATCGGGTCGGGTCGGATCGGGTCGGGTCGGATCGGGTCGGGTCGGATCGGGTCGGGTCGGATCGGGTCGGGCCGTATTAAGAGCGATGGCCGAAATCGGGTACACCCGATTGACCTATGGCCGTTATCGGGTACCCCTTGAACACACTGTCCCACAACGACTCAGGACGACATCTCATTGGTCGAAACCACACCGCATCCGAACGCAGCCGCATGTCCATCGGGTGTACCCGATTATGGCTGAACAAGTCCTCGACATGTACCCGACTCGCATACAAGCTACCCGATTATGGCCGGACTACTCGACCACCAGCCCACACGCACACACGCACGCGCAGCGGGCGCGAACTCGCGCCACGTCAGGAGGCGGGGCATTGTTTGTTCCTCCGTCTCGGAGCTCTTTTTTTCCGGACATCTTTTTCCGGAGCTCTTTTTTGTGGACCTTGAAGTCGCAGTTAGGCCATTTCTTACGCAGTCGGATACCGCCAGTCGAAAACGGCCCTTTTCGACTGGATTCTTCTGGTACTTCTTCTTAACGTCAGTCGAGCCGATTTCTTATTCTTAACGTCAGTCGAGCCGACTTTACAGTTTTGGTGCTCTTCCTAGAGGCGGTTGGTGTGAGGGAGCACTGCTGTACAGCAGTCGAAATCGGTTGGCAGCTCTGCGCTTCGCGCTTTCTTCGCGAGCAACGGCTCGACGAACCCTCGTCCCAGCGAGTTGGTGGCTTTGGGCTTACGAAAGCCGCCAAAAAAAGCCACGTTCGTGGAGTTGCACTCAGCCGAGAGCCGCCAAAGCTACAGCAGCCGCAGCGGTTGTTGGCAGCATGGGATCGAGACGCGCGCTGCTGCCGTCGTGTGATACACGCTGCTGGCGAGCAAAACTAGGAATGCGCCACGCTGACTTGCTGCGAGAAGCAACAGCTGGGATAGCGAAGCCAGCGTCAACGCCTTGTATGGTACTGCAGTGTGGTACCTGGTATGGGTGTGTGGCCGTGTGGGTGTGTGTTTGGTGGTGGGATGAGCGATGCGATCGGTTCAAAAAACACGTAAAAACTTTTTCGACTGAGATTTTTGACTGGAGTATCCAGTCGGAATTCTCAGTCGAAAACAGTTTAGTCAAAAAAGCCCTTTTTCGACTGCGTAAGAAAGCTCGATTTGGGCTTCAGTCGAAAACACATCCGACTGCATAAGAAATGGCCTTAGCACCCCTTGACCTCTCGTCTGCTGTACAGCAGTAAGTACTCCCTCACACCAACCGCCTCTAGGAAGAGCACCAAAACTATAAAGTCGGCTCGACTGACGTTAAGAATAAGAAATCGGCTCGACTGACGTTAAGAAGAAGTACCAGAAGAATCCAGTCGAAAAGGGCCGTTTTCGACTGGCGGTATCCGACTGCGTAAGAAATGGCCTAACTGCGACTTCAAGGTCCACAAAAAAGAGCTCCGGAAAAAGATGTCCGGAAAAAAAGAGCTCCGAGACGGAGGAACAAACAATGCCCCGCCTCCTGACGTGGCGCGAGTTCGCGCCCGCTGCGCGTGCGTGTGTGCGTGTGGGCTGGTGGTCGAGTAGTCCGGCCATAATCGGGTAGCTTGTATGCGAGTCGGGTACATGTCGAGGACTTGTTCAGCCATAATCGGGTACACCCGATGGACATGCGGCTGCGTTCGGATGCGGTGTGGTTTCGACCAATGAGATGTCGTCCTGAGTCGTTGTGGGACAGTGTGTTCAAGGGGTACCCGATAACGGCCATAGGTCAATCGGGTGTACCCGATTTCGGCCATCGCTCTATTATAAGTACTCGCCGTGAAAACCCTGCAGACTCAGCCCTAGCAAAAACCGGGCTATCAAAGCATTTGGCATTGCTCGTACGCTAAACGTACTGGGCGCGAGCTACGATACAGGTATTACGGTATACCTATTTTCGGCTGAACTGGTGTCTGAACGACGGGGATCCTTAACCCAAAATCATCGGAAAAAAAAAAAAAAACAATGGGCCAATTTTCATGCATGATTATCGTTGTGTACCTACGAGGCCATGGGATTTTTCATCCGGTAACAGTTCTATTAGGAGAGTTTTACTCTTCTCCAGATCAGCTTTTGGGCTAAGACACGTTTTAACCCTTTTACAACTGGAAACCCGTTTTTGGGGACAAGATTACTCGGGTTTAGTATAGGGAGGGATTCGGGGGCTCTAAAGGGGTTAACCTCTTTACAACTGGGAACCCGTTTTTGGGGACAAAATTACTTGGATTTAGCATAGGGAGGGGTTCGGGGCTCTTGAGCGAACTGAGGGGTAGCATTAGAAAAAAAAATGGTGCACTCCTATCGTAGAACGCGTCACATCAATGGTTGGGACACTCTAGAGTTGCGGATCATCCACATCAAAACACAAAAACACAACACCTTGCTTACAAGCACGCGTATTCAGCGTGCCGTACGAAGCGTGCCCAATAACTGCCCATCAACCATGATAATTGTGATCAGTTTTGGTTTCAGCTCGACGTCTCTCCCGAGAGCTCATCAGAACCTTCGAGACGTATGGAAGCCAAACCTACGGCGAGGTGGGCGAGGAACAGTAACAGGGAAAAAAAACACCAGCGAGTACTCACACCAAAGTACGCACGAGCAGGCACGCGGAAGCTGTGATACAAAACAGCAGTATGGGCCATAACGGTAAGCTTTTTTTTATTTGCCGTCATTTTCTCGCCGTGACAATTACAAACTATGCAGCCCATTTGCACCGAGTGCTGGACTACCTCCGCCCGATATCGCAGACAGGCGTGGCATGCAGCTTCTTTAAAGATGCATGATCCGACACCGATAGCACCTACTGTAATTTTCAGGGCGTTTCACGGGTCACCATCCGGCCCGCGGGCCGGATAAGGAGGTTTCTAAGCTCTCGCGGGTCGAGCGGGTTCGGGTCAGTAGGTCTCACGGGTCGAGTCAGGTTGGGTCAGGAGGTTTTCAATATCGCGGGTCGGATCAGGTCATGTCGGGTCGAGACACCGCGACCCGGCCCGACCCGCGACAGGCGACCTGACCCGTGAGATGCTCTTGCTATTTGTTTCCTCGCCTCCTCATTTAGAAAGCGCTCTCCGCCTCACCCAAACAGACCTTCAAAAAACGAAAGCAATGGCCCGCGGAATAATCCCATACCAGTTTACTCTTTTGAAAATTATGATAATCCCGTTCCAGGTACGAGTACGTAGGGTTTTGAAAAATGTGACAAAAATGTTATTTCACCACCTCAAAAAGTGACGCTGTTGTACGCTCTTTCAGCAGAAGGTTGATGAGGGATAAGAAGAGTGTGTTCGCTGAAAACGCTCGTTGGAAAAACAGTTTCCTTCCGCAAAAAAGAGTGAACTCCCCTCTCATCATGATTTTGGTGTATGTTTGGGTTGGAAGCAAACAAAATCCTGCATGCGACGCCTACAAAATTGAGGGGGGGGCATGGGGATGTGCGGCAACAAGGCAAAACAAAAAAAGCCAAGCAAATAACGAGGAGTTGTCGGAGTTACTGGTGCTCTGAGTGTCGGATTTTTTTTCTCTCGGAACCTAAGGACTGAGCAGGTTGATTTGATTACCCAGACGCCGACGCCACTAAGGGTCCTACGGTTCGACCGCGGCCAGGGGGTCGTCACCCTTCGTATGTTCCGGGACGCGGAGTGTATTAAGTGTTGAATTATGACGGCTAGGTGTAACAATAGCCGGTCGCCCCGGTGGCGTATCAGGTTATCCTCGAGCCTGGTATAGGTCAGTTTCGTGAGTTCGAGCCCAGCCGAGTGCATACTCGTATAAATTCGTCGGGACTTTTTCTTGTGCACAAATTGACTTGCGGAAAGCGCGAGAGCGTGAGTTAGCAACACTCGATGAGAATCCGACGAGCAGTGGGATTGCTGAACCCTATGCGCGACAAAAATTGAAGGCAAGAACCGGGGGGAAGAAGGGACGACACCTGTGACCACGGCTTGTGCAGAAGCTGGAAAGTACAAGTGTGAGAAAAAAACAAAACAAAACACAACAAAGTGAGGAGATGACAGCGGCTCGAACACACGTACTGTGTTGATATGCTGGTGTATTTGTCAGAAAGTAGAAGAGTTATGTAGCAATTTGGCCCAAAATGAGCAAGAAAAACGAGCCACATCCGATCAATCTCGTAATTTCCCTGTTCTCAACCATTTGCTGTAGGGACACTACTACAAGATAATTCTCCTTGACCGCGAGCCACTGCACTGACACCACGAACATCAGCAATCAGCACACGTCAGCATCAGCAAGGGAGTCTGCAATTCTCCATTTCTTCACAGTAGAGCTTGGTATTTCGACTGATTCAATAGGCGTGTTGGTTCCGGGGATCAGGTATCCACAGAAAGAACGAACAAAAAGAAACAAAATAGCGTACGAGTAACGACGGCAGCTAAACAACGGCGGCGGCGGTAGAGTTGACCGCAGTGCCGTCGCTGCGATCCCACCACACGAGCAAGCACAGCTAGTGGCAGCTAGCGGCGGCATCAGCTTCAGCAACATAAACAAAACAGTACAAACACCAGCAACAGCAACAACTTCCATTTTTGCTTTGATCAATTTTGGGACCGGCTTCGCACGAGCATTCTTCTCGCCGTTTGCGGCTGCTGCTGCTGCTTGCTGCTGAGCTCAGCGTGCGCGCGCCACCGTGCCGGCGCGCTCCGCTCCGGGTACACCCGGTGCCCGACACCTAGACCGCGGGGACCTCACACCGCGCCGTCGCCACCGCTGCTGCTGCTGCCGCTATCGCCGTGCGGTGGAATTGAAATGTTACGAGCTGTCATGTTGTCATGGTCTACCAGGATAGCGGTACGAGCACGAGTACGAGTAGCCATTTCGGAACGATGAGTAGCCATTTCGGAACGATGAACTCTCCACGACGACATCCGGGCGAGAGCGCACCGTCGTAGCAGCGGGCCGCCGGGCTACCCTCTGGAACACTCCAACGCCGCTCAACCGCGTCATACTCTAGCTACACCAATTGAGTCTGTGCGCTCAGCGGTTGTTGTGCTGTCTCGATACAGCAAGCAGAAGGCAGCAGGTGGTGCGTGCCAGGTAACGAAGATACTCTGTGATTAGACCTGCGTCGAGCAAATGCTCGGTGCTTTGTAGGCCATGAAACAGAGAGACAAAGATTTTCCGCAACTTTTGATCAAAAATCCTACCTTCGATAACGTACATTTTGCCGTTTTTGGAGAAAAGGACCGCAAATCTTATTACACCTTCGGGAAATTTTTTCGAAGGAAGCATTTTACGGAAGAACGTTTCCGCAAAACGCTCTAAAGACCGCATCTCTCCGTCAAAACACAACGGCCCAATCACAAAGCAGCACGAACTGCCGCGCTTCAGCCTGTTGTCTGTGCTATTCACAGCAGGGCCACGCGTGGTAAACGTCGGGACGGGAAAAAGTGGTCGGGACGGGATCGGGACGGGACGGGAACGGGAAACCGTGAGACTTTTCGTCCCCGACCGCGGTTTCCCGACCGTTCCCGTTGTTGGTTTCTGTTCCCAGCGTCTACCATCCCCACGTAAGGTGTCTTGTTCCCGTCCGGACTGTTTCCCGTCCCACTCTCTGTTCAGCTGCTCTTATGCTCTGTTGCTCCCGAACCCTTGACAAGGACGACCCGGACCCGTGCCAACCAAGACCCGAACCCATGGCAAGGAAGAACAGAACAAAAGCCAAATCAAACGAAGGGGAAAGGGGAAACAAACAGAGGCCGCAAACATCACCAGCACTCGTATGTACCACTATCCCTCAATGGTGCCGACATGTGCCAGCCGTAAATACCGGCACGATAGAGACAACCGGCACTGCTCCCCATGCTTCTAGCAGTGGTTGTCCACATCTGGGCCAAGCAATTTCACAGGCACGACCGGCACCAAAGGAGGGCATCTACTGTTTTGTCGTACGTGTCGTATCATACCATATGATAAGATATCATATCATGGGACATCCGTAGCGCTCTCGGTCACGGATAAGAGCATTGACAACTATGGACAAAGGCTTGCTATATTGTTGGTGGTTGTCTCCGCTGTTAATTCTTCGATATGCGCGTGTGTTCCCTCCAGCCCGACAACGAAAAACCGAGGACAGCACCGAGAACCCCGCGCAGCACGCGCTCATGGGATACGTGTTCTGGTTCTCCCATTCCCCAAAAAGCAAATACATTTGTTTTGTGTTCATTGCTTCCTGTATCGTCATTTTTTCGGAGATACACGATCGCAAATACTCGCGATTTCTGGACGTTCCGCTCGTGGTCTATTCGGGCTGTTGGGGGTGACGTGTCGTCCTTGTTGTACTCGCTTTTGACGGTGTCATGATCGGTCAAAAGGGGGGGGGGGGAAGTGGTCATCAGGGGGTAGTATAAAAAAATAGTAGGTTGGGGGGGCATGCCCCCAACTTGCCCCAGCTTGTGGTCAAGAAGGGGAATTATCTTGCCCCCTCTTGCGTCGCGGCCCGTTAGCCCCAATACCGTGCCCGAAAAAAATCAAACGGTGCGTGTGCTCGGCATGAGCTGTGGGTGTCTTGCCAGCGCATCCTAATTGAATTTCGGTAGTTTGGGACAAGCCCAGGCGCGTTCCGCCGGCGTGCTTTCCCTATACTCCCCAATGACCGAAAAACATCAGGGGATACCCCCGTTTGACCATTTCCCTTTGTCAAACTAAAAATAACGAAACATTTCTACAAACACCAAACCAGCTACGAAGGGCCCATCTTTTCGAAAAGCATGAAAAATCTTGATTCGTTTTCTTTTCAGAATTAAATTCAATTTCATGAAAAATAGACGAAACACACTAGTCTGCTGCTTATCGTGGAACGGCGTGATGTCTTTTGGAACTCGAAAAACGCACAATTGTTAACGCACACCCGCGGGCAACGTCGGAGGCGCGCGATGGCTCGCGTCCTCCCCGGAGCGCCGCGGCTACATTTTTCTTGTCGCCGGAAGCGGCTAAGAGGCTATGGTTCTAGTCGCCTCTTGCGTGGGCTGGCGAAGCCCCATCGCCCCACACTGGCAGCAGCGACGGGGACACAGCGGTCGCACTTCTGAACGAAGTCGTGACGTGTGGTTGGTCGTGTAACCTTCCAGGTGCAGGGCGACGAAACGCTGGGTTTGCCGCGATATCTTTTGAGGTGTCGCAGGCGGCCTAGGCTGCGCTACACAGTAACGGTCATCGGAGGTCGCGCTGCGGCTGCTCCGGTGGTCCGGCCTCTCGCAATGGTGGCACCAATTCGTGTGGCCGGCTTCGGGGACATGGAACATGCCACGTCTAGGTGCACAAACACCCCAAGTTGAGGGCAACCCCTATTTGCATTATCGGTGTGAAAACAAGATCACTGCACACCTTCTACTATATCGATGTTGCACGTCGGCCAAGACCCAACCCGACCCCAACCATAACGATAACCGCAACCCTAACCCTAACCCTAACCCTAACCCTAACCCCCAAGTCTGTGGGGGCTTGAGGTCGGCATGGGCGATCCCGCGGTTCCGCGGCGTGTTTCGTACGATGGTATTAATAGGCATTTTTCCAAAATAATCGGCCGACCGAAAGGCAGGCCTAGGCCTCAACCAATCAAATGCAGTTCATTCATTTTGTTTCATACCGATAAGGCAAATAGGTGCTGTCCAAATTAATTTCAATTTTAGACGAAATATGATGAAGTCAAGTTTTTTACTTTTTTGTTGAATTTGGTTTTTCGTCATAATTGGTGAAAATGCCTGATCGGTTATTCATTTTTCGACCAACTAGAGGCAAGATATATCAAGTTCTACAAAAAACGAACTACGATCTTTCACCCTCTTCGATATGATGAGCCCTGACGTATTTGATCTTTTTAAAACAAAACTAGAAAAGAAAGCCGGGGAAAAACAAAACAAAACAGCAAAGACGAGTATTGACCCGAAATTCGTCGAACTCAAGGCTGACGTCCTTGAAATATTTTTATAAAACAGACAGCACACACAGCCACACAGGTCAGCTGCGATTCTCCAGGAACTATGTTCCCGATCCCCGACCGAGTTTCCGAGGGCCAACGCCCGAATGGGTAGGGTGGACCGTAACTGGACCAAGTCCGGCGGAAGGCTGTTCTCTCATGGCCAGGGAGTTTGTTAGTGGGTGAGCTTGCGCAAGTCCCACACTACCCGGAAAGATGCCGTTCCGGGTGGCTTATCTCCACCGCAACCGAACCTCATGGGTCAGGCCGGGTCGACGTACTCACGCATCCGAAAACAACTGTAGCTTGCACTGCCGGGGTAGTAACGGGGACCGCAGATAGGGATAGCTCACGCTATCGCTTTAGTGGGAACCGAAGAACACGCCAGCTAGCGTTGAGCTACGAAGGCAATTGAATTCAATCGACACACGACGTGTGTGAAAATACGTGGAAGTGTGGTGCTCTATTTTTCGACCCCATCCGCCGGAAGAAAGAAGTTTCCAATAATGTTCCCGATCGATGTTCCCGACCAGTCCTAGACCCGTTCCCTGACCCCGTCCCGTCCCGTCCCATCAAGAAATCATGTAATCCCAGCCCGTCAACCAAATGTCTTCCCACCTTCCCGTCCCATTCCCATCCCACGGTAAACAAACGGGACCCTTTTGCCATACCGTCCCTCTGGAAGACCCCCAAAAAAAATCGCGGCAGCGGGACTGTCCCGTCTCGTACCGCGTGGTGCCTTCGGCACTGCGCATGCCTCTGATTTTATGAACGGCGGCACGTTTATACCAGGTATGGGCTATCGTCATACCTGGTACTGGTATCCAATAGATCAGCACCAATCTGCTGTTGCTACTACTGTGATACTACCACGAAGGTACTACGAACGAGTACTACAGCAGTACTACGCGTACTCGTGCTTCTTCTGCTGCCGTGCTACTCACTGCTGTTACTCACATGCAGTCTCTCGATCACTCCGCCCTCAGGCACATCAGGCTCGTTCGGACTCCAAGCCCGCAGCAGGTCCCCAAGCTTGCCAAACGCCGGGTAACCATCCGGACAAGGTCCGTACGCCGACTCGTCCTTCGGCATATAGTCACCAAACAGCTTGCGATTACCCTCTCCGGGAGCAAACTCGTCTCCAGTTAGGACTGCATCCAATGTCGTCCTCCCTTCAAGCCCATCAGCACCCTGGGTCGCTCTTGAGCAGATAGCGCCGAAAACTAGCAGCACCAGACGGATAAGCGTGCTTTTAGGTTTCGCCATCTCCTCGCTCGCCCCTGCGCGAGGTTTCTCTTTCGTCCTACAAGGTGTTGTGACTGCTTTCCTATCCGTCTCCTGCTCGCGGGCCTCCACTTGCTTAGGTCACGAGTCTACTTTAGTTCTTTGGTCTGTCTGTTGTCTTCGCGTGCTGCTCAATTGCGGTGTTGTATTGTCGGAGTGTTCGTGATATAATGTTCTATTGACGGAAATATAATAAGCTTTTGTTCATTAACGATGAGTTAAAAACATTCTTAAATTTAGAACAAATTTGTACATTATGGTGCATCCCCTGTATACATCGCAACCAGGCTATCATCAACTCCGTTTCTCCGACGCGCTCTTTTAATTTCTCCGTCCGTCATCCGTCATTCAGCCCCTTTTACAATACAATGTGCACTTTACACTAATTACTAATAATAAACCCAGTCTCACCACGCAGCTCTGCACACGGAGCTCCGAAGCAGCATCGAGAGGCAAGATACAGACGATTCTGGGAGCCGTGTGGCGAGGAGTGACTGGCCTGAAGAAAGGAGGAGACTGGCGACAAATATTGTACCAGAGGTAGGTTCGATTGTTGTGTTGTAAATCTATCTTCCGATTTTATCCGTTTTTCCTGTGTTGCCTGTGCTGATTTTTGGGGTGGTGCACCAGCACCTCTCGTGACAGGGTGCCGGCGTACATATACAGCACACACGCGCGGCAAAGCTCCAACATAGACTACTCTAGCCCTCGGGAGTGCGAGATTCCCCGTAGGCCCCGCCCTACGGGCCTAGGGACGAAGGAAAAATAGGAGCGAAAAGGTCAACGGAGAGCTGGCTTGAGTTGATGCGTTGCAAGTTGGTGAGCTGCACCATAGCAGCAGCAGTCCAATCTCCAGTATGGTTACTGCCTGGGTAATGGTTGGCAAAATGGTAAAATGGTTGGCATAAAGAACATCACGTATGTAAGTATTGACCCGAGATTCGTCAAACTCACGGCCACAATTAAACGTGCTTGAAATATTTGTATAAAATCATTGAAATCCTTCATCATTTTTGTGATGAAAGTGGCTATAGCGGGGGCTGATCCTCATTCGGAGATCTGTGATTTCCAATTTCACCACAATTGCCCTGCTGTTCGTACGACATACGGAAGAATCAGCACGGACACTACTACGTATGATGACTGCTTTGTACTGTGAAGAATCAGTACGGACACTGGGTGTGCTGGATGTCGACGAGTAGAAGAACGGTTTAATGTGAAGAACACACACACACACTGTGCTATTAGACTAATTGTGCTGATCTCGTTGGATAGAAAGGACAAAGAACGGTTAGACTAAAGATCAAGACAACACAGACATATAATACTGACGACGGTACATATGTGTTCCAGCTCGTAGCTCAAAGTATGCATAGTAACACCATCAACATCATCTTCATCGTCAGCAGTAGCAGCAGTCGTCAGAGAGTAATACCGGTAGTACTCCTCCTACCTGTGTGCCACCTCCGTATGATATACGTACGAGTAATAGGGATATTTCAGAATATTTACATTTCGTTTCGGTTTCTTTCGGTTTGTTTTCCCTGTTGTTCCTGCCTGCCTGCTGTGGCCCAGTGCTGGTGCCGCCTTCTGTTTCTTCGCCATGGTTTATGCAAACATATGTAGCACCAGTAGACTAATTGTTTCAAATGCGTCAGCTAGCTGTGAGGTCGATCAATTTACTGGTCGACACTCATCAAAAGTTGCAAGCTGCGTGATACTCGTGATACTCCGCGGACCGATCGTCGTGCGTTTCTACACAGACAGGTATTAATAGATGTGCGACAAGCTTCCCCTTCGGAACGTGGTGTGGGCTTGAGATCTGCGAAGTGTCGCCAGTCGAAAGCAGACTTGGTCATTTGACCGTTGACCACGCATCCCTTTCGAGACGGAGCACCGTTCCTACTCTTAATAATAAAGACACCTCCAACCTTTGGGCGCTCATCGCAACAAGTTGCAAGCTGCGTGATACTCCGGTCGTGCGTTTCTGAACAGGTAGATGTGCGACAAGCTTTCCCTTCGGGATGTGGTTTGGGCTTGAATTCTGCGGGGTGTCGCCAGTCGAACAGGGGGGGGAGGGGGACTCTTGAAAACTAAATCTGTAATCTCGCAAGTTGTTGTTGTTCTTACATTAACTCGCATAGTCAAGTCCGTTCGTGGTCACAGGACAGGCTCCAGTCCCTCTGGAGTGGAGGAATACCCCAGGGAAAAAAACACAAACAAATCAAAAGTGGTACACGCTATATCTTACTTAGTTGACGCAAGTCATGCCTCCGCCAGAAAAATATAAAAAGGTGAAATTCGGGAGTCAGCCTACGACGTGCCAGGTCCATACTGGTACATATCTACTGTTGTAATAGAGTGTCAGTATAGCTGGATCGGCCCCCTGTAGGCTTTATTTTGGCATGCTAACTCGGTCGCTCAGCGCTGCTGATATTTTTCTGTGTTAGACAAATTAGGTAGATCCACTCGCGTACCTCTTTGGCTACCCTGACTTTCTGTTCGTGTTGGTTGAGTTACCTTGCTACGTTTGCCGGTATTGTTACCAGCGCAAACAGGCCTCCCAAGGCGCCACGTTGTTCGCTCGACCAAGTGGTTCTAGCAGCCCCTTAGTATTAGCGAGCCTTACGGCAACCTAGCCGCGTTCCTTTTGTCTTGCATGCTATTTTCCGTTTTCTTCGGGCCTTGGCCACTCGGCTACAGGTGATGCCTTCTGGTCATATATACTTTCGAATTTGGGTGACGTTCCCTTTGCGAGTTTTCGAATGACCGACCCTGTACGGCGAACGACTACCCGTTCGCCCCCCCCTGGGTCCCACATAGATCGCTGCGATAATATGTTTCTGTCCTTCTCTTCTACCTTCACTTCGCTTTTTGCCTTTCTTCGCTACCTTCGCTTCGTCTGCACGATTCCTCTTTCGTTTCCGGCTTCGGCTGCTCTACTTAAGTTGCCCCATTCTGGGTCTTCTGTCTTCCTTTATCTTGTCATGGTCCTTCTTTCCGCGATTTTCTCTCGTAAATGGTCCTATCCGTGGCGTTCAGGCCTCATTGCGAGGTGTGGGGGAATCTATAGCTCATGTCTTTGTTTCGAATTGCCGCATCTCCGACCCCCTTTCCCGGTCTTTTAGGATGAACTTTGTCGTCACCCTTCGACCGTCTTAAGGTCTGCACATACAACTATTCAGGGTGGGCTAATGTAATAGAGTGTCAGTATAGCTGGCAATGGATTCGGTAAGATAGCCCGCAGAGTCATGGTCTATTGGCCACAAGAAGATACTCCTGAACGGAATATTCTGAGTGGAGAACACAACCCGTAGAATCTAGCTCGTAGTTTATACCACAAGAGAATTCTCGGTAATGGAACGTTCCTCCTTTGGACAAGATAGATGTAAACCCATAGGAATATAGAACATCTAGGAGTACGTTCCTTGTACGTTCCATAGTTGAAGGTCCAGAAGAGAGCAGCAGCAATGCTGGGGGAAGGCGAACTCTGTGAGCCTCACCCCACCCTCATGCTCTCACTCCTTCTTTCCTGTCTCCTCGAGCTCCTCATACCTCAGCGCCAATAATAAGAAACCTACAAAGAAGAACCGGTGCCGTCTCCAAGCGAAGCTGATACCCCTGCGCCCCTTCCCTCACACCTTCCCGGCACCACGACTCATCACACTACGTCTCACTACTCGCGTTTGAAAAACCGGCTTGACCGCATGCCACCCAGAAAAGACTACCACGTACACATTACACGTAGTACTTATCACTACGCATACGCTCGACAGACTCAAATCAATTGGAAAACAGAGAAAAAAAAAGGAATAAAAGGAAAGGAAGGGAAAAAGGGAAAAGAAAAGAACAGAAGGGAAAATAAAGTAAAAGAAAAAAAAACGAAAAAGAAAAGATAACGAGAGAGGCAAGAAAAAAAGGACATACACACGCATCCGTATACAACGGCAGCTTGCGCTGCCGGGGTTGTAACGAAGACTACTGATGGGGACAGCTTACGCTATACCTAATATGGGACCCGAAGGGTGCGCCAGCTAGCGTTGGGCTGCGAAAGCAACTGAGTTAAATCGACACACGACGCGTATGAAAATACGTGGAAGTGTGGTGAGCTAAAGCTTTATTTTTCCCCATCCGCCGGAGGATAAAAAAAAAAAAAAAGGAATAACGCCACACTTTTACGGGGATCCCTTGTTAGCATTCCATTGTCAACAGGATGAAATCGCACACCAAAAAGGAACACATTGCCACCTTTCCCGCCAGCTTCCCTACGCTACGACTGCGTCGATAGAGGCCCTGTATACCCTGTAAGACCAGCCAACAAAATGAAACATGAGCCAAATGCTAGCGAAAGACACTTTTTGATGCCCTCTTCTGTTTCATAATCCATCCTGGTAACAGTGAGTGTCCGTAATAGCAGACCCTAGGAACTGACTAAAGACGGCATTGGGCTCATAGAGGGTACCAAGTGCACTAATGGCACTGGGGGGAAAACGCAACAAGGCGAAGAAGTCAGGGCGGCCTTACGCTAGCTTGTGACGTCCATTGGAAGGCCCACAAACATCAAGACGATGATGGCCACACCTAGACTTCAGTCCTTGGGCAGGACGCCCCCCTCCCCCCTCCCTCCGGCCGCTTAGAAGTGCCGAAGGTGGATTGCGCTGCCGCGGCCTGTGGGTGTCGCTCTGCACCTCGACAGCTCTCCGCGTCATGCCATTTCTGCATGGACGACTCTGCTCCCTCCTCTACTCGTCGAAACCATCTGCCGGCCTTCTGTGCAGGCTTTAGCCTTCCTTCGAACTTCATTCCAAAGGCCGACATATCCTCCTTCAGGTGCACCATCCAGTCCTTCTCTTGCCCCCTGAGTAGCTCTCACCCCCAACAAGCTCCCCAAACATCACCGTCTGTGGCAGACGCTCCTCCCCCATACGTGCCACGAACCCCGCGGACAATGTCCTCCGTTTGCGCACTGTCGCCTCTATGCTCTCGGAAGCTGTCTTGGCAAGCGCAAGTGACACCGACCAGCCCAGGCGAGTTTATGGCTTTAGTCTATGTAGCTCTAGTCTATAGTTTTATGACTTTTTGGAGATGCACGACCACCCTAGATATTGCCAACAATGCGAAGGTGAACAGGATATTTTTCTATCAAGGCTGCCCGAGGCGCAATTTTCGTCCATCGTCATTCTGCCCGCTTGTTGTGCGATCCATGGCTTTTCCCACGCCAAACGCTTTCTTTCTACACCATCGCGCTGCAGCAGTAGTAGTAGGTACCTGGTCTGTGTTTACGTTTGTTCCGCCCAACGACATCCAGCCCCCCCAGAGTCCGGGCCGATGCATGATCCTAGCATGAGCAGGCGCTGTCACACACCGTATATACCCTGCATCGGCATGAGCTTTTGTACAGGTAAAATACAATTAGCTTGCACGTAATGTGAAGTCAACAGCATAAACGTAGTTACTTTCCAAGGTATGTACCTGGTCTTATGAAGAAGGTGGAATACGACATCACCCGTCAAAGTCAATTTGCTATATATGATAAAGGTTTGTTTTCGCATGGCCCACAGGTAAACGAAGAAAGTGAAATGCTCGCGTACCGGGTGTGTGTGTGTGTGTTCTTCACATTAAACCGTTCTTCTACTCGTCGACATCCAGCACACCGTTCCCTCCTTGCGTGTCCAGGTTTTTGGCTCGTGTTCGGATTATCTTATTTTGGTTTTACTTTACTTTATTTTATTTCATTTTATTATGTTTCTTTTCCGAGCTTTGGCTCTCCTTTCCGGTTGGGTTGTTTCTTCGATTTCCCCTTCATTTTGTTTGTTTCATTTTTTGTTTTATTTTTATCTTTGTTTTTATTTGTTGTCTTATTTTGTTTTTGTTATTTGTTTTTGTTTTTGTTTTTGTTTATTTCGTATTTCTCTCTTCCAATGTATTTATGTTGCTGACGTATGTATGTTGTGCCTGTCGTACCCAGTACTAGGGCATGACATTGCGTTGTCGAATGCATTACGATGCATTATCTCTGTGTCGTGGCTTGTGACCACAGAGCTGATCTTTCTAGGGTGAAGAATCAGTACGGACACTGGGTGTGCTGGATGTCGACGAGTAGAAGAACGGTTTAATGTGAAGAACACACACACACACACACACACACCCAGTGTCCGTACTGATTCTTCACCCTAGAAAGATCAGCTCTGTGGTCACAAGCCACGACACAGAGATAATGCATCGTAATGCATTCGACAACGCAATGTCATGCCCTAGTACTGGGTACGACAGGCACAACATACATACGTCAGCAACAGAAATACATTGGAAGAGAGAAATACTAAATAAACAAAAACAAAAACAAAAACAAAAACAAAAAACAAAAAACAAAATAAGAAAACAAATAAAAACAAAGATAAAAATAAAACAAAAAATGAAACAAACAAAATGAAGGGGAAATCGAAGAAACAACCCAACCGCAAAGGAGAGCCAAAGCTCGGAAAAGAAACATAATAAAATGAAATAAAATAAAGTAAAGTAAAACCAAAATAAGATAATCCGAACACGAGCCAAAAACCTGGACACGCAAGGAGGGAACAAACCGGGTACGAGAACACAACAAAACAAGCCAGACCATCATAAAAAAAAGGCAAAAAAAGAGACAAGTAGTACACCTGTACGAGGTGTATGTTGGCCTTTTTCCAGCTCATAAAAGAAAATATTTTTCGTATAGCATGTAAAACAGTTTGTTTTTGTCCCGCCCATAGCGAGATAATATCAACCTTGCTCGTTGTTGGGTCCGACCAAGCCAATCCCCGACTTATTCCTGACGCTAAGCCCAATGCGGCTCGGCCGCCGCTTGTTTTGGTGACGTTTTTTGGTTTTAAAAATAATGGGCAGCTAAAAAAAAGAAAGGCCAGCCTCGACCAATACGAAGAACAAAACTGCACAGCAGAGTGTGTGTGTTCAAGTCAAAGTGATTTGTGCACCCATCTGCATCCAGCACAATCAGTTCCCGTGCCGATTCCTCCTGGAGAGACGAGCTCTGCGGTCACAAACTATGAGAGAGAGACACACATTGGGAAGACAGCAAGGCGATTAGGCCATGCAATGGACCGCAATGAACCCGCGGGCAAAAAAAAATACGCAAGCCAGCGCACTACACTATTTGCAACCGAAAGGAACGATAATGAGAGAAAATAACAAAACGAACGACGGGGGAAAAAAAAGCAATTTGAAGCAAAGAGGGAAACAGGACGGCACCACAAAAATTAGCAAAGCACAACCGCCAGCCAGCAACTACAGCAGTAGCAGCAAAGCAGATGAAGTAGTATCCACTCAACGTTGGGGGCAGGAATACACATTGGGTTTTGAATGACCCTACTGCGATTGTAGGAGCATTGCCGCATGGTCTTATCACCTGCGCACACTGCTGTTGCTGACGACCGTGATGACCATACCGTCATCATCACCGTCGTACCCAAAACAAAAACAAAAAACTAGAATCTATGTATGATGGGTCGCAGATACACTTTCTAACGTCACGTCCGACGCAGATCTTCTCGTGCAGATTTGTATAAACGGTAGCCGTTCTAGAGTTGTTGTTGTTGTTCTCACATTAACTCGCATAATCAAATCCGTGGTCACAGGACAGGCTCCAGTCACTCTGGAGCTGAGGAATACCCCAGGGTAAAACACACACAACCCAAGGTGGTACACGCATATATCACAGCTGACGCAATTCTTGCCTCCACCAGAAACATACGATACAAAAGTGAAATCGGGAGTCAATCTACGATGTGTGTGTGTGTTCTTCTTCACATTAAACCGTTCTTCTACTCGTCGACATCCAGCACACCCAGTGTCCGTACTGATTCTTCACCCTAGAAAGATCAGCTCTGTGGTCACAAGCTACGACAGAGATAATGCATCGTAATGCATTCGACAACGCAATGTCATGCCCTAGTACTGGGTACGACAGGCACAACATACATACGTCAGCAACAGAAATACATTGGAAGAGAGATACGAAATAAACACAAACAAAAACAAAAACAAAAACAAAAACAAAAACAAAATAATAATAAGAAAACAAATAAAAACAAAGATAAAAATAAAACAAAAAATGAAACAAACAAAATAAAGGGGAAATCGAAGAAACAACCCAACCGGAAAGGAGAGCCAAAGCTCGGAAAAGAAACATAATAAAATGAAATAAAATAAGGTAAATTGAAACCAAAATAAGATAATCCGAACACGAGCCAAAAACCTGGACACGCAGGGAGGGAACAAAGGGGAAAAAAATACCCCAGAAAAAGACGAAAAGTGCTATGTACCTACTAGTCGGCCTGGTACCTTGCTACCCTGTCTGCCATCTCCTTCCTGCCATCGTCCACCGCGGTCTCCCTTCTATTCCTCCTGTTGCCCTACGATGGGCCAGGTCCATGCCGGTGCATACGTCTCATTACTCACGCCTGGAGAAACCAACTATTCCGATTGCCACCCCAGGAAGACTACCACGTATATATTACACGTAGTATCTATCACTACTCATACGCACGACAGGCGTAAGTCAATTGGAGAAAAGAAACAGTTGGATATCGTGTCTTGTTGTACTACAAGTGGCCGTGGAGTCTCCGTAGATTCTGATGACAGAGAGGCGGGTAATTACGTTTCCCGCTGGCAAGTAATCACTGCTGTCGACTCTGTGTTTGCCTCTGAAGCACCCCTCGTTGCCTCGGGGCACTTCCATACACATGATGTTTGACAGCGTCAGTGCCAACCGAGGCCAACTATTATATACATAAGAGGGGGGGGGGTGTACTCAGTTTGTGCATGGCCGTAGTCGTATGACCATAGGCCCTCGCATCCCTACTATGCCGGGACGGAACACGTCGGGTTTTCACCAACCAGGCAGACATTGCTTGCACCAAACGCGAAGCGCCGTGAGGTGTTCGGCGAGTCGCATGAAGTGTGAACGGCATCCTTCCAGGAACCGCTCGAAGTACGGACTTCGGCACCTTGTGCCTACTTTCTTGCTCATGGATGACAGCGCCAATGAGTTACTTTGTTTTGTGGTGTGGCCACTCCAGAGGGAATACTGGGTATCACTATGTAACTGCCTCGTGGGTGCCTCACCATGTTCACACTACGTGATGCGATTATTCCCCTTGTGCGGAGTTAGGGTTCTCCACCCCGCACAAAATGATCTAACCCTGTAACCATCGTGACCTCCAGAAAAAAAACAAAAAAAATGGTACTCTGGTCGTCTACGAGTAGCTCAGGCAGTGATAAGCATGTTTTAGATAAGCATGTTTTACAGCGTCGTTGCCAACCAGCGCTAACCGCAATATACACCCAATAATGTTTTACAGCGTCTTGTCTTGCCTTTTCTTGCTTTTCTTGTCTTTTCTTTCCTTTCCTTTCCTTTTTCGTTTTTTTTTCCGCTTCCTTCTCTTTTCTTTCCTTTCCTTTCTCTTCTTATTTGTTCTTTGTTTATTTTTTCCAATTGACTTGCGTCTGTCGTGCGTATGCGTAGTGATAGATACTACGTCTAATATATACAGTCGACCCCGCTTTAAAGACGCACATGGTTTTTTTTTTTCAGGGCGTCTTTAACCCGGGGAATCGTCTTTAACTTTCCGGGGACAATAACTCCCCTTCCCCGGGGTCAACGGAGACGTAACCTACGTCAAACGACGCGCCATTTCAGCAGGAATACTGGCATGACAGGCAAACGCCGAAAAAGAATCACCACGCCGTTGTAGGTATGTAGAATTTAAGTTTTCGCGGACATCACCTCCACCCGCGCCAACCTGAGAAACTACAACCTTGGCGCTGCACATGGACTACTTGCGTGTGTGGACTGCGCGTGCTTTGCGTTCGTATTTACAAACAAGGGAACCTGTATTCGAGTACATTTAGTCTCTCGTTGGCCCACTTGAAAATCACTCCTCTGAAGCCTACGCTTGATGTAGTCACCACATGAAAAATATGCGTACTGCCGTTTCAACGTCACGTACCAACCAGAGAGCCACCTGCGCCCGAAACCACACAGCTCGAGTACAGGGGAAAAATAACACCATGAAGCACGAAACACACACAACGCTGAAACAAAGAGAGCTCACTCCACTGCAGTTTAAAAAAACCGAATCCACACAGAGCATGAAACATGTTTGCCGAGCGAAGCAAAATCACAGATCGCACCAGCGACCTTAGCCCAAAGAACGGCATTCCCAAACTACGACTTCCATGCATCACGAAGGGTGGACTGCACCTCACCCCTCCCCTTCGCTCTACGCTTGACTTGAGTTTCACGTGTAAACGAATGAACGGTTCTCGAAAGAAGGAATAGCGATTCGCGACCGCAATACGCGTGCATGGGTCGCCCGCAAGGGCACTCATGAATCGATGACACAAGCATAGACTTTGTCGTGCACGTTGGTTCACGACACGGCCTCAAGCCGGCGGCAGACGACCCGCCAGTAGACGGGAGGAATCTCTCCATACCCACAGGTAGCAGCGTCGAAAGCAGCAGACCGCTGTCTGAGCAGCTTCGCGAGATGAATTTTGGGGGGGCCGTGGAATGGAATTGGAGAAAAAACGACACCCCCCTACTGTATGTCCTATCTGCGGGCCACCATGGTTCTGTAAAAAATGTCGTCTTTATAGCGGGGAGTTGACTTAAGCCGAGCGTCTTTAAAGCGGGGACGACTGTACGTGGAAGTCTTTCTTTGGTGGCAAGCGGTATAGTCGGGTTTTCCAGGCGCGAGTTATGAGACGTATGCACCGGTATAGACCTGGCAAATCGTAGACTGACTCCCGATTTCACTTTTGTATGTTTCTGGTGGAGGCATGAATTGCGTCAGCTGTGATGTATGCGTGTACCACCTTGGGTTATTTGTGTCTTTCCCTAGGGTATTCCTCAGCTCCAGAGTGACTGGAACCTGTCCTGTGACCACGGACTTGATTATGCGAGTTAATGTGAGAACAACAACAACAGCGTCGGTGCCGACCGAGGCCAATTATTATATGTACAAGAGCTTCGCACGGGTGCCGGCATACGCCGGCACCCATCGCCGGCACCCATGCCCCGGGTAAGGCAGGGCAGCACTTCAAATTGTCCGATTCAATACTAGGTAGAGTAAAAAAAGTCACCACACACAATCATAGTCTGCGCGTACAGTATGTAAGGTAATGCCAAGTGTTCGATATAGACTAACCATCATAACAATATACTACTATTAATAGCTACCGTTTTTTATGTGTAAGGTATTGCCAAGTGTTCGATATAGACTAACAATCATAACAATATACTACTATTAATAGCTACCGTTTGTTATGTGTAAGGTAATGCCAAGTGTTCGATATAGACTAACAATCATAAAAATTTATTACTAGTGATATATATCGTTTTTCATGTGAACACGATTCCGGGCTTCATTTATCAGATTTCGATCGGAAAAATCCGACCACACGCCGACTGACCCTTAGTCCGGCGACGAAACGTGTCGAATGTGTTTCTTATTATAGTTTTACCCAATCAAGCATCCGGGGCCAGTAAGGTGACTGACCATGTCCGCTGCGTGTGATAAGAGAAGTTGTACATTAACCAATTGCATAATACAACAGCAGTCAGTCCAGATCGAGTCGATCGGTGCAACTTGCTTGGGTATCGTATTATTACACAGCAGTAATACACTTCCTTTCTTTTCTTTTTCCCATCCCATTTATTGTGATGCTCGCATTGCTCTCGCCCTCCCAATGCAGTTGTATAACTTAGATCCGGGGTCATATAAGCGGGCCCCCCTCCCCCCTCCTCACTACGGTACCTGCCCTAATTTTTATCGCGAGAAGACTTCAACGTTTTCTTTCCTTGTCGATTCGCGTCGATTTGTACCTACCCACGCTGCTGGGCGATTTCAACAGTTGGGTGATCCTTTTTTCCCCGTTTATTTCTGCAAATAAATGAAGCCAAGAAAGCTCACAGCGGTGGGTATTTAACTCTAGGACCAAAGCTAGTATTGATAGTAGTGGTATTCGAGTGTAACCCCACTAGGTCACAGGGGCGACCGGCTCTATATCACTCACTGCCCCGGTGACGTATCGGGTTATATCCTCAAGCCTGGTAGAGGTCAGCTTCGTGAGTTCGAATCCCCCCAGTGCGTACTCGTATAATTTTTCGTCTTGGGCACTGGTTGACTTGCGGAAAGCGCGAGAGCGTGAGTTAGCAACACTCGATGACAAATCGACGATGAGTGGGTGCTGAACCCAATGCGCCAAAAAAAATGAAGGCAATAACCGGGGGGGGGGGGGGGAAAGAACGACACCTGTGACGACGGCTCGTATGTCCAGAGCCACGCTACGGCGCAGTCTCGGTTTTGAGGAACTGCGCCGGCAGGAGGCTGGATTCGACGACGAAGGAGGAGGGCGACTGGCCGTCGACGGGCGGGGAAGAGACGGATTGAACTCTCCCTGAACGAGAATTTTTGTTTTTCAGATCAGCACCGCAAACTGCGTGGAGCATTTTGTTTTTTTTTGGACGGGGGAGAAGAGGAACCGACTGGAATTGAGTGTGAACGAGAGCAAGTGCGAAGGAGCTGGCCGAGTGAGCTAAGGCGATGAGGCGGCCACGGAAAACCACAGCAGGAGGATGGCACACGGAGACCCACGACCGGCACGCACATCATCATCATGAGAGCAGCGATCGTCTTTTTTTCAAGGTTTTTTTTTACGAGGCAGTAGTACAACATGTTACTTACGTCACTGATTTTTGTAGAGTGTGTAGAAGAGTTGTATACCCTTCACGGGGAAGGACCCGCCGCAATTTTTCAATTTTCAGGCACGGGCGTCGTAGCTGCGCTACAACCTGTCAAATAACTCGGGAAGGAGGGGCGATCATTGATATCTGTACTGTGGTTTTTGGTTCCATTGCTCTTGTTTCACTGCATGCCCGCGGGTCGTCACCCTGACAGCACTCCAGACAGCAGGCGCGTTCGTCTATACTCACGATTCCCGTGCGGTTCGTACGGTGCAGGCAGCCCAACCGCTGTAGTTTGTAGCCGCGAGTTGGTTAGTTGTGGGGACGGGGGAACTCTCTGCTGTAGTTGAGTGGATACACGCGGCCATGTGAGTTCAGTTTGCACATTTGAGCTTTTCACTTGTGCGCCTTTTTCCGTATCGTGCGTTTTTACGCGGGAAAGCGTAGTATTTCCCGGACGAATTTTGATTTCACTTGGTTTTTCGGATCTTCCTAGGGCTCCAGCACCTTTGTGTGACCACGGACTCTAGATTTTCGACAAGAGTTAATGTGAGAAAACAACAACAACAACAACAATGTCCAGAAGCTAAAAAGTAGAAGCGTGCCTAAAAAAAAACAAAAAGCACTAGAACAGATGATCAATCAGTAATCAGCAGCAATGAGGAGCACGTCAAGTACGAGGCGACACACACTCATTTGCCAGTTACGTACCAACACACGACCGCTTGCACTTGACCGGCAAACGACCACAGCAACAACAAAGCACGCCATCATACTGTCTACTGACCACCGCCTTCGAGTGGCGCAGCTTAAAAACAGGAGGAACTTGTATAATACAACCCTCGAGGCCGCGGGGACGCAGCCACTCGCAATGCTGCTGTGTGGCTTTTCCTGGCGCAGTAATCGTAATCATTACTACCTCCTCGTTTAGTCACGTGCGCGCTTGCCACGTCTATATCCATGTATGTATGTACCTACCGAAATTCAATGAACAAATGCACTATGATCCCTACCGCAGTAGCATGAGGATTTTTTTACAGTAATATTATAATATGTTTTGGCACCAAATATGATGCCAATTTGGAAATATTGTCTTGTCAAAAAAAAAATCAAGGCCTCTCCATGCATCATGATCCGAAGAATAACTGGACAGTACCGTTCAAAGTACAAAATTTTGCGCGCTTCTCGCAAGGATGGCGGCCTTCGAACGAAGTGATTTGACCGAGAAATGCTACAGCACTACCGACTTGCCCTAACTTGATCACTTGACTCTGTAGCTCAAGTGAGTAGTGCTACTACATATATATCAAAATAACCATTCATAATGTCGTCAGCGCGCACGCTTGAAAAAGACAAACATGACGTCGGAGAGAATCGAACTCACCACACATAGCACTAACCACGGCTGTCACTTGACTCGGTACCACTCAGAGTGGGTTATGCAAAAAACAACCAAATATGTTTTCCAGTTCGTTAATTAGTTATCACCGACTTCGTAAGAGCGGTCTCCGGAGCTATCCCCTCTCCACGTACTACAGTTAGTCGTAGTACCCAGGAGAGCACTAACAACAGCTATGATAACAATTCATAATGTCTCCAGCGCCCACGCTTCTGAATACCAAATATGATCTGGGTGAGAATCGTACTCACGACACATCCCTCGTTGGTTACATAGCACTATACCAACTGAGCCGAAAGGCAACGACACACAGCAGCAGTGGTAGTAGCTACGATAGCGCAAGCGCTTGAAGGCGGCCATGCAAAAAGCATGGTCGGGAAGCAATTTAGATGCCAATTTGGAAATGTTGTCCCTTATTTATTCGTTCAAGCTCTACGTATGCCAAGATCTAAGAAACGCTCCGGCGCATACCGCCCAAAATACACGAATAAGACACACTTCTCGCTTGTGTCGCTCAGCGTCTATCCGCGTTCACGTCGAGGTGCGGAACGGATACGGCAGGGCGAGGGGCATTGGAGCCGCCCCCCGAAGACGGCGCTCAAACGAAGCTATTTGACCGAGAATTCCAGTTCCGAGAATCACATTCTGAGGCCGAGACGAAAACAAACTCCTGACCGAATCCCCGAAAAGGAATTATCATATATATGTATTTATTCAGGCATAGAGGGGGAGGTGTACTCAATGGGAGCTCAAGAGGAAGAATGCATCTCGCATTAACAACCTTTCCTGCAAGTAAGTATGGAAACCAAATAAGTCGGATAGTCGGCACCTTCGGGAAACGACTAATTACTATTCCGACTAAACAACTTGTTGGTGACTTGAGTCTGGCTGACTCGCAGCTTCAGCGTTTGCCTTTAATATTTCTAGCAACTTTGGGTCCAGCGGAGATGCCATATTCTACAATAGCTTTGGTCAACCGGCTGGTTGGTTTGCTTTTGAAAGACCCCACGCCCACGCCCTAAAGCCTTTTCTTGATTTAGCTGCCGCTGAAAGAAAGTCCCGGTTTGATCTGCCACCGGATAGGATTTCGTGCCCCACTCATTGTACTTGTGTGTTCGAGATGGATGTGTCCGTCTCGTAGTTTGTGTCCACAGCAGAGCTTGTATGCCTCTACGGGTGAATAATCGGCGCGGACACTGAATGGGCTGGATGTCGACGGGTATTAAGAAATGCCTGGTACCGCTTTAGTTCTTGTGGGAGTTGATTTATCTTGATTCCAGTATAGTATAGATAGCTTGATTATAGTATAGCGACACGAAAAACGACGATTGGGAATATTTTCAAGAGTCCACGAGTAGCGTCAGCGCGCAGCAGCAGCACGAGTAGAGATAATGCTGAACGCGTCCGGTACGGGTCTTTGCGTTGTTGTGGTTCGGACACCATGTTATATCATCGCCAACCACCAGTGGCCGATGCCGTGATCGTCATTTATTCACCAGGGTTATTCACAGGTCAGGTCATATGTGAGTCAGGGTAACCCGTCCCGTCCCGCGAGATTCGAAAACTGACCTGACCCGACCCGACCCGACCCGACCTAATCCGATCCGATCCGATCCGATCCGATCCGATCCGATCCGATCCGATCCGATCCGACCTGGCCCGTGATATCTTAAACACCTCTAAACCCGACCCCGCTCGACCCGCAAGATTTTGATAACCTCCTGAAACCATCCGGGGGTCGGTTGGTGAGCCGTGAAAAGGTATGATTTTTTTCCTCTGGAGCCCCAACGGGATTGGCGCACACTTCCGTACAGCAGTGCACAAGTGCCGTGCGTATGAACGGGCGGTGTTAGCCGGGGGAGGCTACATTCCATATACAGGTACAGCAAGAGGGGGGTTGTTCATCGGAGACCCCCTTTCTGTGTGTCTGACGAGAAGCTCGCGATGCACTCCGCTTTTCTCATGCCTGTAATAAGCGTGGTTGTGTTGTTCTCGTTAGACTTATCTTTCCGTCTGTGTGTACATCCAACGGCACAATCGTTTTCCGTGCCGATGTCTCCTTCCGAGTGGGACAGGCTCTGGTCGCAAACTACACGACAAAGACACACACCGACACATCACTGATACACACAGCAGTGAGAAGGTTGTTTGGCCAAGCATTGCCGAACGCAACAATGAACACGGAAGGGGCACATGCGCGAGTCAGTACGACGCCAAACAACTTGCAAAGAAGGAAAGAAAATAAGAAAACCAAGACGACGAGAGAAGATATAATCAAAACAAACTTGTGTGTGTGTTTTTTGTTCCATGATGTCGTGGTCCGCGACTCTTTTCTTGTTTTTCGTGGCAATGCGTGTGGTCCCGGTTCGCGAGCGGCTCGCAGATCCATACATGCGAGGTTATCGATAAAGATACGGTTCTACAAGGTTTGTCAACATCCCCTAAATAGCGAAGCCTCCATCTATAATTTGGAAACCCCATGTTTTTCAAATTGAAATGCTTCCATCTAAAATATGGAAACCCCTCTTTTTTTAGTATTCCCACAAAAGGGGATGATTGAAATCCGTATCCTGCCGCAAGTTTTGGCGGTATATAGCGGTTCTTCAGAGCGGTTTTCACAGTGGCTCATTTTGACGTATTCGAGCGGAGGGCGGTTCCAAAGAATACGAGTGCTAGTATGTGCCAGCCCAATACGTATACCGGCACTATTGAGGCCACCCGCATTGAATAGAACAGGGACACTGACACATGCTGAGGAATAGCAGTCCAATGTACCGGCATTATTGAGGCCACCGGCACTAAAGAGAACACGGTCCAATATACCGACACTATTGAGGCCGCTGGCACTCAAGAGGACAGGGTTACTGACACGTGCTAAGGTCGCCGGCGCTGGCTCTTGTTTCTTGCCTTCTGAGGGCGGTAGCTTGTTGAAATACTCTTGTATTCTGAGCCAAAACAGCTGGCTTCGGAAAAATTACAAGTGCCACCCGATGGACAACACCATGGCCTACATGTAATACCCAAGAAAATCGCATTGGTAAAAAGATGACGAAATTGGGTTAGGACCGCATTTACAGCTAGAAACCTGTTTTGGGAGCAAACTCTACTTGCAATTAGTTTTGGGGGGGCTCTTCGTTATTCAGCGAAATATTTAGACTAAAATTTGTGCGTACCTCTCGTATGGTAGCGCTCGTCTGCTTCGCTTGAGAGTTCCAATCGCGTCCAAGCGATTGCACCGGCACTATAGAGGGCCGTGGCATTATTCATCCGGCACTAAATTGGGAGCCCCACACTGCGATCCTCTGCGAACCCACTCACTTGATAAAAGTTACATGCACCCCCAGGGGTGTGTAAAAAAGTCAGTCACCCCTATTTTTAATACTACTAGTAGTATATACCGATATACCTGGTACCAGGTCCCGACCCGAAGCCTAAGCCCTAGCCTAGCCCGAAAATTTCACACGGTGTACATAAAACACAAAAGTTTGGGTAGGGGGTGCAAGGCTTTACGCACCCCCCTGGGGTGCATATATATGACCGGTCGCCCCGGTGGCGTATCAGGTTATCCTCGAGCCTGGTACAGGTCAGTTTCCTGATTTCGAGCCCCCCCGAGTGCATACTCGTATAATTTCGTGGGACTTTTTCTTGAGCACAAATTGACTCGCGGAAAACGCGACAGCGTGAGTTAGCAACACTCGATGAAAAGTCGACAAGCAGTGGGATTGCTGAACCCTCTGCGCTATAAAAATTGAAGGCAAGAACCTGGGGGGAGAAGGGACGACACCTGTGACCACGGCTTGTCCAGAAGCTGGAAAGTACAAGTGTGCGAAAAAAAAAATGCATATATAGAGAGAGAGTGGATACCCCGATTTTAGAGCGCCCAGGATAAGAGCATTCGGGACTTGAGAGCGGTCAAATCGGCATGTCCCGCCTATACCAACCTGCGGTATATATTTCCACTACGAACAGACAAGAACAATGTCTAATTATCCCCTTTAGAGCCCCAAAATCCCTCCTAATGCTAACTTCGAGTGAATTTATAAAAAAAAGGGTTTCCAGTAGCGAAGGCGTTAAGAGCGCTTGTTTTCTCTTGTCACGGGACGCTCTTGAATCGGGGTACTCACTACTACTGTATTTATGTACCAGTACCTGGTACACTTTTCGCACTAATTTTCTGCCCGCACCGTTCGCGTCCCTGAGTTCCAGTCGAACCAAGAAGTTTGACCGGCAATAAATACCGAGCAGTGAAACTGTCGACCGGCATTGTTTGGAGCCTGTCACTGGTGCTGTACCGATAGGTTTTGCGCTGACTTTCTTTTTGCGGCGTTCGCGTCCCTTCGCCGGCCCTTGATTCGCCCTCTGCCTTGTTTTTTGCCGTCCAAACAGCAGCAGTAACGGTGGCTCTCATGGTGGGCGTGTCGCACGCTAGCAAGAGCAGGCTTCGTCACACCGAGATTGGATCTTCTGAGACAAGAATTCGTCACACGAAAACACTTTTTTGTTCCGAGAGCAATATTCAGACAAGAAACAAGGGCTTCTTTCTGTAGGAGATATTTCGGGTGAACAGGAGCTTCGAAGAAGAGGGTTTGTTTTGTGGGACGATTGGAGCCGCTTCTTGGGAAGGGACCCAGACAGGGAAAGAAAGGGGGGTGGGTACGAAACGTTAACCGTTTTGAGGCGAAACCGGCTTCGTGCTAAATAATTCGGAGGAAAAAAAATTCTTCCAAGTAAATAATCTAGACGAAAACAAGCTTCCGAGGAGCTTCCGATAAAAATATTCGTCAGAAGAGAAGGGTTTGTGAGGAAGCGTATATCAGACGATAACGGCTTCCAAGAAGCCTACAAGAAGTTTCCAAGAAGTTTCCAAGAAAAAATCATCCGCGTATCAGGGCTCGTCAGGAAGAATATTCGTCACACGACAAGGAGGGCTTCAGCTTTTTTAGCAGGTGGAGGCGTTTGGGGGGGGGGATCAGTCTGGAGGAGGTGGGGACCTTCGCGGGATGAGCTTACCCTCAGACACCGCGGAGAACAAACTCGGGAGGGGCCAAGTTGGTGAGCTTAACGAGAGATGTTGCTGTTGACGTATTCCCGTTTGCGCGGGTTATTCGTAGCCCTTGTACGTATATGCCACTGCCAGAATGAACTGACCTCACGCTAATTCGAAGTAGTTTGTACTAAAAAGCAGGTGTGATATGAAGAAGTTTGGTGTCAGATAGTAGCGAGAAAACGATCGCTATCCTAGGAGATAGATGGTGGCCACAGACGGCCAAAAGAGGAAGGGTATAAGATAAGAAAAAAAAATATGTATAAATTGGAAGAAACGTAATAAGCACCGAAACGCGAATGTCTCTACGTATGAGGTATAGGAACGGCGCTCCGTCTCGAAACGGATGCATGGTCAATAATGGTCAACTGACTAAAAAAGCAAGCAACAAATGAGTACCGGCCCTCACCCCCCCCGCCCACCCACGTCTCACTACCTCCCCCCCCCAACCACCCCCTATATATCCCTACTAACAAATGCCTACTTAAAATATAACTGTGTTTTTGTTTTAGATTTTATTAAATGCAGGTTATTTTTTTTGTATAATATAATTAGTGTTTTTAGTTCGGGTTTGTGTAGTCAAAACTTGACCAAACTTTTTGTTAGAATAGCCTACGAGTATGGGTTATATTTCTAACACGGATACTCATCAAGGTTTTTTCCGATGCCTCCCTCCCTCCCTCCCACATCTGAACTGTCAGGTCTCGTACGTGTTCCGATGGCACCGAGAGAACACACCACCGGAAGCGGTGATGGTCGCTCCAACTGGCTGTCGACCTACAAAAGGGGCGCAGCCTTTGCTGTTGCGTTGCTAATTCTGTCGGTGGTGGGATTGGCCACGACGGTGTACTGGGGAAGGAGCGGCGGGCTTACCGGGAGGGAAGTTTATACTCAACCTTTTGTGGGGGATCACAGCCGGCCGAAGATTGACCATGCTCCGCCCAGGATTGTGGATAGCCCTGGGGAGGAGGGAGGGGCGAGGTGGGTAGCGCTGTGTGCCTCGGAGAGAGTGCGAGCTACTGTAGATCATTTGTGAATGCATCTTGTGTTGGGCGTAATGGCATGTTGTTCGAGAGAGCCGTATTACGATCTAGCCCATGTAGATGATGTAGATAATTACTCCGTATTTATTTATTCAAATATGTATGATCGTTCTTGTGTTCGAGGATTCGTTCAGGAGTTCGATTTCGTCTCGGCCTCAGTATGCGATTCTCGGAGTTGGAATTTTCGGCGAATTAGCTTCGTTCGAGCGCCGTCTTCGGGGGGCGGCTCCAATGCCCCTCGCCCTGCCGTATTCGTTCCGCACCTCGGCGTGAACGCGGATAGACGCTGAGCGACACAAGCGAGAAGTGTGTCTTATTCGTGTATTTTGGGCGGTATGCGCCGGAGCGTTTCTTAGATCTTGGCATATCTAGAGCTTGAACGAACAAATAAGGGACACCATTTCCAAATTGGCATCTAAATTACTTCCCGACGATGCTTTTTGCGTGGCCGCCTTCAAGCGCTCGCCCTGTCGTAGCTACTACCACTGCTGCTGTGTGTCGTTGCCTTTCGGCTCAGTGGCTATAGTGCTATACAGCCAACGAAAGATGTGTCGTGGGTACGATTCTCACCCAGATCGCCCAGATCATATTTGGTATCCAGGAGCGTGCGCGCTGGAGACATGATGAATTGTTATCATATAGTTGTTAGTGTTCTCCTGAGTACTACGACTAACTGTAGTACGTGGAGAGAGGATAGCTCCGGAGATCGCTCTTACGAAGTCGGTGATGATTGATTAACGAACTGGAAAGCATGTCAGGTTGTTTTTTTGCAGAACCCACTCACTGCTGTGAGTGGTACCGAGTCAAGTGACAACTAGTGTAGTGCCATGTTTCGTGAGTTGGGTTCTCGCCGACGTCATATTTGTCTTTTTCAAGCGTGCGCGCTGACGACATTCTTTTTTAAGCGTGCGCGCTGACGACATTCTTTTTCAAGCGCGCGCGTTAACGACATTATGAATGTTTTTTTGGTAGTTCAACAATATGCATATATATATCATGACATTGTCAATAAAAAAAAACACTCCACCTGTGAGATCGAATATTTTGTCGAAACTCATCAAAGTTGCAAGCTGTGTGTGATGCTCCGATCGCGCGTATTACGGGCTGTGTCCTCAATAAGGATATAGGTCGGCGACTCCCCTTGCAACTACAGTGTAGCTATCAGGGTCAACAGGGTGATGTTAGTCAGTCTGTGCGCGGAAACTATAAAACCCGTTTCTGAAGGGGACAAAATCTGACAGCTGTGGAAGAAAATGCATCAGTTCATCAAGTGAATCCTGTAAGTCGAATAACCGTGAGGGGAGGGGGGAATTTTTAAAGGCGTGGGGCTGGTTTGGATCAAAAGGGAGCGAGGGTGGGGGGGGGGGGAGGGGGGGGTAGGGCAACTCAATTTGTGCGTGGAAACTATAATCCTTCAAGGGGATAAATCTGACGGTTTTGGAAAGAATACACATGTTCATCATGGGGGGAGGGGGGCGGGACGGGCGGGGCAGCTCAATCTGTGCGTGGAAACTATACATCCTTCAAAGGGGTAAACGTGACGGTTTTGGAAAGAATGTACCAGTTTATGATGTTTATCCTGCAAGTCGTACAACCAGTGAGTAGAGGCGGAGTATTCAAGGGGGTGGGGTGGGGGATGGGGGCGCGAAAGGGCTTTAGGTCGCATAGATGTAGGGGTTTGCTGCACGCGTGGAGCTAGGTCTAGGCGATGGTGCGGGTGGTGGGGAAGGAGGGGGCGTTGGGGGCGGGGAGGGTGGGGGGGGGGTTGCAGCAGCGGCATGGATGGCTTTAGAAGGATAATGAGGTGATATCCAGTGCTTGGAAGTGTTCATTACTGTGGCGGATTTCAATATTAGGTGGGGCGTTTGAGCAAGGGAAAAATAAAAGGGGGGGGCGGAAGGGTGTTCAAGAGGTTTAGGTCACATATAATATTAAAATACACTCCAGCTGTGAGATAAAATATTTGGTGTGTGATACTCCGATCGCGCGTATTAATGATATATGTAGGGGCTTGCTATACGCTTGGTGCTGTGTATGTAGTAGCACTACCCGCTGAGCTACTGAGTCAAGCGATTAAGTATAGCTCGGTGGGCAGTGCTGTAGCATTTATCGGTCAAGTCACTTTGTTCGGAGGCCGCCGTCCAAGCGAGAAGCGCGCAAAGTTTTGTATTTTGAACGGTACTCTCCAGTTGTTCTTCGGATCTTGATGTATGGAGAGGTTGATAAAACGAAACTTGACAAGACATTATTACCAAATTGGCATAACATTTTGTGCAAAAACAAGTAATAATGTTAGTGTAAAAAAATCCCCATGGTACTGCTGTAGGGATCATACGTAGTAGTGCATTTGTTTGTTGAATTTCGGTAGGTACACGTACGTGCATACATAGACATGGATATAGACGTGGCAAGCGCGCGCGTGACCAAACGAGGAGGAGGTAGTAGTGATTACGATTACTGCGCCAGGAAAAGCCACACAGCAGCATTGCGAGTGGCTGCGTCCCCGGGGCCTCGAGGGTTGTATTATACAAGTTCCTCGTGTTGTTAAGCTGCGCCACTCGAAGGCGGTGGTCAGTAGACGGTAGTAGGATGGCATACTTTGTTGTTGCTGTGGTCCCTGACTCCGTTGCTGTGGTCGTTGGCCGGTCAAGTGCAAGCGGTCGTGTGTTGGTACGTAACTTACAAATATGTTTGTGTTTCTTCGTACTCGACGTGCTCCTTATTGCTGCTGATTACTGATTGATCATCTCTTGTAGTGTTTTTTTTTTTTCCTTGGCACACTTCTTCTTTCCAGCTTCTGGACATACATGCCGTCGTCACAGGTGTCGTCCTTCCCTCCCCTCCCCGGTTATTGCCTTCATTTTTTTTGGCGCATTCGTAGGGTTCAGCACCCACTGATCGTCGATTTTTCATCGAGTGTTGCTAACTCACGCTCTCGCTCTTTCCGCAAGTCCATTAGTGCACAAGACGAGAAATTTTACCAGTACGCACTTGGGGGGATTCGAACTCACGAAGCTGACCCACACCAGGTTCGAGGACATAACCTGATACGCCACCGGGGCAGTGAGTGATATAGAACCGGTCGCCCCTGTGGGTTACACTTGAATACCACTACTAGCAATACTAGCGTTGGTCCTTGAGTTACATAACCACCGCTGTGAGCTTTCTTGGCTTCATGTATTTGCAATTTGCAGAAATAAATGAGAAGAATGGGATAAACTACCTGCTGAAATCGCCCAGCAGTGTGGGTAGGTAGAAATGGACGCGGATCGACGAGGAAAGTAAATGCTGAATTCTTCTCGCGATAAAACTTAGTGCGGGTACCGTAGTGAGGAGGGAGGGGAGCCCGCTATATGACCCCGGATCTAAGTTATACTAATACTGCCGCATTGGGAGGGCGAGAGTAATGCGAGCATCACAATAAATGGGATGGGAAAAAGAAAAGAAGTAAAGTGTATTACTGGTGCTGTAATAATACGATCCCGAAGCAAATTGCACCGATCGACTCGATCTGGACTGACTACTACTGTTGTATTATGCAATTGGTCCATGTACAACTTCTCTAATCACACGCAGCGGACATGGTCTGTCACCTTACTAGCCCCGGATGCTTGATTGAGTAAAACTAGCATAAGAAACGCACTCGACACGTTTCGTCGCCAAACTAAAGGGTCAGTCGGCGTGTGCTCGGATTTATCCGATCGAAATCTGATGAAATATCTGATGAAATAAGCTCGGAATCGAATTCACATGAAAAACGGTCGCTATTAATAGTAGTACATTGTCATGATTGTTTGTCTATATCATACTCTTGGCATTATCGTACATATAGTACGGACACTGGGTGTGCTGGATGTCGACGAGTAGAAGAACGGTTTAATGTGAAGAACACACACACACATACTGTACGCGCAGGCTATGATTGTGTGTGGTAACTTTTTTTACTATACCAAGTATTATATCGAATAATTCGAAGTGCTGCCCTGCCCTACCCGAAGCATGGGTGCCGGCGTATGCCGGCACCCATGCGGAGCCCTTGTAACTTTTTTCCTTCCGGCGGATGGGGAAAAATGAAGCTGAAGCTCACCACTAGATAATATATTTGCGATGATAATAATGTATTATTTTAAATTAAAGTACACTCCAGCTGCGAGATGGAAGATTTTCGTCGAAACTCGTCTTATTTGCAAGCTGTGTGCGACACTCCGATCGCGCGTATATGTTACTGGGCGTACATATGTCGTGCAAGAGCCGTGCACCATACAGATAGATAACGCGGTCGGTCGGCCTAAGATTGACCGTGCCTCGGCCGGGGTTGTGGACAGGCACATGCTTCGGTGGAGGATTTTTTTTTTTTTTTCTGAGGTTCCTCACTTTACGAGGTCAACGCCTTTTTCAACTGGAAACCCGTTTTGGGGGACAAAATCACTTGGATTTAGTATGGTGAGGGGTTTGGGGGCTCTAAAAAAAGGTTAAGGCATGTCCCTCCCAGAAAGTGATTTGTGTGTGTGTGTGTTCTTCACATTAAACCGTTCTTCTACTCGTCGACATCCAGCACACCCAGTGTCCGTACTGAGATTTGGAGAGAACTAAAACTGCTCCCGGATGAGCCATCCCATGGTCTTAAGGGTATAACGACGAAAATTGTGAACAAAAATAAGCGAGATTGCAACGATTTTGGGTAAAGGAGCCCAGTCGCTCAAAAACTGCTTTGGACCAAGAGTGCCATTAATTGCTGTTTAAGTCGAACAGATCACCATCCAGGTCACATACATCACGATCTAGATCACATAGATCATCTAGGTGCTGTTTTCTTTCTGGGTTCTTAGCATCACCCCCCCCCCCCCCCCCCCCCCCCCCTTTCCCTCCACGAAGCGTAAAGAGCGCCCACATGCTTCGAGGTGTATCTATTAGGAGTTGGAACGGTGCTCTATCTCGAAAGGGATACGTGGTCCAAGGTCAAATGAGTACGCCCCCCCCCCCCCCCCATCCACGGGCACTGCTGGTCCTGTTTTGTTTATTTCTGGGCCCGTACCTCTGCCCCCCTCGCTCCCTTCTCCCACCCCTACCCCCACCCCCCCCGCCCCCACTGCGCTGCTGATCCTGTTTCTTTCTTTCCGGGCCCATACCTCGGTTTCCCCCCCCCCCCCCCCATCCCACCTCCCATCCAACTCCTTAATAATGTTTTCTTTCTTTCTGGGCCCGTACCTCTGCTTCCCCCCCCCCCCACGCCTACCCGCCCCGCCCCCCCCAGGACACCAGGCGCCCCATCTCCTGCTTCCGATGAAGGGCGGCATGCTCCGGTAGGGGATGGGGGTGGCGATGCCGCTTCTTGGGTGTGGGTGAATGCTGGGGGGGAGTACGGCCTTAGTGCGGACTGGCGGGTTGCTGTATCTAGAGAGAATGAGACTGCTGGACTGCTGGATTCTATCCGGGGGAAGGACTGCAGTACGGGGGGAAAGCGCGCTGAGACGAGGCGTGTTTTGGACAGGAGACGCGCTACTCCTGTGGATGGGAAGGTATGACCCTGGTACTCTTCTGTGTTTTATTTTGTTCGTCGGTGATGCGTGTGCGTGTGTGTGTGTCTTTTTTTTTTCTTGTTCATGCTATCTTTTATCTTGTTTTTTTTTTTTTTTTTTTTTTTTTTCTCTCCCTGCCTAGACGCAACTCAGATCCTGGGTCGCCAAGCAGGCTTTTCTCGTCCCTCCCCGATACCACCGTACGTGCCTTCGTATTTTTTCGCGAGAAGAATTCAGCACGTTCTTTCCTCGTCGACTCGCGTCGATCTATGACGAGTGGGATATGATTGAAGTTTACGCTACAGTAGTGGGTATCCCGATTTTAAGAGCGTCCCGAGATAAGAGCATTCGGGAATTAATGCCTTTACAACTGGAAACCCTTTTTTGCCGACCAAATTAAGTTTGTATAGGGAGGGACTTTGGGGCTCTAAAGGGGTTAAGCGCTGTCACACCGGCATTTTCCGCCACACTACAAACCATCTGTTGCTCACTACAGATAAGAACAAATGCTTAGTTAACCCCTTTACAACTGGAAACCCGTTTTTGGCGACAAAGTTACTTGAATTTAGTATAGGGAGGGGTTCGGGGGCTCTAAGGGGGTTAAGAGCACCTGCTTCGGCCTGTCACGCAGTGCTCTTAAATCGGGGTACCCGCTTGCTTTCAATGTTTTCATTCGTTCGCGGTTGGCGTGAACCCGGGGGTGTCGCAAAATGAGCAGGGAGCAGGGAGACAAAAACTCATGGTTTCAATTCGCGCTTGAACCCGCGGGTGTCGCAAAATAGGAAGGGGGACAAAAACTCATGTAAAAGCTAAAAGCAAAAAACAGTTGTTTTTGCTTTCAAGGTTTCCATTCGTTCGCGGTTGGCTTGAACCCGTGGGTGTCGCAAAATGGGAAGGGAGACAAAAACTCATGTAAAAACTAAAAGAAAAAACAACTGTTTTTGCTTTCAAGGTTTCCATTCGTTCGCGGTTGGCTTGAACCCGGGGGTGTCGCAAAATGGGAAGGAAGACAAAACTCATGTAAGACCTGAAAGCAAAAACAAACACTTGTTTTTGCTTTCAAGGTTTCCATTCGTTCGCGGTTGGCTTGAACCTGTGGGTGTCGCAAAATGGGAAGTGAGAAGGGAGACAAAACTCATGTAAGAACTGAAAGCAAAAACAATAAGCCACTGGCTGGCCTTGTAACCGGGCACGCAACACCGACCAGCCCAAACGAGTTCAGGCTTTGATCTAATCTGATAATGCGTTTGTTCTGTAGAGTAGAATGGCATTTGTACACAAGAACAAACTAGTGATGGCGGTGGGTTGAGATTTCTGTAAGGAATACAGCGGTACGGACGAGAGGCGCGCGCTGACGCGTAACGAGGCGCGACATGTAAATAAGCGTGTTTTGGATGTTATGGAAAAAGGAGCACTCCTGCGGATGGGAAGGTGACGTTTGAAGGCGGCGTCTCTTTTATTACTGCTATTTTGTCTTGCTCGTTATTGATGATTATTGTTTTTTAATTCGTCGGTAAAAGAAATGCAACACTATTGATAGTATTAATAGTGGGTGGAGAGTTCCGTAAGGAGTACGGGAAAAAAACGTTTGGAAACACGCGTTGTTTTCGTTTTGTTTTGTTCTTCTGGCTTTAGTAACCCTCTCTTTCCCCCCCGTGTGTGGGGCTCGGAAAAGCGTGCTGAAACGCATCGTGCTGCGGCGCGGAGAAGGGTCGCGCCTGTGGAGGGAGGTATGGTCAGTTCGTCGCTGATTTTTTGCGTTGGTTTTAATGGAAATACAGCACCGTTGATCAACCATTGGTTATGGAGATTTTAGGTCTGTAGGTGGCGTTATGCGTTCGCACGAAATATTTCCGGGTGGTTCCTGCCCGCAAGTGTCGCGTACCGCGACACTAGGGTCGTCGACGACACGCCTTTGACTGGCCGATAAACACCGTTGATTGGTCAATGCATACTGTTGATTGGTCAGCGAACGCCGCTGATAGGTGCCACTTCCCCCCGACCAAAAATAACACCGTCGAGTGCCGTCCGTCCGTCCCCCCCCACCCCTTTGTGTAATACCTGGTACTCCGATGTGTGGACAAAAATGTAATGAGCTGATTTTGGAGGTGTCGAGGAGATCTATTTTCGAAAATACGTCGTGTTTTAGGATGAAATACAGAGCACAAAACTTGAGGGGTGGGACGTCATTTTTGTTTTTTTTTGGCTCGGGTTAGGTTGGGTTGTTACAAAGTGACGGGCCCCTCATAGCGGGAGTTGTCCGCTCGCCGCCTTTCGTCGCCTGGTTTTCACGCTACACAGGTGGCGTCATGCGTTCGCACGAAAGATTTCGGGCGATTTTTGCCTGAATGGATCGCGTACCACTACGCCGCTGGGATTGACGAGATTCAAGTTTACGACGATGACAGCGTGGATGGCACGGAAGAAATACTTCAACCTTTCATGGAGGCCGGCATTGTGACCTACCACAAAGAGAAACTTGGCACGTAAGAGGCAGAACTTGAGAAAAATGGAGTAGGTTCGTATCGAAACGCTAATGGTCTTCGGGAAAGAGGCATATAGGGCTGTAGGTTGACGGCTAGATTTTAAGTGGGTGGCTGAGTAAAAGCCGGTTTGACGACGACGACGATGACGACGACGCCAACTTCTGCTGTACAACTAATATCCACACAACCCTGATCCCCACCCCCTGCCCTCTTGACCACTACACGCCTCTCAACACAGACGAGGTCACCAGATGAAGCCCTTGAACGACTGTCTCTCTTATTACCTCAACCGGAGACAGCAGGACCCGACTTCTCCGACCTGGCTTCTATTTCACGATACGGACGAATACCTTTTTCCGGTCAACGTTACTCAGGCCATCCCTCAAGCGCTGCAGGCGCACAACGCCACCTGCTGCGTACTGGTGAGCTGTCTGCGCACAGGAGGGATGGGGGGGTGATCGTCATACCGTGCATGCTGCTGCTGTTGTTAAGGCGATGATGATAACAGAGTTTGTTTTCGTCCACCCGATTGATGGATGAGTACCTTTTCTTGCCAACCCTGTTTCACGTCACGGAATAGTACCTTTTTCGTGCCAACCCTATTTCACGAGACGGATTAACTTTTTCCTGTCAACCTTAACTCACGACACAGACGAGTACCACCTTTTTCTTGCCAACTCTGTTTCACGACTCGGGCGAGTACCTTTGTTCCTGTCAACCCTATTTCACGACACGGATGAGTACCTTCTTTCCTCTCCAAATTTATTGCACCACACGGAGTAGTACTTGTAAATCTAGCTTCTGCGTATTGATGAGCTGTCTGCGCACAAGGGGGGGGGAGGGGGGGGGGGGGGGGCTATGGCGTTGTGTATGAAATGCTTTGCCGTGCTAGCGATGGTAACAGTGTGCATTTTCATCAATCGAGAATAAAAAAAATTACATCGAACAAAATCATGAAGAGTCATCCCACGGTAGGGGTTGCAGTTGTATGATTGCGCCAAAAGGTCCCTGGGCGATTGAGTTCCTCATGTCAGGAACTGCCGGTCAATGAAGTAATTTCGCGAGTACATTTCATGTTTGGACTAAGGCGTAGAAGCTTGGTCGGTTTGTGCGACCGAATGCCTTCGAAGTCATGTAGTATCGGGTGAGATATTGAGTTCCTCATGTGAGGAGCTCAGGGACTGATGCTGCAACCCTATCATACCCGTGGGATGGCTCTGAATGCGTAATTCCTTGAAGCGCTGCAGCGCCTGACGGTACCTGCTGCGTGCTGGTGAGATACCGGAGGATTTTCCTCTAGTGTGTGGTGCCTTGCCGTTCTTGGTCTTGGTTTGCTCCTAGGAGGGGGTTGTATAACGGTTACCAGGTAGGTTTTTTCAGCGATGCTGATGCCCAGGTTTGCTTTTTTTTTATCCGCCAGAGGATTAAAACAATGAAAACCGCACATACATACACACGTAATTTCTTTCGCGATACGGACGAGTACCTTTGTTGCGGTTGACGCTTCTCAGGCCATCTCGCCAGCGCTGCAGGCGCACAATGCCCCCTGCAAGCATACCGGTGAGCTCTCTGCGCACAGCGGGGAGGGGGCGCTGTGCGTAGGGCACTGTATGTACTTGTTCTGTCATGGCCATGATAACAAACGGTATTTTCAGGTTTTCAAGGGTCCAGTGAGTTCTAGCGGGTCGGGCCGGGTGAGAGTGAACCGACCCGACCTGACCCGACGCGACCCATCCCGTGAGACATCCTGACCCGACGCGACCCATCCCGTGAGACATCCTGACCCGACCAGACCAGACCCGACCCGACCCGACCCGACCCGACCTGACCCGACGCGACCAGTCCCGTGAGACATCCTGACCCGACCCGACTCGACCCGCAAGAGTTTAGAAACCTCCTGGCCCGGCCCACGGGTTGGATCACGCCCGTTGAAAAGCCGTATAAATTATTTTCACCATTTTCGAAGATTGAAGACATAGAAACGAACAAATATGCTTATGCACGACATTACATTACCCGCCTGGTTAGTTTTTCATCGTTTTCGAAGATTTCAGAGAAACGAATATATAAGTATGCATATATACGGAAATATATTACTCACCTATCAATTTTTATACGAGTACGCGGTATGTAATTCGATCGCGGTTCATGTTTAGTGAGTTTCCCTTCCCCCCCCCCGTTTTTTTCGTTCTTTATTTGGTTATGCCTCCAAGCAAAGCGCATTCAGGTCAGCAGTGCAGGCTTCCGGGTAACCCGGAGAGGTCTGGTGATATATATGAATACCTAGCAAATTTCAATTATATAAATTGAAAGAAAAAAACTAAAGTATGCCTACACTATACACAGATTGATTAACATCACCCTGTGGAACCTGATACAAGCTACACTTGTAGCTCTAAGGGGAGTCGCCGACCTATATCCTTAATGAGGACACACACCCACTAACACGCGCGATCGGAGTATCACACACAGCTTGCAAAGATGAATTTCGACGAAATCTTCTTAATTTCACAGCTGGAGTATATTTTTATTTCTAAAATATATGTTCGCACAGTTTGTCTTTTTTTTTTTTTTTTTTTCATCCTCCGGCGGATGGGGAAAAATAAAGCTTTAGCTCACCACACAGTTTGTCGTGAACAAACAACATAAGCTTCTTATACCACGCCCTTGTACGATCGACCGCTTTTTGTTTTTGGTGCGGTCTCGTCCGATTTATTTCTGTCGTCTCCCCCTAAACGTGCACCGGTCGCTGTTTCTTTTCTGGTGCGTTCTTGTCCGTTCTTTTTTTATATATACATATCCTCCGGCTGATTGGGAAAAATAAAGCTCATCAAACTTGCACGTATTTTCATACACGTCGTGTGTCATTCTAACTCAATTTCGTTCTTTTTGTTTCTTCCCCCTTTTTTGTTTCTTGGTGGAACGATACTTCGCCCCCCAGGCGAAGCGCGTTCAGTACGGCAGTGCAGGCTATCGGGAAACGCCCAGAGGTCTAACGCTGGAAAATTTCCTCATGCACGCGCCCGCGAGGTCTGCAAAAGAGAACCGACTCCCAAAGGTAAGGACTGAAGACTGAAAAGAAAACGCGTTTTTTTTTTTGTCCGGTGCCCATATTTGGCCGTGGCTGACAGGACGTACCAGATACAGATATTACTAGTGATAAGAGTACCAACGAGTTTTTTTTTTTTTGAAAAGGGGGGCGTGTTTTTGGGTGTTTTTCTCTTCTGGATCAGAGAAAGCGTCGACCCAGCACCCAACCCCAAACCTGGCCAACACGCGGCTAGGTGTACGTATTGGTAGTAGTACCGTTATTGTCGCGGATTGCGCAGCTGGGATAACAACGGGGACCGCCGACAGGAACAGCTCACGCTGGCGCTATAGTGGGATCCGAAGGACACGCCAGCTAGCGCTTGGGTTGCGAAGGCAATTGAGTTAAATCGACACACAACGCGTATGAAAATGCGTGGAAGTGTGGTGAGCTTAAGCTTTATTTTTTATTTTTTTTGCCCATCCGCCGGAGGACGAGAAAAAAAAAAGAAAAAGAAGAGTATAATGTTTTGCTTCTGTACCTGGTATGTATTTAGTATATTGCTGTTGACGAATCGTACCAACTTGCTACCTTGGGATGAAGAACGTGTAGAACCTAACAGTATCGTTGATAGCGTTTGCTGTTGATGTTCATCCTGACAGCATCCGCAGGACAAGCAAGCGGCCGGCGTATAACTTAGCTTGCTTGCAAAGATTAGTATCGACCCTAAATTTAACGAAGTCACAGCTGACGTGCTTGGAAGTATTTTTGAGATATACACTACCACTGCTGTGCGACGTTTGTTATTGTTGATATCATTTTGTTGTTGGTGTTGACCCTGACATCATCCATTGGAGTCATATATATTTAAAGGGTACGTAATACGTCTGTAAAAACGAGCGGCCGGTGTATCACGCAGCGTGCAAGCATGAGTATCGACCCCTAACCCTTTTAGAGCCCCCGAACCCCTCCCTATACTAACTTCGAGTAAATTTGTCCCCAAAACGGGTTTCCAGTTGTAAAGGGGTTGCATTGATCGAACTCACAGCTGACGCACTTAGCATAGCATAGTTTTGTCAAATATACTGCTGTCTTAGCCTGAGTGCTTATACCCCCGACAGCTCGGGGGCCTGAAACCGATTCCCCTTCCGCGTTCCTAGGCCGTGCTCGACTTGAATCCCCCTCGGCTCCGAAACTTGGCTTCAACCCCGGGGACAAAAAATATTTATCCCCGCTTTTCGCAAACGCCTGACCATTCTGTTGAAAATTGTTTGTTTTCCTTACATATCTGGCTCCGTGTCTCTACGTACAGGTGGTGCTTAACCTGAACCCCTCGCAACCGGGGCTGGGTGAGATAAACCGGGGGACACAAAATGGTTATCTTCGTTTTGGGCAAACGCCTGACCATTACATTGAAACTTGTTTGTTTGCCTTACGTATTCGGCTCCGTGCCCCCACCTATAGGTGGTGCTTAACCTGAACTCCTCGCAATCGGAGCTGGGTGACATAAATCCGGGGACTCAAAATGACTATCCCCGTTTTGGGGAAACGCCTGACCATTCTGTTGAGCAATATTTGTTTTCCTTTCTTTTTTGGCTCCGTGCCCTTAGGTGGTGCTGAACATGAACCCCTCGCAATCGGATCTGGGTGAGACTAACCCGGGGACATAGAGTAGCCATCCCCGTTTTGGGAAACGCCTAACCATTTTGTTGAAAATTGCTTGTTTTCAGTACGTATTTGTCTCCGTACCGCTACTTGTAAGTGTTGCTCAGCCTGAACCCCTCGCACCCGGTGCGTGATAAACCCGGGGACACGAAATAATTATCCCCGTTTGGGGGAAACGCCTGACCATACCGTTGAAAATTGTGTATGTTTGCTGACTCTGTCTGCGCCCCTATACAGGTGATGGTTAACCTGAATCCCTCGCACCCGGAGCTGGGCGAGATAAAGTCTCGCTTGCCCAGCATGCACGGGGTGAGCAAGGACGACTGTAAGTGCGACAAGGCCTCAATCACGGAGCTTCGCATCAATCATTACCTGGGTAGCACGGGAGACTTCGTGGACAAGACCAGGCGCTATTGGCAGGTGTGTGCCTGGGAGGGTCCCCTCTAGTGTGTGGCGCGTTGTTGTTGTTGTAGATGTCGTTGGTGTTATTATGTTGTTGTTGTTGTTGTTGTGGATATCGTTTGTGTTATGTTGTTGTTGTCGTTGTTGCTGTTGTTGGTCGTTGTTTTGTCGGTCGTTGTTGTGGTTGTTGTTGGTGGTGGAGGTTTCGTTGTGTCCTTCAACGAGCTTCGCGTCAAGTATTTGCCTGGGTAGCATGGTAGAGCTCGTGGACAAGACCAGGCGCAATTGGCAAGTGTAGCTTGTTGCTGTTCTTGCTATCATTGTTGTTGGTGATGGTGACTTAGTTTCGTCGCGCCAAATTATCGCCACAATCTACTGCTGTTTCAGTTCCTACCCGGCGACATGATCTATAGGCCATGCAGACCATGTAGACTAGGGATCTGTCTTCGCTGAAAGACACAGATCCTATACATGTGTGTGACATGTTTACTCCCAACATCTTAACCCATTCCCAACATCTGTTTTGTTTCTAGTCTAACTCCAAGTGTTTTGTCCCCGTGTCGGGACTGCGGTGCTAAACGGGTTAACGCATTCACCGCTGGAAACCCTTTTGGGGGAATTTTTACTCCAAGTTAGTATAGGGAGATATTTTGGGGCTCCAAACAGGTCAAGCGCCGTCGCCTACTGTGTTGACCTCATGTATCATCCACCGCTCTCCCTGGCGCGACTCCGCGCGCCACGCATGCCATCCCTGACCCAGGAAAACCATAGCATCGACAAGGTGGAGAAGTATCTCGAGGATCGCGATGTAAACGTGGTTACTTCTAATGCCATCACGCACTGGGCTTGCGCGACGCGCGAGATTTTGGCCCGAGTCATCGGGGGGTTGGATCTGGACGCCGGTCGACCTCTGCGGGTGGAAAACGTGGTGAGCTTGTATAAAATCAGGGCCATGATATGCCAGGCCTTATTCGAAGTACCCAGGGGCCGGGTATCCATTACTGCGCTATTACGATAGCATTTTTTTTTGTTGTTGGCATAATGCGTTGTTTTTTGGTTACCTTAGAACTGCAACAAACAACCTCCACACTAGGTTCAAGTAAGTTGTCTCCTTGATAGAGGTCTACCTCTTGTTGGCTAAGATATGTTTCGAATGACGGCCTCCTCAACCCTTGTAGAGCCCCCAAGCCCTTCCCTGTACTATTTTCAAGTAGTTTTTCCCCAAAAATGGGTTTCCATTTGTAAAGGCGTTATCCGAAAGTCGTCGGAAAGTGTCACTTTTGTTTTGCAATGGTCGATGTTTTTCATAGTGTCATCGAGTTGCGCTTCCTTAACCCCTTTAGAGCCGTCAAAGCCCTCCCTATGCTAGCCTCAAGTAATTTTTCCCCAAAAAGGGTTTCCAGTTGTGAAGGCGTTAACCCAAAGCATACTAACTGCTATTAAATTTGTCCCCAGAAAGGGTTTCAATTTGTGAAGGCGTTGACCCAAAACTGTCGGAATAGATATATTTTTTTCTTGTACCGAGGCCATGGAGTCTGTTTATCCGAGTTGTTGCGCGAGCTTACCGAACAAGTTGGCGGCCCGGATCTTTGGGGCGGTGGGCTGTTCGCGTTTGCGAGCTAGAAAGCACTTCCTGGTCGGATCGAGGTACGGGCGTAGACCCCACCCAACCCCTAACCCTAGCCCTAACCCTAACCCTGACCCTGACCCCAATCCGGACCCAAAGCGGGCGAGAAATGGGCGAGTAACCCGGCTGCGCCGCTTTTGGAAATTTGTTTATTATTCCGATCTGTGCACCACCACATAGCCCGTCGGCCAATGAAAGCGTAAAACTACCCTTCAAGATCCGGGCGCTTCCAAAAAGGGTTTCCAGTTGTGAAGGCGTTAACCCAAAGTATACTAACTTGGGTAAATTTGTGGTTTCCATTTTTGTAAAGGCGTTGACCCTAACCTGTCGGAATAGTTGGGTTTTTTTTCTGTACCGAGGCCATGGAGTCTGTTCGTCCGAGTTGTTGTTGCGCTTTCAGTTTCCTCAAAAATGAGTAGTTTGTGTGAGAGGTGTAGGTCGCTTCAAGCGAGGAGGAGCCTCATGCAGAAAATCGGCGCATCTCTCGTGGCGCAGTATGTGTCGAAGCCTATTCGGTTGTCAGGGAGCTGGGTCTCGGCACCGGTCGCTCTCTGCAGGTCGAAAAAATATAGGGGCTCTTCGCGGGTCAGGCCGAGTCGTGGTAACTCGTCCCGACCCGCGATATTTAAAAACCTCTTGACCCGACCCGACCCGACCCGACCTGTGAGATCCCAAACACCTCCTGACCTGACCAACCCTCCGCTCGCCCCGCGAGGTTTTGATAACCTCCTGGCGTGATCGACGGGTCGGGTCATGACCCATGAAGAGTCCTGGAAAGAAACATGATTTGTTGCATCGACCGATCGCTCTGTCGGAAGCGCGTCCCTCGAGGTCACCTTGAGACCATCCCATGGGCATACCTTTGTGATACCTTATGGTCTTGCTACGGCCGCATGCGTATGATAGCTCTGTCGGAACCAAAAGCGCCAAGCTCACCTCGAGTCTTATCTTGACACCACACTTTTGTGAGCGCTATGGCTGGCCCTGCTGATGATGCTTTCGGTTCGTATCCCGCCGACCCCCCCGCCAGCATAGCTCTATCGCAAACAGACGTCTCGCGCTCAGCTTGGGTCCACCCCGCGGCCATAGTCTTTTTTCATGTAATTGACCCTGCCGGTGACGCCTTGATAGCTCTGTCGGAATCAGAGGCCACAAGCTCAACTCGAGTCCGCCTCGAAACCACAGTTGTGCGAAAACTATGGCCCACGCCTGCTGCTTCCATTGCATATGCTGCCTACCTCCACCAGCACAGCTCTACGAGAAACAGGCATCTCGAGCTCAACTTGAGTCCACCCCATGACGCGCACACACTCTTGTTTAATGTGCGGACTCTGCTGCTGCCGCATACATTCAAAGGTCTGTCGGACACGAGACGCCTCGAGCTCATCTCGAGTCCACGCTTCTGCGAAAACTATGGCTCTTGCTGCTGATTCCTATTTTCTTGTGCCACTTACCCCCTGGATGCTGATCGAGTCCCCGACTCCCGACCTCCCGTTTACCTCCCGCCCGCCCGCCCTGCCTCTTTGATGCTCCGGTGCCCCGACCGCGTTCGTTCGTGGGGTGGCATGATCGCGTGGTATGATCAGGCAACGTGACTGACACCAAGACGAGCGACAGATTTTTGACTGGGCGCTCTTTAAAGGCAGCGGGTGGCGCTTCGGTCACAGCGTGTACGGGACCTTCATCGTTGGCGGGATCTTCGACGTTTTTCGTCGTATTTCCGAAAGTGTGCCGGATTTTACGACGGATTTTCGCCGGATTTTCGACGTATGCTGGATGTCCGGCGTTTGCCGGTGCTTGTCGATGTTTGCCGGATTTTCCAAGCGTGCGGGATTTTCGATATATATATTTTTTTGCGGGGCTTTCAACATGTACCAGATATTTGTTTCGACGTATTTTGCGGGATTTCGGGGTTTTGAACATGTGCCGGATATTTTTTGACGTATTTTGCCGATTTTTTTAACATGAGCCCAAGTTTCCAACGTTTTCGGGTTTTTGAAGAGAGCCAAAAACAGTTTTGTTGGTGTGCAAGACTGGTTTGTGTTTTTGGCGTGATATCGTACGAGCGCTCGTGTGTGTCGCGTAGTTCGTTATTTTTGCGGTGGCAAACTTGGTTTTTCGGGTACTTAGTTTGCACGCAAGCACGTGTGTTTGTTGTCTGTTAAATTGTTTTTCGTCAATAAACAGCCCTGGTTTAATCGTTATCTTATGCAGGTAGCGTTTCAACGAGCCATTGGCTATTTCGAGGATAAACATCACAAAATCTGGATGAATACCCTAGGCAAACTTCTTGACTCCTAGTGGTTCAGTTATTGAGATGCATGGCTGGTTTAATGGGCATACCGCTTGAGCGCGAGTCTGATTTAATAGGTACCAATATGGACGGGCATGTAACGACTGTTGGCGCTCTACATTAGTATGAACACCGAAACAGTCCTTATATATTGGTTCAGAGTGGTATCTTAATTTGCACGCAGTTTGTTGCTCGTAGCGTACCAACGAGTCTTTTTTGACGGGTATCTTAAGTCGAACGCGAGTGGGGGCTATAGCGTGTTTCGAGGGTGGAGATGAATATGGAAGAAAATCTTGGAATGCGCCCTACGTACCTTTCGAGAGACATGGCAGGTTTAATGGGTGTCTTCGTGATTTTTTTTAAGCAACATGTCGTCAGGATCCCAGATTACGACAAATGCCGATCAAGGATTTTCCACCATTAAAATCCCAACGTGAAGATTTGACCGATCAGATGACTGCGGGCTTGAAAAAAATTCTTTATCTGCAGGCGGGCTGTTGCTAGCACTTTAGCGAGAGTTCTCGTTTATCCGGTATCTTCGTTTTGCGTGCAAGTTTTTGCTAGCATGTCAAGCTAGGCCCTGCTTTAATCAGTGTTACTTTGAACGCCGGTTGCTGCAAACTTTTCAGCGAGAGTCTCGTTTGGTGGGTGTCTTGAGGTTGCACGCTGGCTGTCGCTAGCGTTCCAGCGAGAGGGTCTAGTTTAACGACTGTCTTGGCTTTGTCTGCTTACGTAGAGTAAGTGTGGTTGTCTTTGGCGCTCCGGCGAAGGTCCAGTTTAACGAGTATCTTTATTCTGTCTGTGCTTGGACACAAAATGATAGTTGTGTTGGCATTTCAACGAGAGTCTGGTTGGTTTAGCGGGCATCTTAGCGTGGAAACACAATGGTATAGCAGCATGACTGTCAGCGAGCGCGAGTCTGTATTTTATTTTTGTTCCGTCTCCGCACGTCACGTCTGTTTTTTATCCCCACCTTGCTCTGATTGGCTGAGGTCTGGATAACAGTCCTGGTCGGCGCGGTAGCGGATGATTTTCAACTTGGTGGAAATCGGTAGGTAACACACAGGACAAATTCCGATCTACATCATGTAGATCGTATATACGTCAGTAATGATATATTTTGCGGGCAGTATAGATCCAACCCAGGAAATGTGAGCTAGATCAATCACAAGATCATACGGCTCCCACCCGGCGACATGGTCTATAGGGCATGCAGATCATATAGACCAGGGATCTGTCTTTTCTGAGTGACAGATCCTGTAGATCATGAGAACAGATCTGATATGTGGTAGGTGATGTGTGAAGGTGTTGGTCCTGTCGACGACGCTAAATGTGAAGGTGTTACTCTTACTGGACGATCGGGATACATTGTCGATCAATTATAGTTCCAGCCCAGAGTATTCCCTATAAACACAGTGCGGTGGACCTATTATGTTCGCCCTTCGCTGTCCTGTGCTTTGGTGTTTGTCGTTTCGTTTTGTGTTGTTCACGCTGTTTTGTTTTGTCATGTGTGTGACGTTTCGTTCGTTGTTGTTTTCGTTTTATTTGTTTTTGTTGTCTCGCCGCCTTTATCGCTTCGTCATGTTTTGTGTTCGATGTTGGTGTTTGTTGTTTGGGGGTTGGTGGGGTGACGGAACGAATACATAGAAATGGTCGTGGGAGACTGGCGCACGCTCGCCTACCTATCAGTAGAAAACCTGCGAGGATACCCCAGGACGGCGAGACTATGGGGCACGCATGCCTACATATCAGTAGGAAACGCGCAAAAATGTCCCAGGGCGGCGGGAGCATGGGCAAAAATGCCTACATATCTGTAGGAAACCCGCGAGGACATCCCAGAATGACCTCGAATGCCGCAAGACGCGATAGAGTCGTTTTCTCAAAGCGAGGGGGCTCCAGCGGTCGAGATATAGCCTCTAGCGATCGATGCTCTGATGTTTCTTGTTGTACGGGATAGCACTATCCCTGCCGTGCTGGCTTATTGTCTCATGCTTTTTTGTTATGCCCGTCCCCCACCCCACCGCTCTTGGGTTTATTTCGACGGCGGCGCAGTCCGTGTAAAAGAAACCGCAAGCAGGAGTCCTACCAAGGGTGCCCTTAGGGCTCGCGAAGCGGTCGAGCTGTTTTATCTTTTGAGGTCCCGGTGTAGCGGCCACAAGAGTGACAGATGTAGGAGCCATCCAGTTGGAGCATGAAACGAAATGATAGATATAAATAATCTACAGTAGTGCATATGGTGGGGGTGTGTGTGCTGCAGTGTGGTTTGGCAATCTAGGCGGATGCAGATTTTGCATTGTAATCGTGTACTAACAAAACATTTTGAGATCGACTATCTAAGTGCAGGGTGGAGGCAGCAGTGTGATGATGATCAACCATCTAGCGGGACCTTGCAGCGCAGTGTCATCAACAATCTGGTTAGGGCAGGCAGCAGCAGCAGCAGCAGTGTGACGTAGGGGAACCTTGCAGCAGCGTTTTCATGGTCAACAATCTCTTTCGAGCATTTCAGCGCTGTTGTTATCTAGTGGGAGCGTGCTGCAGCGGTGTGACGATGAACACCCTAGAAAAGCAAGCTGGCAGCGGGCAGTGTGATATTATAGTGGGACTTGAAGCATTGTGGCCAACAGTCTTGCGGGAGCACATGCAGAAAGAAGTGTTTTTCGAGGAGCATGCCACCGCATAGCAATGTCATCAACCTATCTGGGGGGAGCATGCAAGCAGTACGATCAACAATCGTGCTAGCCCGCAGTGTCGGAACCCTCCTGGCGTTCTAGCTCGAATACACCTTCCCCCGTCCCTTCAGCAGGCCCGTCTGTCCCGTATGGCTGGTGCTGCAATCAATCGTCTTTTTTTTTCTTTTTTTTCCACAGTTCCAGAAGGGCTATAGTTACTAATACTCCGAGTACATATTTTGGTCGTCCTGCTATCACAGGCGTCAATCTTAACATGTGTTGTTGTCCATCTATGGGGCAGGTGTTTTGCAGGTTTAATCACGGGTCGTGACTGAAGCCGCGGATTGGGTGTATATTATTGTTTTCCAAAACCTGATTGGTGAAGTCGGATTGGGCCAGGAAGTATTCTATATCTCACGGATCGGGTCGCGTCGGGTCAGGAAGTTTCAAGTGCCCCGAGCGGGTCGGGTCTCCCTAACACCGACCCGACTCGACCCGAGAAAGCTCTGGTAATTTTTGTGGATGTTGTGTCGGCGAGGCTAAGAAACGGTTAGCAACGTGCGCGTAGTGTAACGTCTCGGCGTGTTAGCTTATTTTCCGTGTTTTGGGTCAGCTATTTTTTGTGTTCATTTTTTCGAGGTTGTGCTTCGCCCGGGTTGGGATATTGTGTTCTGTCTCGTGCCGGAGGGGGTCCTATAGGGTAACTGCTGGCGTTATTTGGTCGAAGGGACTTTCCTAGGGGTTTGGATGGTGCCTCGTAGGGAATATGTTATGGGGTACCCAAGCATTCGAAATGATTGTTTTGGTCACACTCGGGTGTGTGCCTGAGTCTGGGTACCCCCAGCGTGTGTTTTTTTGTTTTGGCCATACTCGGGTATGTGCGCGGGTATCCCCAAGGTATCCCCAGAGTATATATCCCTTCACGGCCGGAACCATGCGGGGAGTTTTTTTTAGCGACACGCAAAAAAAATTAGGCGAGTTGTTTGTGGAATTTGAACACGCATCGACTAGACAAGAGGCGAACAGGCCTTTGGTGGTATGGAGACCATAGCGCATGGCAGGAGTTCAGAGTATGCCAGGAGTTGAGAGTAGGGCCGATGCGATGCTACGCGTGTGGGATGGTGTGTGAGGTGCATGGGCGCGGGCGGGCGCGATTGGGGTGAGGGAGCGAAGGAAAAATCGCGGGGCATGGGGAGCTGAAAGTGATCCCCAAAAGAGTGCTTCAAAAATGTGCTTCAAAAATCGCCTAGGAAAATTGCTTCAAAAGGTTTTACCTACAGTAGTAAGCACGTTCTTCATGAAAATGTGCTTCCGAAAAAGTGACAGCAAGACAACAATTTTTGCTTCAAAGTTTATGTTGCGAGAAGGGGATCGGAAGAATAAAGTACTAGGAATACAAGCGGGCGACTAGGGTTGGTGCAGGGACCACTGAAAAGTTGGGATAGTGTTCCCTGGACAAGATGCCGCTTAACGCGGTGGGGTTCTGTAGCGTATGACCATGTTATTTTTGCCTTAACTCATCACAACCATCTAGTCCGCAGTCACAAGACAGGCTTCAATATTTTTGGATGGGAAAGAAACAAGCAAATCGGGAAGTAAATTCAAAATAAAATAACTAAAAAATCGCACCTAGCAAAGACAAGCAACGCACACGTCCTGCACGCACCAGATACCTCTATAGATCGTGGTCTATGTAGGAAGTATACAGCAGTAGTCTCAGGCGTACAATAACGACAACAGGAGATCTACGTAGATCTAGTCTATGCTGTTGGCTTCCCTCCTGACAAAACCGATCAATAAGTAGAATCCCCCAGTAACCAAAGGAGGAAAAAAAACTGCCAATACAAGGTATACTCCGACGGCATGGTCCAATCGAAGGCCCTCGGGGGTGAGATGCAATACAAAAGAGCGGACGTTGAGATAACCGCCGACAACGAGTAAACTTCTGAAATCCACGGGCAAAGGTGGGGAGGGCAAATGCACGACAAAACACGCAAACAAATCATGTACAAGTAGGGGGGGGGATGGTTCGTTTGTGTACAAACGACTTGTCTCACGTGCAGCCTACCACCTCTGCTCTACGTGCGCTCGCTCTTCTACGCGAGAATTGCTCTAGGCGCTGCCTCCCAGGGGGCTGGCTCGCATGTTCGAGACTTACCCATGGCATTCTCGCTCTGCCAACAAACTCAAGATTCTATCGTAAACCAGTGAAATATCTCACGTCTCACGCCTCGGCATCCTCTCACTACTAATGTATGTCATAAAGAATGGGTTTTATGGTTTTCGTGTACCGGTTGATGAACATCTCCCTGTTGGTCCTGGTACATGCTAGTTCTACGGGGGGTCGCGGACCTATATCCTTAATGAGGACACGCACCCAGTAACACGCGCGATCGGAGTATCACACACAGCTTACAAAGATAAGTTTCGACGAAATCTTTGACCTCACAGCTCGAGTGTATGAAGTATTTCATTTTTTTTAAATATGCCACTCACCTCATAACGTCCGATCTGTAAACCATTATGTACCCCGGAACCCCGCCACTTTTTTCAACCTACCTATACCTTGTTCGCACTCTAAAAGACGCAATTCGTTGTTCTGAGGCTCATAACCTCTTGAGGACCTCTTCACCCTCACCCAAACAACCTGAGCTTAATAAAACTCTAAAAGTGTAACCCGCCCGACGAACAGTAGGTCGAAAGCGAATACTTTCGGGGGGGGGGGGGGGACTCAGACAATAGGACATTCCATCCATATTGGGTTACCTCCCCAACTGAGGGTACGGTAGCTACCCCAACTGAGGAATCGGTATCAAACCAGAAAAAAAAATAGCCAAAAAAAAGAGCTTCTACCCCTCCCTGGTAATTCATAGCACGCGTGAAAACATGTGCTCCCAAAATACCACGGTCCTGTTCTGAACAGGTGTAAAACACGGCGAAGCTCCAAGTTGGCCCCGGAAAGCCGTTCGAAGTCGCTGCAGCCGCCTTCAATATTTACCATACCTCGCGTCACCACCACACGAAGCGCGAACGCTAAGACCAGCCGCGATTATTGCGATAGGCCTTAAACTCTGCTTCAATGGAGGTGAATTCTACTCTCACTGTCAATGCAGACGGAAGCTTCCATGCAACCAGAAATTACTTCCGTATTCCTCTTGTCCTTTGCTGATGGCGATACAAAAACCGCTTTCGAGTGTCTCTCTGCCACGAGACCTTCCCCCCCCCCCCCTTCCCCCGTCACGCCTCTCTGCTAGCCTGATGCAAAAGCCGCCTAAGCTCCAAATTGGCGCGGGAAAGCCTCCCACAATCACTGCAGCCGGACCTGACATCGCCACACGAAGCGCCAGAGCTAAAACAGCCGCGATTGTCGCCATTAAATTCGATGGTGGTGTCGATGCTATTGGTCTTACCACCGCCTTGACTTTTGGCTTTACTAGTGCCAATGCCGAAGCTCTTCGCACCACCTTGCCTTCTGACCTTGTTACTGTCAATGTTGATGGTTCTTGTGCGGCCGTGGGGTCGGGTTTTAGTACCGGTTTTGGTTTTCCCGGTGTTAGTGTGGCGGCGGCGGGGGTTGACCCATGCGGGTTTCGCTTGGGGTTCCATATTGGTGACGTTGGTGGTACTATCCAGAGGGTCTTCCGGCTTCTCCTGCTGCTCCTGCTGCTGCTTGTCCATTGGCAGGGTGCCTCTGAAACTGACACGCGCGCGACAACACAAAATATCAAGTGTAATCATATTAGACGCACGCCGCTTAGGGTATTTAGACTAATACTTTGATGCATTTTTTTATGTGTAGTTTTAAGCCATTTGGTTTCGATAGTATTGTTCCCAAAAACACACACAAAAAAACGTACTAGTGTAACTCTACGATGGTTAACGCCGAAAACAATTGTATCGTACTAATAATTGAGCCTTTCAAGTTAGTTGCCGAGTTGGAGGAAAACGAAAGCCAAAGCGGTGCGGCTCTTGCTGTAGATTTGTTGGCTACGCGATCAACCCACCCATATGTTTAGAACTTTCTCAGACGTGTGCGTCGATAGGAGTAGCACTTGTTCAGGGCTTTTCACGGGTCATGATCCGACCCGCGGGTCGGGTCAGAAGATTATCGAAACCCCGCGGGTCGATTCGGGTCGGGCCAGGAGGCATTCGAAATATCACGGGTCGGGTCGGATCGGGTCAGGAGGTTGCCCAAATCGTACTGGCCGGGTCGGGTCACCCTGACCCGATCCGACCCGCCAGAATTGATACGACCTATGAAAGCCCTGCATTTATTGACCGAATTGTTTCTGCTTGACGAGGCTCCTAACCTATTAGCTATGACTAACTAACTCACTACCCAACACCGTCGGAAGATCACCTGCGTTTTACAACAGTACAAACACGTCGGATAGATGAGATGATCTATCCCCAGTTGATGCTCTAGATCTTTCGGGGAAGATCTGTATGATCTGAATAGCTCATGTTACCGGGCGGACCGTACGATCTGCACGACCTAGCAAAGGTTTCCGGGGTTGGATCTGTACCCCTGTATATATCGGATCGTGCACAGCAATCTCATAACGGCAGATACAGGATCTAGTGTAGACGATCTATATGATCTATATGATCTACGATTGATCTAGATAATCTAGATAATCTATATGATCTATATGATCTATATTATCTATATTATCTATATGATTTCTATGATTTACATTATCTATATGATATATATGATCTGTATGATCTATACGATCTATAAGATCTATATGATCTATATGATTTAGATCTTCATCTATCCTAGGTGTGCAATAGTGGCATGAAGTTTCATCAACCTCTTTGGGACTTCACAAGGGGAAAAAAAAACGTCGGGAAAAGAACAGACGACTACAGCATCGACCAACACGATATCCCGGACTGCTATCAATATGGGTAAGAGGTGTGTCCGAACCGCAATACAGGGAGCTGTGCGATACGCGTGTATCACAGCATGACGATACTCCTACTGCTGCATACGCTGCCTAGACCCTTAGTCAGATCGCGCTCGTCACTTTGGTCCATACGTATACACGGGGTCCCAAAGGGATTGACAGCTTAGGGCATGCTGTTGTTCTCGCATTAACTCGCATAATCAAGTCCGCGGTCACAGGACACATTCCACTCACTCTGAAGTGGCAGATTACCCCAGGAAAAAACGTAAAACACACCAAAAGTGGTTCGCGTATATATAATAGCTGAAGCGCGTGATATATCCGGCAAAACATATAAAAATGAAATCGGAGGTCGGCGTACGTACGTGCCAGGCCCATCCATGTGATTGTCCAACTGTTTTACTTTCCTTTTTGGGCGATGTACAGCGCTCCTCAATAGGTTAGGATCCTCAGAAAAATCGTTGCACCCCCACCGCAGTATGCCTCCTCATTCAGTACTCCCTTCTAAAGACTCATCCCATGCTCTAGGGGTGCAACACAGTTTCCTTAGCTGCCATCACGAGGAGCTCGATATCTCACCCTATACGTAGACGTCGAAGGCGTTCGTTCGCGCAACCGAGCCAATTTTCTATCCGCTAGTGCTAAGTTATTAGTGGGGTATTGGTCCGTTTGCCACTTGCAAAAGGTTAACCAATAGCTTACCTAAACTAAGCCTTATAACACTCTCCCCCCCTGAAACGGCGGGATAGGTGATCGGCCGGATATACGAGCGGACCTGTCAATATCCAAGCGGTTTCATTTCCTGGGGATACCGGGGAGAGTATTTCTCAAGTTCGACATGGGGAAAGTCTGAAAAGTGTGTTATTGTGGATGGTGGTGGGATTCGAACCCATGACCCCCCCAAAAAACCATGGTCCTGCCTACGACGCCATTTGTTAAGTTATTAGTGGGGTAATAGTCCGTTCGACCACTTGCGAAAGGTTGAACCAATAATAGCTTACCCAAACTAAGCCTTATCAACACTAGTCCTAAAAACAACCGTTGTACTCGTAAAATTGCCATACCAACCGATAGTCCCGCGCTTGAGGAGTTCAACCGGTCAGACACAATTAGTTAATCCAACAACTGCAGCCCCTACCGAGGGACGGCTCCGAACCCATTCCACCCCGTCCTTTACATGTATCCAATCTTCAAGTAATGGGGAAGCCCCAACCATCTCCTTCTCAGATAGGTGTTCGTCAAACGACCCCCCCCACGATATTACGCAACAACAGGTGCCGAAGTCCGGCATCACAAGCGGTTTTTCAGTAGGATTAGTAGCTCGCTCGTCCCTTTATGCGACTCGCCGTAACACCTCACGGTGCTTCGCATTTGGTGCACGCAATATCCACCTGGTCGGTGAAATCCCGACGTGCTCCCCGCCGGCACTGTAGAGATGCGAGGGTGTATGGTCTTACGGACTCGGCCATGCATGACACGATGCCAACTCCCGCCCCCCCCCCCCCGGCCCCCACGCCGCTTCACTCAGGTGAAAACCCGGTGTGCTCTGCTCCGTGCCGGCATTACGGGAATGCGAGGGTGTATGTTCTCTAGACTAAGACCATCCACGAATGCGAGTACCCTCCCGCCTCCCCCAACTGGCCTGGCCATTGAAAGTCGGACGTGCTCCGTCGCGGCATGGTGGCGATGCGAGGATCTATGGTCTTAAGACTACGGTCATATATGATACTGAGTGCCCCTCCCTCCCCCTGGACCCTCACCTCTCTTGTAGCCTCATCCTTGCCTCTTGCTGTACCACGTCAACGAGTCGCCGGCCGAGCCTTGCGCAATCCTCGGACGCCTCTACGGCCCTGATGACAAGCACACACGGCAACAACAGCTACGGCTGTGAGTTAGCCGTCTATGTATGTACCCGACTAGGTTACTAGTTGGCTAGGCATTACAGTCAACTGACTTCGAGAACAAAAAGTGTGCTTATTTAAGCCTGTCACTACTGCAGAGCGGAGCTAGCTCGAGGAAGAATCCCATAGCCCCAGTACATACCGAAAAAATATTAGAAAAAACAATAACCAAAAAACGGAAATTCCAACGACTTGCGGTAGCGCTTCCTAGGCTGGGGATATGTATATATATATGTACTCGTCGGTGTGCAACCGTTTTAGGCCAAAACAACATTACACCCTATTTCAACGAAACATAGGGTAATTCATCGGTCAAAGGAGCAAATACATCGGCTAACGCGTGCTACTCTACCGCTGTCGTAGCAACGCGTCTAAACACAAAAAAACGGCGTTCCAACGATATGGCGCAACATTTCCTCAGTCGAGGTTAACTGTTCCTGTCCACCAGAAACTAAATAGCCAAAACCAGAACAAAACGCTAGTCCAACGACACGAGGCAGTTCCTTGGATGAAAGAGCTCCCGCTAGCCCAAAGCGAACCATAACAAAGAAAAAACATGCCACAAAAAAATCCCCATATTGTAGGACCGCGCCACTTTAGAATATTATATGGACTGCGGAACTGAAGCACAGTCCACACCCTACTATTGCGTTCTTCATGTTCTAGGGTTAACACGGCTGAAATGGGGAGCTCAATAGACCACAGCCTCCATTTTAATTGGCGAACACCTCTGCCCCCATCCCGCCCGCACTGGATCCCATTCGGCACCCTGCTCCCACCCAGTAGGTGCACAATAATAGGGTTAGGGAAAGGGTTAGGGTTAGTGCAAATAGCGCAGGACCGCAATTTGAAGAGCTGCAGCCCACGGACTGCAAATAGTTGCTCTCCTATCGTAGTACGCGAGACGCTACCTTAGCTGAAGCACCGGCGGGACGGACCCTTCTTTCTCCTCCGCTGTTTCGCCGAGGGCGTCCCGAATATCGCGGCGAACCAAGCGCAGCCAGGCCTCGTTTTTTTTTCTGTGAAGGGACGACCCGGGGACGGGGGAATATTGAGCGTACAGACTTACTCATATTGAGCGAACAGACTTACTCACTAGCAAGTGTTGGACTTTGTTCTACTTGCCAAACTACTTTTTGTTGTTGTTTTAGGTGATACATTCGGTCGTTAGAAACAGTCCTAATTCCCATCACTTTTGCTCTTTGAAGTCCCTTGAGTGTGCTGTCCCCGGATCTAAGCTATAAAAAAAGGGCAAAAAAAAAAACGCCAACACAACAGGTGGGACGGGAAAAAAGGTACGAGTAGGAGCACGTGACACCGAACGATACTTTTACCACTGCTAGTAAAAACAGACACGCATTCCAAGTACTGTCGCCCCCCCAAAAAACAGGGGTGCAGTTCTTAATACGCCAACACGTGAGTCAACAGAGCACGTGCTGAAGAGGAGGGAGCGAAGGCAACAATGGAGTACTGCGCAGGTAAAGCTGAAGAGGGAAGTAGGCATGGAAGGGAGTTACAATTTGTGCTTAGGTTTCCTTTTGTTTCCGAGGCTTTCTTTTTTCGGTAATGCTACGATTGATCAACGTTGAAAATCATACTGCACGTTATCGGACGGCAAGCACAACAGTACAATAGGGAAACCAGACCCCCGCACCCGCCTGCTTCCGACACAGGGAGACTCTGGTCGCGCTATGTCCAGAGTGCTCCATCATAGTTTTTGTTTTTAGTCCTCCGGAGGATGGGGGGGGGGGGGAGTAAAAAGGAAGCCGAACCCCTTTAGAATTTACCACATACTTCGAAGTACATGAAACTAATACCGGTATATATTGATACTTGAGCTATAAATTCGTCCGGGCTGGTCGGTGTCAATTGCCAGGTTATTTGCGCGGTGGATGCTTACTTATTTTTCTTTTTCAACACTTTTTTTCCCGATTTTTCAGCCTGCGAGACCCTCGGGATATCAAGTCAGCCACATCCCGAAAGGGAACCTATACACACCTCCGACTGATCACGATCTAGGTAATATATATATCTATATATCGTGTAGACCATACAGATCGTATTGATCATCTAGATCATCTAGATCATCTAGATCATCTAGATCATATAAAACATATAAATCATATACATCATATAGATCATATATATATATATATCATATAGATCGTATAGATCATGTAGATCGTAGAAATCATATAGATCATATAGATCATATAGATCATATAGATCATATAGGTCCTGTATCTGTCGGCATGGTATGCTGCGCCGGATCTGTGTCGCACAGATCCAACCCCGGAAACACGTGCTAGATGACTCAGATCATGCAGATCATACGGCTCTGATCCGGCAACATTATCTATAGGCCATGCAGATCATATAGACCCGGGGTCTGTCTGCCATGAAATACGTAAGACAGACCATCATATAGATCATATAGATCATTTTTGGGGATCTGATATGTCCGAGGTGTGGGATCTTGTAGATTGCCATGTACGTTATAAGCTCGTCTGGGCTGGTAGGCGCTACTTGCCCGGTGGCTTAAACTAATTTCTTCTTTCGGTTTCAAGAGCTGTTTGATGTTCTTCGTTGTCCCCCGGTGGCTACGAGTTTCCGGTGGGAACGAACGCCTGTCTGTGTTCTCCCGTTCGACCTTAAGATATCCCCGGGATATCAAGCCAGCCACATCCCGAAGCGGAAGCTTTTACGTTAGTATATACTTCGAAGCACAACTATATTTATATAATATATACTTCGTATTTATATATATATATTTATATAGTTATATATGTATCTAATGCTACAGACTATAATTATATGTATATGCATTGCGTTTGGGGACGAAAACTACTCAGAATGATGGTGGGTTTATTTTGGCATTAGAAAATAGGGCAAGTTAAGCCCACCACACTTATACGGGTAGGCTCACCAACACTTCCATGCATGCATGCGTCGTGTGTCAATTCAATCCAGTTTTACCGAAGCAGAGAGCGAACGGTTGCTTCCGTGGTGGCATGATCCATGTCCATCCCGCCCCACATACCCACCGCGTACCTAGTGCCGTCAGCGAGCTTGGCAAGCTCCTTGAGGCAATCCCTTTCCCCGCTCTTCCTCACGCGCCTCAGCAAAGCCTTCCTGGCTGTTGAACTCGTACGTTGTATTTCTTCCAGTCCCCGCTGTTCTTGGGCCTTCGAAAAGTGGAAACCCGAGGTGGGATGCAAGGGAGTTGATCGCATACCAAGTCTACATTTTGGCCTCCGGTGGATGGGATGGAGGGAAAATAAGATTGAGCCCACCTCAATCGAGTGTATGAAATGGGTCGTGTGCCAGCTTAAGGGTCATTCCCGGCACAAGCACCAAAAAATGTCAGGAATCGTGACAGAAAAAGTGTCATTTTTCGCGAATCGTGATATTTGTCAGGAATCCGGATTTAAGAATCGTTTTTTTTTTTTTCTACATTTTCCATAAAAAAATGACGTCAGGATTTCTGGCAAAACAAAAGTGCTTAATTTTATGAAAACGTGACATTTAAAAATTAAAAAAAAGTCAGGGATCGTGACAAATTCGTCAGGAATCGTGTGTTTTTTTTTTTGCGGCTGTTAGGGCCGGCCCTAACTCGATTGCTGACACAATGGTGCTGCCGTGGCAAAGGCAGCGAAGCGAGGGGGTCACAAAACTGGTGGCAATTAAGTCAAAGTTGCTTGTTCACTGCTACACTGGCCATTGAGACGAACCAAAGCGGACAGAGGCATTTTCGCTTATCCCTGATAGCGCTCGTTAAGGGGTTAGTGCAGGAGGTTATTGACAAGGGTCGCGTTTCGAGCCCCACACAGCCGGAGGCTATTGACAGGTTTCGTGTTTCGAGACCCAAACAGGCTTATATATATTCTGCTCTCTTCGTCCTAGTGTTGTGCTTTTTTCGAACACGCTTTTAAGCTTTAGTAACGTTCGCCTATTTATGCCTGTTTTGCCGGTCATCTTCCTACGAAAGCCCATTCTGTTTTTGCTACTCTTATTGCAAAAAAACACCTAATCATGGCACTGTTTTGCCTCTTAAAGGTCCAATTATGCCGAACGAATTGCGAGCATAATATAGGTAAGTCCGTAAGTCCAGCCCCAAAGTTTACCGTTTTTCCGTGTAAGTACATTCCATGTATGCCTGTTTGGTCGGCGCCGGGACCCAGGCCTAGTAATCAAACCTAAGCCAGACGCGGTTTTACCAACCGTCTGGTGGGAGCCCAGCCGTACGACTAATTTTTTCATGTTGCCAGGCGGAAGTGCTCGCCCGAAAAAGCACTCCCTCCCAAAAATTGGGATCAGAGGAAAGATGCGGAGAATGATGAAAAACATGACGGAATGTGCGAGAAGTGCTGTGATGCTGGACGGGGACATATCCACATATGTTGATATTTTTACAAGGAGCTGCACAGGGATGTACAATATCACCCAATTTATTCAAGGTATATATTAATGACATGACAGTAGCAGACGAAGCAGCAAAGCAAGGAGTCACGATGGGGGAAGATACGGTGTCGGGGTTGACGTTTGCGGGTGATTTCGTGGGGATATCAGAAACACCCGAAGGATTGCAGAAACAGATACAGAAAGCACTAGAGTACACTAGGACGTAGAGAGTGACAGCGAACGTGAAAAGTGCGCAGTGCAGTAGCTGCATGTGACGAAGATAAGGTTAATCCGGTAAATTTCAAATGGAAGTGGGGAGAAGATGAACTACCGATCTTAGACCAGTGTACACACCTTGGCGTAGATATCTCAAAGGGTTGCTCTTGGGATGCACACATAGCGAAAGTAATAGGAAAGGGTAAATCACAATCAGGCAAGATGGATGCGATCCTAACGGACCCACACCTTGACACTAGGATTAAAATATGCCTTCTGATTAACGTGGTTGTACCAAAGTTAGAGTATGCAGGAGAAGTATGGGAAGGGAACGCGAAGTTCGTAAAGCAACTGGAAACAGTGCAGATGACAGCACCTAGAAAGATACTAGGATGCTCAACTACGACGAGTAATACTGTATTAAGATCAGAACTAGGAATGTATCCACTTAAAACAAATAGGGACGTGAGAAATTTGAAAAGGGTATATAAAGTACAGAATATGCCAGAAAAGAGGTTGCCAACCATAGTTGGTAGGGCTGTATGGAAGAAAATAGCAAAAGGCCGAGCTGGAATAACGTGGGATAACCTAGTCGAGAAAATATGGAAGGAATTAGGGGAAGACCAAGACGAGGTACTGTCTATAGAGAAGTTTGGCGGGTACAAGACAGAAGTAAAATAAATAATACTCCGGAGTAGAAAAAAGGGAAAGGCTAGTGCTAAGAAGTAAGGTGAAAAACGAGAAGCATTTAAAGATATACGGGGGATTGAGGGAAGATATTGGAATGAAAACGTATCTGCACGGCCCGATGGACTACGCGAAAAAGCTGAAACTTCGATTTCGTGTAGGGGACCTGGACCTACCAGAAAAAAGAAAGATATATACCAGTAGTCGGGAGGAGGACGTGGCTACAAATATGTGCCCGTGTGGCACTACAATAGAGTATGACTCACATAGTAGGAAAATGTGAAATATACCAGGAGGAACGGTATGCGTTAGAGAAGCAGATGAGGAAATCAGACGTATGCGACATGGAAGAGTTTGGTAGACTAGAGAGTAGCGAGAAAACGGTCGTTACCCTAGGAGATAGATGGTGGCCGCAGACGGCGAAGCAGGACGGGGATAGGATAAGCAAACGGTTTCTATGTAACACATGGAAGAAGCGTAATGAGCGCCCAAATGTTGGAGGTGTTTCTACTAGGAGGAGTAGGAACGGTGCTCCATCTCGAAAGGGATGCGTGGTCAATGGTCAGATGACTTAAGGCAAGCAATACATGAGTACGCCCACCCCCCCCCCTCCCCCCCAAACATATATATACATATATATAATCGTTGGCCTCGGTTGGCACCGACGCTGTATAACATAAGAAATATATATTGGGGTTGTCGTTGGTTGGCAACGACGCTGTAAAACATGCTCATCGTTGAGTGAGCTTGCAACCAGGGTACCGTTTTTTCTTTTTTTGTTTGCGGTCACCAGGACGGTTATCGAGTAGACCATATTGTGCGAGGTGGAGAACCCTAACTCCGCACGAGGGTAATGATCGCATCACGTAGTGTGAATATGGTAAGGCACCCACGAGGGGGTTACATAGTAGTACCCATTGCTGTCGCTGGAGTGGCCACCCCAGAAAACAAAGTAACTCATTGGCGCTGCCATCCATAAGAAAGTAGGCACAGGGTGCCGAAGTCCGTCTTACGAACGGTTCTTGGAAATATGCAGTTCACCCTTCATGCGACTCGCCGAACACCTCACGGCGCGTCGTACTTGGTGCAAGCAATGTCTGCCTGGTTGGTGAAACCCCGACGTGCTCCGTCCCGGCATAGTAGGGATGTGAGGGTCTATAGTCACACGGCTACGGCCATGCACAAACCGAGTTATGATCCCGTGGACGACTCACAGATACCAGGGTCTCTAACTTAGAAAAAAATATATGTAAAGTTGGATTACTGTTGCGTTTTTGTGCGCCCACGCCAATCGCTTAAAGTAGAAGTTGGATTACTCCGTTGAGGAGCGCTGTCATTCAAAACGATGTTGGCCCCACCAAGTACCCTCCTCAACCACAGCATGGCCCCGATGACTCACAGATAGCAGGGCCTCTAACTTGGACCTAGCCCGTGCTGCGGCATCGTCTAGAAGCCGAACAGCTTCGTATCGTCGCTCCGAGTTAGACCAATCCACTCTTTCGTTGATCGCCGCGGCTCGCTCAGACCATTCCCGTCTTAGAAATTGAGATCGAACCCAGAAAGAGAGGGGGGAGGGAGGGGGAGGGGGGGGGGGGGGAGCTCGAGCTTAAACCGGACGCCTAGATACAGCTGGCCGTTGAAAGGCTAAGGCTAGAAGATGTATTACCTTGTAAGTTGGCGTGTTTCCGCTTTTTGGATCGGGGTGCAGGAGGGGTGGATTTTGTACGGTGCGATAGCCTCTGATCGCGGTGGAGGGGGGTAAATGAGTCGATGTATAAATAAATGCAACGCTTCGCCCCATAACTGACTCTGGCACGCACCCACCCGCTTGCTTCTTGGGCATCGATGATCCTCAGTCTTCGTTCAACCGTCAGGCGCTTGCGCTCTCTTTCTAGTGCACCTGAGGTTGAAGCACCGCACCATACATAGCTTTAGCGACAGGGAAAAACGGTTACAAAAATTGCTGAATTCGTAACTTTTGCGGCAGGAAGAAAACGTCGACGGCAACTACTAAGACTGCCCAGGGCACACACAAGGTTTCCGGCTCGAGTGCCGCAATGCCTGGCAGTTGTTGTGGTGATCGGTAGATCTAGCTCTAGATTCGGCCGCTTTCTGCTCATGATCGGTTGGCGTACCTACAGCCCACGCAAGAGTCACGCCTACTGCTGTGGACCGAGTCTCGGCACGGGGGCGCACCCAATTTCCAGCACTCCTGAGGTCGGAAATCGCACCGTAGCTTTAGCGACAAGGTAAAGACGACGACAAGGCCGCAAACACTAGCCGCGACCCCTGTGTGGGCTCTAGATAGGCCAACACCATTTGCTGTGCCGCATTGGACGTGTTTTACGATTTGGCTTCTTATCCTTTCTGCCGTTTTTTTTTTATCCAAAATGTGTACTTGTCGTTTCTATTTTGCTTCGATCTTTCTTAATTTTCACCCAGTTATCCCTGTTATTCTCCCAAAACAATGTCCAACTATACCACTCTCGCCGTGGCGGCTGTGCGCGCAGCAGCTACCAGAACCGTACTGAATGCCCTGTTACCGATCTCTGAAAGCAATCGCAGTAATAACTACCATGCTATAGTACTTGCACTACCATGCTATAGTACTTGCAGGTGTTTCCGTTGCGTAGACAACCTCCTTCCTTACTACTCATGTGTAACACGAGGTACGATACATTTTGGCTGAGTTTTCGGTCTTCAAATAAGCCCAATTATGCTACTTTTGTGCTCTTACAATAAAAAACGCCCATAGAATTGCGAGCATATCGCAGCGGGTGTAAGCCTAGCTACGATACCCTGGCTACGGTATTGTAGTATCATATACCTCTTATTCACTGCTGGGTTTAAGTCACTCGCCCGAGTGGCTCTGTACCTCAGTGACTCTGTACGAAAGAACTTTGTCGTTTTTGCATCACTTCAATGAAAAAAAAGACGTAAGGCGAAACGTTTAGCGCGGTGTAGCTAACCACTCAATGGCGGCAGTTTCATACGGCGAACAAAAACCAGGACGGCAGCTAAAGACTGCTTAGGAATAGGGGGGGGGTCGCTCGCGCGAGTAGCCCCGAGCCATTGCAAAAGACCGGCAAAAAAAATCACTCCTCTGCCATAGCCATGGTCAAGGGTAGCACTTATAGTCCCTAAAACGTTTCCTGGAGGACAGGGCTCTTCAACCGAACAAACACCCAGCATCATTGGAATTGCAGGTGCTGGTATGATATGTTGTCAAGTTGTTTTTAATACGTCAGCTGTGGGTTCGATACATTTTAGGGTCCACACTCAACTTTGCAAGCTGCGTGATACACCGGCCGCTCGTTTTTATACAGAGATACTTCGAAGTATTGTATACATTTATTTCATGTGTATGACTCCTATGGAAGTTGCCTTGTTCGTGCTACACCTAGGCTAGTGAGAATGCTCGTCGGGATGAAACAGCACCTTCGTAATTATTTTTTCAAAGCTGTTTTGTTTTTGAGTGGGGTATGGACCTCCTCAAGCGAGGACATTTGGAAAGTTTAGTGTTCGACTTGGCCCAGCTTCGATGAAAAAAAACGATGGATAGCCCGCGATATCCCCTCACTACGTCTTGATGTTAAAGATTTTCCCCAGGCGATGCATTTCCTAGCCAGTTCAACACTCACTACACCTTGACTCCAAGATTTTTCCCAGGCGGTGCACCCATCCCCTAGCTAATCCAACACACGGACGCACGCCACCGTACAAACTTGTTCCTCATTTAGCCTTCCCCTTTCATCGTCCAGTTTGTGGAGGCAAGTCAACTCAAAATGCGTTCCCTCTGTTAGCCTCCCCCTGTCAGCGACCACGATACGGAATCACGCCAACTCAAACGTCGACTCAAAATCTAGCCCCTTATCTTGGCCTTCCTCGTCAGCGGCCCGCTACCACTCACAAGCTAGCCCCTCCTTTAGCCTTTTGCCTCTCAACGGTCAAAATACAGAACCATGATGTCTACTCATAAGCTAGACCCCTTATAGCATGTATTCGCCTCTTGGCGACCCAGCTCCATCTCTTAAGCTAGCCTCTATTCTGGCGTTTGCCTTTTGAGGCCAGCTATAATTAACTCACAAGCCAGTCCCTCTTTCAGCCTTTGTCTTTCCGCGTCCAGCTGGACCTCGGCGTCCGATTCAAGCTCTAGTTGCAGGGCTGCGAGAGCGTCTCGCCCGTCGTTGGTCAGGCGATCGCTCAGCTCCTGGAGTTCCCTGGCGCGAAGGCGTTAGGTGAGCGCCTTGTTAGAGGGGAGCGGGCTCGCTAGAAGTGGGTATGTGCCGCGAAAAAGGTATGCGCACCATTGACTAGAGGCAAACGGATGTAAGGCAATCGTCCAGCTCTAGGCGTTTTCCGTGGGTTCGAAGGCATTCGACGAGCAGTTTTGATAGAGAGAAGCAGAGGTTTGTCAAGAGAAACGGGTTTCCTATGGGCGGGGGGGGGGGCAGAGGGCCGGGTTTGTTCACCATCCTCTGGGGGAAACAGGCGGGCGCCCAGCTCTTGGAGTTCCATTGAGTTCGAATGCGCTCGTCCAGCGGTTTCGCAAGAGAGGAGCGGGTGTTGGTTGATAGGAAGGCAACCCCTATTTGCATTGTCGGTGTGGAAAAAATGACTGCACACTGACTTAGTCGATTTCTATCTTGCACGTCGGACCAGACCCGACCCGACCGCAACCACAACCCTGAACCCGACCCTAACCCTAACCCTAACCCTTTGGGGGGCTCAAGGTCGGCAGAGGCGGTCCCGCGGCTCCGCCGCGTGCTTCGTAGGCGTTTTCCCAAAAATAACCAGCGGGCCGAAAGGCAGGCCTCAACCAATCATACACATAGTGTGCAGTCATTTTTCTTCGCACCGATAATGAAAATAAGTGCTGTAGAATAAGAACGGGTTTGGCAGAGAGAAGCGGGCTTGAAAAAAAGAACGAGTTTGTTCACCATTCGTCTAGGGGAAAACGTCGGTGAGGCGATCGCTCAGCTCAAGGAGTTCCATTGAGTTAGAAGGCGTTCAGCGAGCGGTTCGTCGAGAGGAGCGGATGTTTTATGAAGAGGAACGGATTTGTTAGAAGGCCGGATTTGGTGCAAGGGAACGGCTACCGAATCGGATCGATGTTTTTATCCAGTTAGCTCAGCAGGTAATACATCCACCTTTGGCGTCGTCGGAAGAGCCCGAGCCTACGCGTGAAATCACATCAACCTGACTGCCGAGCACATTGGTAAATATGGTTATTTCAATAAATGAGCTGTAAACCTGATTGCCAGAGGCGAACTGACCGTTCGGTTCTCGCCCCTTCCCGGCGAGCAAGGCCTTCCCTTGCTTCCAACAACGCCTTGTTTTCCTCTTCCAACACCTAGTCAGGAAAAAAATTCGCGAGGAACAGACGGGAAGTACAACAAAACACCAAGACATAAAATTATGCAGGATTGTGCACGGGTCAGATCAAACCTCGCGAGTCGGATCGGGTCGGGTCGGATCGCCTGACTCGACCCGACCCGCGAAAATACCAAGATCTCTTGACCTACTCCCCGACCCGACCCGTGAGAAGTTGAAAAACCTCCCGACCTGACCCGACCCGATCCATGAGAGCCTGAAAATATTTGTCCTAAACGCCGATGCCCGTAAGAAATGAAGCCGTACAAAGCGCCAAGTGCCGTATAGCTTAGCTCGGGTGCATATCGTAGGTAGTCTAATTGTTTAGCCTTTGTACCAGCAGTCCAACAGACCAGTCAGTTCAATACAGCAGAGGTCCCTCTATTGTGCCGGTTGAGCAGTGCCGGTTGCCCGCTATAGTGCCTGTGAAATCGTTTGCCACAGGCGGGAACAACCAGCAGAAGGCGGTATGAGGAGTAGTGCCGGTTACCGCTATAGTGCCGGTATTTCCCTCTATAGTGCACATGTCGGCACTACACAACAACAACAACAAAAAAAATGGAACCACTACTTTGTACCTTAAAAAATGGCGTCGTTGGCCGGACAAAAAACGAATAACTCAACAACTGGCCTCGTCGGCAGGAATATACGTTAAAAATGTGTTGAAGAAGTGATTGCGGCGCATACACCGACTTATTTCTACGAGTAAACTAATTGCAATTAGAATGGAAAGCCGTCAACCGACGTAAAAATTACGCATGTCTGTGGTTTCTTTTGGTTTTCTTTTAGATGGGACTGCTTTACGAGCGATCGATGTCGAAATTATTGCTGACCAGTGCCGGATGGAAAACATATTAATAACAACGTCAAAGAAAAAAAGGGCGGGGTTGCTACTTAATAACGCATTGCGCCGTTCCCCCCACCTCAGCGCTTTCTCGTTCCATCTTGGCAGCAAAATCGTGCCTCATCTCATTTATCGTCTGCGTCGGCAGTCTCCATCCAGCCCCGCCCCCCCTGCCTCCTCCGAGCTGAAGACATGCCCCCCCCTCTGTAGGAGCGAGCGAGCCTTCCGTTGCGTTGGCCCAAGCCTGGGGGAACAGCAAACGCAGTAAAGAGCAGATATCGTCTTTTGTCTTGATCAGTGAAAACAAGCGCTGTGAAGTGGCTGGCTATATCATAAAACACGGAAGATAGCACGTTCAGCGTTTGCACCCGTCACGATTTCGAGAAAATCGACTTGGACTACCGTCCGACCGGGTGGGCTAGTGTATTATCGTGCGTGTCATACGGGTATAACTCGCCCACTAGTTGATTGGTTGGCCAAGTATCAGAGCTAGCTTATGAGCGGGAACGCAAAACAAAATATATTCGCAAACGCGTCAGCTTTGAGATTCGACCAGTTGCGTAGGCCAATAGTCAGCGTTGCAAGCTGCGTGACGCCTTCGGCCGCGCGTTGTCCCGCTCTCTTTGTGCGGGGCTCCGCCTCTTGGCGTCTGACTAGCGCAATGGGTGGGTGTTCAATGTGTACGTAATAAGCCACGCACTATATAGGGGTCCCCTAGTAACGCGGTGGTGTGCCAGAGCAATATGACCGCCTTACAGGGGCAAGCGGCCTTATTCACTCCAGTGTATGAGTCCAGTTCCCTGCTCACGCCAAGCGATTTTGATCGCCTTATTTCGGGATACCGCCTTACTTAGGTATACCGCGTTATGGGGGGACTGCTGTACCTGGTAGTTATTTACTACTTGGGTGGCGGAGTAAAAGCCAACTAACTCACTTAGTATTTAAAGTTAAGCAGCAAACGTCCGAGACCAAACCCGCGAGCTATAGGTGCAAAGACGCAGCACTCCGCAAAAAAGGACCGCACGCAAGTAACTGTAACGTGTGGTAATGCCTAGACATCTAATCACCACTGAGGTCGGCGACTTAACATACCATACTGTTAGTGCTATTGGTGCAGTCAGCCTAGTGCATACTACCTGGACAGCTAATCACTACGGTCGGCGACTTACTATAGTATAATATTAATACTATTAGTGTAGCTAATCAACTGCTGTAATGTATAACAATACCTAGACAACTAATTACTAGACGACGACTTCCTGCAGTATACTATTAGTTCAGCCAACCAACTGTAACTTACCGTAATACATTGCCGATTACTTACTAGTCAGCGAGCTATACAGACTACGCTGTAAACTCGTCTGGGCTGGTCGGTGTCACTTGCCAGGTTACTTGCGCGATGGGTATTGTTTTATTTGGTGTTCAAGATCCCTCCCCCCCCTTCTCAACTTGCGGTTTAACGCCTTGTACTTATTTTAGTATACTGTTTGTACAGTCAACCAACTGTAATACCTAGTATAATACCTACCCAAGCAATAGCTATTACAGTCGATAACCCCCTACTAGTATACCTGAATACCATTACACTCACAGCCCTGCTTATCGTAGCACTATTCGGCCCACCTTCCTTGGGCTCCCGCAAACCGGCACAAGTCCGACCGCCTCCCTTGCCTCCGACCCAGGACCTTCCTCCAGCACCTTTTCCCGCGCCCGTCGTTCCAAAGCCGCACGCTCCGCCTGCAGATCAACTTTGGCTTCTTCCTTGGCGTTGGCTCTCCACACTGCCTCCTCGCGCTTTAGGGCCGCCAGCCCGTGCCGTCTGTGATCGGTTTATGGTTGTTTGGCGTAGACAGGACCAGCATAAATTAAAATACCACAGGCAGGCACGAATGGGGTTAAGAGCCAAGATGAAACCTTCTTTTTTTAGGCTCTGGCTTTGTTGCTCTTGCTACCGCTGCTATCGTTGTTGTTGCTGCTGCTGCTGCTGCTGCTGGGGCTGTTACTCTCCACACTGCCTCCTTGTCCTTGTCCTTGTTTTACGGTCGCGAATCCGTGCCGTCCGCGATAATTTCATGGCACAGACGGGAATAACACAACACAGTGCAAGCCCCACAAATGAGATAGAACCAGCTGGAGAGTCAGGTTAACTGTTAGGGGGACAGGAAGGAATTTCGACTAAGAAATCGTGCTCAGCTGCGAGGGCCACATTTTATCTCACATAATTGTCTATGCTCACGGTTTCTGAAGGATGATGCCCAAAAAACGCTCCAAACATTACTCAGATTAGGCCTTTCTTGGTGGCAGGCAGAGACTGGGATGGGGCATAGCTACGAGTGGAAAGCGCGAGAGCGTGAGATAGCAAAATTTCATGAAAATCGACGATCATAAAAAAGCTCGCAAGTGGGAATGCCGGGTTCTATGCGCGATAAAAATTAAGGCAAGTATCGGAGGGGAGAAGGAAAAACACCTGTGACCACGGCTTTGCCCAGAAGGTCGCTGACGGTAAACCCTCTTAAGGGTCGAGCAGGAGAGTAAAAGTGATTATTAAAATAAGGAACATAGGATGAGGGGAATCTACACATGTTGGATAAATCAGACCTGTTTTGATGATCTATAGGATCTGCGTCATTCAGGGAAGGCAGATCCCTGGTGTATACGATCTGCATGGCCTATAGATCATGTTGCCGGGTGGTAGCCAGATGATCTATTGATAGTAAGTGTTTCCTGAGTTGGATCTGACGGCACAGATCATGCGCAACATACCATGATGACAGATATATGATCCATATGATCTACATGATCTGTAGGATCTAGATCGTGATCTGTCCTAGATGTATTAATATACCTGGTAGTGTTTTGCCACCTTGCCGACATAGGTCTTAGGGTTTGCTGTCCGCAGTTCCCAATCCTTCTAGTTTGCGCCCTCTTGCTTGCGACAAAAATACTTGGAACTAGTGTCTTACATTCTTTGCTGTAGCAGTCATGACGACGATGGACCACTTTGACAAAAATCCCTCGGGTTCGAGGAAATAAAAACCGCACGAAGACAGCTTCATCGATTAGCCAAACGCCAGGCTTGAAAAAAAATAGGTCCCAAACAGCCACAAAATGACACGAACACACCTTTTCGGCATGCCATGTTACTTGCGCGATTCAGACGATACCAGGAGTATCCCTAACCCTAACCCCCTTCCGTACCCTACCCTGCCATTCCAACCAAACCAGAGCTACGGCATTCCCAGCCCGGCCATAATTTAAGCTCAATATGAAAACCAATGATTGCAAGCTTGAAACCGAATTGAGGACATGTGGTACTCTGCCATCGTAAAATCTGCGAACCGTTAATAATCGTAGCACCCTGCAGATAGATCAAGGGATTGATACATCGACATTTTTGGTTGAGCCAGCGACGTCAGTTTATCATCCCCTCCCTAAGAGTTCGGAGCTTCGCCGCGTTTTTTCAAGCATTGCTTCATTCACATCGAGCTCTAGTTTATTTGTCGGGCTAACATTTTTTTCGTTTACCCCCCCGGTTTACGATACCGTGGGTTTGAGCCATCCACGCCGAGCGGCTTTGTATCACACCGCAAACCGCGCGTAAACCCTAACGCTAACCCTACCCCGGAAGAGGCTCGCCGATTTTTTTTTGTTTTCTGCGGGCTTTCCGCTTGAATCGCTCTATATACCTCCCACCCAAAGCCTGCTTCCGAGTAAATTGGCAGGGAAAGCCTACGAACGATCACAATGGCCTAGGTATGCAACGACAACATGGTGCATAAAATTAGCGAAATCCCGACGATTCTAGATTAATAAGGGTTAAGAAACCCCTCCATTCGGAAAACATTCTAAGGCGAAAATTGCTGCCCCTTCCCGTGCCATGTGGCTTTAACATACCAGGTATTTGTTTGTGTAGCGTCGCAAATTGTTGCATGGCGGTGTGTGACGCGAAACCAGTACGCACACTGCTTTAAACCTGAAAAATATATACCCTGGTACATACGCGGCAGTCACCCGCGGGAGTGGCTTCGGGTCACCGACAAAAAGAAAAACCGGTGAGGGCGTAAGCGTAGCTTACCAGACCCATGCAGCACCACCCTACTCTAAACAATTAGATCCAAAAAACCTCAAAACAAAGCCGAACACGTTTTTTTTTGGCATGCGATGTGTGTGTGAAATGTGCGATCCCAATACAACATCCGCCATCCCCCTTCCCCTAACCGCTAGTAAATGGTTTTTTGCCGTCATAGCCGTTGGTCCTCACCTGTCTCGTCGGCTAAAAAGTCATGATTAAACTCACCAGTTGCGAGAGAGAAGAACACCTCTGTATCTCCACGAACAACAAACCCCAGCACTAGGCCCAAACAGCCACAAAATACAACGAGCAGGATTTTTTAGCATGCGATGTGAATTTTGAAGCAATCCAGCTAGAATGTCGGGATCCCTTCCCCTCACCCTAGCAAACAACTACCAGTACGTCATGTTATCTTGCCATCATTCCTGGTAGTTGGTCAGATAGCACAGTTTGTTTACGTGCGGTAATTGCGCAGTTCTGTATATGGCCAGCGCGTTTGTGACTCTCAATGCGTGCTATATCGAGAAATACTAAAGTCGTTTGGTGGCTTAATGCGCCACCCATCTATAGATATTAACTATCCTTCACCTGTCGTCGGCTATTGTCACGAACAAGCCCTCCAGCTGCGAGAGCAAATCCCTCTGTATCTCCACGAACGCCAAACCCGCCTCGGCTCCTCCACAGCCAACGGTGGTGCGTCTTCGTGGCGAAACTGTCGACAGACACACAAACCGAAGCGAAGCGTTCCTCCTCAGAAAACACTCGAGTTCAAAGCAGCATGCTACGAGATGGGCGCTGTCCTGAGGTTTGTTCACTAAATTCTCCCTCTTTCACTGCTGGGAAACCTATCCCACATTACTTCAAAAGTAGTCTATCCCCAAAAAAGTCTTGGGCGGCAGCTAGCTTTAAAGGGGATAAAAATCCGTTTTTTTTTCCTTCTGTATACCCCACGCGAACGCTGGCTAACCTCCCATATTTTCACAGGACGCGTTCTACGATAGAGGTGTTAAGATATTCCAATTTTTGGCCAACACAATTTTGTGAATGACGAGCGTTCTTAACCTAAAATCGTCGCAGTTGTCATCCTGATTTTTTCAAACTTTTTCTTTTTGGTATACTTATGGCCATTTTGACATGTTTGTTCATCGAATTTTGTTTTTTTCAAGTCTGACAACCCAAAAATCAGTTTTGGGGTGGGGTATAGAGCTAGCTCCTTATGCGAAGAGCGTCCTCAGAAGGCAAATATTAGTGGTGCATCACAAGTAATGAGCCGCAGAAAAGTGTATGCACTCCCACCGTGGCTTGCGTCCGCTCACCGGATGGACTGGCGGGAGCGGCGTCGAGCACCGCCTGTCGCAGCCGTCCGCCGGCCTGAGCACGCCGTTCCAAGTACACGCATACCCCCCCACACACACCAACGACACGGGCAGCGGAACACAAAAAAACTAAGCAATTAGATAGGGGAAAATAAATTCGGACTGTATCCTTCGTGGATGCGGGAGTCGGGCCCGGCCAGCGGCCTCTCTAGCGGCAGTCCCATCGCGCCTTCCCGTTTAGCTTGCACGCGTGAGGATTTCGGCTTCCTACGCACATGTCTTCGCTCGTCCAACTTGCAAGTGGGGCGGCGGTCTACTCAAGTGAAATTTTCGATGAAGTCTTCCTCACATCTTCTCCCTCACGCCCGGGTGATAGCATCCGCGCCTTTTCCTCTTCCTCTTTGCTCTCGCTGGCCGTTCCAAGTCACCGAAGCGGCAAAAACACGATCGAAACGCACGCCGAGTTTTCTTGATTCGTTAAGTTCTCCGCAAAGCGACTGTCGCGAGCAAAGCAAGGCGAAGTCATGCTGCCGTCAACCTACTTCCCACCTCAAGCCTTAAACAGTCTGGAGCGACTCACCACGGTAAGATGCGCGAAGGCGAGGTACGTCTTTGTTCGTCACCCTTCCACCCTGCGGGCGGCGTCGCGGATTCAACCCAACACTGTTTTCCTGGAGAAGATGATCGAGGAGATACACCCGCTTTTGTGCAGAAGCTTGGAGGCAGCGAAGCCTTCGGACTAAAGCGTCCGTGGCTGCTACCCACCGCCCTGTGCACGGGACAAACGACAGTTTTGATAACACATACAGAGCGGCGTGGCGTCGGTTTAGGGACACGATGGCGATTTGCTAGCGGCGTAGGGTCAGTAAAATATACGATCGTAACTCTCTCCAGGCTGTCGGGGTTGGGGCTTGAGTGCCAGGTAACTGCTACGTATGTAGTATGGTATGTAGCCTCCCTTCTTGTGAACCAACAGCTGGGTTAAGGGTTTAGGCCTTAAGGTAGATTCTTCGGGCTGAAGCTTGATGCGGACAATCAAGCCTTCGGATCAAAGCATTCGTGGCTGCTGCCCGCCGCCCTGTGCACGGGACGAAAAAAAAGCGCACACAACACACATGAGGGAGAAGTAAGAGTGCAACACAAGCGCGGGGGAATTGAAACGCGTACGTGCAACACACACCGAGCGGTGGAGCGCCAGTAACGACACACAAAGAGTGGAGGGGGGAGTAACCGCCGATCTGGTGCGTTAGTGTCTTCATGTCTTCAATCCTGCAATCAAAATGACGGATAGTCTGCTCGAACTGCTACGGCAAAGCAATTTTTATTTGTTGTTGGTAGCGTACGGGCCGACTCGACTGCGTCCCCCCTCCGGCCCGATTCCCGATGCCTACTCCTCTCTCGCCCAGCATCAGCCCCCGTCACGGCTCCCCGCCGCAGTTTCACCCACCGTGAATAGACCGAGAAACACAAAACCAGCACCCCGGCAATTGTGTTGTTCGACCAGTCACTACTGCTGTCTACCATCTACCAACGCGCAGTTAAAACGACAGCTTTTGATGATCCTGCTACGTGAGTTCCTAGCGAGAGCTATACTATCTTACCCCTGTAAGCAAATCCCGCCCGATCGACCGATGTCCCTCTTCCACCCCGACATTTGCTGCTCTCACCCAGCTTCTACCCTCTCCGCCGCATTTCGTGGGCGCCGCTTGCAAAGGAAAACCAGCGCGCCTGCTGCCGCGTCTGCTACAAAGCTTGACGTCATTTTTTGTTTTTGTAATCGATTTTTATTGACTTTTCATTTTCTTTTATAGTCACGATTCGTGAGAGAATGATATTATTCGCGAAAATGCAACCGTTTTTTTTTCACGATCCGTGGCATGTTTTCGGCAGTCCAAAAAAACTTCACCCTTTCACGCAAACCCATGGCCCAATCAACCGATGCCCCGCCTTCGGCCCAACCCCCCGCCTACTCCTCTCTCACCCAGTAGTCGCCCCATCACGGCGGTCCGCCGCAGCAGTAGCGCCCTCCCTACCCGCCGCCGCGCTTCGCACGCGTCGCTTGCGAAGCAGAACAGCGCGCCTGCCATCGCGCCTGCTACGAAGCTTGCCGCGACTGCTAGAACGAACCGCTTCTCCAACACTGGCTGCTTCTGATGCCCCCTGGCGGCACCGCTGCTGTAGCCCTCGCGCTCTTAAGGCACTGCACACTGTATCCGCGGTCACTGACCCGTCCAGTCGACTTTTGCGTTTGCTGTCGTTTTTGACGGTGGAGCGCGATGCGTTAAGCGCCACCCCCCCACCGGGTGCGCGTGCCGTGGGCCCATGGGCCGTTGCGAACGGACTCTCCTGAAAAAAAAAAGTAAAAGGCGGTACGTTAGACCATGGTAGGAAGCAAGCGCTGGGTCAGGACACAGAAAATTTTCCATGTAAGTGTGCTACGGTTGGGGTGCACTCGAAGTGGGTTACGGGATCGCCGGCAGAGGAAACCGCTAGTCGGAAATCGGTGAGCGGGAAGGCCGGGTTAGAAGAACGCCAAGGGAAAGTTGCGCAGTCCCCTAACGCAGTACAACGTAATTGATCCCGGGATAGCGTTGCTGAGATGTCACGTTAGGTTGTACGTGCGTACATACGAGGGTAGCTATCACCCTGGGTGCTGCTACCCCTATGGGGGTAGTTAGCACTCTGGGTGCTCCGGGTCAGCGTTGTTGGTGGCATGTCAAGTTGTACGTGTGCACGAGGGTCGCTAACACACTGGGTGATACGCGTGTGAGGGAAGCTAGCACCGCGCCACTGGCCATATAGTGAGACACATGTGGAGGGGGGGGGGATTCACTCGTTCACATGGGGGGGGTATCAACTCGTTCGCATCTGGGGTGGGGGGGGGGTACTCAGTTGCTCACGTTGGGGGGGAGGGGCGTGTTTCTAGACTTTTGGATCATGGCGGACTTTCCCGTTGCACGGACAGAGCTGGGGTGGTGGGTTACCAGCCGCTACATAAACGCATCGTGTATATTCTACTGTTCCTACCGAGTACAACAAGGAGTACATTCGGTGGGGAAAGAGGCTGCCAGTTATGCCGGAACTTACCCCGCCATACCGACATCCCGCTACCATGTAGCCAATCTATCATTGGAAACCCTTGTAATAAACATAAAACCGTTGTCCCATCCGCATCGTGTCTAAGCACGAACAACATCATCATTGTCATGCATGACAGTAATATGTCGGACCATAGACCTTCGCAACCCTGCAGTGCCGGGAACCACGTCAGGTGCGGGCAGAGGATATTCACTCGCTCACGTAGACGCGCTTCGATCGCGGAGCTATCGTCTTGGCCAGTCCGCGCACTTACCAGCAGTATTTAGCTCATATCACGGGTTATATTCTACTGCTATCAATAGACTTCACTACGTGCTTCAACCCCCAAACATACCAGGTAAAATATAGTATAAATATTTTCCTACACTAATTCCAAGATAAAACAGACCACAGAGGCTTTTCCGCGGGCGAGATAACCGGATTGAAACCGAAAAAAAGCGGCGAGACCCTTCCCTCCACCCCTGCCGACGCGCACACCCCGGCGCACAAGCAAACACAACCGACCTATGAGCTCTGCGGAGGGTGCAGCAGCAGGCCCAATAGCGTCTTTCAACCTGCAGGTTTGGCTCGATTGTCACTTTTTCCCTAGGACAAAAGACAGTGGTGAAGATCACGCGTGGATTTGCCGATGTGGAAAATATCTTCGAGGACAGCTCGGCTATCAGCTTCGACGTGACTGACGAGCATGAGCAATCGGAGCAGCACAGACTGTGTCTCAAACTCAGGAGGGGCGCAAAGCCTTAGTATAACTCACGCCTAGTTACGAAATTCGAAGAACAGGTCCGCTGGGTCGGCGTTAAGACGGACTTTTCGACATCAAGCGGCCAGATAAGGTACAGACCCGATGTCTTGGCTTGGGTAATTGTGCCAGGTTGTGCACGTATTTGTCATACACCTGGCACTGTATATACAGCAGTACTCACTTGCAACAACTGTTTAGCGGTATGTACTGAATAAACTACGAGTACGCATCGACAAATCCTCCAGTACCCAGTAGACTGACGCCAGCACGACGTCGCGACGTAAAAAGGCGTACACTGTACGAGACTCTGAGTACACAGCAGCGCGCTTAGTATCGCAATGTATAGCAGTGTGTACTGAATAATTTACGAGTGCGTGTCCTCCAGTATCCAACAGACTGACGCATGTACTGAAACCGTATATTCCATCGCCAGCACGACGTCGTGAGTACGGCAGCGCGAGCTGACAGCAGGACGACTGAAGCTCGCTCACCACCGTGCTGTAGCACAGAACTACTCTTACGGAGATGTTACTTCTTCGCATGAGCAGGCAGCAGCAGAGAGAGATTTAAACTGAGCTTCGCTTGCCGGTGGCGAAAAATCGCGACGAAAGACAACAATGGCAGCTGGATCAGCAACAGTTGGCAGAACTTAGGCCGAGCCAGGGATTGCGCCGAGGTGCATGTCACCCAGTATGTGGACGGAATCGCGCACAAGCGATTCTCCGCAAAAAAGAGTTTGCTTCTGTGTAACGTTCCCGGTTACACTTGCGTGACAGAAGCAACGGGTGTCACCAGCCCAACAGCTTCTCCCTGGGGAAATGGGAATACCATTACCTGCAGTACGTGCGCAGGCAGTGACACCGTGTTCTCTTCCTCGAATCGTTGCTATTTTTTTAATTATGTAGGACGCGCCTTAGTGCCAAGAAGAGAACCAGTCTAGAGCGGCCTCGGCCACTAACAACGACGTCGAGAACAGTGGTGGTGTTGGAGCGATAGGTTTTGCACCTGATGGTTTTGGGTGGGGTGGACACAGGTCTGGATGGTGATGTCGTGATGATACCGCCACCGAAAAAAGAGCGAGTTGAGGCATTTGAAGCTATCAGTAGTGTCGCCGGGGGCATGGCGGTGGAGGCAGGAAAGAGGAAAAGCTCCGATAACATTGTGTGGGGTTCGCTCACGACGTCCCCGACCCGATGATAAAGAACAACCTAGCGGTGTTGCACGGCGTGCCCAACGAGAAGATACTATGGGAGACCCGGATAAGTCGAGGTCGAGTGTCTCTTCATGCTGTGAAAAAACAGTCGCAGGAATTCTGAAACCAAGGTGTGAGGTGAAGGCGGATCAAGCAGGGGGGGCGTGTGTTCCATGTAGGGGAATCCAATACAAGGCATCTTCCAAAGGTGAGGCAGTACAATTCCTACGGTGTAGACTCGGCGCCAGCTCAGCCAAAACAATTAGGTATATAATCAAATACAAGGCATCTTACAAAGGTGAGGCAGTACAATTTCAACGGTGTAGACTCGGCGCCAGCTCAGCCATTAGTTATATGTAATTTAACTAATTGTTTTGGCTGAGCTGGCGCCGAGTCCACACCGTAGGAATTGTACTGCCTCACCTTTGTAAGATGCCTTGTATTGGATTCCCCTACATGAAACACACGCCCCCCCTGCTTGATCCGCCTTCACCTCACACCGTGGTTTCAGAATTCCTGCGACTGTTTTTTCACAGCATGCAGAGACACTCGACCTCGACTCATCCGGGTCTCCCATAGTATCTTCTCGCTGGGCACGCTGTGCAACACCGCTAGGTTGTTCTTTATTATGACCACTCTGCAGCAGCGACGACGACGATAACGACGACGGTAGCGACCGACGACGACGACGATGACTACAACTACGAAGACGACGACGACAACGATGACGTCTACGAAAGTGAAGTCGATAACGTTAGAGAGGGGGAAAACGTAAGGCCAAGCTTTAGCCTTGAAAATATCAGAAAGACGACGACGAGGAGGAGGAGCAGGAGGAGGAGCAAGAGAAGGAGGAGGGCGAAAACCAGGACGAGGGGGGGGACGCGGGCCGGGAGGGGGGGGGGGGAGACGGCTGAAAAGACTCAGGCTGGAACCCGCGGCAGCAGCCGGCGGCCACAGCCGAAAAGGAAGTGATCGGAGGAATAATCAATTGAAAATGAGCGTAGTGCTTCATCTACGTCCATCCCGGGTAGTCGTTTCAAGTTCCATAGCTGGTGCAATTCAGATCGTTCAGACTATCCTGTTTCAATTGAACAAATAGCGGTTGGTGTTTTTTACGTGACCGGTTCTCTGTGAGTACAAACTAGTAAATGCAATGTCGACGTAGCACAAAGCTGCGCAAGCAGGTGCTGTTTGTTTCCATTCTGGTGTCGGCTATATATTGTCTTGGTTCTGCTTGGGTTAGGACTTCCGCGAAGGTACGTTCTCGCGGCTCACGACCAGGACGCACAAAACAACAAGGGCAATTTCGGCATTGACATCGACTTGCATTGACTGGCATTGATGATGGAAGTGCACAAAGCTCGGCAACTCTCTGTCTCCGATTCTTACAAACTTGTCAGCTGATGTTCCTGTATGCTCCAGCTTCACCCCTTTATAGCTCAAATACCTGCAAATACCACAACCTTGTCTACGGAATGGTTCCCGGTGGCGCTAGCTGGCATCGCACACATAGCACGCAGTTGTATTGCGCTGGGTCACAGGGCAGGCTGCACACGGTATAAACCATTCACCTATTCAGGCCTGTTATCAACCACGATCGATGTCAAGTCGATGGAAATCAAGCACACCGCGCTATTGACAGCTGCACTATACGACGCCTGTCAAAAAAGGACTTTCAGAAAAAATAAAAACAAGTCACGGCCTTCTAGGTGGTGGTAGGGGGAGGGGGGGGAGTGTTGGTCAGGGATTTTCTTTTTACCCCCCTGTACCAGTACGATTTATGACCAAACGTAAAAAGGCAAGTAGAGCACTCGTCGAGGCAGCAGCAGCAGCAGCAGACCCCGGATTCTCGCGGATCGCAGTCCCTGCTGACAGATCCAGCGCCCCACTTGTGGGCTTGCTGCCGGAGGCGGCTCAACTAGGCTGCTTGCTGGGGCCGTAGACTGCATAGCTAGCTCGCTCGTCGGGGTGGAAGTTGAAAACATCGGGTTAGAGCTGTCGGGTCGACCCGGGGGGCTAGTGCTATGGGCACGGCTAAGTGCGAATGTGTGGGTTGCACGCTTTCTTATTTTTTGCGCGCACACCACAAGATGCCGGAAACAATGCCCGTACAAAACAGAGAGCACGACATCCTGGGAAAAGCGCGATGGACCAAGGACCAACCAAACCGACCGAACTATATGTCCAGACATGTTTTGATCCGTGACTTTCCGACTTTGACCCGTGATATATGTCAAGGGTTCAGTCGAGTCGACCCGCATGAAGCCAGCATCGCACGGGCCACTTGGAGTGTGTGGCGGATTGGGTCGGCTCGGGTCAAGAGGTTTTAAAACCTCGCGGGTCGGGTCGGGTCGGGTCGGGTCGGGTCGGGTCGGGTCGGGTGGGGTCAAGATGTCTCGAAAATCTCGCGGATCAGGTCGGGTCAGCTGACCCGGCCCGACCTAACCCGACCCATGACGTTTGACCTAACTCGTGAACGGCCCTGAAAAAAACAGCCTATAACCCTCTATAAAGCGTAATGTGTTGGGTAATTTATTTTATTTTTTGGGGGGCAAAGTGACCTCACTGCCTTTACTGTGCGGTACAAATGTGACCACGGCGACGTCGCGAGTGTTTCAAATTTCAAGGCAGTCCTCGTCGAAATGGTGAGGTGGCTGGTTCGTAAGGTCTTCGAATGGCTAGCTGTAGGTCATGTGGACGAACAAAAACATGACAACACGCAAGAAGAAATGCCGACCTAGGCTAGACTTCTTACTTGGGAGAGAGTGCGTTGTACGTTAACTTCAGTATAACGGCGCCCGGATTTCTTATGCTCCTTCGGCCTGCCTTTGCTTACTATACCGGTATTAATACCTTGCTTCTTATTCGGCGCCCTGTGCTGTACCACATACCAGGTATGCCGTAAATTCTGCCAATAGAGGTGTCTTCAGGGAACGATGCAGGGTGTACGTACTCGTACCACTATTAATCGTAGGTGTTTCTTGGTGGCAGTCGATTAATAGATTAATGGTATCAATAGTCCAATGTGGCGGCTTCGTGGCGACATCTGCGGTGACGCGTTGATGTTGAGGTTGTTGTGTTGTTGTTCTCACATTAACTCGCATAATATGATGTAGTGTCGACAACGCAACCACAGCAGTGTTGCAGTGACTTCGACCGATTGACTGGTCGACACCCAGCTTTGCAAAATAAGCAAGCTAGGCGACACTTCTGCTGCGCGTGTTGCGCCTTCCTCGTGTGGGATACAGGTCGGTGAGTCTCCTGGGTGCTCTCAAGGTCACCAGGACGATTGATTGGCGTAAATCGCAGGGACGTGTTGTGCCACACAGCAGCAGCAGTGTGTACACCCCGTAAGATTAGATCGACAGTGTAACCGTTTCGGAATTTCAAAATGTTGCAGAGATTCAGAGCTATGGTGTCTTGGATACTCTGAACCATTGCGTACCTTGTTTGCCCCTGAAGTAGACCAAAACGAAGGAGGTGGGTGCATGCCAGGCCTGGAGTTGCACAGCCCAAGCCTCGTGCTGTGTGCTCTTCTCAACGTAACCGTATCATCAAGCGAGGAATCAGAAATTGCAGAACCAAAATGGCGGAATCGCCTTTTGAAGGAGTTGCACTGCTACCATGAAGGATGATTATTCGGAAAACAGGGGATGATAAGGGTTCATGTTTGCTGCAGCAGGCTGGCAGTGCTGGCCTGAGCTCTACATCTGTGCTCCGTCCTGCTCACCTACGCTGTACGAGGGAGCATGAAAACTTCGGCACCCTCGTTGGTTGCGACTGCAAGCAGTTGCATCGTCCTCTTTTGCACAATCCCGGCCGAGGCATTCATACCCTCGCCCAGTCTCGCAGCATCATCCTTCGCAAGCAGCTTCAAGCTCGAAACTTTGTCAAGAAATTCAGAACCACAACACTTGCCTCTCTCATCCACCTGCGGAGGCGAGACCGTCAGATCTTTGAAGAGATATTGCCCGCGGGTGCCAGGCACGCTGCGATCGAGCCTCGATGATGGGGATGTCGGAGAAGCCGGTGGCACCTTAGAGGCGGTTTTGTCGGAGTGGAAGAAGGTTGCAGCTGCGACTGCCGTTGGGCTGGCGATCTTTACAGGGGGGGTGCTGGTACCCGCTGGGGAGGAGGGGGTGGTAGGGGCGTCTTTGGCACCTAGCTTGATGCAGGATGAGAAGGGCTACATATCTATATTCGAGAAGGTAGGCTGTGTGAGAGTTTGGCTGGTGTTTTGTGTTGGTTCTTTGGGGCGGTTGGGCTCTCTCGACACCTGCGGTGGCGTTGTTATGCGAGTACCACGCTGTACTATTTCAATTCCTGCAATTATGGTATTGTAGTACGCGTGGTACAAGTATGATGCATCTCAGGTAGGTCGGTAGTAACGGCGGCATGATACAGCTGGTCCCTCTATGTACTGCACTATAAGAGGGAAATACCGGCACTATAACGGCAACCGGGACTACTCCGCATGCTGCCACTACTGGTTGTTCCCACCTGTGCCAGGCGATTTCACAGGCACTATAGCGGGCAAGCGGCATTACAGAAGCACCATTACTGCTGCAGCTGCAGTTGCAGGTTGAAGCTCTACGCTTCGTAGCCAACGAGCACGTTTACTCTGCTCTGTATGCTGTGAATATGTGTACATGCGTACACGTGTATACGTGTAGAATGCCCACCTACACCAGTACTGCGCTGCTTTCAGCTGACCAGGTACAGCAGTACACTTGTTGCAGCATTCATCGTCTTTGTCACAAGTTAAGCCTGGCGCTCACTAGTGTGTGTTGTGCCTGATATTTCATTTGCCTGCCAACAAGATTACCTACTCGGAGCAAGGATAAAACCTTATTGCAACGCCGACCCTAACGCTAAGTTGGCTGTCATAAATCAGGTAGGAATTAGTGTATCGTTCGCCGCTGAGCATGAGGTCTTGTTGCAATATTCTTTTCGCCCGGAAAAAACGAGACTATTGTAGGTTTACGTATTTGGTTGTGTCTTCCATACTGCTGTAGCCCGTAAACTGTACTTTACTGCATTACGCGAAAGCAAAGCCTCAACCGGCCATTGTCCTGAACTGAAGCCTCTCCCCTACGCGAGCTGTGGTCACTAGGGGACATTCTGGTTCCATCTCCGGGTGTCCTACACCCTGGACAGGGTGACCACCTATTAATAGCTCGGGTGCTTCAGCGATGCTGGTCCCGAGCTGGGTGGTCATCTACGTCTGTAGACTATAGGTGGCGCGGAATCCCAACCTAGTGTATCCACGCGTTGCGTCGTCTCCTTCTTTCGCCTCGTTCGGTGTTCTGTTTGCGCGGTCTTCTTCCCCTCCCCCAACACACAGTCCACGCCCGGTGTGGTGTACATCAGCACGTTCGTGAGCCAACGGGACGCGTTCTCGATGAATGTTTTGGAGGTGCCGGCTGGGACAGGGTCGGGTTTCGTATGGGACGACAAGGGTCACATCGTCACAAACTTCCACGTCATCCGGTGCGTTTCACCGTGGCGATTTTGGGTGGATGTTGCTGCTGCTGCGTAGCTTTTTGTTGCTGAGCCACGGCCAAACCCTGCTGCTGCTACGGCTGTTGCTTCTGCTACTGCTGCTGCACTTGTGAGGCCATATGCAGCAGCGAATAGGGTCCTCGTAAAACGTCTATGGCGTTCAGCCAGGTACCCGGTGCTACAAGATTGCCTCATGTTGTCGGCGACATATCACACGGATATTCAATGGGTGTTGAAGGAAGCCCACTTACTAACACGGGATCGGGGCCGCTCCCGACTATCTTTGTCCACCCCTTCCAATCGGGGGGGGGGAGGCACCTGTGGCCACGGCTGAGGGTAAAACCTTTTGTACAAGTTTAGCTGGAAGGTCAGAAGTGATGATTATAACACAAAATACCGTTTTTTCCGTATGAAAACACATCTGCAGGCAGGCGCAGTCGGCTGAGGTACGATTAACTTTGGGAGATGGCACGCAAAAGACGTTTCAGGCCGACGTCAAGGTGAGACCACTTTCCCATTCCACAACGCTTCTTGGTTGAGGTGCGTCGAAGTCCGTGAACGGCACGGAGCGCTCCGTGTACTATTTGTCGCGACGGCGTAGCCCGGCACTGTGCCTCCTGTACTCATATTTCGGGTGCGACATCGCGACGACTATTAATCAATGGTTTGGCTGCGCTGTGCCTAATGTATCCATGTATTGGTACGAGCACCGATCAAGCTTGTCAGGTGTTTGGCCCGTTGACCACGTGCGTAGCACTGCGCGATGCCTCCAGTAGAATTACTGATGCTTTGGGTGCCGTTCACGCCATTTTTCGGTCAATTTAACTATTGCACCGCCGCTTCCGGCTCCTCGTATCCACACGCACCCGTCGCAACGGCTGGCACTGTCAGGGGTACGACCCGGACAAGGACGTGGCTGTGCTCAAGATCGACGCCGCGCCGGAGACGCTGCGTCCCATCGCGGTCGGTTCTTCCAGCCCACTGAAGGCGAGTCAATTGAGTGAGATTGGATGAGACGGCAAGAGCCCGAAAAACCGGGCACTGTTTAGCTTACTCATACAAACCCTCTTGAGATTTCCGAGAGCAGAAAACGACGAAAAAAATAAAATGGCTTTTACAGCATCGGCCATTCGAAGCAACGCGGGCTCTGCTTGGCTATATGGGGTGATACTATGGCGTGTCCGAACTGCAATACACTATTGGTCCCTCTATAGTGCTGGTTGAGTAGTGCCGGTTGCCCGGTATGGTGAATGTGAAAAAAGCTTGGCCAATATGGAAAAAACAACAGTGTGTCAGCATGCGGAGTAGTGCCGATTGCCGCTACAGTGCCGATGCTTCCGGCTGGCACATACGGGCACTATAGAGGGACCACTACTGTAGTGCGTAAAGTTGCACAAAATGACCCTACTCGTACTGCTGCACAGTCACGGAGGCGGTGAGTAATATCGCATGTGCAGCGTGTTTGGCCTCTTTATACCCGGGCCCCAAAAGGATTAAGGTAGGTTTCGCTACGGAGGCGTGTTTTCACGTGTTTTCACGGGTTGCCTTTTCATGGCTCGTCTTTAGGCGGGTCAGATTTTTGACGGCTCACCTTCTGCGCTTCGTGTAATTTGGAGGCGTGTGTTCACGGGCATTTTTTTCACGGGTCACCTGTTCGCGGGTCGTCTTGTGCTCTTCGTCGACCGCGGCGACTGTTGAATCCTTTGGAGAAGTGCTTTTACGCGCCACCTTATAGCACTTCGCCGACCGTGCCGACTTCCGTGTTCTTCGGAGGCGTGTTTTCACGGGTCGTTTTTTCGTGGGTCACATTTTCACTGGTCACCTTTTTCGGTTCGCCGACCGCAGCGACTTTCGGGTTCCTGGGAGGCGTGTTTTCACAGTTCATGTAGTAGCGGGTCATCTTTTCACGGCTCACCTTCCCGCGGGTCATCTTTTGCGGTTCGCCGACCGTGGCGACTTTTGTGTCCTTTGGAGGTGTGTTTTCGTGGGTCCCCTTTTCACCCAATATTAGCATTGTGTTTGATAAACTGGACGCGATGGCGATAGGTTGCCGTGTCAGTGCGAGGATGAAGAGTCTCCAGTGTTCCAGTTTTGTGTCAAGTTACGGGTGTTCCATGGTGCCAGCAATCGCTTACGCATTTCGCGGTCGGAGCCCGTCCAGCTTACACGTTTGTTTTGCCTTTACATCGCACTTATTTTGTTATTCATTCTTCAGGTAAACATACCATATAGACAGTTTGCGGCCGGAGTCCATCCAACTTACGTTTTTGTTGTCGTCTTCGGCACTTATGTTTTTCTTCCTTCTTCAGGTAAACATAATATACCATTAGACAGTTTCGGGTACTTGTTTGGTTTGCGAGTGATACGGGGTGGTATACCCCGCTGCCTGTAGTGGCGTTTCCTTTGTGTACAGGTCCTGCGGTGCTACTGTCGCACTGGTACTGTTTTGCACGTATTATTTTGTACCCGTGGTACATGTCTTTTCTGCCATCGGGATGCTCTCTTGAGTTTTGTTTTTGGCCATGGGCTATAAGACTTCAGGGAAATAAGCTAATGTGGGAATATCATTATCGCGTTTCCTACGATGCATGCGCAGGTTGGCCAACTGGCTTTAGCTATAGGAAACCCTTTCGGTCTGGATCACTCGTTGACAATGGGAGTGGTATCCGGCTTAGGAAGGGAGGTGAAGTCGCCCAGCGGTCGACCCATCACCAACGTGATCCAGACAGACGCCGCCATTAATCCTGGGAACTCCGGAGGACCGCTCTTGGACAGCCTAGGTCGCATTATCGGCATGAATACCGCTATCTATTCGCCCTCCGGAGGCTCTGCCGGCATTGGATTTGCAATCCCGATCGACACGCTGAAGTGGGTACTGATAACAGCTAGGGCTGTATTGGCCGCGAAATCGCTGAAGTGGTACTTTACTATGTGCCGCCGACTAGTCATTGGTTGATTGGCAGAGTGACAATCAACTACCAGGTAATTTTTGACGTTTTTGTTTTATTGGTGAACAGCACACGTCGAGGTACTAGGCAGATGTAGGGACGCAATACTTCACAAATTGCGGCTCGCAGCTAACTGCAATGCCTACCCACCTTTTTTTATAGTAATCGGACGCGTGCTACGGGAAAGGTGCACTGGCTCTTTTTTGCTTTCGTAGGGTGGTGGCTTGATAAAGTACTCGATACCTCACCCAAAAAGTGACTTATTAACAGTGTACACTAACTGAAACCGCATCCCGATGAAGAAACTATCCCATGGCCTATTAATAGGTATAAAATACATTAGTTTCGCTAAAAAATGAATGGCATTTCGACGATTTTTTGTCAAGGAGACCCCGTCGTTCTGAGCGCGTTTTAGCCGAATTGCTTCCGCTATCGTGCGCACGTCGATTCTAGCCAACTTAGCTGCAGCACCTAGCCAACTAGTCGACTTACTGTCAACGTATTCAGCAAACTCACAGCCCTAGCGATGCATTCTGCTAATAGTATACTAATACTAAAATAACTAAGTGCTAATTCGATACGGCTGGCAGTAAGGCTTCCGTGCGTGCTGGCGGGCCTTTCATAGTTTTGTTGCCTGCTGGCGGGCCTTTCATATTTTCACCGCTGGTCCATAAGACTTTTCCGTGCTTGCTGGTGGGCTTTTCGTTTTGTATTCAACGTGACGGCTGACGTTTCGTTGCAGGTTCGGTCACAGTTACTATTCTTAAGTGCAACAGCTGACGTTTTAGATAGAGGCGGGCAAGGTGCATCTTGCATTTGTTTTTCAAGCATGCGTCAGACCTGTCAACCTTCACCTTTTGCATGACCACTCGCAACTAACTCTGTCTGCCTCGAACCTCTGCGGAAGCCTGCAAAGAGAACAGAGTGCAGCGTGCAGAAAAGCACTAAAATAGTACTCCCGCCCCCTCGTGTGGCATCAACTGAAGGCCCCTGCGCAGAGCTCTGCCACCCATGGTCGGTCAGTATGCCTCTCTGGTTGTGCTGATGCCGGAATCCGGTTCGATTTGTGTTTGTTGATTGACCCCGCTCGTGCCAAATGCACCGCAGCAGCCGGCAGGCTGTCAGTGCATTACTAACAAAAGGAAAGGCTGCTGCTGCAGTTTGTCTAACACAGTACGCAGACCGCGGGAGGGTTTCCAGTACTCTGCTGTGATACTGTATTGTACGGCGGTCGGGGTTCGCGCCTCTCGAGTTGTTGCGGCCGCGCGAGTTGTAATCTCGATCACACGATCACCTGAATCACATGACACAGCTGCAGCTTCGAGTGCACCAAAACAGCAATTCGCACAGATTCGCATGTCAAAATGTACCAGCAAATTATTGCGCATGTAGCCGGCTACCCATCGGTCGGTGGTTTTTCCAGGAATATCTGGAACTACTTCAGTTTTTTTAAGAATTGGCGAACGCCACGCGGAGGGACTTCAAAACTTGAACATATTTTCCGACGGACATCGCCGTTTTTAATTTTACTACTACGACGTACACTCTACGAGCACACTTTTTTTTTTGTTTCAACCTCTCTCAGACACTAGCAGATCTGGAAATACGTCAAAAAAAAAAAAAATTCAAGTATTATTTTAGAAAAATCTCAAAATCACCAGAAGCGCTCAGAGTAACGATAGTGCTGCTTGCTGTTGTAGACTGCTGTGAGTTATTTTTTGCTCCAAAAGAAAATGCAGGTATTTTCATGTTTCCCCCCCCCCCCCCCCCCCCCTCCAACGCCCCCTCTTTCCCGACCACCTGCACGATCGCCTAGACCTAGCACCACGCGTATAACAAGCTGATACATATCTTTGATCTCACAGCCGAAGTGTATTTGAATATTGTTTGTGACCTAAACCTCCTAAAAAATCTCCCCCCCCCCCCCCCCTTCTTGCTCTCCCTTACTCAAACGCCCCACCAAATATCGAAATCCGCCACATTAATAAACACTTCACGCACAGGATATCACCTCATTATCTTTCGAGAGCCATCCATGCCGCTGTGTTCCTTCCCCCCCCCCCCCCCCCCCCCCCCGCCTCGAACGCCCCCTTCTTCCCCATCACCCGCACATTCGCCTAGACCTAGCACCACACGCATAACAAACCCCTCACCTAAAGCCCTCCCCCCCCCCCCCCCCCCCCCCCCACACCCCACACCCCACCCCCGCCCCCACACCCCACCCTTCCCCCCCCAACCCATCCCAACCCCACCCCCTCGAACACTCCACCCTCTCTTTACTCACTGATTGTACGATTTACCCCAGGATATACACGATAAACTGATGTATTATTTCCAAAAATGTCACATTTATCCCCTCGAAATAATATGTAGTTTCCAGGCACATATCGAGCTGCCCCCCCCCCCCCCGCCGCCCCAACCCCCCCCCCCCCCCCCCCCCCCGCCCCCAATAATATTTATCCCCTCGAAAGGATTTATAGCTTACATGCACAAATTGCCCCTTCCCCCCCCCCCCCCCCCCCCCCGCCCCCCTCCAAACCCGCTCGCTTTTGATCAAAACCAGGCCCCCCCTTTCCCTTCACAGCTGTCAGATTTTGTCCCCCTCAGAAACGGGTTTTATAGTTTCCGCGCACAGACTGACTAAAATCATCCTGTTGACCCTTATAGCTACACTGTAGCTGTAAGGGGAGTCGCCGACCTATATCCTTAATGAGGACACACAACTCGTAATGCGCGCGATCGGAGTATCACACACAGCTTGCAAAGATGAGTTTCGACGAAATCTTCGATCTCACAGCTGGAGTGTATTTTAATTTTTATAATATACAGCTGTAGAACCTGATGTGCCTGGGAGTAGATTGTATTTATGCTGGTTATTTCACACAGGTTACGCAGTACATTGTCGTAATAAGCAGTGGACTGCTGTTGTAGGCGCATCAAATGTGCTAAGCACAACAACCATCACTTTGAAGTTTCACCCGAATGCTTACACGCCGGGTACATGAAAGTCGCCGCTACTGCTGTAGATTCGTTGAATTTATACTGCAGAACATTAGTACCAGCTATCTGGTAGGCTACAACAACAGCATCATCACCATAATTTATCTGGGCCGTCCCTACAGCAGTAGGACGTGTGCTACGATAGAGGTATTAAGGTATACCTCTTTTTGTCTGAAATGGTTTCTGAACCACGGGGCTCCTCATCACCATAGTTTATCTGGGCCGTCCCTACAGCAGTAGGACGCGTGCTACGATAGAGGTATTAAGGTATACCTCTTTTTGTCTGAAATGGTTTCTGAACCACGGGGCTCCTCATTACCATAACTTATCTGGGCCGTCCCTACAGCAGTAGGACGCGTGCTACGATAGAGATATTAAGGTATACCTCTTTTCGTCTGAAATAGTTTCTGAATGACTGTTGCTCCTTAACCCAAAATCGCCGGAAAAAAAAAAAAGAATAGGCCATTTTTTGTGGCATGACTCTCGTTGTACACCCATTAATAGGCCATGGGATTTTTCATGCGGCATCAAAGCGGTTTTATTTTTTCCCCGAATCAGTTTTTGGGTTAAGAAGGACGTGTCTTAACCTCCTCCTAAAGTGAGGGGTAGTGTAAATCAGAAAAAAAATGGTGCACCTCTATCGAAGCAGGCGTCGTAGTATCATATCATACACCGCCATTTTCCGATACACCCGGATCAAGTATATTGCAGTATAGCTGCATACTCCACCGTTAGGATGCGCGGGCGAACGCGCGGGGGGGGTGCAAAATGCGAAAGCATCGGCCTCTTGCGTCACCCTTCTTCCGAAGGAGAACCTTGTAATAGTATGGTAACACTAGCAATAGTGTAGTAATACTAATAGTAGTATTAGTAGTACGGTATGTGTGCACCCTTTTTTTTGGGGGGGGGGGCGTCGCTCAAAGCACTGTATGCCTCCCCCCATAATTTTTTTTTGGAGAAATTTGAACGCGCTACCGGATGAAACGTCCCGTGGCGTAGGTCTACAACGAAACTTGCCGCGAAGAAATAATGAAACCCCGGCCATTTTGGGATCGAGGAGCACCGTCATTTGAGACACCGTGTCTGCCTAACCAGTGCTATTAGTGCCTCTATCGGTAGAGGTGGCTCATTTTTTTCCTGCAAGGTTGTCGACTTCAGCAGGTCTATACCCACCTCACCCAATAACTGATTATGAGTAAGTTAAAAAAAAGTGCAAACGTCGATGTACAAATCCCATGGCCTGTAGGCATGGAGAGACAAAAATAATGCAGAACAAGAATGACATTCCGATCATTTTATTAATAGGCTAACCCCTTTAGAGCCTAAAACCCCTCCCTATACTAGTTCCAAGTAATTTAGTTCCCAGGGGTTTCCAGCTGTAAAGGCGTCAAGGAGCCCCGTTATTCGGAAAACGAAAAAAAACGAAAACTGCTTCCGATATCGTAGGTCGCGTCTGTCGTACACACATACTACTCATAGTGAGGTAGAGGTCCGCCGTTTGTTTTTTTCCGTTCTGAGGGCGATGGCTTGATAAAATACTCTATCTACCTCACCCAAAATATTACCAGGGTATTTTGAGCGAACTGAAAAGTGCAATCTGACGAGCAAATCCGTGGGTTCTCGTGTAGAAAACCATCATTTTTCGTAAAACGAGAGTGACATTTCCGACGATTTTATTAATAGGTTCAGGAGCCCCGTCATTCAGAAAACGAAAAAGCCGAGAAAGAAAAAGAAAGAAAAAAGGAAAAAAGAAAATTGCTCGCATCTTATCGCAGCTCGCATCTAATAACCTTGCCGGCTCGGCTCGTGCAGAACAGTCGCGCCCACGTGGTCACCACCATTGGGTGGCCGACAACTTACTGCGATACCTACCCAGCTGATACACGTACGAGGTATCCCACGCTACATTGGGGGTGCAGCAAATTCTAAGAAATTTCTGAGCTTCTAACAGGAGGAGGAGGTCATTATCTCACCCGCAAATGACTTCGAAGGCGTTATTCGTTCGCGCAACCCGACCTACAGTTATGTGCGCCAGCTAGTTCTTAAACAAAACATGATCGTGGAATTAGCATGCTAGCCGATAGTTTCGACACTTGAGGGGTTCAACCGGTCAGACACCTTTGGCTCAAAATACCCGACCAGCGTTTGTGTGCGCTAGTCCTAAAACAAACACACTCGTAAAATCGTGGTACCAACCGATATTTCCACACTCGAGAAGGTCAGAACATCAGAGAGACATTAGTCAACCCAAAATCTGCAACGCCTACCGCAACGCCTACCGCACCATAGAGGGATGACGCACTAGTCGGCGACCCAATTAGCATGCTGTGGCGAGCAACGATCATCCAACCCAACTACAACAACTCAGCCGACAAAAAAAACTAGCCCGCGACTCACAGGCCCACCCATTACCGTTGCCGGCTCTGGTTCGTACAGGACTGTTGTGGGAACGATCATCCAAAAGGGTCGAGTGAGTCGGCCCATCATCGGCATCACGTTCTTGGAGAGCGCGAGGGCGAGCACCGTGGGCATCCAAAAGGGGGTGCTGGTGCTCGAGGTGGCGGAGAACACCAGCGCTGCTAGTTCGGGGTTGAGGCCAACCACGCGCACCCAGGTGGGGCTAGGGTTGGGGATTTAGGATGCACGCGCTACGGTAGAGATGCACTGGCTCTTTTTTTGCGCTCCGAGGGTGGTGACTTGAGAGGAGCTCTATGATTTTTGAGGCAAAAACTGATTTGGGGGAAAACAAATGTGCTACCTGGTACACGACGAACAGTGCCATGGTCTAGGTATACAACGAAAAGTTGTTTTTAACAAAAAAAAGTTGAATTTTTGACGATTTGGGGGTAAGGAGCCCTGCCAATTCAGAAATCGATTCAGCCACAAAAAGTGCTACCTCGATCGTAGCGTCTGTCTTCAGGGACTAACTTAAGGGACTAGCTTAAGGGACTAGCTTAAGGGACCAGCTTAAGAGACTAGCTTAAGGGACTAGCTTAAGGGACTAGCTTAAGGGACCAGCTTAAGGGACTAGCTTAAGGGACTAGCTTAAGGGACTAGCTTAAGGGACTAGCTTAAGGGACCAGCTTAAGGGACTAGCTTAAGGGACTAGCTTAAGGGACTAGCTTAAGGGACTAGCTTAAGGGACTAGCTTAAGGGATTAGCTATTAGCTGTGAAATTCTACCGACTTGCGGCCCTATCAAGATCGCTTTTTGGTTCTTCCTTGCTGCTTTGTCGACCGACGACGACCGTTGCAGCTCGGGGACATCATCGTGGCCATCGACAACCAAGATGTCAACACAGAAGCTGACTTGTTCAAGATCCTGGAATCACGCAAGCCAGGAGACTTCATCTCTGTCACTGCTCAGAGGTGCGCGCGTTGTTCTTGTACAATTGTGGTCCCTCCCTCTATAGTGCCGGTATGTGCACTATAGAGGGGAATACCGGCACTATATCGGCAACCGGCACTACTCCGCATACTGCCACTATACCATCTGTGCCAAGCGATTTCAGAGGCACTATAGCGGAAAACCGGCACTACTCAACCGGCGATATAGAGGGACCTATACTGTATTCAAAGGCTACAACAGGAGACCGTTCTTTTCGGGCGTGTCAAGGCCTTCTTTGGCCTTAATGTAATATTTTTAGTATAGCGACGGTCAGGCGCCGTCAGTCAAGGGATATTTTCAGTCTTAATATAGGGGGAAATAATGGGGACAAAAAATGATCGTCGATAAGAATCTAACCGTATTCATCGTCTTTGCTCTGTATCTTGAGCATCATGATACGTGTAGCAGCCGACGGGACAAAGACGACTACACTGGAAGTAAAATGAAGAACACCAGAAAAATTCCGGGGGGGGGAAGTTTTTGGAATAGGAATTGACCTATAGTCTAATCTTTTTAGTACCAAAAAAAGCATACCTGGTATTGGAATAACATATAGGTATTCCACACCGGAATACTGAGTAAGCTGTCGCCAAATCCATGGGTGCGGTTGCGGAAGATTAACCATTGTTGCTCTTGATCTTGGTCGTCGTTCACCCCAGGAATAACAAACCCAAGAGATGGGAGACGCATGCCTTGGAGGTACAGCTCCTATTGGTTTTGTATGCTGTTAAACTTCCCGATTTAAGGGGAGGGATCGAAAAATGGTTTCCCGTTTTCTTGGACCACGGAAACATTAATATTGGATTTAAATGAGTTGTCCAATATTAGTGTGTTGGGTTGTTTGTTTGCTTTGGCCATCGTTTACCCCAGACTAACAGCCGAAGGGACGGAGACGCTTTTGCCCTGGAAGACAAACAAAAAAACAGGAAAATTACGGGGGGGGGGGGAGGGGGGCAGTTCTTGGAAATTTGTAGTGGACCTAAGAACCCATTTATGTGGAATAACGCACCAGATATTCCACACTGGAACACTTCCATGCATTATATCTATACCGGGGGCCCAAAAGACATTTCTTATATGCAATCGTGAAATTGTTCATATGTGCTGCCCTTTTGTTTTGATCGTCGTCCAGGATAACAGCGGAAGGGACGGAAACTCTTGCGCTGAAGATACAGCTTGCCGAAGCGCAGCAGCCGAAACGAGAGCTGGCGGAAATTCAGCCGCCGAAGTCAACGCTGGTCCAACCGTAGAGGGGTTGTGGGGGAGGGGGGGAATGGGGGGCGGTGTAACCGTTGTACCATGCATGACCGTAGTCTGTCAGACCATGGGCCCTCGAGTCATTACGTTGCCGGATCAGAGACGTCGGGTTTTCGGGGGAGGGGGTGTGCTCACGTCATGCATGACCGGAGTCTTGGGGGCCATAGACCCTCGCATTCCTGCAATGCCGGGACGCAAGACGTCTGGTTTTCGTCAACCAGGAAGGCGTTGTTGGCACCAAGCGCGAAGCGCTGTGAGGAATTTCGCCGAAGCGAATGAAGGTTTGGGAAGGAGTGTATAGACTACTCATATCATGCATGGTCCTAGTCTTTCAAGACCACAGACCTGCGGCGCATCCCCATGATACCGGTGAAGGGGTGACGGAGCGGCGGTGTGTTTTTTTGTTTTTTTTCGTTTTTGTTGTTTTACGCTCTGGCGGGTGGGTACTATAATTAAGCGTATGGCTTTTTCCGCTGCCAAAACAAGTCCGACACTAATTCCAAGAGTTTTTTTTTTTCATTTTCCGTTTTTTTGTTTTTAATCCTTCGGCAGACAGGGAAAACTGTTAATATGGCTTAAGCTCACCACGTTTCCACGTGTTTTCATACATGCCGTGACTATTGAAATCAATTGTATTCGCATTCCAGCGCTGGCTGGCGTATACTTCGATTTCCGCTGCAACAAGGCAGCGCGAGCTGTCCCTAAGGACCAAAAATGTCGGTTGACGGTCTAGTTTTGTTTCGTCAAGACTTCGTTAGACGTAATATACTGGTCTTTGGTATGCGTTGAAGCGGTTCTTGACGGTTGTCCGTCAACAGTTAACAGTGCCGTCAACCGACACCTTTGCCCCCTACCGACGGTCACCCACCACAAAACACCCACCCGTACGCGCACGCACCCATTTATACTAGGTGCCACACAGCAGTGTCATACAAAAGCGCGGACGCTGGTTTAGCTGCAATCACTGCTGCCGCATCTCGCCGCAAGTCAACGTGGCGCATTCCTATCTCCGCCCGCCAGCAGCGTGTGTCATACGATGGCAGCAGCACGCGGCATCGACGCCAGTTCACCAACAACGGCTACGCCTGCTGTAGCTTTGGCGGCTCTCGGCTGAGAGCAACGCCACGAACTTAGCTTTGGCGGCTTGCGGCTAAGTCCAACGCCACCAACCCGCTCTCACGAGGGTTCGTCGTGCGCGAAGCATGCGTCTCTCGCGGAGAACGCATGAAGCTCAGAGCTTCCAGTCGATTTTCGACTGCCATACAGCAGTACCATCCTTTCGAGGTATCGTGGGTGTTGTTCCATTTAACCTGATCCTGTATTTTAACGACGAAACAATATGGGGACAAAGTCGGGCTATTACAAGCAGGGTTTTTCACGTTTTTACTCCGGCCGATTTCGATTTTAGGTGGGTCGTTTGAACTTTGAACAAGAGGGAACGGGGAAAGAAAAGGCAGGGGGGGGGGGGCGGGGGGGGGGGATGAATTGGAGCTACGGCATGGATGGCTAGAAAGATAATGAGGTGATATCAGCTGGCTGGTAGTGTTCACTACTCTGGCAGATTTTGATTTTAGGTGGGGCGTTTGAACAAGAGGGATCGGGGGGGGGCGGGGGGCGGGCGGGACACTTCAATAAGTGCGCGGAAACTATAAACCCTTGAAGGGGACAAATCTGACGGTTGTAGCAATAATAAATCCCTTTATATCACCTGCCGGGTATTGTTTGTTATTTCAACATATTTGATGTTGTAGCTTCATAATTTGTTATTGTACATGATGGATCGCAAGATGGAATATTTCATTCGATAGGTACAACCATGTAATTACCATGATAATATATAGCAGCGTGCAGTAGTGTGTGTTGCGGAATTATGGAGTTTCCTAAGAAATGCAGGTGTGGTTCCAGTACCTCTCAGACGAGTCTCGTTTTCGTAGAATTCGGGAATTTCGTGAGGGGTGCAACATGACATAGTCTATAAATAAAGTTAGATAGGTCACACGGGTTCTTGGGGAGAGCTTTTTTTATCAATTTACGCGTCCCCGCGCGGGATAAAGCCTTATTTATAACGTAGGAAATCTTGACCCCAGCCGGGATGCCGGGATTCATGTGGTCGGCTGAAAGCCGACAGAAAAAAAAGGCCATGTTGTTAATGGAAAGCCGGTGCTTTCAAGATCTGATCTATGTGTGCACTGCATGCATGTTGTGGAGACGAAGGATGTTGTTGGTTTTCTGACATCTCCAAGATCTGAAAATCCACCGAAAAAAAACTCGTAAAAAATCCAATTGTCATTTTCTCGATTCGCACAGAAATCACAACACGCTCCGACTTTTCGTTTTGGCCTTTCTATTATAGTTGGAAGAGTGTGATGGCTCGTTTTCCTCTATTTTTGTGTGTTCCCCTGTTTGGCCCGATGGAGAATGTCATGGCCCAGGGACAGATGAAGAACACAAGTAAAATGGGGTTGATTGTGAACCGTGTGGCACATGCTAGTACAGCGGCAAGGAGGTACACCATGTTTGCTAACAAAGCTTCTCACTTGACCTCAATTATTCATACCTGACCCCCAAAAACTCATTATTTTTACACAAAAACGAAGGTGAGGCGCCCGACGAAAAAACCCATGGCCTACAGGAAAAAGACGTACAAAAATTATAACTGCAAAGAAACAAACGACATTCCTACGAGTTCGGATCGTTTTTCAGGAAAAAAACTTTGCGAAAAAGTGCTGATTCTATCACCACAGCAAATATATTTCGGGTACTGGGCGGTTTAGTTGAGGAGCCCTCCTTGTAGCCGGCAAAAAAGTTACTGAAGTAAAAACATGCGACGTCGACTATCATGGCACGCATCTACCATGAGTCTTGCTGATTGCGGCTTTTTTTCAGCTTTTCGTGTGCACACCAGGAACAGTAGGTGGGGCGAGCAAGACGTTCGGGGGAACCAAGACACCGATGGTTGTTTGTTTCGCCCGTTAAAGCCTTTGGGGCTCCAAGAAGGAAAAGGTGCCGCTTACGCTCGTGCATCCGTGTGTACGCCACTGCTCTGCGCTCTGGGCCTGGTGCTGCGCAGCAGCACGCTTTGTATAAGCAGCGACGGGCGGTGTTGTTTCCTGGAAATTGACGCAAGTCGTTAGTTGTTCACATTACAAAAATCATGCACGGCCTTGAATACTAGAAAGAACAGACCAGACAGACAGCTTGGAGACTTAGCCCGCCAGTACCAGACAGCCCCAGGAAATTGGGGATTTGTCCCCAAAAAACGCGGGTGCAGTTTTGGACTGGTTAAGACACTAAAGCCCGAGAGGCCAAGGCATCCGATTTTGGAAAACCGCGAAGCCGGGAATATCAGGCAGAATAGCTGCCAACTTAGAATTTGGAACGCAAGCACAAAAGGCTACGGTCCATGATTTCATTCCGAGTAGCGTAACTGCGGGCGCCAATTGCCATAAGTGTATTTTCGCGACACAACACAACACAAAGAGGAAGACTTGCACATAATTGGGGTACTCATGGCCCTTACAGCAGTGCTGCTCCCTCTGCCGTCGCCCTGCTCCAAAATACAGCCAGGCTGAAACCATCCGCAGGCGTTTCGATGGGCACTACAGCCACGTCAGCGCTACTTGCACCGCCCAAAAAAAACAAATCAACCTTCAACAGGCGTTTGAATGGCCGCAACTCTGTAGCCACGTTAGCGTTCTTGTTATCCTAAAAAAAGACAAAAAGCAGGCAATCGTAACGCCGCCGACGCTGCCGACATCACCGCTAAGCTGCCTCTTTCACTATCGCCGAAGTCGTTTACCATAATTTTTTCCAAGTAGATAGTTCCCAAAAACATGGTGCCGTTCCAAGGGTATGCCTACGAGTGCTAGTACCGCGTGGCTAGCACCCCCCAAACCAGCGCCAAAACCAACCACTCCTCGACTACTGCCTCAGTTGAAAACGTCGACTGCACCTAACTGGTACGGTCATGGTGCGTTCGGTGCTACCCTTTAGTGCGGGTCCCTCAGTTTAGTGCGGTGCGAAATGGCTCATCCCGACCTCTTTCGCCCTGCAGGGCACCGCACTATCCCAGGATAGCTCGCTCGGGGTGCCGCGTTAGTGCGATGCCGTTTAGTGCGGTGAAAATCACTCGTCATGACTTCATTCTTACAGAGCACCGCTCTTTCTTTAGTTCGGGGTGCCACTGTAGTGCGGGTGGATGTAGCAAGGCATCGCACCAACGAGGGACCACGCCTGTACACAAAAACCCAGAGAACCGTGCGGTGAAAATCGCCCGTCACTCGACCTCGTCCCAGAGTACCGCACTATCGCCGCCTGTCAGTCGACCTCATCCTGCAGAGTACCGCACTATCCCAGGGCACTCACTTTAGTGCGGGTGTTGCCATCCGGCATGGCACCGCACCCATGAGTCACCCCCCCCTGATTGTAACTAAAAACCCAGGCGACGGCACTACGGCACTAATAGGGGCCATTATTTCGACCAAAATCCCCCGGAACCACTTTATGCGAGGGGCTAAGACAGGGGGGGGGGGGGGGGGGGAGATATGGCTGGCGCGGGGCGTCATCTGGAACGGTTTAAGGCAACGTGTGCCACCCGGACCGTGGCGAAAAAGGCGAAGAGCTTGAGTCCCTCCTTCGCCGCCACCTTCCGGAACTGAGATCCCTTCCCGCCAGCCTAAAAAATCAGCGTTAACAAAAGCGCGATGGGGGAACGACAGGGAGTTAAGTGCGGAATTAAGCAGATGCTGGTTTCTACCAGGTGTGACGGAATCAAAACGCCAGCAGCCGGCGTAGAGTGTACACACTATAACATATTTTCAGGCGATTGCCGCTAACAGCAACGCCACCATGGCACTGACTACCCCGATAATATAGCAAGAATTTTCCCGGGAAGTATCCAAGGTCAGCAGCAAACCACCATACTGACACTCGTCATCTTCTACCAGGTATCTGTCATCTGTAATCGCAGAGATGGCGGGGGGGTGTACGTTTTTCTCGAGTATAGACGCCCGTGTCATCATCCTGCACGTTAGTCTTGTTACGATTGTACAGGCGAAAAATGGTGCGGAGCTCAAAAACGGGCGCGCACATGCGGCAAGCCGCATGTCGTCGCCGGCGGATGGTGCGCTGCGAGCAATAGTGACGAAACATATGCGCAAGGCAAAACATTTCACGCCCTGCTCTGTATCACACCAGGTACAGGACAGCAGTATGCATGGCCCACGGCGGGGTGAGGGAGGGAGAGAGCGAGCCCTTCCTATCGGTGCAATAACCTTGATACTGCTGCCTTCGCCTTGCGTTTGGGAGGGGGGGGGGGACGAGGCACGTCGCGTTGTCACCGACCAGGCAGACACTGTTGCACCAAGCGTGAAGCGGCTTCAGGTGTCCGGTGAGTCGCATGAGGGGTGAGCAGCATCCCAGTCAGAACCGCTCGTGGGGCGGATTCGGCACCTTGTGCGTGTGATACTTCCTTGCATGTGTACGGATGACACCGTCGAATGACTTGATTTCGTATCACTATCATATGTCGGGGGGGGGGGGGTACTCAGTTTGTGCATGGCTGTGGTCGTATGACCATAGATCCTCGCATCCCTACCATGCCAGGACAGAGCACGTCGGGTTTACGACTACCAGGGAGGCATTGCTTGCACCAAGCGCGGAGCGCTGTGGGGTGTTCGGCGAGTCGCATGAAGGGTGAGCTGCACCTTAATAAGAACCACTTGTGAGGCGGACTTCCGCTATTGCGCGTACGTAATGCTGTCTTGGGTATGGACGACAGCTTCGAACGAAATTGTTTGTTTTCTCGTGTAGCCACTTCCAGAGACAGCAATGCCCGGCAGGGAATACTGCCGTGTAATTGCCTCTTGGGTGTCTTGCCATACGCGCACTACGTGATATCACCCCCCTTGCGCGGGTTTAAGGTTTCCATTCCGCAACATACGATCTAACTCGACCATCACCACCTCAGTTACCGCCAGAACACGAAAACGAAAAAAAAAGAGACGGTAACCTGGTGGTCTTGCGCAGCGAGAGGCTTGTTTCACAGCGCGGACGCACTTGAATCGGGCAGTCGCTCTCCCGGAACCTACGATGCGCAGACAGGCGTACAACACACCCTGCAATCGACCCGGCGGGTCCGTTGACAGCGCGAAATAACAACGGAACCTTCACTACAGCTGTACTGCTGTAGCACAACACACGTTGATGGCTGCTGCTGCTGCCCTTCCTATTAATAGTCGCGGTATTGAAGGACGTCTCAACTCTAAAGGGCCAAGGGTTACTCGTGCGACGTTGCGACCCAATCATCGCCCTGAGGGAGACACCTTATTTACGACGCGCAACGGCGTGCAGACGACGACCGAGGATCGAGGTTTCTAGAACGGGGGTTCGGACAAGCTACGATGCTACATAACTATTCGATGCGCGCACATGGCCTTGGTCGGCCCCTGTGGCTTTGATACTCGTAGCTGTGGCGGTGTATATGCATCACCAGAGTGGAAAGAAAGCTAGATGTGGTGGTGCTCTCTCTTCGCCATGATCTGCTGGGGTTTGTTCGAATCGAAAGCAAAACCCGGATCGAAAATAAAAGCTTGCAGATAATTTAGTAACGCGACGAGTGCAGGCGGCGCACCTGCTTGAGTGGATCGATGACCCACATCGTTTCTTGAGCAGGGGCTCTGTGGCTTGTCGCAGGGTGTGTGCGGCTCTCTTCGGCGTTCGTAGGGGTTTCCGTTGCACAGATTTGATATGTCCTTTGCGGGGAGAGGGGACGCCAAAAAAACTTACAGTCTCGCCAGAGCACCATCCACCTGGCTGCTATATCCCTCAGCACCACAAAGCTTGCTAGTGACAGTCAGGCTGGGTGGCAGCGCTTGCCTCGTCCACGAGATGAGCCAGGGAAATCCCCAGATGCTTGCCTATGAGTTTGCCATGCAGCAGCGAGCACAGAGTCAGGGAGGTAGCGCTCACATCTTCCGCTCCTCTCCTCCGCCCCAGCAGGTCAACCAGCATCAACGCCCAGGACGTGGACAGCATGCTTCTAGCCAGCAGCAGCATCAGCAGCACCAGCACTCACAGCACCACCAACCACCGCAGCACCAGTCCATGAATCAAAGCCATCACCAACAGCAGCGCCATCAGCAGCAGCAGCAGTGGGGAGCGGGAGGCACAGGACCTCATCATGCACCCCCTAATATCCAACACAGCAGTCATCAGAACAACCAGCTCCAGAAACATCAGTATCAATGGCATCAACAAGCACCACAACAGCGGGCAGGGTTCAGCCCTAGCCAGCAGCCCCAACACGCCGGCCGCCACCTCCGCAATGGTAATAACAACAGTGGTCCACCCCGCCTTCCTCCCCCAAACAACATCGTCTCCCGACCAAATCAACCCTGGACATCTCAGACGCGGGGCGCACCTACCCCAGCACAGATGCAACTAAACAGCCCCAGCGGTGGCGGTGGTGCAGGACCAGCGTGGGGCCCACCAAACGGGTTTCCCACAGGCGGTGGGGTTCGCGCTCCCGGCATACCAGGTGATCCCTGGCAGCAGCAGCAGCCAAGGCCTACGATGGGCAACGGAGGCATGTTTAGGGGTCCGGTGACGGGGACGGCCGCCGGAGGCAGGGGCGGGGGGGGGGGGGGGTTGCTGCAAAGCCCAAACAGGCCTCGCGGTGTTGCTGGCCCTGTGCAACCCCAGGGGCAGCACCTCACGCAAGCGAATAAAACAGACACCACTAGACCGCAGGGGTTCGGGGTGACTCAGGGAGGGGGGGGCAGGGGCACATCGTCACCGGGTTCCTCGGTGGCTGGGCCACAAGCGAAGGCTGGGAAAGTAGCCGTGAGCGGGACCGCGTCTTCTTCGTCATCATCGCCAACGGCGGGACCGGGGGCGGGGGTTGAGGCGGAATCGGGTGGGGGGGGTGCCGGCGCGGTGCTGTCGTGTCTGCCGTGCGAGAAGGAGTTCACCTCGGAGGGGGCGAAGCAGGCGCATCTACAGTCGCACGTGCTGTGCCCAGAGAAGGGCTGCGGCTTCTCGGCTTTGCGGAAGGTGGTGAACAACCACCACGAGGCCAAGCACGGCCAGTTCAGCGGCTCCGGCTTTCAGGCGAGCACGCGTACTGCGGTAGAGGTGCACTGTATTTTTTTTAGGCCCCTGTACCCCAAACCCCTCCCTATACTAAATTCAAGTAAGTCAACCCAAAAACGGGTTTCCAGTTGTAAAAGCGTCAAGGAGCTCCATCGTATACCTCATCTAAACTGATTTTGAGTCAAAGCGGAAAGTCCGACGGGGTGAACAAACCCACGACCGAGGTGCAATACACCAAAAAAATGGTATTGCAAAAAACCCAAGAATATCCTCTCGATAAGCTTGAGTTAAGGATCCCCCGTCCTTCAGAAATCATTTTAGCCAGCAAGTGGTATGCTTTAATAACTCTATCGTGCCACGCCTCTGAGGCGCATGCAGAGGTAGGGATGCACACAGATTACCTTTTTTTTCTATAGCTCTTAACCTGAGAAGCTCCATGTGTAACCCAGCACCCGAACCTGAGCAAAAAATGTAACCTACGTAAGCCCCATTCACAATCCTGGGACCATGCGTGGTCTACTGCAGGTATCTCATGAGAACAATATATTGAATGATTTAGAAACTCTCGTCTGCGCTGGTCAGTGTTGCTTGCTGCCGGGTTACTTGCCGGATGGCTTTTTTATTTCATTTTTTCGGCTGTCTCCCTCCCCCCTTTTCTGCTTGCGATACCCCCCCGGGATTTCAAGCCAGCCACACCCCGCAGGGGAACCTTGTAACGCAATACACAATGGATGGCCACTTCCACGGTAGGGGGGTTATATTGTTTTGGGGTCATTTTGTGCGGTGGCTCGGGTTCACTCGCGCGAGCGACCCCGGTGTTCCTTTGCGGTCTTAGTTTTGCAAATATCAATCCGCATCGAAATGGTTAGCTACGCTGCGCCACACAAGCGTCCAAGGTCTGTTTGTCAGTGAGGTACAGAGTCACTCGTGCGAGTGGCTCAGATCCCTTAGTGAAAAACGGGGTTGTAACATTCCCCCTATCGTAATACCGTGTCCTTGGTCGGATCCCAATATATATATATATTATATAAGGTTCCCCTTCGGAATGCGGGTACCATGAAATCCCGAGGGCGTCGCAAGGCAAAAAGGGAGACACCGATAACACACGTATAATAAATTACAAGTACCAACAACGCGGCTTGCAAATATGAGTATTGACCCGAAGTTCGTCGAACTCACGGCTGACGTCCTTAGAATATTTGTTATAAAATATGTGTCCACCTATAATAATGGTGTCACGGGTACTCACATAGATAAACCCCACTGCTCTTCTTAGAGGAAAATGTGGCATGAGCTAGTGCATTGCTCCATAGAATAAATAGTACTCAGCGGGAAGAGTGATAGCGGTGGGTGCACGTTGTTCTGATGTACGCGCAAACGCATTCTTAGTGGTCAGGGGATGCTGTGTACCGTACGTGGAATAGTGCTTGTTGCTATATTGTACGTCACATATTTTTGCACTTGGTGGTAATGGATAGGGTTCACCAGCCAATGCCAGTCGCTTTTGGATGTTGTACAATAATTAATTGGTTGGCGGCAACAATTTCGGTATGTGCGGCGTACGTGGTAGGATTTTCCATGAGTTGGAGGTAGTGTTCAACGCTTTGGCCTGCCACCCTCGCCTCGCTCGGCGCCATCTTCCAAGCTTTCCCCGCTCTATGTCCCTGTGAGCCCAGTCTCGAGCGCGGAGAGATGCAAGCCGTGCTCTGTGGCGCTCGTTCCAACACTCGGCTGCTCCCGGCCTCTACTTCCCAGCCTCCTCCTGCTGGCATCCGCTCTGTCCGTAAATATAATACCGGGATATGTCTTTTTGTTCAAGTAAAACAATCGTTACATTTGGACACGTCTAGTTACCCCGCAAGAGAAAAATAAACGCTCCGGGTCAACCACGCCCACAGACGCTTTCTCTCCTGCCTCGACGAGCGGCCGCCCGCGCGGCGGGAGAGCGCAAGCCGGTTTGCCCTTGTCTGCACCCATGCCCACGCACCCACGTCGAGATCCGGGGCCGAAACGGCCCAGGGCGGGGCGCCCCCATACCCCACACTAATTATGATCCACATGTGTACTGCTGCTACTACTGTATGTTGCTGATATACTGCTGCTGTTGTGCTGCTGCTGCTGAGGTTAATTTAGTCCGGGCGGTTGCTGCTACTACTGCTGCTGAGGCTAGTTGAGTAGCGGGGCATGTTTTTACGAACAGAACAACGAAGAACAAAAATTTGTAAAAGTTTATCATAGCATCCAAATTTGAAAAACAATTTTGGGTGTTCCGAGTGACCTGCTCGTCTCAGGGATGCGGAACGCAATCCCTTGCCAAATAGAGCCAGCTAAGCGACATTGGAGATCCAGACATGCTTGACAATGTGCCCATGGCAGGTTAGCTTGCCCCGCGGCCGAAAGTGCGAGAAGAAACACTCGGCCGCCGGAGAGCAGCGAGCCAAAAAAAAGCGAACATCACATTTTTCATATACATACGAGCTGGGCCGGGCAAGAAGCTGAAAAAAGCTTGATTTCGCTCTGCCCCGCTCAATTTTTCGAGTTCGGATCTGAAAATTTGAGACGTGATTCTTATCAAGCTTACAAAAACACTGAATGCTGATCAAAAAAAAAATATTTTTTTTCGAAGCATTTTCCCTCGATTTCATGATTTCAGAATTCTTTTGACCCGCCGTAAGTCCGGAAGATTTTTTTTTTTTCGAGGTGATCAACATTGAGTGTGTTGGAAATATTGATACGAATCACGTGTCAAAATTTCAGGTCCGAACTCGAAAAACTGAGCGGGGCACCGCGAATTTGTGATTCACCTCTGCCGTGAGCAAAATTCCCACCATCGATTCGGTGGCGAATACGCCCTCCACTGTCCCAGTAATGTCATGTTTGCACTTGGAGAAGCGTGCAATGCGTGTGCATTGCATTTCAAGACGTTTGGGTTCAGCTGCAACAGGAATACACGGTGATAAAATCTGTTTTATTAGTGTGATAGGTACTTTACTGCGCAGCAGGCTGGCTACATTCTTGTTTCACTCCACGAGAATAACTTCGGAATGACGCGTACGAATGCTCGCGCTGGTCATTTCTCGTACAAAAAACGCCCGGATCATTCCAAACAATACTCGTACGCTATCGCGAGCACTCCCTGTATTTAAGAACACCCCTGTATGAACACGAGCAACCAGCAACGGGAACCTACCGCAACCTGCAAGTACTTGCATCTACCGGGCAGACGCCACTTCGACACCTTGGGAGAATTCATTCGTTTCATCAGACCCACCACGCACCATCACACAGCGATCAAATACAGCTGTAAAACAGCGGTCTGCACAGGTGCTGCACAGCAGCAGTGGAGACTGCTGTAAAACAGCTGTCTGCACAGGTGCTGCACAGCAGCAGTGGAGACAGCTGTAAAACAGCGGTCTGCACTGCTGCTGCACAGCAGCAGTGGAGACTGCTGTAAAACAGCGGTCTGCACAGGTGCTGCACAGCAGCAGTGGAGACTGCTGCATGTGTGCGCTGGTAAACAAACGTACAGGTAGTCACGGAATACAACACTACAGCGGCAGCGCATGTGGTACAGCAACGTAAGGAGCGCTGCAACTCGTTGTTGAGCAGTTGTTTTGACCACCACTTGCAATTCCGCCGCATTTTTCAAAAAAAATCGCGCGGAAATGACGGTTTCACGCCGCTTTCACGCCGCATCATAGCGTGCTGTGATTGGTCAGTTTCCCTTCGTTTGTACAACCAACTCTACAGGGCTTGTGGAGGGCTCTCTGTTGCAGCCCTGAGTTCAAGGATTTCAGCAGTCTTTTCGGTTTGGGAAACGAGTTAGGAGCAGCAGAGATATGCTTTTCTGAAGAAATGTTAGCTTCTTGCCCGGCCCAGCTCGTATAAAAAAGCTATAACCTCGTTTGGGCCGGTCGGTGTTACTTGCCCGATTACTTGCGCGATGGCTAGTAGTCTTTTTTACGTTGTACCTACCTGGTTGTAGCTCGTAGGAACGACTGCGTTTCCCCCTTTTTCAACTTGCGACTTCCCGGGATTTCAAGCCAGCCGCATCCCGCACGGTAACCTTGTAATACTACAATACGCATTGGATCCAAAATACGACTTTATTTTTATTGAAAATGAAGAATGCGCAACAGCTGTGAGATCGAGGATTTCGTCGAAACGTATATATACACACTTACTTATGCATACTTACTTATGCATATTTTGGCTAGCTTATCAGTTAAGGGACTCCGTTAGTCTCTAAAATGTTTGGGCTAAAAATGGCCACCCCCACAGTCGTAGCACGGCTCGTGAATTGAATGGATGGACGGAGGACACGGTGGAGGCGGTATCATAGCTAGCTGTCTGCATCAAGGAGGCGTCGCCCCCTTGTACAGATAGCATTGAAACTATTTACCGGTACAGTGGAGTGTTGACTTTGTGTGGAACAAGAAGGAAAAACGGTAGAAAACGGAGTACCACCGGAGAAAATCAGATGCTATTTTTGATTTTGTGACTCCGAGTACGAAACGTACCGGTATGATGTGAGGCGTCGCCCTCTTGTACAGATAGCATCGAAAGTATTTACCGGTACAGTAGAGTGTTGACGTTATGTGGAACGAGTAGGAAAAACGGTAGAAAACGGAGTACCACCGGAGAAAATCATACGCTATTTTTGATTTTGTGACTCCGAGTACGAAACGTGCCGGTATGATGTGAGGCGTCGCCCTCTTGTACAGATAGCGTCGATCTATTTACCGGTACAGTAGAGTGTTGACGTTATGTGGAACGAGTAGGGAAAACGGTAGAAAACGGAGTACCACCGGAGAAAATCATACGCTATTTTTGATTTTGTGACTCCGAGTACGAAACGTGCCGGTATCATGTGAGGCGTCGCCCTCTTGTACAGATAGCGTCGATCTATTTACCGGTACAGTAGAGTGTTGACGTTATGTGGAACGAGTAGGGAAAACGGTAGAAAACGGAGTACCACCGGAGGAAATCATATGCTATTTTTGATTTGTGACTCCGAGTACGAAACGTACCGGTATGATGCGGCTGGATTTTTTTGCGGCCACTGCTGTTTGTTTGATAGCGGTTACCGTTTCATTCCCGACTACGCATTTAAGGAAATTTGACCCCCGTGACGATTTTTTGCAGTTGCCACCATTAACATGACCCGTACATACCGCAAGTCTAGTTCTTTTTATTGTATGGGTTTATATGCGCTTGACTTTACACGCTAACCCTAAGCCCGACCGCCAGAGAAATTTACAGGACTGTTCACAGGTCTTGACCCGGCCCGCGGGTCGTGTCTGGAGGTTGAAAAAAAAACTTTCGGGTCGAGTCGGATTGCGTCAGAAGGTGTTCGACCAAAAATCTCACGGGTCGGATCGGGTCGGGTTGGGTCGGATCGGGTCGGATCGGGTCGGGTCGGGCCACGGGTCGGGTCGGGTCAGGAAGTTTTCAAATATCACGGATCGGGCTGGGTCACCGTGACACGATCCGACCCGCGAGCGGTGATCCGACCCATGAAACAGCCATGGAATTTTATCTGGGAATGGAATTGTGATGAGGGGTCGCTAACTCTGAATAGCGTAGACTTACCAACCTTTTTTTGTCGAATCTGATCGAAGTCGTAAGACACTGCTGTTTAGGTACGACACATACGTACCAGGTGCCAACTCAAGGAAAAAGTGTACCAAATTATTTTCTGGGGCTCCTCTGTACCTGAGGAGCTCTATACTGTTGATATTGTTAAGAGATATGAGCTACGATAGAGGTGCACCACTTTTTTACTTGATACTACCCCTCAATTTGGGAGCTTAAGACCTCCTCCCCCAAAAACCGATCTGGAGAAAAACCAAAACTGCTACCGGACGAAAAATCTCATGGCCCAGGTAGTTACACAACGAGAACCATTGAAATGAAAAAAAAAATGCCTGTTTTCCGACGATTTGGGGGTAAGGGTCCCCGCCGTGCAGAAACTATTTCAGACGAAAAAGTGTTACCTCTATCGTAGCGCGTGTCCCCGCCCCAAAAGCCAACCCGGTGTACAAAACAAAAAACACAAACACCCGATCGTGAATGAAAATTAATGTGTGCCACGCAGCTTACGAAGTTGAGTTTCAACCGTTCAATCGGTCGTACTCACAGATGCGATGGTGTTGGGTTTAGGAGCTCCGCTCCGTCTTTCCGAAAATATGTTTTTTTCGAGAAAGTGCTACCTCTATGGTAGCAGGCATGTTATTCATGGGCTGATGCTACGATATACCCCCCCCCCCCCCCCCAAACCAGCGGTTTTCTTTAACCGACGTTTCATGGCTGCTCGACTCGAGCAAGAATGCTCTGAAACGCATATCTCAATGAATTTTATTGCTCGCGAAGGATAATCGAAGGATGGCGTCGGGGTGGCAAAAGGGCACCGTATTTCAGGAGACACGGCCGGTGTTGGTTTCAAAACCGGCGAATTCGTGAAAGAAAAGTTGGGGGGGCTACCGTAGAGCGACTCCATGATGAGGTAGTGAGGACGGTCACGGCCATTTTGTGGAAGCTGGGTCAAGGCGGAAACACTTCGTAACGCCTCCGTGCTCGCCGCGTTTTTATTTCGATTTGCACGCACTCCATCGCGCAGATGATCACAGTGGAAAGCGAAACTAGTATTATCGCCGGGAGAGAATTTTAAAATGGGAAAAATGGTTGATCGGCGATTTTATCAGTAGCTGCTATACGGTAGGTACCGCCCGTATATAAATTCATTCCGGGTCGAGGTGCGCATGCCTTGCACCCCTAAGCCCCGACCGCGAGGGAAAGTTCTCGGAATTGTGATAGCTTGATAAGGAGATGTGGATGATCTACCAGCCACTTTGGCCATGCTGGGGCAAGGCGTAAGCACTGATACTATGTGGCACACCTCCGTTCGCCGCGTTCTTTTTTTCATTTGGCACTCATCATCCGCGCAGACGATCGAAGTCGAGGGTCAGAGTTTTCGCGTGCTGCTGGGAACCAGCCCGGAAGAAGTCGAACAGTGGAGAACGGCCAGACGGAATCGTTGGCCAACGGATACAAACATTTCAAGGTACGTTTTTCTTTTGTTGTTTCCACCCCGGTAGCCTAGTTCGAAGGTGCGTTCTTGTCGTGCCTTGTGCTGTACTTTGCACCCGTCGGCACCGAGCAGACCCAGTGTCCGTGTCTATTCGTCGTTCCAACGAGAGACGAAGGTCTGTGGTCACACACTACGAGGCATGTTTTTTTTGTTTTTGTTTTGTTTTCGCTCATCTCATCTGTTATCTTTGCATTTTTCCTTGTCTATATCGTACTTCCTCCGTAGATGTAACTCAGATCCACGGTCACTATCGACAAGCAGGCTCCTCCCCACTACGGTACGTGCCTTCATTTTTATAGCGGGAAGACTTCAGCCCGCTCTTGCCTCGTCGACTCGTGTCGAATTGCACGGTGCAAAAACGAACTATGGTTGGACGCGTGCTACGATAGAGTTATTAAGGTATACCTTTTTTTGGCGAAACCCATTTTCTGAATAACGGGGCTCCTTAACCTACTAATACTATACTAGTACTTTGGTCGGAAAATAAATAAATAATAGGCCATTTTTTTTAATGATTTTCGTTGTGTATGTACCTAGGCCATGGGATTTTTCGTCCGGTGGTGGTATTAATAGTAGCAGTTTTATTTTTTCTCCAAAATCAGTTTTTATGGAGAGGTCTTAAGCTCCCGAATTCTGGAACCTTGACGAAAAAATGTGGTTCACCTCTATCGTCGCACTTGTGACTAAATCGCTACGGTAGGTCGAAACGTATGTGGCGTTCCAACGATATTGGTTGGTACATGGAATTGAAGAGGCGTTACTCAAGTTTGTTTTGGGCAAAACGCGCTTCGCCCATCGTAACACGCATTACGGCGCCTGAAACGTCTACAGATCGTTCCGACCCTGGAGAGGGAGCCCCGTGAAGCCTGGTACAGATGACGCAGATCCTATGACGACGATCAGTGCAATCTGTGCAGCGATGTGATCTGTCCAATGTTTGAAATGTTCATTCCACCCCCCCCCTCCCGTCCCCCCCCCCTGTATGATCGATACCCGCGCACTCCCGTTCTCTGCGGAATGTCAGGATGTGCGCAGCACAAGACCAACTAAGTACCATGATATTCGATGTTTTGGCGCACCCTTGAGATGTCCCTACGGTGATTTGAGTAGGGTATGCATATATACTCGTCGAGTACCCGGGTACACACCCGAGTATATAGCACCAATAGCGATCAGATGTAGTGCCCGGGTACCGCAGAGTATGAAGTAAAACCATCCCCACGTGTCCACCCACAGGAAAGAGGAGGAAGCCAAGAAGCGTAGAGCGCTCGGCGACCTTGGTCCGGACCCGGGGCCGTCCGGCGTAGGCCGAGGAAGGGGACGGGGCAGGGGTAAGGGACGCGGCCGGGGTGGTGGCAGGGGGGAAGGAAGAGAGCGCGCCACGACGGGTGCAGCGACAGGGGACGCCGTGGTTGGAGTAGGGAAACGTGAGGGGGGTGAGGTGGAGGGAGAAACGCCGTCTAAGGTGGCTCGGGTTGATGCAAGTGGAGGCGTTGAGGCGAGCGGGGGTGAGGGTGGAGGTGGAGGGGGCGGTCCGGCCAGGAGGCTGTGCACATTTTATCTTAAGGGGAGGTGCGGGAAGGGGGACGAGTGCACATTTAGCCATGACGTCGAGCGGAAGTCCTGCAGGTGAGTTGTTTTGGTGCGTTACGCTTGGCACGATGTATGTTTTTTTTTTTAAATCAAGAGAATACAGTTGTGGCTTTTGAGCTCAAGGTTTTCGCCGAAAGCAAGTGTTTTCAAGCTTTTGTTGAATCCAACGAGAAAACGAACACACACGTCAGCGGCGAGATCGAGGATTGGATTTTCGTGGAACCTCATGTTTGCAAGCTATCGGTGATAAAAACTTCGATAGCACGTTCTACGGGATGTGTATGTCCTAGTGAAGGATATACTTCGGTGACCCACCCCCCTTAGTGCAAATAACAGTGCCGTGGTCAACAGGACGAGCATACAAAGACGGTCAGCCCACAATCTTTCTGCGCGCACGGAAAAGTCCGGGGTTTGCGCTGCTGTTTTGTTGCTATTGGAAGGGGCGTCCCGGGTTGTAATGCGGCGCCGAGGATGTGCGTTGCGTTGCGTTTACCCAGCGTACTTCGTGATTACTTAGGTTGGGTACTCTTACATGGAGGTTGCCAAATTCAGCGACGAATGCCACGGCTCTCTGGTTTTGTCCCCCTTGATGCGGGTTGTGTCGTGTTCCGTGCGCAGAATGATTATAGACTGGTCTGACCATCGTTGTATATATTCGTCCTGTTGACTAGCGCTAGCAAGGAAGCTACTGGCCGATGTATTTCGTGAGCAAGGGAGCCACCCCACGACGTAGCACGGGGCGATCGAACTATCACACGCAGCTTGCGAATATTTTTTGGTTTTGACGTCAAAATCTCCATATCACACTTGAGTTACTCGTGCTGCATGTTTTTGTTCTTTAATTGCAATATGAATGATGGGTGTTGCATGTTACTTCGCACAGTGAGAGCGAAAAATAGAGGTTGGACTGGTCTGGCCACACACGACAAAATGGTACATTCCACAGCCGTCAGATTTTGTCCCCCTCAAAAACGGGATTTATAGTTTCCGTGCGCATATAGAAACATCATCACTATGTTGACCCCGGTACAAGCTAGTTCTAAGGAGAGTCGCCAGCATATATTCTTAACGAGGATACGCACCCAGTAAAACGCGGGATCGGAGGGTAACACACAGCTTGCAAATATGAGTGTGGACGAAACCTTCGATTTCGCAGCTGTTGTGTATTTTAATTTTTTTGTAACATATATCATAGTTCATAGCTGATATATTATCATACCTGGTGCGTGTTTTTTTTTTTGCAATTTCCGTACTAAGTAAATACTGCTGTGCATTTATTGACGGGCCCGGTATACCGTACAGCACTCAAGACAACACATACCGTCGGACGAAATACCTGGTACGTGTTTTTTTTGCCGTTTCCGTTACAAGGTATATGCCATGCACTTATTCTGCTTATATACGGGCCCCGCGCACCATGCAACACTCAAAATAACACACCCCGTCGGACGAAAATACCTGGTACTGTACTGTACGTGTGTTTTTGGCCGATTCCCGTACTAGGTAAATACCGTGCACTCATTCTGCTTATTTACGGGCCCTGCTTACCGTACAACACTCAAGATAACACCCCGTCGGACGAAAATACCCACTGTAGTACTATACCGTACGTGTGTTTTTTTGCCTTTTCCGTACTAAGTAAATATCTATGTACTTATTCTGCTTATATACGGGCCCCGCGCACCATGCAACACTCAAGACAACACACCCCGTCGGACGAAAATACCTGCTACCAGAGTACGTCGTTTTTTTTAGCAATTTTCGTGCTAAGTAAACACCACTTATTTACGGGCTCCGCATACCGTACAACACTCGAGATACCACACACCCTCGGGCGAATTTTCTACCCCGATTTTTCGTCGACAACCGAGAGGAGAGTGTAAACGCCGACCGACGCGCCCATGGAAAGTTTGCGACGAGATCTTCCCGAGGAGGCGTTTGCTACGATAGAAGTCGTAGATTTTTTGTTTGTTCAGTCGCTTGAAAAAAAAGAATAATCTAAATGACGGCGCCGGCTCCTTAGATCGATGACAATGGAAGGCCGATATTAAGGTGAAAACTTTTTTTGGGGTTGTTTGCGGAAAGACTCCGGGCAACGTCGCTATGGGGTAAAAACGATTAACTTTTTTCTTCTGGCTCTTTTCCTGGTCATGCGGCCCAATTGGTCAAGTTGTCAATTTTTTTATCAGTCCTTGATCAACTTTGTCTACCGAACACGATTGACCTTCGATTTTGAGATAGAGACAACCCACGGTCACCCCTCTTCGTTCCGGACGAGGTCACATGAGTGTAGGTGACAGCGCTAAAGAGTTAATCTTAATCCATGCCCTGCAGGACGTGGGAGGTTGCTTGTGTTGTTGTGTGATCTTCCGTCCAATCCGCTCAAAGTTCCTTTTTGCCCGTTGGGAGATGATAGAGGGTTTTTTTTTCTCAGTTTTCTACACACCAGCCGCCAAATGTGTTTTTAACAGAAGCCTGATCGGCGCCCGCCACAAATCACCGGCCGTAGAGTAAGCACTGTATACCACCGGGGGGGTCGCGGCCCCTAACGAGCTCGCCACGTTCAGAGTTCACGACGCCGTCGTTGATTTCGTCGAACGAAGTGTGTGGAAAGCACGAAATCACGCCGCGTCTAACCCAAGACTTTTGCTTGAGAATTTAGCGAGCAGATGTTGGCCAAGATCGCCGCGAGAAGAAATATTTTTTGTTGCCGGAAAATGGGAAACTTCCAGGAAAAAAATGTACAAAATTCAAAAATTCGGCCCATAGGCGACCGTCCAGGCAAATAAATCTTGGGTGGGATCTTCGGGAATTTCAAACATTTGATTTGACCTTTTCGTTGTCACCGGTCTTGACCGCAAAGTCGTTGGAACTTTTTGTTCTTTATTCATTTTTCCAATATGTTTCGTTGTATTGCCAATAACTAATATGATTCTTACTAGTACCTACAGCAGTAGTAGGCAATGAGATTGTTAATCGGGGAGCACTTTGTAGTTTTGCAAGGAAAAATCGCCTTTTGGGTGAGATATATAAATAGCTGTTTATGGGTCAGGTGGAGTCAGGGTAAAACCCGTCCCGATCCGCGATATTTCGAAACCTCCTGATCCGACCCGACCCGTCCCTGTGAGATTCCAAGAACCTCCTGACGCGACCCGACGCGATCCGTCCCGTGAGATTTCAACCACCTCCTGACCCGACCCGTGGGCCGAGCCATGACCCGTAAAAATCCCTGGTATATATCTGCTTCGTATCTATATATAGCATAGCGTTCCTTAAACGAGCAGCACCAGGAAAAAAGAAAAATCCACCTACCTTTTGCCACCACAGGTGGAGTTCAAAGGCAACGCTTTCGATGTGTGGTGTGTACCCTCCCCTGATTTTTGAGATAGTCGGCTTTGACGTTGATCAATATCATCGCAGGGGACTAACGTCGGGGTAGGGTGATCAAGGTTAGGGTGGTGATCTTTTGGCGCCATGTGACAGGGGCTCGGGGTTACTCGCGCGTGTGACCACGTGATCGCCCTGTGTTCCTTTCGCGGTCTTCAACTTCCGTGCCGGCTTTGTTTTCTTTTCGCGACGTATACACCCGCCGTGGAAGGATGAGTTGCTGTACGCTGCGCCGAACATTCCGCCCTGAAGTTTTTTGCCACGGCTATTCACGGGTTGGATCACTCCTCGTGGGTCGGATCGGATCAGGTTGACCCGGCCCGACCCATGGTATTTGGAAACTTCCTGACCCGATCCGATCCGACCCGAGCCGTGAGAGTTTGAGAACACTGCCCGACCCGGGCCAACTCGACCCGCAAGTTTTTTTAAACCGCCTGACCTGACCCACGGGCCGGACCATGACCCATAAACAGCCGTGGTGTATTTGTGAGGTACAGAGTCATTCGTGCGACTGGTTCAGATCCCTTAGGGAGAAAGGGGGTACCCTTCCCCGCTACTCTATAGCCTTGATATCGAACCTAAGGAATGTCTTGAAATAGTTTGAATTCATTAACCCCCCCCCCCCCCCCCTCCGGTGCTCCGTCTCGAAAGGGATGCGTGGTCAATGGTCAAATGATTAAGGCAAGCAGCAAATGAGTACGCCCCCCCTTAACATGCCCCCCCCCTCCTCTCTAAAGGATTGCAGAAATAGACAGAGAAAGCACTAGAGTACACTAGGAAATGAAGAGCGATATCGAACGTGAAAAGATGCGCAGTACAGTAGTTGCATGTAACGAAGATAAGGAAAATCCGGTAATTCTCAAATGGAAGTTGGGAGAAGATGAACTACCGATCTTAGACCAGTTAACGTACCTTGGCGTAGAGATCTCAGAGGACTGCTCTTGGGATGCACACATAGCGAAAATGATAGGAAAGGGTAAATCACAAGCAGGCAAGATGGATGCGATCCTAACAGACCCACACCTTGACACTAGGATTAAAATACGTATTCTGATTAAAGTGATTGTACCAAAGTTAGAGTATGCAGGAAAAGTATGGAAAGGGAACGCGAAGTTCGTAAAACAACTGGAAACAGTGCGGATGGCAGCAGCTAGAAAAGATACTATGACAAGAAATACAGCATTAAGGGCAGAACTAGGAATGTACCCACTTCAAACAATTAGAGACGTGAGAAAGTTGAAATGGGTATATAAAGTACAGAATATGCCAGAAAAGAGGTTGCCAACCATAGTTGATAGGGCTGTATGGGAGAAAATAGCAAAATGCCGAGCTGGAATAACGTGGGATAACCTATTCGAGAAAATATGGAAGGAATTAGGGGAAGACCAAGACGAGGTACTGTCTATAGAGAAGTTTGGCGGGTACAAGACAGAAGCAAAAGAAATAATAGAAAAAAGGGAAAGGCTAGCGCTAAAAAATAAGGTAAAAGAGGAGAAGAACTTAGAGATATACGGGGGATTGAGGGAAGATATTGGAATCAAAACGTATCTGCACGGCCCAATGGACTACGCGAAAAAGCTGACACTGCGATTTCGTGTAGGGGACCTGGACCTACCAGAAGGAAGAAAGAGATGTTCCAGTAGGTCAGGAGGAGGACGTGGCTACAAATATGTGCCCGTGTGGCAAAATAATAGAGAGTAGGATTCACATAGTAGGTGAATGTGAAATGTACAAGGGGGGACGGGATGGGTTAGAGGAGGAGATGAGGAAATTCGACGTATGTGACATGGAAGAGTTTGGTAAACTATTAATAGAGAGTAGCGAGAAAACGATCGCTATCCTAGGAGATGGATGGTGGCCGCAGACGGCGGAACAAGACGGGAGACGGGGATAGGATAAGCAAACAGTTTCTATGTGGTATATGGAAGAAGCGTGATAAGCGCCCAAATGTTGGAGGTGTCTCTACTAGAAGTAGGAACGGTGCTACGTCTCAAAAGGGGTGCATGGTCAATGGTCAAATGACTAAGGCAAGCAACAAATGGTTACCCCCCCCCCCTGTATACATATACACAACCGAAATTCAGACGAAACATTCCCCTAAAAGTGCCACCTCTATTATATCTCTTGCGTGTTCTTCCTCCGTTGCCTTCTTTCTTAGCGCTAGCTAGCCTTTCCCCGTTTCACTTGCTTCTGATATACATTTTATTTTCCTTCTTGTCTTGTACCCCCCCCCCCCCCCCTCGGGGGGGGTTTCACAGATATTTCATTGTGCTTTCCCTTGGTTTTGTTATCTTGCGTGTGGTACGGTATTCTACTGAACCTCGCTCGCACTGTCGGAAACTGTCTCACGCGTAACGCATCCTTCCGTGCCGTACCTTGTCGTGCAGCTACTTCATGGGGGGGAAGTGCCATCGAGGCAAAGGGTGCATGTTTATCCACGACCACGAGGCACGAACGCGGGCGCGGCTAGAAGCCGGGGAGGATGCTGATGGCGTCCCCTCCGGCAGCGAGAAGCGAGAAGATCAGCCGAAAAAACGGTCCAAGGCCGAGCGAAGCGCAACGTGAGAGCACACGCGGGTCATGGTTGTTTTACCCCTAGTTTTACCCCTAAACCCATGTGTGTGGCTGCTCTCCTCACGGTATTTGGGATGTAAGTTGGTAGACTACCAATAGTACGTTGGTGACTACCTGGTGATGAATTCTTCGGTAAAGATGCGTTTTTTTTTTTCTGGGGCACTTCATCACTTTGAGGAGCGCTTTTCTACCTCTCTCTCCCATTTTTTTTGGTTGTTTGTTGAGAAAACCGAAAATTCAACCCGGTTGTGACCAAGCCCATGACCTAGGGTATCAACACATTCAAGTCGCACAACCAGAATTGTGTTATTTCCGACGATTTTGGGTTAAGGACCCCTTTGCATTCAGTTTTTTTTTCGCCAAAAATAGGTACAGTACCTCTATTGCAGCACCCGCCTGGTTTTAATGGTTATTGGCAAGGCTTTTTTACGGGTCGTGTCACTCCCCGCGGATTGGTCGGGTCGGTGTGACCCGACCCGACCCGTGAGGTTAAACATTGCTGGCGACTCGACCCGAACCGGCTCCGATGAGATTTCCAATACCTGCTGACCCAACTCGACTCGACCCGCGGGTTTTTGAAGTACCTCCGGACCCGATCCGCGGGTCGGGTCATGCCCCATGAAGTGGCCTGGTTATAGTGTGGCTTGATTGTAATACAGTAGTTAGTGGTTTTAGGTGTGTGCGGTCATATGTACGCGGAGTTATTCGTCTTGTGTTTTTGACTGGGGCGTTTGTGGCTTGAATTGTGTTAAACCCCTTTCGGACTCGAGGCGCAAAACCTGTGGACGGAAAAAAAACGCCGGTTATGCAGCATTGTCCACATGAAGCAATCCGAGGTGCTGCTGGTGTAGGAGATGCGTTCGAACTACAACGCAGGAAGGAAACTGTGAGGCCAAAGCGTGAGGCACGACGATACTTGGATTGCCTCAATATTTTCCTAGGGTACTCTTTGAGTAGATTGCGCTCGTCGCTTTTGGGTCTGTTTACTATAACCAAAATATAATCAAGTCCCAAAAGGGCTAAGTCAATAAGTTGGCCTTGGTACACTTGCATGCGTCGGACAGGTCTACGATATAGATCGTATAGATCCAATAGCTGTTGCTACTTGTCGGACAGGTCAACGATATAGATCGTATAGACCCAATATCCTGTCGCTACTATAAGTATGCATGATCTGTGCAGCACAGATCCCACCCTGGAACTATGTTCCAGATCATGATCTATAGTCCATGCAGATCATATGGACCAGGGGTTTATGCGCCCTAAATGATATCGATCACTAATAAAGATCGGATGTGTCTGACGTGTGCATACTTCGCCAGCATCTGGGTAATAGTTGGTCGTGAAGTCCAGTTAACCCACAGTCACACATATATTAATCCGTAGAGCGTGTGTAAACCGGGCGACCAAAATATATTCTAGATCGAAAAGAAAATAGAAACCGGTGGCGTTTCCCCCCCCCGCAATTATTGTGTTGTAGTTAATCCTGCTCACAATGGATAACGTAGAGCTGCAAAATGGGAATGCGGAGCCCTATGCACGATAAAAATGGAGACACGTACCGGGGGAAAGAAGGGGAGACCTCTGAGACCCAGGCGTGTCCAGAAGGTCGCTGAGGATAAAGCCTCGTACGAGTTGAGCTGGAGAGAGAGTTAAAGTGATGATACAAGAAAAAAATGTGTGAACACGATCGACAGTACAACTATGGTAGTTCCGTGTGCCGTAGTCGTGCTATGTCCCGCATTGTGGTCTTTGGACTCATAGTTTGTCGCCCGCTCATCGAAAGCAGTGATCGATGCTGTGATCGTATTTTTTCTCCGTCACTGTTTCCCTCTCACGTTCCAAACGCGTTTACCCGAATTTTGGATAAGCCGTGTAAACTCCTATAATGTTTGTACACCTTGGACAGATGACGATCTAGATCTTATAGATCATACATATCATATAGATCATTTAGATCACATAGATCATATAGGTCATATAGGTCATATAGATCATGTAGATCATATAGATCATATAGGTCATATAGATCATATACAGTAGATCTTATAGCTGTCGTTATATTATGAGGCGTCGTGCAGGATCTCTATTTGTCGAGTACAGATCCAACCCCGGAAGCATGTGCCAGACTAGAACACACAGATCGCACAGCTCCCAGCCGGCAACTTAAGCTAGACCATATACAGACCTTGCGGATCTAGATCATATACATAATGTATCATATAGATCATGTGCAGTAGATCCTATAGCTGCGGTTATGTATCTAGATAATCCAAGTCGGAATCGATGATGTGAGTACTCTAAATCGTCCTTCTTACAGCCGCCCGCGCCCTTTGTCGCACGTGACGCATTTGTTGCACGTTGCGCGGTACGATCGATCCGGCGGACCACAGGATCACGACGTCGAAGCCCACGCTTCTCCGGAAGCTCCTAGCTCCTCAGCTCCACCGCGAGAGTAGCATTTCCCTCCAGGCTGTGCGGTTTATTGTGGCGTCAAATTTCTTCCTGGACGTCGGTAAGGGTTCGTCCCCTGCCAAAGAAAATGCCCCGTTATCTGCAGAAAACGCAGGCGACAGGGGTTCGTCTGACGGTGACAAGGGTTTTACCCCCCCCGAAGAAAACGCCGTACTATCTACACAAAACGCGGGCGACAAGGTTTCACCCGATGGTGACAAAGGTTCATCGTCCCCCGTCGAAGAAAACGCCGTGCTATCTACACAAAACAGGGGCGATAAGGGTTCACGCGACGGCAATAAAGGTTTGTCCGCCGCCGAAGAAAATGCCGCGTTATCTCCACAAAAAGCGAGTGACCAGGCTTCGTCCGACGGTGACAAGGGTTCGTCCCCCGCCAAAGAAAACACCACGGTGTCTCTACAAAACTCGGGCGAAAAGGGGTCTTCCGACGGTGACCAGGGTTCGTCCCCCGCAGAAGAAAACGTCGCGGTATCTCCGCAAAATTTGGGCGAAAAGGAGGCTTCCGACGTAGACCAGGGTTCGTCCCCCGCAGAAGAAAACGCCGTAGTATCTACACAAAACTCGGGCGAACAGGGGTCTTCCGATGGTGACAAGGGTTCATTCCCCTCCAACGAAAACGCCGCGGTGTGCCCGCGAAATTCGGGGAAAAAGGGGTCTTCCGATGGTGACCAGGGTTCGTCCCCCGCCAACGAAAACGCCGCGGTATCTCCACTAAAATCGGGCGAAAAGGCGTCTTCCGACGGTGACAAGGGTTCGTTCCCTGCCGAAGACAACGCCACGGTATCTCCACAAAAATTGATCAAAAGTGGGTCTTCCGACGGTGACAAGGGTTCGTCTCCTGCCGGAGAGACCGCTGCGGTGTCCCCACGAAAATCGGGGGAAAAGGGGTCTTCCGACGGTGACCAGGGTTCGTCCCCCGGCGAAAAAAACGCTGCGGTATCTCCACAACACTCGGACGAAAACGGGTCTTCCGACGGTGATAAGGGTCCGACCCCCGCCAAAGAAAACGCCGCGGTATCTCCACGAAGCGCTGGCGATGAGGGTTCCTCCGAGGTCGGTAAGAGTTCACCCCCCACCGAAGATAACGCCGCGTTATCTCCACAAAATTCGGGCGACAAGGGTTCATCTGACGCTGGGAAGGGTTCGCCCCCTGCCGAAGAAAACGCCGCCGTATCTCCACCAGACGCGGACTCCGGGGCGGCTATCGTTAGCTAGCCCGACAACTAGTACATCAGTTCCTACCCCACCTGCTTCCGAGCAATGACTACAGTGGGTTCATTGCAGCGTCGTGCTGTTTCCTGGACGGTAGCAAGATTCACCCTCCGCCGAAAAGAACGCCGTGTTATCTCCACAAATCGTGGGCGATAAGGGTTTGTCCGACGGCGGCAAGGGTTTGCTCCCCCGCAGAAAAAACGCCGCATTGTGGCCTTTAGATAGAGTTCCCGTAGACCAGTACAAGGCACTTGATTTTTTTGCAAAAAAGAACTTTAGGAGCGGCGCAGCATTTTTTTTTTGGGTGGTATGGCTGCCGCTGTACACTCGCTCAGCAGGGTATTTGTACCTGTTGTATGCGCTGGTGATTTGCCGTGATTGGTTGGACGAAAAGAACGCCCCGTCCTCTTTTTTTCTGTCTTTTTTAGACCGGCGAATGCTTCATGCAGCTGCTCTTTTTTTTGACATTTTTTGTTTCGATCGGCAAGTTCTTCACGCAGCTGGAACTGAGTCCCTACTTTTTGGCGTGGGTAAAAAATAGAAAATTGTACAGTTTTTTTTTTCATTTGCTTTCTGCTATCGGGCTGAAACATGGCACTGTAGTGGTCCCCCTATAGTGCCGGCTGCCGCTATAGTGCTGGTTTACGCTATAGTGCAGGTTGCCGCTGTAGTGCAGGTTGCCGCTATAATCCCGGTATTTCCGGCTGGCGTATACCGGCACTATACTAGAGAGGATCCGACACTGTATTGCAATGCTTCGGAGGCGCTGCGTGGGAGTTTGTTTTTTCGCCGTACCTGGTGCGCGGGGGAGATTTGGTATAAGAAGTGCAATCGTCAGAGTGGTAGCGGTGATGGCGATGATAGCAAATGTTCGGGTCCCAGAAAACACCGTGTGCCCCTTGTGGTGTGGGGATGTTTTCCACCTGGGTTCCTTGTCAATGATGTAGGTGCTGTTGGTGCTGCGGAGGTGCTGTTTTTGAGTTTCCAATAACATGTCAACAAGGAATACGGCGGTACACATGGCGGTACACATGAGGCCAAGGCCACGATAAGGCGGGGGGGGGGGGCGTACTCAAATGTTGTTTGCCTAAGTAAGTTTACCATTGATCACGCATCCCTTTCGAGACGGAGCACCGATAAAGGGAGCAGGTTTCGGTGCAGCTCTTCTTCCAAGCTGTTGCGTTCCATGATTTTGGCGCAAATACGCCGCCATCGAACTGTTTCTTGCGCTGCTCGGGAAAAAACTTGGGGTATCCTATAGCTAGTATAATATCAAAATTATTTTTGGTCGATCTCACAGCTGAAGTATATTTTTTTCATTTTTTAAATACCGTGGTCGTGGTAGCATCGCGCGGAGGTTTTAGCTGACCAATTGGAGCGGGGAGGAGGGAGAAGGGGGGGGGGGAACAGCCTCACTTGTTGCTGGCCTTAGTCATCTGACCATTGACCACGCATCCCTTTCGAGGCGGGGCAGGGGGGGAGGGGGGTTGTAATCATGCCGGGAGGGAGGGAAGGGGGGGTTCTTGGATCTGAGGAGGGAGCAATGGCGGGCAGGGGTCACCCCCCCTAGAGAGTTGCGGAGGCTAGACGACCAGGCCGGGCTAGGCGCCTTGGTTCGTGATGCCGTGGGTACCCGGCGAGTGGACTGCTCGTCCAGGTAGAGCCATGTATTTTGGTTCATGATGCCATGGGTTTGTCGGGCGAGATGTTTGGACCATTGCGGCCAGCAGAGCGCCACATTGGCAGATAGATGCTCTTCTGCTATAATGTACCAGGTAAAATGTTCTGTCGTGTGCAGTAATACAGTGGGTACCCCGATTTAAGATCGCCCAGATTAGGAGTATTCGAGCGGTCAAATCGGCATGTCCCGCCTATACTAAAAGCTATATATTTCCCACTACAGTTAAGAGCAATGTGTTGTTAAGGGCGCTTGTATCGGCTTCACACATGATTATCTTAAACCGGGGTACCCACTGTAGCACAAATGCATCTATCTGCCACCATGTTTACGCGAGGATAAGGTTCTGGTCGTGTGCCCTAGTATTTCATGACACGTGGCGTTCGTGTCTGTTGTAATAGTGACGATGTGTGCTTGCTGTGTGTATCGACAAGCAGGGCCTGCATTGTTTGCATGGCTCTGATGCTTCTTGTGCTCTAGTATTTTATTACACGCGGCGTTCGTGTCTTCTGTAACAGTGGCGATGTGTGCTTGCTGTGTGTATCGACAAGCAGGGCCTGCATTGATTGCATGGCTCTGTTGCCGCGCTCTTACGCAGCAACTTCGCTGCCGGTTGTTACCCGCCGCCCTTACAGCTCTCTAAGAACTGCACCCGCGTTTTTTTAGGCACAAACTACTTGATATTAGTGTGGGGATGCCTGCTACGATAGGGGGTTGCACTTTTTCGCCACCTGTTTTTTTTTCAACTGAATGACGGGCCTTCTTAACCCACATTTCTTGAAGTGCGCCGTTTCTTGTTTTTTTCAAGTTTTTCGTTCCGTGCCTAGGCCATGATGGGTTTTGTTCCATGGTGGGTTTTGTTCACAGGGGGGGGGGGGGGCGATTTTTTTTTTGTTTCTCGAACTTTTGTGTTTCGGGACCGAAGTTACGGTAGTGGTGAGGGGGGAGGGGGGGATTCACATTATATGGGGGCCTTTTTTATTATGTGAATGGCTCGGAGGGGTTACTCGCGCGAGTGACCCTCTCCTCCTCTGTTCCTTTTGCGGCCTTTTAAGCTTTCCTGAGGCTGTTTTAGTTTTTGCGGTAAGAATCCGCAAAGGAATGGTTGGATACGCTTCGCAAAGCAAAAATCGCCTGAAGGCCTTTCCGTCTGATAAGGTACACGTTAAGAGTTGCTCGTGTGAATGGCTCAAATCCAATGTGGTGAAAGGGGGGCGTATTAACACCCCCCCACCGTAGACGTGGTCTTGGGTGAGGGCTATCTCACGGCGGTAACGGCAAGGGTTGGCCTTTTGGGGGAGTCAAACATTTCTTACCTCTGGCCGGTTGAGCTCCTCATGTGGCGACGAACTACCGGCTAGTCTCATACTCTTTTGTACACGAGTCCGTTTTTTTTTCAGGACTAGCGCATAGAGTTGTTGGTCGCGGGTTGCGAGACACGAATGTCGTCGTAGACGTGTTCCGGGCGGGATGTTGTTGAGCTTCTTCTCATGGTAGGAGCTCAGAAAATTCTTAGAATCTGGTCCACCCCTGCCGCGGGATGATGATTTCATAGACGTACAGAGCTCCTATGGTGAGAGACCCTAACAATGGTTGGGTGCGCGCCTGGCTCTATCGTCCTGACACAGTAGTGGGGTGCCCTACATTATTGTGGTTTTCACCATGGATGGAACTAACCCTAACCCTACCCATAGGAAATACCGGTTAACCCTTTTAGCACCGCAGTCCCAACATGGGGACAAAACACTTGAAGTTAGAATAGGATCGTTTTAGGAGTTGGGAATTGGTTAAGGGACCCCTGATGACGTCACTGGGGTGAAACTGGAAATGGTTGCAAGAACACAATAATGTGTGTCTCTGCAGTAGTGGCAAACCGAGGCTACGCTGAGGTATTACCCCCTATTTTCCACGACTGGGTTTGAACCACTCGTACGAGTGACTCTGCGCATCCTCGCTGACTAATACACTTCAGGAGATTTGCTTGGCGCAAGCGTAAAAAACCGTTCCGTTGCGGATTAATATCGCCCAATTAAAACAACACGAGTGACCCCGAGCCACTGCATAAAGAGGCTCTCAAAAAGGGACCCCCTTTCCGTCCTGCTACAGCAATGATGTACCCATTTTAAGACCATAACGTAGAGATAAGACCAGGTAAATCGGCTTGTCGCGAAAAAGAAACTACTCGGAACTAGTGTGGAATGAGTTTTGCTGCAATAAAGGATAAGACCACAGTAGGGATAAGACCACCTAGATTGGCTTGTCACGGGATGGTCTTCAACTGGGTACACCCCGCCGTATACTGGCATGTGTCTGGGACATTTCTCCAGTTTAGATTACTGTCGTGGAGTGGGAGGATTTCTCCAGTACCATTAGTAGCAAAAAAAGGGTTCTTAAGGGGAGTGAGTGCTCGTCGCGGCACCAAATGTAACAGCACTTCATGGTGAGGTTGAGTCGTACCACTAAAAAAAAACAGGGTAAAAAAAAATGTCGGCATTTCTATCGATGTATCCGGACGGAAACCAAAAAAATCCCGGAATAATTGACCCCCCTTCCCCCCCCCTTCCTGGCCATATTTGACCGGCGGGGCGACGCGCTCCGTTGGTTCCATCCAACCGTCGCTCCGCGCGCTCCCTTGGTCCGGGCCATCGCTCCGCTTGCTCTCATCGGCCACGTCGTGAGGTAGCTTTTTTTGAGCGAAAGTGTTTTCTGCATGATGGGGCTATTTACAGGAGGCGTCCCCCCAACAAGGCGGTCTGAGTGAGGCGGCATCCCGATATGAGGCGGTCAAAAATTGCTGTGATGCTCACTCACCCTCACAACATCCGTGTAGCAGAGGACAAACGAGCGGCAGGGGGTAGGTGTATCACGCAGCTTGCAAAGGAGTATGAGTTTTGTATAGATCCCAAATTTATCGAACACAGCTGGCGTGTTCAGAAGTTTTTTTTTAATTTGCTTGTCGCCGCGCGACTGGGGAATCCCGCTCTTTGGGAGCTTAAGACCTCTCTAAGGCAAAAACCAATTAGGAGAAGAAATTTAAATTGCTATGCATGCCGGATGGAACATCCCATGGCCTAGGCACACAACGAGAATCATGCCATTTTTTTTTTTTCCCCGACGATTTTGCCCAGGTTAAGGAGCCCCGTCGTTCAGAAAAATGCTCTTTTTTAGCCAAAAAAAGTGCTACCACTCTGTCCGGAAATGTAGGCGCCTTTTGTACGTCAACACTAAAATGAAACGTCACTTATATTCAGGGACAGAGTGGTTTCACCTCATATATATTAGTTGCATTGTATTCCTCTTCAATTCTGCCGGCCGCATCCAAGCTCCATCTCTACACCATCGGTTTGGGTCTGTATCCCCCCCCCCCCTGTTCCTTCTCGTTTCCTGGCGGTCCATTATGCTGGAGATTGAAGCACGATATCGCAGCACGCGTTGGTCTATGTCCGGACATATCAGAAACATTTTATTTCGATCTGAATGTCCAAATGCTGCTTATACCTACGAACAGAGCGGTAGGCTTTCTTGCGAAAGGGCCGGTGGTGTACACATGGTGCTTTTTTTTGTCTTTTTTCTAGAGGCCGTGATCAACCCCTTTCCTCGGCGGAGGCAGGGCAAGCAACAAGTGAGTACCCCCCCCCCCCCCTCACCCCCCCGTTCCCCCTCCCGTTCCCGCCTCCTTCTGCAGCCTTGGAAGTTTGGCTCCATTGCCAACAGGAGTAGGAAGAACGGTGCTCCATCTCAAAAGGGGCTCGTGGTCAATGGCGAAATGACTGCTGTAAGGCAAGCAACCAATGAGGACGCTCTCGGCGTCACCGTTCCCCCCCCCTTCCGCAGCCTTGGAATTTTGGCTCCATTGTTAACAGGAGTGGGAAGAACGGTGCTCCATTTCGAAAGGGGCGCGTGGTCAATGGCGAAATGACTGCTGTAAGGCAAGCAACTAATGAGGACGATTTCGGCGTCAATGGTCAAATTAATGAGACAAGCAACATATGAGTACGCCCTCCCCCCCCCCCCCGCAGGGTCAATGGTCACGTGACTAAGGCAAGCAACAAATGAGCACGCTCTATCTATCTCCCAAGGACATCAATGGTCAAATGACTAAGGCAAGCAATAACTGGGCTTGCGTTCCGCCCCCCTCCCCCCCCGCCCCGCCCCGCCCTCCCGCCCCCGCCCCCCCCAAGAGTTAATGGTCAAATGACGAAGGCAAGGAAGAAATGAGGACGTCCCCCCCCCCTTCCCCCATCTACTGCAGCGATAGTCTCCCCCAACCCCCCCTTCGTTTCTCTTAGTAGGAAACCCTCATTCGTGTGACGTCTCTCAGAATGGAAATCCGCGTGAGTCTGTCCGTATTCCATAAGCATGCGTCCATTGTGTGCAGTCAGCGTCGGCTTAGGAAGGACTAACGGCTTTCCATAATGCCCAAACCGCGCGGGCGTTGTCGCGCCGCCCTCCTCCCCCCCGCCTTCGCTTTTGACTCAGTAGAAGCCCGCATGGGCCCATTCATATTCCATGAGCATGCGCCCATTGTGTGCAGCCAGCGTCGGCTTGGGAAGGAGCAGCGGCTTTCCGTGGCGTCCAAACCGCGTGGGCATTGTCGCGCCGCCCCCGCTCCCAACAGAAGAAGGCCGTGGACACGGCCCCGAGGGCCTGAAACCACTCTTATCCCCTTCACTCGCTGCAACCGCCGCTGTTGTTGTTGCTGTCTCCCCTTCGATTGTTCCCGCCCCCCCCCCCCGGCCCTGCAAACCGTCGCTATCAACCTCGGTCACGTTGCCACATAAGCTTGTTGCCGGACCGCCGCCGCCGCCTATTGTCGCGGTATTTAAAGCTTGCCGCGCCAAGACGGCGCCGGATACGGACTTCGCGCTTAGCATCGCGGGTAGGAGAGTTAAGGACTGCAACGCGAAGGGAAGGGAGAACGGAGAAGTGGGAGGCGGGCAACCGAAATCAAGCGACCAGGAACCGCGTGTACCGATCGAAAAACAACGGGTGCGTGGTATGATCAAGCGACTAGGAACCGCGTGTGGACGCATTGCTATGGTGGAAAGAGCGAGCAACATTTTTTTTTCTGAGTCTCCCCTCCTCACTTTTACGGTAGTTTCCGAAAACCAAACTGATAAGACGGGCAAAACCACGAAAAAAAAGGTGCTATAACCCGATAAAGTGTCCCATGGCCTAGGCTATTGGTAATGATGCGGCGAATATAAATTATCGCGAAAAAAAAAGCAAGAAAGCAAAAAAAACAAAAAAAAAACGACGAGGCCGGGTTAAGAAGGGGTTTAAGAACGGAGCCCCGTCATTCAGAAAACGTTTCGGAAAAAAAAAAAAGTGCTCGTACGTACCGCTATTATCGCAGCAAGCGTCTGTGGTACAGCCCCTCACACGGCGGCTAAAGTACACTCTGCCCCGGCCGGGTCAAAGGCTGTGGGAGGGGAGGTATGTGAGGTGACAGCGTGAGGCACAGAATATATGACTGATTCTTAACACGATAGCCCCCCCCAAAACCTTCGATTTTCTTTAACGAACGTTTCATGGCTGCTAGACACGAGGAAGGGTGCTATGAAAAAAGTACCCTCGAACATCTTCATGCTTGCAAAGGTCTATCAAACGATGACGTCGGGTCGACAAGGGGCACCGCATTCCAGGAGATACGGCCGGGCGCTGGTTTCAAAAACCGGCGATTTCGTTGAAGGAAAGTTTGGGGGGCTCCCGTAGAACGACTCGTATATACCCCATTGGGTCTGCTGATTAAGCGTGTCTTTGGTGATACTCACTTTCGCGAAGGTCACAAGTTGGAGAGAGGCAGTGAGGTGACAGGGTGAAACACAGAGTGTCCCCCAGCAGGTCTGCCAGTTAAGCGTGCGTCCTTGATGTTATCGCACCCACTTTGGCGAAGCTCAGAAGTTTTGTGGAGAGAAGCGGCTTCACTATTCCCACGCGATGGTTTCTGAACAGGAAGGGGGTCACGCCCTTCCCAAAACTCGCGATTATCTCGAACCCGAAACGCCATCCCAGGAATAACGAAAACCGACAAATTACCTGTCTTCGAAGGGAAATTACCGGCCTATCAAGGCTGTACCATGGCAGGTGTCCCCCTCTTTCAGTACCGGGCTTGAGCCACTCGCACGCGAGTGACTCTTTACCTCAGAGACGAAAAAATACCCAAAAAGACGATTTGTTTCATTGCGGATTCGTGACTCAATAAAAATGAAAAAATAACAGCAAAAAGGAACACGGGGGACCCGCCCGCGCGATTGACTCCGAGCCATCGCGTGAAAAAGAAGAAAAAAAGTGACGCCCCTACCCTGCCTGGTTTTGTTGGAAACCCGACGTGCTCCGTCCCGCCATCGTAGGGATGCGAGGGTCTATGGTCATACGCCTACGGCCATGCACAAACTGAGAACACTCCCCCTCCCCCCCGTCCTACCGAAGCCTTGATCGGCGTGGTTTCTCGGGCTGATGCTGCGCTGCCGATGCCATAAGCTTCACTTTTTTCTTCATGTTTTCTCTCTGCAGTCCAACATACTGGTGGGGCTTTTACCAGCACGGCAGAGCCGTGTTGCTCGCTGTGGAAACACAGCCCCCCCCCCCCCCCCCCCTTCTCCCCCCGCCGTCCCTCGCACCTGATCGCTATGCTCCCCCGCTCCTAAGGCTGCACTCGCGCTTCCAGGGCGTCTAGTCTTACACAGCGCTGTAGCTGTGAGTGCTCGTCCTTGTTTCCTGTCCCCGCCACTGCCACCGCCACCGCCGTAGCCGCTGCCGCCACCGTTGCTGCCGTGGGTACCACTACCGCCGATCTCGGATTGCGCCGGCGCTGACACGGGCCTTCGGTTTAGTTTGGCGGGGCGGGAATCCGCAAGGAAAGCTTTGACCTGTTGTGCCCCGTGGGACGGGGAGCCGGACGTGCCGGAGATTGATAAGTTCGCTAGTGCTGTTGTTGCTCTTCATGGGGGGGGGGGCTTACATTGGTACTGGTGGTGTTTGATTTTGATAATGCATTCAGGTCTGATTGGTAACATTTTCGACGCATGCTGTATTAGAGGCGTACCTGGTGCCTTTTTCTTTTGTCTGCGGCTTTTCGCTTCGGGTCCTCAGAACTTGTCTGGGGAAAAAAATAAATATTCATGTGCTATAGTACACGACGAATGTATCCCATGGTGCTTCAAATATACAAGGAAAAATTATCCCAAAGAAAGATAAAATTTCGAACGATTTTGGGTTAAGGGGCTCTTCGCCGTTCAGAAAACGAATCTCAGCAATGTTGTTGTCACGAGCCTCGGCAAAGACAAATCGTTATCGAACTCACAGCTGACGTAGTTAGAATAATAACAGAGAAAAAATAGCGCACGTCCACCCTGCGAGGCGTTTTGGATGTTGCCTGCTAGGATAGATATACACTGACGCCTGCTACGATAGAAGTACTGGCGCCTGCTGCAGGATAGAAGAGGTACTGACGCCTGCTACATAATAGAGGTACTGGCGCCTGCTACATGATGGAGGTACGGACGCCTGCTACATGACACGATTGAGGTACTGGCGCCTGCTACATGATGGAGGTACTGACGCCTGCTACACGATAGAAGAGGGACTGGCGCCTGCTACATGATAGAGGTACTGACGCCTGATACACGATAGAGGTACTGATGTCTGCCACACAATAGAAGAGGTACTGACGCCTGCTACGAAATAGGTACTGATGCCTGCTACACGATAGAAGAGGTACTGACGCCTGATACACGATAGAGGTACTGGTGCCTGATACACGATAGAGGTACTGATGTCTGCTACACAATATAAGAGGTACTGACGCCTGCTACGAAAGAGGTACTGACGCCTGATACACGATAGAGGAGCTGATGTCCGCTACACGATAGAAGAGGTACTGACGCCTGCTACGAAAGAGGTACTGACGCCTGATACACTATAGAGGTGCTGATGTCTGCTACACGATAGAGGTACCGACGCCTGATACACTATAAGGGTACTGGCGCCTGCTACAAGTAAAGGTAGTGGCGCCTGCTACAAATAAAAGGTACTGACGCCTGCTACGATAGGGGCAACAGCGCCTGCTACACGATGAAGATACTATAAAACGCCTGTTGCACAATAGAGGTACTAGCACTTTTTGGTTGACTTGATTTTTTTCGAAACCCGGGATTCCTTCACCCAATATGGTCGGAGTGTTTTTTTTTTCTCTCGTGTGTGTGCAAATATTTTTTGTTCCATTTCTAGGCCGTGATGATTTTCGTCTGGCTGCAGCTTCGTTTTTGTTCCCAGTCCAAATCTTGTAAATTTTGGGTGAGATTCAAGAGCGCTCTTTAACCCCCTCTACGACTGAAAACCCGTGTGTGTTGGGGACAAGTCACTTGGAGTTGTTACGTAGGGAGGGATTTTGGGGCTCAAAAGGGGGGTAAGAGAGGAACCTCTTACGGGCACCCCCCATCACAGCAGGGGTCACCCAACAAGGCGGTGGTGGAGTGCCAGAGCAATATGACCGCATTTGGGGGTGAAAGCCTCCTTATTAATTCCAGGTTATGAGTGCAATTCCTTCCCCAGTCGCGCCGAGCGATCTTGACCGCCTTATGTAGGGATACCGCCTTATGTAGGGATACCGCCTTATGTAGGAATACCGCCTTATGTAGGGATACCGCCTTATATAGGGATACCACCTTATATAGGGATACCGCCTTATGTAGGGATACCGCCTTATATAGGGATACCGCCTTATATAGGGATGCCGCCTTATGTAGGGATACCGCCTTATATAGGGATACCGCCATATATAGGGATACCGCCTTATATAGGGATACCGCCTGATGTAGGGATACCGCCTTATATGGGGATACCGCCTTATATGGGGATACCGCCTTATATGGGGGATCCCTACTGCGGCAGCAGTAGTTTGCTCTCGTCCAAAGGCATCTTGAGGCGGGGGGAAAACATACAGTCATCCACGGATGGCCCAAGCGCTTATTGAACCACGCCGGTAGCCCCTTTCAGCATTTCCCATCTCTAGTTTCCCCTATTTTCTCTTATCCAACGGCAATGGAGGCGTCGTTTTGAGGCGGGGACAGCAAGTGCTTATCCCCGGGTCGCCCTTGCATTATACTGCATGAAACATACGCGCACGATTCATTCAGGAAAAAAAATCGCATTTATTTCTGCTTTTTTACCTGCTGGTAGCCGGTGGGAAAGACACCGAGACGACCGGCACCGGGGTGTGGTCTCTTGTCGTGGCCGGTGATCAATTTTTTTGCGGGGGAAGCTAGAGTCGTTGTCGGGCTTTTCTTGGAATCGTCCCCACTTGAGGCACCGCTCTGGACACGAGCAAGCAAGCACATCGGGTTGGGTTTGGCAGCGCGCCGGGAGGGGGGGGGGGGGGTGGAACGTAGAAGAGCTGAGCCGAATTCGAGAAACAAGTTAAAATTACACAATTGCACACACGTTTTTTGGATATTTTTTGGCAGGAGAAAATAAGTTTAGCTGAGCAAGGTTTTGTCATGGACGGGTACACAATTGCACACACGTTTTTTTGGATATTTTTTGGCAGGAGAAAATTAGTTTGGCTGAGCAAGGTTTTGTCATGGACGGGTCGGTGCTGGGACCCTTTCCAGGAGAGGCTGGGGTTGCTGTTGTGTGCGCAGTGGTTTCTTGGAATCGTCGGCTTTGACAGAGACACCACCGATATGAAAAACAGACCTCAGACAAGCAAGCACAACGGGGTTGAGGGTGGAACGCAAATAGTTAGTTGCGCCGAATCGAGAAACAATTTAGAACGGTGCACCAAATGATTTAGACGGAAAACTACTCGCAATCAGTGTATTATAGGAACTAAGTGAGTGTTTTTTGGGGGGGTTACACCTAATAAGAAACAAGATAATAACAAGAAAATAGTTCAGGGCTGTCGTTTCAAGAAAACAAAAAATTCGGGAGCCGTTACACGGAAGATCGTGTAGAGCGTACCCTCTCCAATACAAGAAACTCAGCCTGGGTCGGAGTTTTTCTGGTTTTCGTGTTGGCGCCCCGTACTGCCGTAGAGGCGTGCTACGACAGGGGTAGCCCTTTTCGGCTATAGACCAGAGACATATGCTCTCGACTCCGAAGGACACAGGTCATGAAATGGGATCAATATTTTCCATAGGCCAGTGACGTATCTGCCTTCAAAGACCGATCATGAAATCGAATCTGATCTGCCTATAGATCAGGGGTCTGTCTTCGCTAAAAAACACAGATAATGTAATGGGATATGATCCGTCTACGAAAACCAGGTATCGATCTGCGTTGATATAATGCAATGGGATATGATCTGGCTATAGATCAGGGATCTGTCTTCCCTGAAAGACAGATCATGAAATGGAACCTATCTGATTTATTTACCAGGGATCTATCTGCCCTCAAAGCCACATATCATGAAATATCCGATTTGTCTATAGATCAAAGATCTGTCTACCCTCAAAGGCACCTATATTGAAATGGAGCATGATCTGTTTATAAACCAGGGATCTGTCTGCCTTACTAGACATACAGACACAGCTCAAGAGTAGGAGTCTGATCTGTCTATAGACCAAGAATATATCTGCCCTGAAAGACTCGGATCATGAACAGCAATACAATCTGTCTGGGCAGAGACCATGGAATGGGATGTAATCTGTTGGTACATATCATGAAATGGGATATGATCTGTTGGCGCAGATCATGAAATGAGATACGATCTGTCTGATTTTGCGCACCTTCGCCTTCCTGCCGTTGTCGTCTCCCATGATGACCGAACGAATCTTGAACTCGACGTAGCTGAGATCGCCTTCCGCGTGCTCGTTCACGAAGTCCACCCTTTCGTTTCCCAGCTGGCGCAGCGATTGAACTTTAAGGATGACCGCCTTGGTACAACTTTTTTCAGATGCGATAAATGGGATAGCAGGAGGGATCGATTTAGTGGAGGGAAAGAGACGTGAGCCTTTTTACCCGCGCCACGTTAAAAAAAAAAAACACTTGGATTCAGTGTAGAATCGTGTTTGCAGGGTTTTCCCCTTTATAATCCCCAAAACTCCTCCCTATATTATTTCCAAGTAATATATCCCCAAATACGGGTTTCCAGTTGCACAGGCGTTGAGGACAATCGACACATACATGCGACGGGTAGAGGTGCACCGCTTTATTTCTTTAAGGTGCCGCGATTTGGGAGCTTAACCCCCTTTAGAGACCCCAAATCTCTCCCTATACTAACTTCAAGTAAAATTGTCCCCAAAAACGGGTTTCCAGTTGTAAAGGGGTTAAGACCTCCCCCAAAAGCTGATTTGGATAAAAATAAAACTGCTACGTACGTACCGGATGAAAAATCCCATATGGCCTGGGGTACCGCGACGAGAATTAGGCAAAAAAAAAAAATGGCCTATGATATTATTTATTTTTTTTCCGAGGATTTTTCGGTTAACCCCTTCAGAGCCCCAAAATCCCTCCCTAAACTAAATTCAAGTAAATTTTGTCCCCAAACATGGTTTCCAGCTGTAAAGGCGTCAAGTAAGGAGGCCCGTCGTTCAGAAACCATTTTCGCCAAGAAGAGGTATACCTTAATTTACCTCTATACCCCACCCATATAGTGACTTATATCAATAGAGTAAGCTGAAAAAAGAGCGACCCGATGGCCAAGCCCATCCACGGAGTGCAGCCATACGAGAAGGAAAAAAAAAATGTTTTTGGCAAAACAAGAAGAAGGCACTGACTAGAGCTACGCACGGTGGGGGTTTCACTCTACTTTTGGAGGCCTTTTTTTTTTCTTCAGTGGATCGGGGTCACCGGCGCGAAGCGGGTGACTCCCCTGTTCCTCTGGGACCTTCTGCATTCCCACGCCGTTTTTAATCCTGCGACATGAACCCGCAAACGCAACGGTTTGTCTACGCAGCGCCAACAAAAATCGTATTAAAGCTTTTTCGCCAGCGAGGTACTGCGTCACTCGTGCGAGTGGCGAAAATCCAGTCTTAAGAGCGAAAATCGAGGCACCCCCCTACTACTGAAATATGAAGGAAATTGTTTCGTTCTGAATGACGGACGGGGCTCCTTAACCCCTAAAAAATCGTCGAAAATAGACCATTTTGTTTTTTTTGCATGATATTCTCGTTGTGTACCTACCAGATAGAAGCCATGGCACTACGGTAGAAGTTTTATTGTTTTCTCCGAATCAGTTTTTGGGAGGGATCTTAACCCCTTTTACAACTGGAAACCCGTTTTGGGGACAAAATTACTCGGATTTAGTATAGGGAGGGATTCGGGGGCTCTACAGGGGTTAAGCTCCCAAATCGAGGGGTAGTATTAAGAAAGAAAAGTGGTGCAGCACCTCTATCGTAGCACCCGGTGTCTCGAGGAGGGAATTTTTCGGCAATTTCGGGGTTAAGGGGCCCACGTCATATCTTATTCAGAAAATATTTTAGCATTGAAGACAAGAACGAAAAAAAACACTCGATTTTTTCTATCGTTTCTATGAGGTTAAGAGGTTAGCAAGCCCGCCTTTTTTTTTCTTGAGTCCCCCTCGATGCTTTTGAGGAGCTCTATACGCTCCACCCAAGCAAAAACTGACTGCTTAATATGAGAACGGATGAATTTGCTGTATGAAAGCGGATGAAGAATTCTAAAAAATAAAACGCAATGATAAATGACATTCCAGGGAATTTTGGTGGAGTGTTCCCGTGCCAAGGAACCGCCTTAGTCAGAAACGTTTCGGTGCAAACGACCGCGTCTTACGTGAGGGGGTTCATTGTTTGCGGCCTATTTTGGTGGTTGTTTGGGACTCATTCGCGCGAGTGATCCCCTCATTCCTTTCTGGCGCTGTCTTGAGCTTTCGTGCTGGTTTTTTGTCTGCGATATGAAGCCGCCATGTACACGGTTAGCTACGCTGCGCCAAACACTTCTTTTTTTTATTTTTATCTAAAAGCCGTTTTTTTTGTTGAGGTACAGCCAAAGGCGCTCGGGCGACTGGCTCCAACTCAGTAGCAGAGAAGGAGGTAGCCCCCTACGGAAGCTATTGTCGAAAATACTACTTTTTTATCATAGCACATGACTTTGTATAGATTTTAAGGCGTGAAGTTAGAGGTGTAGATGTTTGGAAGGGGGGTTTGTGCTCAGTTTGTGCATGGCCGTAGTCGTATGACCATAGACCCTCGCATCCCTACTATGCCGGGACGGAGCACGTCGGGTTTTCACCGACCAGGCAGGCATTGCTTGCACCAAGCGCGAAGCGCCGTGAGGTGTTCGGCGAGTCGCATGAAGCGTGAACCGCATCCTTCCAAGAACCGCTCGTGAGACGGACTTCGGCCTTCGGCAGTTTTTGTGCTTAATTCGGTAGTGAAAAAGCGGGCTATATGATAAAATAATCATAACATCATCATAACACCGTCGCAACATCCCCCCCTACTGATACCATGCCGTAGCCTTCGTGGTAATTATGTTCCTGGCGTACAACTTGTCAAAAACGCGACGAAAGGGGGGATCGATGCGTGGAAGGGAAGGAGACCATGATCGCGCGTGGTCGTAGTCCGTCGAATCATATATCAGGGGTCATCATCCCACGATAAGGCTTTGAAAGCGTTTTCGGACCCGGTAGGGTTTTCGGCCGAACGAGATCCTTAAGCGTGAGTAGCACATGCACAAATTACGCGTGCTACGGCAGAGGTGGCACTTTTCGGCTGAACTATTTTCTGAACGACGGGGCTCCTTAACCTATTACAGTAGGTGGCCCTATATAGTGCGGATCATATAGTGCGGGTGTCCGATATTGTGCGGGTGAAATCGTTTGGAACAGTATAGACCCCTCTATAGTGGCCGGTTTTTATATAGTGCGGGTGCCCGGTATAATGCGGGTAAATTTTCGTGACACATACCCGCACTATATAGGGCCACCTACTGTAATACAATCGTCGGAAATAAGACCTCACTTTTTAGGTTTTGCGCGTGATTCTCGTCGTGTACCTAGGCCATACTTTTTTTTGTTTTTTGGTTTCATCCGGTATGATAGCAGTTTTGATTTTTTTCTCCGTTCGGAATCAGCTTTTTGTTTTGGGAGGGGACATGTCTTAAGCTCCCAAATCGAGGGGTAGTGTTAGAAAAAAAAAAAAGTGGTGGTGCACCTCTATCGTAGCACGGTGAGCATAGCAGAGTTCGTCTGATCGGGCGAGCGAATGCCTTCGAAGTCGGTAAGGGGTGGGGGGGTACTCTTGACGGTACTCTTGAGGCCGTTTTCTTTTGTTTGCAGTGTCTCGGGGCCATTGGTTGGCGCGGGTGACCCCCCCCCCGTACCTTTGTGGTCTTAAGGGTTTTCGTGCTGCTGTTTTTTGCGGCATGGGCCCGCAATGGAATGGGTTAGCTACGATGCGCCAAGGAAATCAGTCGCCTTCAAGAGTATTGTCGTCGGTGAGGTACGGAGCCATTCGTGCGAGTGGTTCCGTGCGAGTGGCTCAACTCCAGTAGTGAAAAAAGGGTTCCCCTCCTGCCCTTTTTGTTTTTTTACACATTTCTACTTTCCAGCTTCTGGACAAGCCATGGTCACACAGGTGTCGTCCCTTCCTTCCCCCACCCGGTTCTTGCCTTCATTTTTTATCGCGCATAGGGTTCAGCAATCCCACTGCTTGTCGATTTTTCATCGAGTGTTGCTAGCTCATGCGGAGACGCGTTTTCCGCAATTCAATTTGTGCACAAGAAAATAGCCCAGGTCGGGTGAGACATTGAGCTCCTCTTGTCAGGAGGTAAGAAACGTCCGCTGCACGCCTTTGATTCATCCTGTGTCGGGCAGTGGAGACGAAATATTGAACCAATTTCGACCTTGCGAGGGAGACAAGTACACTGTCGATTTTTTTTCGTGCTTTCCTTCTGAGCCAAAACAATGAACATAAGCGAACTCTCTCTCTCTCTCTCTCTCTTTTCCCCGCTCCTCGAGTGACACCCCCCGCGCTTGAACCACATTTTCAGTGCCTTCGGGAATACGCGCGCCGGCACGCCGTGCATCACAAGCCAGCCCTGTACGGGTGGACTGGAGAAATGGTTGAAGAGGCTTCTATCTGGTGGAATTCTTGCGTGAAGGGACGCCAAAACAACGTGTAAGCTATACCTGGTATATGCCGCGATGCGACGAGGTTATGCCCAAAAAAGAGACGGCGACGCCAAACCTCGGTGGTGGTGGTAGGAATGGAATTTCTACTCTTCTTTCTTTTGAAAGGTAACCCCGCATTTGAGAGGGGCTGTACACCTCACCAAAATAAAAGAGAAGCATTCTAAAAAAAAACAAAACGTTTCCCGCAACATTTTACGAAAATTGTTCTGAATCCGTCGGCTGCGAGCTCTCGACAAGTTTCTTTTTTTGGTCGATGCTCCCCTTTGCAAAAGCTGCGTGATACATACACCGGACGTTTTTTTTGTTTTGTTTTACAGGTGTATTATCCTTTGGATACATGTGTGTATATGTCGGGGTGAACAGCAACAACAAAACGTTTATCGACAGTAACAATGGTAGAGCAACTATACCTACTCCATCCCAAGGCGGCAGGCTATCATGATTCGTCAGTGTTAACAGCAACTATTATATACTTTCCCCGGTCAGCCGCCCTTTTTCTGCCCAAAACAAACGTCTCCTCATCTCACGTCTGAAACTTGTTGAGAGAAAGTCGCCGCGCGTCAGTCGACGGGGCCTCCAAACCTCCAAAGACCCCGACGGAAGAAGACATCTTCCGCGCCCCACCCACGCGCCCCCTCTCTCCCCCCCCCCCCCGCGCTCCCCTCCACACTCTCCCCTCCGTTCTCCTTCCAATCCAGTGGCAAAGGCTCCAGAGCGTGCAATACCGCGTGCGCGTACCCACCCCCCTCGCAGGGCAGACCCTCCGAACGTTATAATGCAGGGGGAAGGGAACGGGTCGTCGATGGACTCCCCCCCCGGTCTCCCCAAACCACCGCCGCCGTCGCCGCCGCCCCGTCCCCCCCCCCGCGATAATGCCGCTGTTGATCTGCCGTTGTCACCGCCCGTCCTCACTTCCCCACCACCGCCTCGAGAACGCTTTGGGGAAACCCTCTCGTTCCCGCCGTCGGTGGTGGTGGTTCGTCCACCGCTCCCTCCACTCCCAGGTTTGTTGGTTTGCTGGGGGGGGGGGGGGGGTTGAGATCGACGGACGAAAACAGTTGTATGGATGGGGGGCCGGTGTGGTGGGTGTCACCATCGACCTAACTTGATAGGAGTTTGGGATCAACGACTGGACGAGAACGGCGGTCGCCCCGGTGGTCTAGCGGCTACCCTCGAATGCTACTAGAGTTGGGTTTGGGGTTAGAATCCTACGTGGGTCTGGCTTTTTGAGTTATTTGCACAATAAAAAGACGAAGGAATCAACTGCTGAGAGCGGCTAGCAAGCGAGGGTAGGCGCGATTCGATGCTGCGAGTCGACGAGGAAAATACTCCGGAGTAAATAATAGCTGGAGTTTTCTCGGGATAAAAGTGAAGGCGCGTACCGTAGTGGGGAGGGGGGGGAAGAGTCTGCTTAAAGAGACCCTGGACCTGAATTACGTCTAGGGAGGGAGAAGGATACAGAAAAGTGCGAAGAGAATAGAAGGGATAATTAAAAAAAAAAAAAAAGAAAAAAAGTCTGTGGATGCGGCGGTTTGGGAATGGTATCCACTTTGAAGGATAACATAAGGAAGCACACAAGAGCGGCAGATGGACTCGGCTGGGTCGCGGGGGGGGGCGGGGGTGTACACATTTACTGCCTGCCTTACGGCATTTGATGTTTGATCGTGCATCCCTTTTGAGACGAGCACGGGTCAAGGCAGGGGGAGGGGGGCTCGGGACAGACTGAAATCGGGTGTTGTTTTGGACCTACAGGAACGGCTTTTCCCGATGCTCACATGTTGTTGTTGTTGTCCTGGTATTTTTCCGCTGGTTCGACCTTAGACCCGACGCCCCAAAAACGTTTTCGACGGTTACAGAGGCATGCCGCGGCAGGGACGCACGGTTTCGGCGAAAACTACGTCAAACCTGCTAGGGTTTGTTTTCGCGATTTTCTCACTCGTTTAGCTGATAAAAAATAATGTAACAAGAAATTGCTGAAAGCGACGAGCGTCGTGCGTAAGCACAAGGCCAACCAAACGCACGCGAAAAACTTACCTTGAAAATTAACAAAAAAAAACAAATGGCAAGAAAAAGTATTTGTAAACTATTGGGAATGTTTTCGCGGATTTTTCACTAGTTTTCGGTCTGGGTTGGTCGTGAATTGTGACGGTCGACGGTTTCAACACTGTAAATAGTATAATAATGTGTTGTCCTGTCCTACTCCTAACCAACCGAAGGAGGCGGTACAGTAGTAGGGAATGATTCTACGATCCCCCAAAACCAGCGATTTTCTTGAACGATTTTTTTAACGAAAATGTTTCATGGCTGCTCGACACGAGTAAGAGTGGTATCGTATGAAAACGCAATCTTCATAGATCTTGTTGCTTGCAAAGGTCTATCGAACGATGACCCGTCGGGATGGCAAGGTACGTCGTATTTCAGGCGTTACGGCCGGGAGCTGGTTTCAAAACCGGCTGTTTCGTTAAAGAAATGTTGGGGGAGGCTACACCGTAGGACGATTCGTATGTTGTTGTTGTTGTTAATGTTGTTGTTGTTGTTGTTGTTGTTGTTGTTGTTGTTGTTGTTGTTGTTGTTGTTGTTGTTGTTGTTGTTGTTGTTGTTGTTGTTGTTGTTGTTGTTGTTGTTGTTGTTGTTGTTGTTGTTGTTGTTGTTGTTGTTGTTGTCGTTGTTGTTGTTGTTGTTGTTGTTGTTGTTGTTGTTGTTGTTGTTGTTGTTGTTGTTGTTGTTGTTGTTGTTGTTGTTGTTGTTGTTCTGTTGTTGCTGTTGTTGTTGTCGTTGTTGTTGTCGTTGTTGTTGCTGTTGTTGTTGTTGTTCTGTTGTTGTTGTTTTGTCGTCGTTGTTGTCGTCGTTGTTGTTTTGTTGTTGTTGTTCTGTTGTTGTTGTTGTTGTTGTTGTTTTGTTGTTGTTGTTGTTGTTGCTGTTGTTGTTGTCGTTGTTGTTGTTGTTGTTGTCGTCGTTTTTGTTGTTGTTGTTCTGTTGTTGTTGTTGTTGTGGTTGTTGTTGTTGTTGTTGCTGTTGCTGTTGTTGTTGTTGCTGTTGCTGTTGTTGTTGTTGTCGTTGTTGTTGTTATTGTCGTTGTTGTTGTTGTTGTTGTTGTTTTGTCGTCGTTGTTGTCGTCGTTGTTGTTTTGTTGTTCTGTTGTTGTTGTTGTTGTTGTTGTTTTGTTGTTGTTGTTGTTGCTGTTGTTGTTGTTGTCGTTGTTGTTGTTGTTGTTGTTGTTGTTGTTGTCGTCGTTTTTGTTGTTGTTGTTCTGTTGTTGTTGTTGTTGTTGTGGTTGTTGTTGTTGTTGTTGCTGTTGCTGTTGTTGTTGCTGTTGCTGTTGTTGTTGTTGTCGTTGTTGTTGTTATTGTCGTTGTTGTTGTTGTGGTTGCCTTGTCGGGGGAACCCGCCTTATCATCGTTCGTACCAAGCGGTTTTGACCGCCTTCTGTGGGATATAACCTTACTCAGGCCGCCTTCTTGGAGTGCGATTCCACCGTCGTGCCACACAAGCGATTTTCACCGCCTTATACTTCGGGATACCGCCTCACTCAAAGTACCTTATATCGGGATACCGCCTTACTCAGACCGCCTTATAACGGGATATCGCCTTACGCAGACCGCCTTATAACGGGATGCCGCCTCACTCAGACCGCCTTATAACGGGATATCGCCTTACGCAGACCGCCTTATAACGGGATACCGCCTCACTCAGACCGCCTTATATCGGGATACCGCCTTACTCAAACAACGTTATTGGTAGATATATCGTAGAGCTGTAAGTCGGCAGGATTTCACGACTAAAATCTAGTCGGTAGGTGCCCTTGGGCAACTAATTGACTTTAGTCGGCAAGTCGGTTGTCGACTTAACCCAGGAAAGCGAAGCGAGCCGAATCAGCCTCCCCGCCTCCGGCGGAGAGGGCCCCGCTAAAAAGAGCAAAAAAAAACGCACTCCGCGCTAAATAATCCTTCCTACGAGTATGGAAACCCAATAACTCGGATAGTCGACACCTCCGCAAATCGACTCACTATTTTTCCGACTAGAAACTAGTCGGTGACTCCAGTCGTGCCGGCACACTCCGCACTAGCCATTCCTTCCTAAGAGTACGGAAACCCAATAAATCGGATAGTCGACACTTCCGAAAAACGACTAACTATTTATCCGACTAGAAAACTAGTCGGTGACTTCAGTTGTGCCTGCCGGCTCACAGCTCTAGTGATCGAAGTCGAACTTCATGCTGCGCTTTGTCGGATAGCAAGCATATTAATAGGAATACGGTGAAATAATATTCTTCGAGGGCACCGTGGAGTCGTTCTACGGTAACCCCCCCAACTTGTTCTTAAACGAAATCGACGGTTTCAAAACCAGCGTCCGGTCGTGCCTCCTAAAATACGGTGTCTCCCGACCGCCCGACGTCATCGTTCGGTTGATCTTTGCACACACGAAACATACAAGGAGACGTTTTTCAATAGCATCCTTCCTCATGTTGAGCAGCCATGAAACGTTCGTCAAAAATAAAATCGCTGGTTTTGGGGCGGGCTATCGAAGAATCAATCTGTGCCGAGGCACCACTCCCACCTTATCGCCCGCGTAACGCATAGCCGATGCCGCCGCCCCCCCTCCCCGGCAGGTACCGGTGGTGCTACCCGCCCCGCTGCCTGTCAGTACAGCGTTCCGTGGATCCCAGACGAAGCTCGTGTGCCCGTGGCGTTGGTGGGGCATTGCCGTAGCTTTTTTATATGAGGAAGTGGTGCGTGCACGAAAGACTGTGCTGGTAGGGGCGGGGGAAGAAGAGAAGGTGGACCCTTGTAGCGTTTTGAGCTGCTGTTGTTGTATGAGGTGTTCGATTCAAATTTCGAAGAGGCGGAGGGGGAGGAGGGGGATCAGTATTAAAGTTTTAGTGGTTGTAGTAGTAGTGGTAGTAGTAGCAGTAGTAGTAGTAGTAGTAGTAGTAGTAGTAGTAGTAGTAATAGTAGTAGCAGTAGTAGTAGTAGTAGTAGTAGTAGTAGTAGTAGTAGTAGTAGTAGTAGTAGTAGTAGTTTTTGTCGTCGTAGTAATATTAGTAGTAGTAGTAGTAGTTTTCGTCGTCGTAGTAATATTAGTAGCAGTAGTAGTCGTAGTAGTAGTAGAGTAGCAGTAGCAGAGTATACGCTCCTCTCACTACTATAGTGATAAATTATGCACAGTAACATTTTTTACCAAAAAAAAAAACAGGACTCCCGGGAATCCGAGTCGATCGAACGGCACACCACCTACACGGTTCGCAGCCGCTGCCCCCCCCCCCCATCACCGCACGCGGTGCCTGCCTCATCTATGAAAATCCCGACGCGCTCCGCTCCGGAATTGCATGTGGTCTTCCAGGTTACGGCAATGCACGATACGACACATTGTACGCTAGATATGACCCGTTTTTTTCCTGGTCATCCCACGGTAAGGGTTGCAGTTGTTGGATTAACTAATTGTGTGTGGAACTAGAACACGACGTTGGTCGGGCCGCGCGAACGAATGCCTTCCAAGTCATGTTTCGGGTGATGATGATGGTGATGATGTTGGTGTTGGTGTTGATTTTGAGCTAGCTCACTCATGTTAGGCGCTCAGAAAGTTCTTAGAATATGCTGCACTCCTAGCTAGCGCGGGAGGGCTTAGCTCCTCCCTCGAGAAGGTCTATATACTCCGCCCCCAAAAAACTGTTTTCGAGCAGCCTGAAATCGCTGTCCGATGAACGGGCCCTTCGCCCGGGTAAAAAGCAAGACTGGCATTCCGACGCTTCTGTCTACAGGCTGACGCCTTTACAACCGGAAACCCCCTTTTTTGGAAAAATTACGTGGAATTAGTATAGGGAGGGGTTTCGGGGCTCTAAAGGGGTTAAGGGGCCTCGTCCTTCAGAAGAACGTTTTTAAGCCAAAAAGAAGTACAGTACCTCTATCGTTCTATCGTAGCACGCGTTATTGCATGGCTTACACCCCTCAATAACGATCGAATGCCGGTAGAGGTGAATCGATCGAATGCCATACCTCGTTAGGTTGGGGGGAGGGGGGGGGGGGAGGGGGGAGGGGGCGCTTTCACTCCGCCGCCCTTGCTAAAACTATTCGATCTAACGACATCCATCGATACTTGTTTCGTCGCCGCTACCTTCCCACCCCACAACCGCCATTGCTGCAGAATAATCGATCAGAGCTTAAGAAGGAAGTAGGCACAGACGGGAGATACTGTAGGCATTGTGCATTGGTTCACACCTCGGGACAGATCAGATCATCCTCATGATTTTTAGAATATGTCTGCTAGGGCAGATACATCCCTGGTTTGTGTGCTCTGCATGGCCTATAGATCATGTTGCCGGGTGGGAGCCAGATGATCCGAATGATCTAGCACTATTAATAGTAAATGTTTCCTGGGTTGGATCTGTACTGCACAGATCCTGCGCAACATACCATGATGATAGATATATTGTCTAATGATCTATATGATATATATGATATATATGATATATATGATATATATGATCTATATGATATATATATCTATATGAGCTACATGATCTGTATGATCTGTATGATCCCTATGATCTGTATGATCTATATGATCTATATGATCTATATGATCCAAATGATCTATATAATCTATATGGTCTATATGATCTACATGATCTATATGCTATATGATCTAGACCGCGACCTGTCCGTGGTGTGAATAGGTTTCCTTTGCGTTTCCGAGGCTTTTCTTCTTTAGGGAACGTCGTGATTAATCAACGTTGAAACTCATACCGCACATACATTCTCGGACGGCAAGCTCAACAATAAAAATTGTTTGCAAAATATCGAAGGACATCTCATACCTCGCTAGGCAGTTCATTTTCGCTGCTTGCCCCGTCCCCCGTGTCGCCAGATGATAACTTCTTTCCTGCGACGGAAGAAGAAGGTGGCGTGTTCGCTTCGCATACCGCCAAGCTCCACAGGCGGTTCTTCGTATTGAATGTCAGCACCTTAAAAGTTTGAGGGAGACGGGGGGGCGGGGGGGGCGGGGGGGGGTTGCTCATTGTTATTCATGACCATAGTCTTGATACGAAGGCGGTACGTGTGCTTTGCATACCGCCAATCTCCACAGGCAGTTCAGGGTGTGATCGATGTTAACACCTGTTGGCGGTAGTAGGAGGTAGGGAGGGGGGGAAGGAGTCGGTTCAAACTATATAACGGGTACAACTAAGCGCGTACCTGATTTTGGAACCAGATCTACACGTTTCTTTTGCCGAAAAAACAGGGGACGCAAACAACAACCTGAAAGTACTACGTCCAAGAGATTGACCTTTTTTCAGTACATTCGGAGTTTCGACAACCCTGCTCCAACCAGACATGTTTTGGATCTTTTTTCAGTCATTCCATGGTGGGGGTTGCAGTTGTTGGATTAGCTAGTTGTGTGCGACCGGTGACGCGTGCCACGATAGAGGTGCACCACCACTTGTTTTTTCTAGTACTACCCCTCAATTTCGGAGCTTAAGACATGTCCCTCCCAAAGAACCGATTTGGAGAAAAAACAAATTGCTATGCATACACGGATGAAACATCCCATGGCCTCGAGGTACACAACACGAGAACCATGCATAAAAAAAAACTGTCCTATTATTTATTTATTTTCCGACGATTTTGGGTTAAGGAGCGTCTTAAGTCATTCACAAAAACAAAATCGCCAAAAAAAGGTAGACTATACCTCTATCGTAGCACACGACAGCCATTCATTGATACGATAATAACTTTACGAGAAAGTTCTAGCCAGCGCAGAGAACTGTTGGTCGGGTTGCGCGAACGAATGCCTTCGAAGCCATGTTCCGGTTGGTATTGATATTGAATATTGAGCTAGCTCCGACGCGTGCTACGATAGAGGTATACCTTTTTTTGGCGATTTTTTTTGTGAATGACGGAGCTCCTTAACCCGAAATCGTCGGAAAATAAATAAATAATACGACATTTTTTTTTTTGCATGGTTCTCGTGTTGCGTATCTCGAGGCCATGTCATCCGGTATGCATGGCAGTTTACTTTTTCCCCAAATCGGTTCTTTGGGAGGGACATGTCTTGAGCTCTCAAATTGAGGGAATCTTAGAAAAGAAAGGAGTGCACCTCCATCGTAGCACGCGTCCTCCTTATGTTAGGAGCTCGGAAACGTCTTAGAAACTTCTTAGAAACTTCTTAAAAACCCCTACTGTGGCATGGATCAGGATATGTGTATGTGGAGGACAGATCCAACCTAGAACACAAACACGTGCTACAGATCATGCAGATCGTACGGCCCCCACCCGGAAACATGAGCTGTAGACCGTACAGATCTCTGAAAGGTCTTGGTGTTGAATATTATGGCCTTTGGCGGTCGGGGAGCCGGGGGAGGGGGCGGGGGGCGGGTCGTGTTGAACTTAAATAAGTGCAGTGGGAAACTGTGACATCGTGTGGCTGGTTTTTGGTGTTTTTGCCAATACCCCCTTAACCTGGCGAGGCTGGGGACCTGGCGTAAAGAATCCGAAAAAGGGTTGGGGTTCGCCGCTGCACACGAGAAACTGTCAAAGCTTGCATTCCGCAAACAACGTCGTTGGCGCGCTGTTGGCGTTCCGACGCCAGCTCTCAATATGCGAGGTGTTCGCGTGCTAGGCTCTGGAGGTCGGCGACCCCGGAGCGGTCTAAAATAAAGCAAGAGGGAGGCGTGGAAGCCTGCCCATGTGAAGCTCGCAGGGGGGCAGAGCAGTGACGGCGCTGACGGAATTGTTGTCGGCGAATTCCACGTGAGGTAGCGGACGAGACCCTGAGCAACGTGATCCCCGAGCAAGAAGATTTTAGAACCTTGTTTGTGATTTTCCGAAAACTCTCGATTACTAATTATGCCTTGGAGGGGGGGGTGGGTGGTTACTTTTAATTAATTCACACTGACTTGAGGCATTCATTAATTTAATACATTCGCTAATTTGCATGCTCAACCACGTATTTTTAGTCCATTCATCTAATTCAAGACGGCAACGCAATCCCTAGGCAGGGTTTCAACCCCCCCCCCCCCCCGCCCCCCCCCCCCCCCCCCCCCGAAATTATTTTACAATGGTTGTTAATAATACCAATATTTGGGGGGGGGGGGGGTGACATTTCATTCGTTTGTACCTGTTACTAATTTAAAAAAAAATCATTAATTTTCATGCTCGTCCCATTTTTTAAAGAATTCACACATACTAATCCAAGGCAACAAATATTTTCCTCCGTCGAAGCAGGCCATGCATTAGAGAATGCATCACGCGCAGCTTGCAAAGCTGAGTTTTTTAATCAAGAGTCCTTTTTGGTCGATCTCTTACAAAACTTGACACAGCTCAACTGTATTCCTTCATTTTTTTTTTCAAAGATATATTACAAAAAATGAAAAATAGACTCCAGCTGCTGTGAGATCGACGATTTTGTCGAAAATCATCTTTGCAAGCTGTGTGTGATACTCCGATCGCGCGTATTACGT